>OZ016494.1:5035432-6260416 GCA_963966615.1 Tenthredo amoena | reverse complement strand
AACCTAACCTAACCTAACCTAACCTAACCTAACCTAACCTAACCTAACCTAACCTAACCTAACCTAACCTAACCTAACCTAACCTAACCTAACCTAACCTAACCTAACCTAACCTAACCTAACCTAACCTAACCTAACCTAACCTAACCTAACCTAACCTAACCTAACCTAACCTAACCTAACCTAACCTAACCTAACCTAACCTAACCTAACCTAACCTAACCTAACCTAACCTAACCTAACCTAACCTAACCTAACCTAACCTAACCTAACCTAACCTAACCTAACCTAACCTAACCTAACCTAACCTAACCTAACCTAACCTAACCTAACCTAACCTAACCTAACCTAACCTAACCTAACCTAACCTAACCTAACCTAACCTAACCTAACCTAACCTAACCTAACCTAACCTAACCTAACCTAACCTAACCTAACCTAACCTAACCTAACCTAACCTAACCTAACCTAACCTAACCTAACCTAACCTAACCTAACCTAACCTAACCTAACCTAACCTAACCTAACCTAACCTAACCTAACCTAACCTAACCTAACCTAACCTAACCTAACCTAACCTAACCTAACCTAACCTAACCTAACCTAACCTAACCTAACCTAACCTAACCTAACCTAACCTAACCTAACCTAACCTAACCTAACCTAACCTAACCTAACCTAACCTAACCTAACCTAACCTAACCTAACCTAACCTAACCTAACCTAACCTAACCTAACCTAACCTAACCTAACCTAACCTAACCTAACCTAACCTAACCTAACCTAACCTAACCTAACCTAACCTAACCTAACCTAACCTAACCTAACCTAACCTAACCTAACCTAACCTAACCTAACCTAACCTAACCTAACCTAACCTAACCTAACCTAACCTAACCTAACCTAACCTAACCTAACCTAACCTAACCTAACCTAACCTAACCTAACCTAACCTAACCTAACCTAACCTAACCTAACCTAACCTAACCTAACCTAACCTAACCTAACCTAACCTAACCTAACCTAACCTAACCTAACCTAACCTAACCTAACCTAACCTAACCTAACCTAACCTAACCTAACCTAACCTAACCTAACCTAACCTAACCTAACCTAACCTAACCTAACCTAACCTAACCTAACCTAACCTAACCTAACCTAACCTAACCTAACCTAACCTAACCTAACCTAACCTAACCTAACCTAACCTAACCTAACCTAACCTAACCTAACCTAACCTAACCTAACCTAACCTAACCTAACCTAACCTAACCTAACCTAACCTAACCTAACCTAACCTAACCTAACCTAACCTAACCTAACCTAACCTAACCTAACCTAACCTAACCTAACCTAACCTAACCTAACCTAACCTAACCTAACCTAACCTAACCTAACCTAACCTAACCTAACCTAACCTAACCTAACCTAACCTAACCTAACCTAACCTAACCTAACCTAACCTAACCTAACCTAACCTAACCTAACCTAACCTAACCTAACCTAACCTAACCTAACCTAACCTAACCTAACCTAACCTAACCTAACCTAACCTAACCTAACCTAACCTAACCTAACCTAACCTAACCTAACCTAACCTAACCTAACCTAACCTAACCTAACCTAACCTAACCTAACCTAACCTAACCTAACCTAACCTAACCTAACCTAACCTAACCTAACCTAACCTAACCTAACCTAACCTAACCTAACCTAACCTAACCTAACCTAACCTAACCTAACCTAACCTAACCTAACCTAACCTAACCTAACCTAACCTAACCTAACCTAACCTAACCTAACCTAACCTAACCTAACCTAACCTAACCTAACCTAACCTAACCTAACCTAACCTAACCTAACCTAACCTAACCTAACCTAACCTAACCTAACCTAACCTAACCTAACCTAACCTAACCTAACCTAACCTAACCTAACCTAACCTAACCTAACCTAACCTAACCTAACCTAACCTAACCTAACCTAACCTAACCTAACCTAACCTAACCTAACCTAACCTAACCTAACCTAACCTAACCTAACCTAACCTAACCTAACCTAACCTAACCTAACCTAACCTAACCTAACCTAACCTAACCTAACCTAACCTAACCTAACCTAACCTAACCTAACCTAACCTAACCTAACCTAACCTAACCTAACCTAACCTAACCTAACCTAACCTAACCTAACCTAACCTAACCTAACCTAACCTAACCTAACCTAACCTAACCTAACCTAACCTAACCTAACCTAACCTAACCTAACCTAACCTAACCTAACCTAACCTAACCTAACCTAACCTAACCTAACCTAACCTAACCTAACCTAACCTAACCTAACCTAACCTAACCTAACCTAACCTAACCTAACCTAACCTAACCTAACCTAACCTAACCTAACCTAACCTAACCTAACCTAACCTAACCTAACCTAACCTAACCTAACCTAACCTAACCTAACCTAACCTAACCTAACCTAACCTAACCTAACCTAACCTAACCTAACCTAACCTAACCTAACCTAACCTAACCTAACCTAACCTAACCTAACCTAACCTAACCTAACCTAACCTAACCTAACCTAACCTAACCTAACCTAACCTAACCTAACCTAACCTAACCTAACCTAACCTAACCTAACCTAACCTAACCTAACCTAACCTAACCTAACCTAACCTAACCTAACCTAACCTAACCTAACCTAACCTAACCTAACCTAACCTAACCTAACCTAACCTAACCTAACCTAACCTAACCTAACCTAACCTAACCTAACCTAACCTAACCTAACCTAACCTAACCTAACCTAACCTAACCTAACCTAACCTAACCTAACCTAACCTAACCTAACCTAACCTAACCTAACCTAACCTAACCTAACCTAACCTAACCTAACCTAACCTAACCTAACCTAACCTAACCTAACCTAACCTAACCTAACCTAACCTAACCTAACCTAACCTAACCTAACCTAACCTAACCTAACCTAACCTAACCTAACCTAACCTAACCTAACCTAACCTAACCTAACCTAACCTAACCTAACCTAACCTAACCTAACCTAACCTAACCTAACCTAACCTAACCTAACCTAACCTAACCTAACCTAACCTAACCTAACCTAACCTAACCTAACCTAACCTAACCTAACCTAACCTAACCTAACCTAACCTAACCTAACCTAACCTAACCTAACCTAACCTAACCTAACCTAACCTAACCTAACCTAACCTAACCTAACCTAACCTAACCTAACCTAACCTAACCTAACCTAACCTAACCTAACCTAACCTAACCTAACCTAACCTAACCTAACCTAACCTAACCTAACCTAACCTAACCTAACCTAACCTAACCTAACCTAACCTAACCTAACCTAACCTAACCTAACCTAACCTAACCTAACCTACCCTTTTTTTTTTTTTTTTTTTCGACCGAAACTGTCGCTGAGTTGGAGTTCCTCGACCCGGGTGCAAGGGATTCGCCGTTAGGCATTGCTTCTCGCACCCGGCGTTGGACAGCCGGTGGGGATAAGGTTAGGTACGGTTAGGCCCGTCTACTTTTCTCAACTGGGCTTCGGACCAGCTACGGCAGTCGCCCCTGGTCGGGAGCCCCTCCCCGTGGGAACGCGGGGTAGCACCCTTCCAAGGGATGTTATCGGTCAGGTATTCCTATTTCCTACTTTTTTTTTTTTTTCTTCTATTCCCTACTTGTGCATTCGCTCTGACTTTCTCTCGTCGTTCCGCCTCCATACTCCTCATTCATGCCGTTGTGGTGTCGTGTGTGTGCGTCGTGTCGCTCCGATGTGTGGCTGCGCGTGTGTGTGTCCGCATAGTGCGCGTGTGATATCTAGGTCTGCTTCAGTAGCCATCTCTACGATCGTCCACTTCTTTTTGTTTTAGTATCTTGGTCAGCATGGCCTCTATCTCACGCCATCTGTCTTTGTTGCTAAGCATCTCGCTCACTATGTTGTCGGGTGTGATTGTTTGTCCTGATCCCATACACTCTAGCCTTGTTGCGTTCCAGTGGTCGCAATCGAAGATTACATGTTCGACGTCTTCCGACGCATAGCCGCAGTATTTGCAGTCAGCTGACCTTCTTTTCACAAATCTTTTTAAGTATGCGTTGAATGCCCCATCGCCGCTCAGCATTTGTGTTATGTGGTAGTTTGTTTGGCCATGTTGGCGGTCGATCCATGCATTGATGTTCGGTATGAGCCTCTTCGTCCACTGTCCTTTTGTGGTGTTGGCAGTCCACCGTATCTGCCACTCGTTCCGTATCCGGTCGTTCGCATGCTTTTTTTCTACTCTTCGGGTCCTCTGGGCTTCGTTGGCCCGAGGTGGGTCTTCCCGGGGTAGTGCGTCGTTCTCTTGTGGAGCTTGCGGCTGGGTCCTCCTCCATTCCTCGGCTCTGCTCTTCGCTACAAGCTCTAGCGGTGGCATGCCTGCGATCACCTCCGCGGCTTCGTGTGCTATCGTTCTGTAGGCACTTATTGTTCTTATTGACCCGTTTCTGTGCACCGTCCGTATAGCATCTCTCTTGGCGCCTGTATTTATTTTGTCTCCCCAGATCTGGGCTCCATACATCATTATCGACTCTCCGACTCTTGCCAGGAGCCGTCTCCTGTTTTGCTTGGGCCCTCCGACACTGGGCATTAGTCGTGATACCTGTTGAATGGCTCGGTTACTTTTCTCGGCTGCCTTTTTAAGGTGCTCGCTGAAGCTTAATCTGTCGTCAAGGTGTACGCCCAGGTATTTCATAGTTCTTTTGGTGTTTATGCTTTTTCCTTTTATCTGTATCTTGACATCCCGCGGGATGCGTTTTTTCTTCGAGAATAATACCGCTTCGGTCTTATCTTCAGCTATTTTGAGCCCTAGGCCTTCTATCGACCCGGCTATCCTCCTCAGCGCCCTCGTGCTGTGTTTCGCTGCCATGTCCGGGGTTTTGCCTCGTGTTATCAGTATTGTATCGTCCGCGTAGCAGACTATTTGTGTGTCCATGATGTTGATGTTATCTTCCAGGACCCTGTTATATGCCAGGTTCCACAGGGTAGGGCCCGGAACTGAGCCCTGGGGGACGCCTCTCGACAGGTTCATGGTCTTGACCTGTGCTCCCGCCGTCACGTTCATCGTTCTGTCCTTTAGGTAGGATTTCAGTAGTCGCAGTGTCTCGACCGGTAATGCGGCCTCTTTAGCCGCCCTTACAATCTCATTCCACGGCAAAGAGTTAAACGCATTTTTGATATCAATGCATGTGGCTATGACCCATCCATGGCTCCTCATTCCGTCATTTATCTCCTTCAGGACCCTTTCGATTGCGTGTATCGTCGACATCCCTCTCCTGAACCCGTACTGTCTATCACTGATCCCACCCGTGGCATCTAGGTGGTCCATTATCCTGTTGTTCATGACGTGTTCCAATACCTTGGCTGTTGTGTTGATTAGGCTAATCGGTCTGTACTTGGCCTTTTCATCCGCCTGGCGCTTCGGCTTCTGGATCAGGATCAGGTTCGCCTCTTTCCACTGGATTGGAAAGGTTCCCTCCTTTATACACTCGTTGATCACGTCGGTAATAACGCCCTTCTTCATCCTGTGGCATGCCTTTATAATTTCCGCGGGAATGCCGTCACTTCCTGGGGCCTCCTTTGTTTTGAGTGCCCTCACTGCTCGGTTGATCTCTGCATGGGTCGCCAGTGCATCATTCCGGATTGTGTTGTGTACCTCGTCTCGCGTGTCGTCTATTCTTGGGGCTGTGGGGAAGAGTTGCTTCACCGCGGTTAGTGCTTCTTCCATATTGGTCGGAGGCTGGTCCCTTTTCCCGATCTTTCCCCGAACTATTTTATAGGGCATGCCCCAGATATCACCCTCCAGGGTTTTCAGCAGGTCATCCCATGCGCGGCCCTTTGACCTTTTGATCTCCCTCCTGAGCTCGCCACGCAGTTTTTTGTAGCTGTCTTCCTGGGCGTTGACCTGGTCGGTTCCGATCCCTCGCTTCCGTGATCTGGCAAGCATTCTTCTTTTGTGGTGGCACTCCTTCCGTAGTTGACTAATTTTGTCGTTCCACCAGTAGACTTTTTTCCTCGGGTTGTCGCTGGGGCTTCTGCGAGGCATGGCTTTATCGCAGGCCTTTTCTAGGTAGGTATTTAGGGCCATCGCCTTGGCTTCGGCTCCAGTTCCCATGTCTCGTAAGTCTTGCTCCTGATTTAGGGCTACCTCCAGCGCTCCTGGTCTCATCTTTCCCAGTATCCACCCCTTGTGTTTCGGAGTTTCTGGGTTCTTCTGGCGTTTTTCCGTCCTCACCTCGATGAGTATTGCTCGGTGGTCGCTCAGTGTCTCCACGGGCAAGACTTCCCATCTGACCATGGGTGCAATATCCGGAGTTACCATTGCAATGTCGATAGTCGAGGTCGCCCCCCTTCTCTCAAAGGTAGGAACGCTGTGTTCGTTCATACAGATCAGTTGGTGCCTGTCTATTATTGTTTCCTCCAGAAAGGCTCCTCTTCTTTCCGTATGTGTTGTCCATACAGTACTCTTTGCATTGACATCTCCGGCTACTACTAGCCGTCTTTGTGTGTGGGTTCCCTTCTTTCCTTGTGTGATATGTACTTCCATCCCTTTGACCTGTCGCTTGTACGCACTCCATCCGTCGTTGGGCGGGAAGTAGCAGCTGTATACCTCTAAGTCCCCAATCAGCACTCCTACGTGGCCCTTGCCTGTTCCAAGACTAGATGTTTGGAGGTCTTTTCTTAGGATCACCACGGCGCATTTACCGTTTGTGTTATAGTAGCGTGTGCCCCATTTGCTGTCACCTTTGGCTGGTTCGCTTATTATTAGTACATCCGCCCTCGTCTCGTTCGCCGTTTTTCTTAGCATTGCCGCGGCTGCTCTTGAGTTGTTAAGATTTATTTGTAGTAGTCTCAAGCTTGCCATTTTATTTCCAGCATGGTGCTACTTCCTATCGGTGTGTCAGACAGCGTTTGCGTGCCTGGGGGGCTCGCCGGTTCCTCTCTGGTTGTTGTTCGAGGCTTGTCGCCCTGGTCTGTCTCTGTCGCTGTGTGCCGTGCCTCCTGTTCCATTATTATTTCCTCCTCTATGTTTCGACCCTGATCCTCGTCCTTATCCTTGTCTTTGTCGGCGGTAGGGGGGTGGTTCACTGTAGGTTCTTTCTTTTGATTGTTTGGGTCCTTGGCCCTGCATTCCCGTGCGGTATGTCCCTTTCTACCACATTTCATACATCTCGTCGTTGTGAGCGGCTGCGGGATAGTCCTGGCTATGGACCAGCCAATGCGGATCTTTCCCCGCTCCTCCAAGGCGTTGATAACCCTCCTTTGGGCCCTTATTAACGCCGCCTTCTCTTTCCATGGGTATTCGAAGAGTCTCATCACCTCCATCTGTTCTTCTTCCTCTGCCTGCATCTGAGTCTCGGACTTGATTGCCGCGATGATTTCCTCTTTCGTTGTCAGCGTGTCTAGGCCTCTTATCTTGGTATCGGTTCTGTCCCCTAATATTCTGATCTCGGCTTGCTGTCCTAGGTGCTTTCACAGTTCATCTGCCATAGCTCTGCAGCCGCCCTCCTTCGTAAGCTGGATCAGGGTGTATCCTCCTCTTGTGCACCTTGTGCCAGTTACCTCGATATTCGGGGGGAATTTGACATTTTCCTTCAATCTTCGAAGGGTTTCAACGTGCCCCATATTCGGTATGCGCGCCAGTATAACTTCTCCTCTTTTTTTATCCGCTTTTATCTGTTGTATCTTCGGCGCCACCTGTTTATTGGGTGGGTGTTGGTCTTTGTTGACCGTTCCTTTGTCTGTTTCTTTTCCTTCCCTTCTCACCGCCGCCGTGTATAGTTTGCGGATGTTCGGGGGGTTTTCCATGGGCTCAGTTTGGGTACCAATCGATCTAAGCGTCGAGTATCCCGGTCTTGTGATGATCTCCTCCAGGATCTTGGGTAGTCCGCCGTGGTCTTGTTGGGGTATGGGGGCTCCCCTCGGGCTTTCATCCTGTTTGACCTGTCCTGCGGGGGTTATGACTGCTGGTCGCCCTACCCTCCTTGGTTCAGGCAGTTTTTCGGGCACCCTGCTTGATGCCGGCATCTCTCGACAGTCTCGTTCGCAATGGTCCGGTGCCTTGCACTTGTAGCATACATTTTCCGTCTTCTGGCAGGTAGCAGCTACGTGGCCTTGTTCCCCGCATCTATAGCAGCCTTTCCTTTCAATGAAGGCTCTAATTCTTGCCGCCCCCCATCCAAGGTTTAGGGAGCCCTTTTCAAGTAGTATCGCCGCCACTCTAGCTGGTGCTGCGGCACATACCGTAAGAAGACCTCTTTGGTTCCGTCTAGAGAATGCGATGGATGTCTCATCTGTGCCTACGGCCTTCCTTATGGCCATTGTTATATCATCTTCGGAGTTTGACCCGTCCGTTGTCGTCACTATAATCTTTCTTAGCCTCTCGTCGAGGATCTCAGTGGTATATCCGAGCTCCTCCAGCCTTTTTTTCAATATTCCCGCTTCTTCCGGGCCTTCCAGTGTTATGAGCGCGTCCTCAGTGCGCCAGGCTTTTCTGATTCCAGTTATTGTTAGGCCGTCCGTCTGTACGTTTTTTTTCAGTTCGCCTACCAGTTCCGTGTAACGGGCTCCTTGTGCCTTGATTCTAATGGTCTGCCTATTTATTCGGGCAGGTTTCGGTCCAGCTTTTTGTAGAGTGTTGGCAGGCATTTGTGGTCCCGCCAGTCTAGGGGTTGATGGTGGTTCATTTAACCTCCTTGGTTCGGAGTTTTGTGGTTGGGCAGCGGTCTGGGTGGGTACCATGCCTGTCCCGCCCGTTCGTGGGAGCCTTTCCTTCGTGGTCTCCGGGGCCTTTTCTATTGTATTATTCACCTGCACTGGGATTCTGCTCGTCTCAGCCACTTCTTCCTCCTCTTCTCTTTGTTTCTTCTGTCTTGTATTAGGTTGGTATGTCTCATCAAGACTTGAGTCTGAGACCACCTGCTTCTTCCTCTTGCCTCTGGGTCTGGGGGGACCACCTTCCACGCCGTCCAAGTGTTGCGCTTTTCCCTGGTTTCCTCTTCTGTGAGGTTGAGGGATTGGTTGTTATACCACTTTTGCAGCAGATACTGCCCCTCGTCCCTTCGCTCTTCCATAACACCAATAATTTCTTTACTGAATCTTCTTGATTCAGTCACCATGAACATGACCTCGCCTATTCTGGTGGGCCAAAGCGTCAAAGATGACTCTATAGCGTGATCATCCGCGTCCTCCACTCCGATGATGTGCATGATGTCGTCTATTATCTTCTTAATCGCCCTGTTGGCTTGTTCCTTAATTTCTCTCTTTAGGTTGGCGCTTGCGCTGTAGCTCTTCTTTATCTCCTCTGTTATCTCAATGATTTTATACGATACCCTGTCCCTTTTCTGCAGGTCCGTAATCGTCGCCTTCTCAGATGTTTCCATCTGGCTATCCGTGTCCTCGAATTCATTTATTTCGCAGGTCTCGTAGATCTCTGGGGGGCCTAGCGGCTCTGTCACTATCTCGTGTGTCGTTCTTGGTTTTGTTCTCGCGTCACAGGATGACGACCCAAGGAAGCCCGCTTGACAACTTCCAAGTGCCGGTTCGGAGGGTCCGAACCTCTGTTCCGTAAGAGTTTTTTCTTTTTTTCTGATGTGTTCCATTTTTCCTTTTGTCTTGTGTTGGTCGGTTTTAGTTTTCATCTCTCCCCCACAGCCCTTCCGGCATGGGAAACCCTGGGACATGCGGCACCACCGCTTGTCTCCGGCATGGCCCGCGGGTTCATCGAGACTACTTAAGCTCCCCCGCCACGACAAGGCCCCGACCAAGGAGGAGAACCTAACCTAACCTAACCTAACCTAACCTTTTTTTTTTTTTTCTGTCTTCCGTCCCACTAGGCTTGGAGTGCACCTAGCGTGCAGCCCGGGTATCGCCTTCTCGACATTTCCTCCGAGTCTGCACTTTACAGGGGGGAAGGGGGGGGGGGGGGGGGGGGCGTAAAGGTTAGGCCAGGCTAGGCCCCTCTGCATTTCTCAACCTCGGCTTGGGACGGGCTATGGCTGCGACCCGAGGGAGTTACCTTGCCCTGGGAGCAAGGGGTCGGCACTTACCTCGGGGCGTTAGGTGTTAGGCGCTAGGGCTACTGTCTGTCTATTTCATCTCTCTGCGTTCTATCTTACTTTTTTTTTTTTTTCTCTTTCGATCTCTCTCTGCTGGTTTCTCAACTTGTCTGTCTCGCGTTTTGTAGTAGTGGTGGTGCACCACTTTGTCCGTCTGGTGTCGGTTAATTTTTTTTTTTTTTTTTTTACAGCACCTTAAATGCAGAGGGTTATCTGTTGCGGGTGGCGTACCTCATGCTATCTTTGTTCGCTGGGCTGTTCGCCTCCCTTCTTGATCCTCTCTCCTGTTCCTCTTCTTCTTGTGCTACTTGCTCTCTGTTCTCCTTCTGTATTCGCCTCTCGGCCTCCTCTTTTTTCCTTATCAGGGTCTCGAGCGTTTTCGCCACTCTGTCCCAGTCTTCCTTGCTTTTGAGCATTTCTGTGATCAAGGTTTGCGGTCCGATCCGCTCTCCTTTCCGGGTGGTCAGTCCTTCTATTCTCAGTTCCTCCCATTTTTGACAGTCGAAGATGGCATGCTTCGCGTCTTCGTGCTCGTTTCCGCAGTGGTCGCATTTTGCGTTACCCCTTTTACCGAACCTGTGTAGGTAGGCGTTGTAGCAGCCGTGGCCGCTCAGTACTTGGGTCAGTTGGTAGGTCACTCTGCCGTGTTTCCTACTGGTCCACTTCTCTACGTCTGGTATCAGCTGCCTTGTCCAGCTGCCCTTGCTGGTGGCTTCCCAGCGGCTCTGCCATTCCCGGTTCGTGTTTTCACGTGCTTTCTTACGTATCTTTCTCCTTTCCGGGAGCTTCGTTTCCTGGCCTGTGCGTTCTCTTGCCTTTTTCTCCTCTTCCCATACAGCCATTCGTTCTCGGGCTAAAAGGTCCGCGGGGGGGATTCCTGCTATGACGCCCGCCGCCTCCGCGGATATCGTGCGGTACGCGCTTATTGTGCGCATCGCTGCTATCCTGAGCGCACTATTGATCCTTTGCGCGTGCGTTGTTTTTTCCATCGCTCGTCCCCATATTGGTGCGCCGTATAGTGCAACGGATCTGGCGACCGTCGCCAGTAGCTTCCGCCTCGCTTGCTTCGGTCCTCCCATGTTCGGCATTATTTGCGCCAGCTTTGCTGTCACTGCCGTGGCCTTCTCCGCCGCCCAGTTGATGTGCGCCTTGAACGTTAACCCTTCGTCTATCACTACTCCGAGGTACTTCATGCTCTCGCTGAGCTTGATCTTCTGATTTTTTATCTTCAGGCGGTGCGCCTGCTTCTTGCGTCTTCGGTGAAGAACACCGCCTCCGTCTTCTGCAGCGCTATCCGTAGCCCCTTCCTTTCGACCTCCTCCGTTGTTATTCTTGCTGCCTCGTTGGCTCCCGCCTGTATTTCCGCGACGCTTTTGCCCGTGGTGACTATTACCGTGTCGTCCGCGTAGCATATGACCCGTGCGTTGTCTGGTAGTTCCACCCTCAGTACGTCGTCGAACATTATATTCCAGAGTCGTGGTCCTAGTACTGACCCCTGGGGGACTCCTCTTGTTACGTTTACTACTACCTCTTCTCCCTTCGGGGTGTTGTATGCGAGTTCCCTTTGCTTCAGGTAGTCGCCTACCATGTTTGTCAGGTAGCTAGGTACCTCCCTCGCGTTCATGGCTCTGATTATATCCGGCCAGCTCGCGGTATTGAATGCGTTTTTTATATCTACGCTCACTGCCGTGCACATGCCCTTGTTCTCGAGCTGCTGCCTTATGGTTCGTTCCAGTTCTCCTATCGCGTCCATCGTTGACTTACCGCTCCTGAACCCGTACTGTCTTTCGCTGAGCCCGCTTGTATTGTCCAGGTGGGCCTCTATCCTTCTCGCTACGATTCTTTCCAGTATCTCCGCTAGGCCGTTTAATAGGCATATCGGCCTGTACGCTGACTTGCCGTGTTCGTCCGGTTTTCCCTTGGGTAGTAGCACAAGGTTGGCGCTTTTCCAGCTGCGGGGGAATTGTCTGTGCTCGAGGCATGTGTTGTACAGTTTCTTGAACGCCTCCGGGTCTAGGGCGTGGGCCAGTTTTAGTACTTCGTTGGGTATTCCGTCACTCCCGGGGGCCTTGCCTCCTTTCGTGGCCTTGAGTGCGCTAGCGATTTCGGCGGTCGTGATCCGCGGTGCCTGTTCCTCGGTCTCCTGCTCGTTTCTCCCTGCTTCCAGGTGCTCCCGCGTTATCTCTTCTCCCACGGGGAAGAGGTCTTTCACCACCCTTTCGGCTTTCTCCTCGTGCAGAACCGTTTTCTTACACAGCTTGCCTGTGCATATTTTGTACGGCATGCCCCAGGGGTCCTTGTCGACTGTGTCTAGCAGTTCTTGCCACGCCTGTTCTTTACTCCTCTTGATCTCCGCTCGGAGGGTCCTTCTGGCTCTTTTGGCCTCCTCTTCGGGGTTCTCGGCTTCCGCTCCTGCTATTGCTCTTGTTGTTGTTGTTGTTGCTGTTGTTGTTGTTTTCGCCCTTTCTCCTCTTCCTGCCGGCGTCTGTGGTTGTCGTGCCGCGTTTGCCCTGCGCCTGGCTCTTTGCGCGGCTCTGCGTGCTCTGTTGCATTCTTTCCTGGCTTCTGCTATTGTCTCGTTCCACCAATAGGCCTGTCTTCCCTTTGGCGGCAGCCGCCTTTTCGGTGCTACCTCGTCGCAGGCCTGTGTTATGCGTGCTGTTAGTTTTTGCGCCTCTTCCTCCGGCATGGCGTCCGTGTCCTCGGCCCAATCTGGGGGGCGGTCTCGCATCGTTCTTTGGAGTTTCTCCGCGAATTTTCCGGGGTCTAGTTTGTTCAGGGCCCACCCCTTTATGCCTTTGAGCTGGTTCGTTTCACTGTCGCCTACCTCGTACGTGATGTATTTGTGGTCCGAGAGGGTCTCCTCTGTGTTCACAGCCCATGTCTCGCTGACCCTGGTCGCGCTGCCGTTTGTCGCTAGCGTCACGTCCACTATGGACTTTGCGCCTCCCCGCTCGAAGGTGGCTCTTCGCCCTTTGTTGCAAATGACGAGGTCGAGCTCCCTCGTCATCTCCTCTACCGCTGTGCCTCTTGCATCCGTGCGTGCGCTTCCCCAGGCTCTCGACCAGGCGTTCAGGTCTCCCGCTATTATTGCTTCTGTGCTCCTGCGGTTGCCGCTCGGGGAGCCACTTCCGTTGCTGCCGTGGGTTGCCTGCCTGTCCAGTCGTCCTTGCTCAATCTCGTCTAGGAATCCTTGGAACGCCTCAGTCGTTTTATTGGGTGAAAAGTAACAGGATGTTATGTCCGTCTGCGCGACGCGCACCGTGATGTGCCCTCTTCCGGCCGCTATCATGGTTGCCGGCAGGGTGTTGTCGATAACCAGGATTGCCGCCTTGCCGTCGGTGCTGCTGTGCCACCTTCCTCCTCCTTGGTTGGCGCTGGGCTCGCTGATTGCTGCGACTTGTGCACCTATGTTGCCCACCGTGGCGATAAGCAGGTCGTGTGCCCTTCTCGAGTTGTTCAAGTTTATCTGCAGGACCTTGATCCCCTTTCCTCTCCGGGTCCCCTCAGTTGTTGAGGGAGGTTGCGTTTTTCCGTTGTTGTTGGGGGTGGAGGTCCGGCGTCCGTAGTACTTATTGTGGCCGTTGTTGTTCCACCTCTGTCGTTGTTGTTGCTGCTGCTGCTGGTGTCGTTGCTGTGGCAGTTGTTGCTGTTGTTGTTGTTGATGAGGCTGAGGCATCGGACGCGGAGCTGTTAGGCGGGCCTTCCTCCATACCCCTGAACATTTTCAGCACTTGGTCGAAGTCTTGTGCTAGTCCCCCGCTTAGGGGAAGTGGGCTTGTGTCTTCGTTTTCCTGTCCCTTGTTCGACATCGTCTCGATATCCATTTCCATCGCGATATCTTCGCTGATCTGACTGAGGTCTTCCCCCCCTCCTTCACGGATGGGCGGGGTTCTCCCAGTGCTCCCTGATCCCTCGCCCACCGGGCCGCTCGGTCGGGGGTTGCTCACTCTCTGGCCAGTCTCGGCCTCCCCTCGGTGGCGGGCTGAACCTAACCTAACCCAACCCGTTCAAGATTATACCCATTTGAACGAGTTAAACTTTAGCGGAAAAGAGGGGTGGGAGGGGGGGAAAATAGGGTATGACTGGATAGAGGAAGGGAAGGGGCATCCACCCCACCACTAAGCCCCCCCCCCCCCCCCACTCCTGACACCTAACCCCCCTCCTAACTCCGCAGAATAGCTATAACTTCAGAATTCTGACACCGGGGTTAGAAAGAGGGGGAAAAATTCTATCGATCCCCCCCCTAACCCGGTTACGGTTATACCCATTTGAACGAGTTGGACTTTGGCGGAAAACGGGGCGGGGGGGAGGAAATAGGGTATGACTGGATAGAGGAGAGGGAGGGGCATTCACCCCACCCTTGACTTCGACCTCTACCCCACCCCGGAGACTTATGGTCCCCCGTAACTCGGAAGGGGGGCAAATTCGGACCTATAATGCGCGGTGATTCTAAAAGAGGGGGAAAAATCCTATAAGACCTGAGATTTTAAAGAAATTCTACCCTATGTACATTTCTATAACTTAACGTGAATACTAATGTTGCGTGCAAAAATTTATAAAATTAATTGACAGCGAACCAAAAGAAAAGGCAGGCTGAAAATTTTACCGAACGCTTGTAACATGTTGAACTATGTTCGGTACAATTTTGGATTCTACAACTGCTCCAGTTGCAACGCTAAGATGGATCGATACACCTGTGAAGCGGGCGGTAGGATATTGGTTTTTGGGAAAGAGTGGTAATTCTCCAAGGAATGCTGAAATTATATCAACAACGACCGAAAGAATATTTGGTATAGGTTTATTTATTAAATGCCTTAACAAAAACGAATGTCTTAATAATCACGCTTTTCGACGGTGAAAGACAAGCAAGTTAACAACTTGTATTCGTATAAATCAGTTACAGTTACAATTCAAAAGTTATAGTGACCCGTAGGCGATAACATTTGACGTTTGGAAGCAATATTCCGAATTAATTACATATCATTGTGCATATTTTGAATTTTGTTGAAATTTGTTATACTTGATGAATGATTATATAATGTATTATTTGTTTTTAAGATTTTTATACAGCGCCTTATAATGTTACATCGTACCGTGTTATGGGTACGGCTCGGGGTGCTCCAGGCTATCGTTTTTAGTCGGTGAATTTTGACTCGGGTGAAGTGAACTGCACCCTGGTCAAAAATGACTGTCGTTCCGTCCTTTCGGCATAATGTACTATTTCTTTTACCTATAACCGTATGTAGGCCTTATGCCATAAAAAGGTTACCATGGATAAACATTATTTTAGAAAGTTATTGCGGAACCTGCGAGGAAGCTACTCGAAACCCCTATGAATGATAGGCAACCAAACATACCTAAACGACATCGGAAAGTTAACGCGCGATATAGTTAACAAGATGCTTGAAACATGAGCATTTCCTTTCAGGTAAAGCAGTCAATAGACGATACGTTATCATTGGTTATAAAACCCATTAAGCGTAAATTTTAACAACAACAATGATAATAATAATAATAATTATAATAATAATATTATAATAAACAATTAGGGTAACGAGTAGTTGATGAAAGGTGTTGGTAAACCCATACGGACGTTATCAAATTTTTACACATAAATATATACATTAACATCTTTCAGATATATTGGGATAAGTCCCCATGACGAACCAACACCTCTCGATATTAAATTTATGAGTAATAAACTTTGTGAAACTATAAGAAACCATCCCACGATCGCGCATATAATTCTTTCATAATTCAACAGCCCGCATCGCCCTTAACCACGCTCGATCACCCCCCATCTTCGCAAATTCTCGAGAAGAACCATCAAACACGGAATCGACTCCGCTTGTTACCAATTTAATTCCCGTTCAGGAAGAAGATCACTATCTGGAGATAGCTAAGACGATCCTCGATTTACAAGATCCACTACCGATATTATCCGACGACATCCTTGAACAACTGGCTGATCCTGACGTCTGATCCACATTAACCACATTAACCACGGAGTCGCGTAAGGTTAGGAAACTTTATAAATTTTCCGGTTTTACCATTTTTGTTTTCCTCGATAAGGAAGTTTTCTCCATTATCCCCCGAATATCGAGACATGTGTGTTTTGAAGGGAGTTTTCTTTCTCGGTACAGATGACGATGGTAAAGTATTTACTCGACAAGAAAGTCAGAAGGATGACCCCGTACATACGATTCGAAAGTCTGGACTGCACGCTATTTTCTCAATACCTGTTCCTTCTCGTGAAGCTGAGAAGGAGGGTGGAAGCTCTCCGCATCAAATCTCTCAAGAAAGAGCTAAGAGTTTCGATGAAATGGAAAATATGCCGTTGTATGAGAGACTTCGGGAAGCGCGAGGCTCACAAATAATCATTTTGGATTGTGATATGTCTCCGAGACTTGGCTCTAGCAAGTTCGGAAGAAGAACACATGCTAAACATAGAGTTATCGATGACCAGCCAGTAGCTTGTAGTTCTAGAACTGCTGCTGCAGAAAGTACCACGATACTCCGCAATGAGTTCTACCAGGTCAAGATTCTTGGTAACACCCAGGCATCTCACCTTACCTCATTGAATAGTAAGAATAGTGACGTCCCATTCACCCAGATGGATACCTCAAGAGTTGCGAATAATGATGCATTAATCGGTGACAAGTGAGTTACATTGTGCTTGATATTTTGGGCATGATTTCAGTTATCTTGGAGATATGTGCTCAGAAATTTTCTACCCAATTGAATTGAGTAATTGAAACGATAGTTATATCTCCAAGCGAGTTTCGAGCTTGAAGTTCAGTTAGCAACATAAGCAGTTACTTACAAAACCTATTAGGCCTACTTGGAACCCTTGCCTTGGAATTGAATCACAGAGTATACTCGCGGGTTTTAAGTTTCATTTAGTACTGTTCGACAACTGCCGAAGAAAAGTTTACCGCAACTTTCGGTTTATTTTCAATGACTAAACCTTTTTTTTTACTCAATACCTGTTCCCTTCGTATCGTTATTTTATCTAACTGAAGATAGGCGCGGTAATTTATTTTAATTTCCACCAACGAAAAAGTAATCTCGACCAACAACGTGACTCTGACGATGTAAACAAGCTGTACACCACATAAATATTTTCTCAAATTGTTAACTTCGATATTTTAATCGCTTTTCACCTTCTCCCAGGCTGCTACCAGCTTCTCAAGACTTAACAATTTCGTTAGTAACGACGAGATTTTTTTTTGGTACGAATACCTTCAACATAGAACAGAGTGATCGTTGCAATACCATTTTCGGAAATCCATACTACCGAATCTTCATAAATTTGAAATGAAACGCATAAACGGAGCGGTTCCGTAATCTTGTGACGTGTAACGTCAAGCTTTGATATCAAGACTGTACGATTTCGTTAGTAACAACGAGATAAGTTTTTTATATGAATACCTTCAACATCGAACGGTATTATCATTGAAAAACCATTTTCGAAAATCGTTACTAGCAAATCTCCATAAAATTGAAATGAAACGCACAAGTACGGAGCGGTTCCTGACGCGTAACGTCTGACTTTGATATAAAGACTTAACTATTTGGTTAGTAACGACGAGTCTTTGAGACGAGCAGCAACGCGGTATAAGAAAGCAGGGTGCAGATAACGATAGTGAAGTATTTGCTCGACAGGAATCTCATCGCCGAGGCGTATCGTTATGAATTTTAGAAGAGTATGACTAAATATGGAGTAAGCGTAGCGCACTCGATGAGTGCGTTCTGAGAAGATCCTCCCCCGATGGTGGTGCGTGGTGCATATACGACGAGTCGATTGTAACGCGCAGAGGCCTACGTTCTTCGAGCGGAGTCTCGGGGTGCTCCAGGCGTTCTCGGCGTTATGTACGTGAAGTTAGCATATCAATTGGCAGCAGATCAAAAATAAAAGGGTGTTCTTTTCGCATGCAGCCGAGTTCTATAGTTCCTGATATGTTTTGATAATAGTTCTATCAATTAAACCTCCAAAAAATGTAATCAAAAAAATGATCTGCTAACTTCCCGCAGCAGATCATTTTTGCAAAAAAAAATCAAATTCGACAGATTTCGACGAGCCCGATAGTTCTCTGTATTAGAGAATAATAGTTCTGCCCTTGGGACAGCGTAATACTATTTTTTTTTTTCAATTTTTTTTTTATATTTCCGAGCGAGCAAGACGATCGTGACTTGTGGTTCTCAGGGGTGAGTTCTGGACTTTTTGTGAATTTCCACCGACTCCCTCAACACTCTGGCGTATATCCGAGTAGAGTTCCGGGCACTAGTCATTTTCAATATGTTAATAACCATTTTTTTCGTAATATAATATATACGATCGTGGTATTGAACTTTCCATAGAAAGAGATCGCACATCCCGCATCCGTAGTTCTCCTCTCTCTCTCTCTCCAGCCTCGCACGAGCGACGCTTTGCTAGGAGCCTTTCTCGCAAGTGATATTACTCCAAAGATTGATAACTCTGCAGAAAGTTAGCTGTAATGTTACTTCGTTTGGTTCTCCGCGTTGCATGTGCGTTACTCATAGCGTTTCGACTTTTTAGTCGCGGTTTTATCGTTCAATTTATTCAGTTGGTTGTGCCTAAATTGATATAGCATTCGTATTCTGAGGGTCTGTAGGGATTGTCATTCAGGATTTTTTGTAATTACTCTGGTTGGCTTTGTACTAACTGCATTCAGATAGAAAGGTTTATAAAATTTGTTTGGCTCAGATTGGTTTTTCATAGCCAAGTTAGCGAATTGCGATTGCTTCGCTTGATTTGAGGTGGCTCCGGGTATGTGAAGTTGGAATCCCAACGTCTCTAACGCCCTGCGCAGCTTGTGCCTATACTGACAATCCACTGCAGCGTTCACTGCTCTCTGGTTTTTATATAGTCAGCCTAGTTTGAACTTCTTTTTTTTTGTTGACTGCTCCACTCGAATTGTAGTTGTGTTCGAATTCTTCAGAATTTTCTTCTCATATCATTGACGATTCTTTTTTTTTTTGTGATGTAGTTTTGAAGTACTCAGTTCGCTGAACTTTCCTTGACATCTGCACGGCTCAGATTTTCTCCATTTGCGAATTTTGCTTTGTTCACTTATTATTCGACATATTATACACACAGAAGGTACAGATTCGCTGAAAAATGAAACCTTAATCCGGATATGATAAAATTGCCCTACAGAAAATTTTATCGGATGTTAAATATTGCGCTATTAACGATAAAGGGCGCGTGCTTCAACCTTCTCATGAAGTTTACCAGACGATTTCAAGACTAATGGCAAATCAGGGATCGAATGTCACGCCAAAGCATATCCATACGATTATTAACAACAATCGTAATGGTTTTAAAGACTACATTTTGAAAACGTTTGATATACGAGAACAAGAGTTGACTACCTCCATTGGGAATGGTGATTTGAGCGTATCCGTATCTGCAGACCACACCACAAATAGTCAGACCAGCTTCATCTCGATAGATATCAATCCCGTAATATCGTCAGAAAAATGGCATGCTATTCGTCCGGAAGAAAAAATGTATGGAAAACGAGTTTATTGGAAATTGCGAGCGGGATGGGCAGACGTGGTAGCTGAGGCAATGTGGGTTCAACACCAAGTCGATTGCGTATTCGTATCGAAGAACAATAACGTCTATCGGAGTGCAGTTGCACAATATTTTCTGACGTTTGAGGGGTCCTGTCGCGAGTGTAACGCGAAGATTCACGGTAACTTGTTAAAGGAACCAGCAAAAAACGTGGACGTTATTCCTAAATACCACATAGAGGGGATTAAAGCTAAAGCCCATTCTGGGAAAAACCGAAGGCAATTGAGAGGCGCACGTCGTCGCAAAGTAGCTGATTCGCTTATCAATGGGCGCAAAGATGCGGTGACTTGGCGACGACAGGAAGCTGGACGCATGAAGAAATTTGGAGGTAAAAACCCACCAATCTTACCGACAAACGAAGTTGTGCGTAAAGCAAAAGAACAGCGACTATTAGAAAAATATGGTTTGAAGTTCGCAAATCGTGCATTGAATTTACTTAAAAGCGCTAAACATGGTAAATTCGTTGGGTGCATACATCACGTTGCCGTACTACAATTTGAATGTATATATTGGCGACCCGAACAATTGCAGATATACAAAGCACGCTGTCGTAAGAATCCGAATGCGATATTGACTATCGATGCTACGGGCGGTATCGCGAAGCGTAATAAGTTACATGAGCCGCACATTTTTCTTTATCAGTGTGTACTCGTGACACAGGAAGGTAGCGTGCCTACGTTCCAAATGGTCTCAGCCGATCAACGGTCTCTCATTGTCGCTAATTTTTTGCGTCTGATACGCGCTGCAAATGCACCAATCCCACCGATTGTCGTGACTGATTTTGGTTGGTTATTATTGATTGCGGTAGCTGAAATATTTGGTAGATGCTCAAGTTTTAACGAATACTTGCAAAAATGTTATAATGCTATAGTACACAAATCGACTTCATTGCCTTCAATTTTCATGCGGTTTGACGTATGTCATCTGTCGGCAATGGTTTCACGGTGGCCATGCCTGAAAGGGAAAGACAAGTGTTTGGTACATAGGTTTTATAAACGATGCATCGGAAAAGCCTATCAAATTTCGAACTTAGAAGACTTATCGTTTTTTGTAGAATCGGTCCTTGTTGTTTCTCTCAGTAAATGTATCGGGTCGAGTCCGAATAACGAGCCTCAGCCATCTGTCGAAAGACTCAAATTTTTTAATGACAAAATAGGAGGTTTACAAACAAACAATATCGACGACGACGACGGTGACGGTGACGCCGAAACAGAAGGAGAAGAGGAATTCGATGCAGGAGAAAATCCTCAAGAAAATAAAATGGGTGAAGTGGGCTGGAAATTGTGGAGTGATCAGTTATACAATAGCGCACAAGATCTTGCTAATCAGTCATCAAATGGTGATACGATCAATGGGTGCTATAATGTAAGCCTTGCGAAAAATTTCAAAAGATACTTGCTTCCATACGTGCCTCTATGGACCTGTATAATGATTTTAATCTTCCGAAGAGGGCCAATAATTGCTACGTCAGCTGCAGTCGAGTCCGAATTTTGCGACCTAAAAAATCGTGATTTCAAGGGTGAACTGCCCATGCGGGTAGACAGGTTCGTGTTTCAACACCTTCAGCGTATCGACGATAAAATAAAAGAGCGCTGCAAGGAGTCAGACGCTTTGCGAAATAGCACAAACGAAGATGGACAGAAGCAAGATAGTACAGAGGTTCAGAACTCCCCGAAGCCCGGACGTCATTCTGGAGTTTCAGAGATGCAAGATACCATGCAGATTGACGATCCTCAGCAAGCTACGTTTAAAGATGTGACAAACAGCGGAATAGTTTCATTCGTAATAACTGAGAAAAACTGGTGCAGCACTTCAAACCAAAGTAGAGAAAAATCAGACAGTCTTGCATTGGAGAAAACATCGGTGAATTTTGTATCGTCAATAACAGAGGAGGAAATCAAAGACTCGCCTTACGTTTCCAATTCTTCGAAGGTCTCAAGTAACGTGACTGACGATCAGGTGAACGAGTTTATAATGGACAGAAACATTCTGGCTGACAACGAATGGAATGTTCAAGAAGAATGGAGGGGTCTAAATAAAAACACTATACATAAAAATCCAAGCGATGAACCGCCGAAACGAAAACGTGCAAAACAAACATGTTTAGATGATTGCCCAGAGTGGGACTATATTAAAGATGCGAAGATGGGACACATCCCAGTCCTTCTGAACGGAAATATCTCGGGACCAGTGCGTATAGACAACTACGATTTGAATTTGATTAGAACATGTGCATTCGACTCGATTTTTCAGGTCGTTATTAACGGACTCTCGGTAAATAGGTTCTATCGCGAAAAATTGCAGTCATCTGACTGTTCGATCGTGAATTCAGCTCAGGATGTCAGCAATAAAAAAAAAATAACTAAAGAGAATTATATTCAAAGAGCTAAAATATTACTGAAGTCTTTCATATTCAAAGGTAGTGTCACGTCCTTCACAAGAAACATAAAACGTTTAGATGCTGAATGCAATGCTGCCTATCTGGCTCAATCTCTTTTTGACAAAGCATCGAGTTATGCTTACAAGATTGAATGTTCTTGTGGATACAGTAATGGAAACACATATCAGTTGATGAATGTGCATATCGACATGATTCTTTGCAAAGGTTTACATCTAATGCAAGAAGCAATTGACGATTGTATATCGAATGAGAGGACCTGCTTTGACTGCAAGAAAAAAACTGCAAGTTTAACAGAGTATGGACCACACCTCATCATCGATACCGCTGTTGTAACCGATCCTGGTTACTCAAACAAGGGTGAGATCATTGCACACAACTTGGACTCTATCAAAAAAATCGTAACGGTTGGTGGAAGAGTGTATATGCTGACCGGTGTCGTTGATTACCATATGGAAATAAATCACTATGTCGCGTACGGATTAGCGGGAGAGTATTGGTACAAATACGATAGCTTGTTTAAAAAACGTGAAACGGCGAATTCACAGACAAAGATCTACCCACACGTAATTCTATATACGATATGCAGCCAGACCAACTGAGGGAATCAGACAAATGATTGACTGATGACGATAAAATGATGCAGATGGGGAACTCTCGAAGTTCTGTAGATCCATTGGTTTTCTGATCTTGACCAAATATAGGGTCATCCGAAATTATATTCCAACATTAGTTTATGATAATTACTTAATCTTCGCACTTATTTTCTTTTGATTTTTGAAAAAAATTGTGCGCAATTGATACTTGCACCTACTTACTTATATTTATATACACTCATACTCATATACCTATATACTTATAACGTATGCACTTAGATACTCACGCGCAGTGTGACACATACTGAAGATGAAAATATGATACGGCTCAACTGGTGCCGCTAAAAATCAGTCGATATTGTATAATACTCAGTTGAGCCAAGAGATGTACAGGGTCAGTCAATTGAATCTCCGAGAGTGGGAGGAACTTGATAATAAATGAGGCTCTACCCCTCAGCCAATCTAGCGAATGTTCAGTATATATACGTCGAGGAGTCATTAGTAAACATGACCTAATTGTTTACATTTCTGGCTGTCGTCTTTTTTTGTTGTGGTCATATCTTCTTTATTGTTTCTTCAACTGCGACTATTCGTACGAAGAAATAAATCATCGAGAAGAAAATTATTAAAATATAGAAACAAAGAAATTATAAAAAAATAAAAAAAATTAAAAAAAATTATTAAAATAAAAAAAAAAATTTTAAATTATTAAAAAAAGGAAAAAAAAATATATATAAATATAAAAAAAAAAAAAGAAGTCAGTTCTCAACACGTTCACGTCGTTGACTTCGGGTATTGCTAAGATTGAGACTATATAGCATATCTTGCTAGCATATTGTTGCAAAATGTGTTTTGCGATAAGAAATAAGTTATTAATAGTGGGTTCCCGAAGGAAATAAAGTGAATCAGGTGAAATTATATGAATTGGGCAAAAGGGTTATGTATTCTTAAATACAGGTCTGTACTAGTAGTGAGCCAGAAACAGACTGACTTGTTTTACAATAATGTTTGTTGACGCGGCAACCGAAGTTCTTATATTTGAGAAGACGTCTTTTATCATATAAGCTACTAGATGTAGTTCGTGAAGAATAAATGATATGAGGGTGATTCTACCAAATGTAACATATCATGGTCGTACCGATTTGAAGCAATCAGAAATTGTTGAAAACTATTAAGAAATTATCAGAGCCCAGGAACTCTACTCGGATATACGCCAGAGTGTTGAGGGAGTCGGTGGAAATTCACAAAAAGTCCAGAACTCACCCCTGAGGACCACAAGTCACGAGCGTCTTGCTCGCTCGGAAATATAAAAAAAAAAATTGAAAAAAAAAAATAGTATTACGCTGTCCCAAAGGCAGAACTATTATTCTCTAATACAGAGAACTATCGGGCTCGTCGAAATCTGTCGAATTTGATTTTTTTTTGCAAAAATGATCTGCTGCGGGAAGTTAGCAGATCATTTTTTTGATTTCATTGTTTGGAGGTTTAATTGACAGAACTATTATCAAAACATATCAGGAACTATAGAACTCGGCTGCATGCGAAAAGAACACCCTTTTATTGTTGATCTGCTGGCAATTGATATGCTAACTTCGCGTACATGACGATACGGTGGCATGGACGAAAATTACAGAACCGCTTTCGAGCGGCCAGATGCAATCTTCCGGCACGACAACTTCGCAACGGCTTCCGGCGGAAAACAATCGAGCGCGTTCTGCCGAGGAGTAAGAACACCGGCCGAAGTGGCGGAGGCGATGCTGACTTCTGTCCACGGTTACGCCGTAATGGCGTTGTGCGTCGTAATCTCGCCGCCGGTCGCGGAGTCGGCCGGTGCTCTATTGAAGACGATCAGCGAGTTGGTGGAAGTATTTCCGGCTGTCTTCATTGACCCGAGCGTGGACCACCATCAATGGACGAGAGTTCAGTCGACGGAGTCCGTGATCGAGGCCAAACGCCTGCGCCTGTACGGCAACGTTTTCGAACTCGGTGATCCGTCGCCCCGTATCGACAAGAACCTTCGCCTTAGGCAATTCGCGGCGAAGCTCAAGGAGGTGCAGCAAAGCAACGCTAAATTGGCATTGCGCTACTGCGCCGGCTGCCAACAAAAGCTACGTAAGTGGGATCCGTGTCGCGGGCTTTCCGTACACCGCCGCTGCACCGCGACCCAGCGTACTGATGTTTGTTACACCTTTTTTCAGCGACGACGGATCGAACACCGGAGGCTTCGACGGAAGATCCGCCGAGAGGGAACAAGGAGACGGAGGAGCGGGAGGAATTGGCGCTTCTCTTGAAGTCCTATTCGAGACCCGCGACTCCGCCTCCTGCGATCGCACCTCCGCCACTTGCGAACGCGGCGCCGACGCGCAGATTGGCGAACCCCTTCGCGATTCTGCCCGAGCCGCTTCCGACGGAGCAGCCGCCCCAAGAGCAAGCGATCCCCAGTTGGTTGTTCGCGCAGCGGGCCGCCGCGAAGCCACCGCCGCCACCCACTCAAGAGCGGGCCGCTGCGGTAGCACAGCCTCGGCCGTCGCCCCGACCGGCTGCGACGCTAGGGCGCCCCGGCGGCAGCAGTGACCCCGAAGCGGGATGTCTGCCGGCGCTGGACGTGCTGCTCGGCGTGCTGGCCGCACGAGCGGCGAAAAGAGCTGCCGCTAAGAATGCGAGGACACCGAGCTTCTCGGGGGTCGAGGATCGAACGATCCTGGCATACCTCAGCGAAGGTGGTGCCTCGCGAATAGCTAGGGTAAGTAACGTTTGTCCCTTCCGTTACGCTGCCTAATACTCGCTTGTACCAATTGCTTTATTCGTTCGTACCTTCGACAGGCTAGCGGGACCGCCATGTGGGTGACCGCGGCGTCGCAACGGCTGCGTGTGATGGATCGCAGCGGCAATTCGTTGCGAAACCGAGCCAGGCGGATTATGGAGGATGACTCCACCGCGCGACTGCTGCCCCCGCAGCATCGGCTAGCCCTGCGGAAGATCTTCAAGCTGCGATAGACGGGCGGTTGTGATTGCGGCCTTTGCGGCCGATCCGAACCGTGTCATTCGCGGCCTTTGCGGCCGATCGAGTACGCGGCCTTTGCGGCCGATTCGAACCGTGTCGTTCGCGGCCCTTGCGGCCGATCGAATACGCGTCACTCGCGGCCTTTGCGGCCGATCGAGTACGCGGCCGATTCGAGCCGTGTAATTCGCGGCCTTTGCGGCCGATCGAATACGCGTCACTCGTGGCCTTTGCGGCCGATCGAATACGTGTGATTCCAAGTGAACCGATCGAGTGCAACGTTTGTGATGATATAATAAAGAATAATGAAATAACTATTGCTGTGTATTTATTGCGTACTGTACCCACGGTATGAGATAAAATTGCCTGTCCCGATTCCTTCCTACGATCCTACGTTACGTATAGGTAGCAGTGTTGCGAGTCACTAATTACATTTTCAATGAAATTACTCATTTAATTACACATTACCAAAGTAACGAGTAATTAAATCAAGTTTAATTACACATTACCAAAGTAATTGGTAATTAAATCAAGTTTAATTACATATTACCAAAGTAATTGGTAATCAAATACAGTTTAATTACACATTACCAAAGTAATTGGTAATTAGATCAAGTTTAATTACACATTATCGAAGTCACAGGTAATCAACTAAAAATTCCATTCCACTTACCAAAATAATGATATATTAAGATTAATCGCAGATCATAAACACGATGGCCTGAGTCGATTATAATTACACATTACCTGTGTGATTAAATTCACAAGACCTCATTAGAACAGTATTTCAAATAGATAAATTCACAAATGTTTTCATTAAGTTACTGTTACACGCGACTGGTCTCACGAAAAGCGGTTTCAGCTTGCGTTAAGCAACGGCGTGAGTATATATGTTAATCATTTGTATGGATATGTAAATGATTTCTTGTACCAACGAACCGGACAATATTTCATAGCGTGATATTTTTCGCGAATCACGTGGGACGCACCCGTGAATCTAAGTTGCGCATGCGTCGGAACATCCAGTTGCAGATCGGTCGGGGGCTTCCCCGAAGTCCTGCATTCAGAAAACACGTGGTCGCTTTGTTACAACTGGTAGCACAAGTCAATGAAAAACATTAGTATTTTTCTAGTGGTGAACAACTACGGATATTTTATGCTGTGTGAGTTACATATTATTTTACACGATAATTTAATAAATCTTAGAAATAAAGATGTCAAATTATAAAAGATGGAGAAGAGAAACACGTGTTGTGCAGTGGCTGGAACAATTTGGAATGCATGAACTGACATGCGTATGTCAATGACATACATACGTGGGTGCAATTTAATTGGTACATGTGTGTATAGAGAATATAGGTAGCTCGGCAGAAAAAAAAAAAATAATAATAACTAGAAGATGAAGAAGAGAAGAACAACACGCATTTGTCTATAAGCGGCTTCTACAAATGTAAGTGAATGATATCAGTGAAATGTTAAACAGTGATATAATTGTGGAATTCCACGTCGAATTTCTATTCTCAAACTCTCATTATCTTCGATTGTCGTGGGAGCTTCATATCATTGTAAAGCCGGTAGTTCAAGAGATACAGCTATTTAAAGAAATGCGGATCAATAAAATTCCAAAAATTTCCACTGGTTTGAAAAAATCAAGAAAATTGTGAAATCGCAAAACGTAAAAATACGGGTGTATTCATGTCTAGAGTAGAATCACATACACGTATAAATTATTCCAGAAATCAAAAATTGCTAGGGTTTGAGAATGAACATTTGTCATGGGATTCCCTAGGTATACTATATCACCAAGCTTAAAACTAATGAGTGTTCGTCATGTCACAGTTACTATTTACGTTGACTGAAGAATATAAAGACAGCTCACCCTGGGTAAATTGGTGAGCCGACCAAGTGGGCTTGAAGTGGGCTTGGCGTTGCAAACGGTATCTGTAATACCGACTGAAACTTACAGTTTCACGTTGCTGCGAACTGACTCATGGGGTAAATTCAGATTGATAATGGTAGGGAGCTTAAATACTTGCAGCCACACTGTGGAGTGCGAGTGTTCTTTCTCCACCTTATCGACTATGCGAAAATCTACACGTAGCAGCTGTGATTTTTTCTGAAAATGTTCTGTATACACCCAAATTGCATACTCTGGGTACTTTCCATATTAATTCGCGAATTAATACTTGAGATAATTAAGCTTTGAGAGTTTTTACAAAATCAAATGTATTTAGGTATTATCAGGTTCCGGTGAAAGTTTTTGATAATCGAATTGACATCTACAAACACGTGAAAAAACCGAAATGAATTTTGTGTGTTTCTGTTACACTTTTACGTATACATTCTGACGCTTTTTAGAATCTTGTATGCAAGTTAATACGTGATCGCAAAAAATCAAAAAACTCGAACGCTTTCATTTATTTATTTTTTTCTCAGTAAGTACAGAAATGGAGTTTGAACATTTTGAATCGCTTCGTCTATCTACGTAAATTCCGGCAGTCACAAACTCTCAGCGGATGAAATGGTCATCAGGATATGTAGAAGTCTTCTTTAGAGTTTTACTTTAATTAAACTAGCTGATAATAAACTACGAGTGCCTAATTGTCTTAAACGGCTTTGAGCTGGGTAGACACGGCAACCTTTTCTGAAGGTCTACACTTGGAAAATTTAATAAATTTTCCAACGTACGTTTGTATGAATTTGTTTTATAACAATAAAAAGAATTAATTTTCGTGTCAGATTTCTTTATATGTATATCTGTAATATATATTTTATAATCATTATATAGCTAATATATCGTTTCAAACCTAAGGGCAAAATGATTTTTTTCATTGTTATGAAAATAATTCACATGAATCCAAATTTATTAGATTTTCAAAGCGTAGACCTTCAGGACAGGTGGCCGTGCCTGCCCAGCTCAGAGCCGCTGCTGATTGTGAGTTCTCTATTCGCTGCGTCGCTCAAGACAATTGAACATTCGTAGTTTATTAACGGCTAGTTCAATTGAAGTGAAACTTCACCGATAACTCGTACATATGCTGATGATCATTTCATCCGCTGAAGGTTCGTGATTGCTTGAACTTACGTAGATAGACCCAGCGATTGAAAATATTCAAACGCCATTGGGGTAGTTACTCAGAAAAAAATTGATAACTTTTTTTTATTACAAAGAATATGAATTTCAATTACTCTACCAGCTGAAGAATAGTTTGACACATAATTGTTTCAAGTTTGAAGTAAAACCTTACAATATTTTAGGATGTAGAGCGAGATGAAGTAAAAAAATACGAAAATCTTTCGTTCTATAAAAATCGTGTTTCTTCCCATTATTTCGGTAACGAAGACAGTTGAAAATTTTTTCATCAGCTTAGAGAGAAGAAACAAACTCAACGATTCATCAAGTCCATATTCAGTTATTTTACCACGCTGTGGTAATTATATATAATTTTACGTATATACGTATACATACGTGAGACAGGAGATGCGTGGGAGATATGAGGAAATGTGAGATATCGAAAGATTAGGAGATGTTGGTGGGTCATAGGTGAGCTGTGGGAAGATGTTTTTACCGGTGATTTACCCCTCTTTCATTTCACCATATTCATCCGGTCCAGGGAATAACGTCTTGTCACAAAAATCTTATACGGAAGTTTTTTCTCAGAGTACAAAAGATTTCCTGGTATGAAGAAGTGTTCGATTTCAATTTTGTATAATTCAAGTTATAAATGAAATCATTTACATTTCACAATAAGTGTCAGCATGGGCGCCGGCAGCAGGGTGCAAGGGGGTGCAAGGGGGTGCACTTGCACCCCCCTGTCAAAAAAAAAAAAAATACGCAGAAAAAGATTAAGAAATTTTTTTTTATAAATTATATCTTACTAGTTAATAGCATATTGTGTAGATACAGATGGATGCACCTCCCTGACAGTAATCCTGGCGGCGCCCATGAGTGTCAGTCTTATTCAATCAAAAGGTTACAATTATTTTGTAATGGAATTCGACTAAACTTGTTCGGATACAGAAAAGTTTTCGGAAATCGGCTGTTCAATGATTGGCAGTAAAAATGGAGAGACAATAGTAAAGATGAACGTTTCGGGTAGCTATTTAGAACATGTATCTTGCCGTATGGCTCACCAATCACGGCTCAAAAAACTCTGCAATATTCAATATGCGTTATACAATCCATTCTTTGATATTTGTTGAAATTATATCCTATGCACTGAAGAGTTATTCACAGTTTTCGTCACAATCGTCACAGTTTTCTAAAAGCATTCGTGATAGTGTCTAGACCTTGTACGATTTTTCGTAACATCCCTTGCTCATATTAGTTTAGTTAATTAAGGCACACTGCCTTTGTACGCTGCTGATAGTACATACAAATAATTAAAATAGAGAATACAATTTGAGGATTTATTTAATTTATTCAGAATCAAATTTCCTTTTTCTGTAATACATATATGCATTTATTGCACATCATTGTACGTGACCCCTCTGAGATAGCGTTCGTCCGCGATGATTGGCCTAGAGCCCGTGAACGCTAGTCAACCGCTAGGCCCAATCAGCTGTCAACGTGGGAGTCTGCGAGCTTGCGAATAGGCATGAGCAGCGTCAGTCGTTGCCGGAGCGCGCATCTAACTCGATACATTTTTGTGTGAATTCCAAGAGTTTTGTAGTTATTCAACGTGTATTCGGATACGGATATTTTACAGGCGTTGGCTAATTACAGGTAAGTAATTTTCGATTCGTAATTTATTCAAATTAATTACGGATTATGGCTGGGCATAAATTAGCGCATAGTTTTACATGCGCTTATTCGAGATGTGCCAATCGTAGCAGAGATAATCTTGGTCTACGGTTCTTTGGTCTGCCTACAACTGCAGACCCTGCGCTCGCGGTACAATGGCTTGTCAACAGCGGTCTTGCCCATATTGCCGAAGAAACCGATGAAGAATTACGCCGCATACGAATATGCAGTCAACATTTTTCTCGCGCCCATATCAGTCCAAAGGGTCGCTTAGTACGTGGTGCAGTCCCTTTCGCTTATGATAAAAAGCCGATCATCACCGAAGTAGCTCCGCTTCCGGGTATTCACCATGCCTGCGCTCTCGAAAGAAGAGCTTTGAAAAGAGAAATCAAACGTAAAGACAACGAAATCATTCGGCTGCAGCAGAGCAATGCGGAGCTCCAACGGTCTCTGAAAAACGCAAAATTGTCGGCTTCGCGACAAACATCTAAGATTCGAGCCGGCGTATTTTCAGATGATAGCCTTGCCAAGGCAGTGGCCCGCAGAGTCACTGGATTTCTGTATACTTTCGTGATAATGCAATTATTCCATAAGAAGCATACAGAATACCTTCTGAAAGAGAAAGAAATGGCCATGAAAATGCACTACACATCGCCCAGCCTGTACACCAAACTGCGGGAACATTTTGGGATTATTCTTCCCTCGTTGTCAGCATTAAAACGTTGGTTCGGCAACATAAATCTTTGGCCAGGAACCTGCCCGGCGATATTTGATTGCTTAAAGGCCAAGGTATCATGCATGGATACAAACGAACGCCAATGCATTCTCCTGTTTGACGAGGTGAAATTGAAGAAAGGCTTCGAGTTCAATGAGAGTCGTCAAAAAATTGAAGGCTTCCAGGATCTTGGCAGTCTAGGTCCTTCGACCGGCGTGGCTACGAGTGCTCTCGTGTTCATGGCCCGCGGATTGCTGAACAATTGGAAGCAGCCAGTTGCCTATTTCCTGACAGCTGGCTCTGTGCATTCCGGAATGCTATCACAACTGATTGATATCGTACTTGATGGCGTTATTGCTACAGGGCTAGAGGTACGAGGATTGGTCTGCGATCAAGGCACTAATAATCAGAGTGTTATTAGTAACCGCATGTCTGCGGACGGCCCGTACTTCTTCTACGAGGAGAGGAAAATATATTGTTTCTTCGACCCGCCTCACTTGTGGAAGAATTTGAGAAATCAAATTTTGATGCACGACATCGTGTTCGCTAGCCCTCGGAAAGCATCATGGAATGATGTGCGTGAGCTATGGAGGCTCGAGCAGCATCAAATGACAAGAGCCGCGGTCAAACTATCGACCAAACATGTTTATCCCGGCATCTTTCAGAAAATGAATTGTCGCCTGGCGTTGCAGGTCTTTAGTCGCAGAGTTGCTGCAGCATTAATGACCGCCGGAACCACGGATTGTATTAACAGCAATACCGTTATGGACACCGCATGGTTTTTCAGGGAGTTGAATGACTCGTTCGACAACTTGAACAGTCGGTGTCCTAATGACGCGAATCCGAACCGATGCGCTCTCTCCGACCAGCGTCCACAAGTTCAGGAAAATTTGGAAGAAGTTCTAATGCGTTCTGCTGAGTGGCGTACAGTCACTGATAGGGGTCTGAAGGTTCCTCCGTGCTTCAAAGGTGTCCAGCAAACCATCAAAGCTGTTTTATTGCTGTGGGAGGATCTCAAAACCGAAGATGTTAAATTTCTAATGACATCGAGATTAAATCAGGACCCGTTGGAAAATTTGTTTTCCATGATACGCTGCCATGGAGGAACCTACAATCAGAACCCTACAGCAACTCAATTCCGACTCATCTTCCAAAAAAACATCGTTCTCAATTTAATGAAACCAGCGCAATCTGCAAATTGCTTGGACGATGAAGATGATACGTTGTTGCATGCCGACGTGCAGGCAGCAGCGAATAACCGAACGAGAAAAGTAGCTGAGCCCAATACAGAGGCCAGCCAGAGCAATGCTCTGCAGTACCACTTTGACGAGGAACCCGATAACGATAGCGATGACGAAGAGGAACCAATCGATATCGAGGAGATTCTCGCCAAGGTTGGAAAATCACGTACAACCGAGGCAACGCTGGCAAAGTCTGCAGTGGAATACCTAGCAGGTTACATTGCCAAAAAGTCTGTTGATAAGACAGGATGCGAGCGATGTCGAGAAACGCTCATCCATCCTGATCCGAAGCTCGGTGATAGACATTTGTTGACGTACTTCCGAGCTTACGAAACAAAAGACGAAAAAGAATTCGGGCATATGTGTAGTATATCGTATGAGTATTAGATATACATGATGCGCACAGCGAGCCGACGCCGCTGTTATATATATATAGCATGTGCGAATACGACGCGCGAGCAAGTGTTAGTATAGGTGTAAGTTATATTTGCGTATAGTGTGCGAATAATGTATAGCACACTCTCGTATGAGACGCGCTACCGAAAGCCACGTTGTAAGGCTATTACGTATACATCTTTGTACATACTTGTATCCATACTTTACATTTTACATTATTGAATAAACTACTATTATTTAAACCAACCTATTTCCCAAGTGTTACTTATTGTTAGTCTAAAGACATCACAATTATGGCGACGAGGATGCTTGATTTTTGAATACGCGTGTGCAGGGTGAAAGTGATAAGTGAGAGCACGTGTTCGTTGAGAATAAAAAGAAAAAAAAGTATAGAATCGATTATACAAGAGAGTACACGGTAGGCGAGAGTCGTGAAAAGTTGAGAAAAGTTGAGTTTAGTGCAAGTTTAAAAGCACATGTTTAGAAAAAATTTGAAAATTGAGATTAGAAAAAATTTTCATTGTTTGAGTTCACGCGAACGCTGATATTCGCATTAACAGAAAAGTGTTTAAATTGACAATGCAGTTGTAGAAAGGTGCACTGCACGCACAAAATTTTGTTAGTTAAGAGAAAATTTGTGTGAAAATTCGTGTTAGTTGAGTGAACACGCGGTCGCAGTAAGGTGCGATTGTTAAATAAACAATAAGTGTTTATAGTTTTAATGAGTACTAGTAGTAGTAGTGACGAAGACACAGACAAAGACAAAAAATTAAAAGTTGGTTGGGTTTATAAATTAACCAAAGAACAGATAATAGAAGAGTTAAATAAACGTGGCATCGAATTTGGACAAAGTGATAATTACGATATTTTACGAAAAACGTTAGTCGATGCGGTAAAAGCTGAAATCTTAGCAGCAACCTTGAAAAAGAACGCGAGTGAGAACGAAGAAAATAAACAACAACAAACTAAGCCGATCGATATTTCGGGCACCGAAGACTCTTTCTACTCTGTATCCGATTCCGACGAAGAAAACGACATGTCGGGTAATCACGCGTTAGATTTTTGTTTAGAAAAAGATGACTGGGAAATTTTCGTTGAACGCTTAGAAATACGGTTTCAACTGAAAAAGACAAAGGATACGGATAAGGCAGCTGAATTGCTGTCGCGACTTGATGAAGAAGCGTACAAGTTGTTGAAAAGCTTGTGCGCACCGCTGAAATTAACAGATTCAGCTTATGATGATTTAGTAAAAGTGATGACAAACCACCTAAAACCGAAGCCGTCAGAGTTAATGGAAAGGTGTACGTTTAACCAAGCAAAGCAAACGCCGAGTGAATCAGTGGCAGACTTTGCAGCAAGATTAAAAAAGCTTGCGCTTAATTGTGGTTTTAGTGATTTACAAGAATCTCTGCGAGATCAGTTCGCAGTAGGCTTGCGCGATGAAGAAACGCGCATTTCTTTGTTTGAAATGGATAAGCTTACGTTCGATGCTGCGTTAAAAGAAGCAATCGCCAGAGAGGCAGCGGTGAAAAACGCGTCAAGTGCGGTGAATACACTTGATAAAAGAAACACGCAAAAAGATGTTTTTGCGCTCAAGCAAGGCAATAAGAGCGAGAGCGCGTATAACAATAGAAAGCCGCCGGGTAAGCAACATCACGGAGCAAGCAAGAAGCACGGTAGTCAACAGCAGCGCCCGCAAAATCAAAACAAATCGGACATCGTATGCTATTGTTGCGGTGGGCGAAATCACGTGCGCTCCGAGTGCCGATACAAAGATAAAACTTGTAATCATTGCGGTGGAAAGGGACATCTTGAACGAGCCTGTTTGAAGAAGAACGGAGCACCGAGAAAAAGTGTCAACAAGCTGGAAGAAAGCAGCCAAGCAGCAGAAGAAGAAGAAAAGGAGAGGGAGCCTCAACACTATCGAGATTTCTTCAATATGAAGACAGAAGACGAGCGTATGTATAAAAGCGTGTGTGTGGGTAATGAATGCGCGCGCGCCGAACCGATGTACGTGGATGTAGTCGTGAATGGTAAGAATGTAAGCATGGAAATAGACACGGGTACATATGCGACGGTTATTTCTGAAGTCGAAAAAGATAAGTATTTTCGCGATGAGATTATGATTAAATCGAACATTAATTTGCACACGTATGATAATAGAGTTATGCATACGTTAGGACAAATTAAGAATTTAAAAGCTGAATTTAACGGTAAGAAATGTAATTTATACTGCTACGTAATGTCGGGTGATGGACCGATTTTAATAGGTAGACAGTGGCTCGCAGCATTTGATTGTTGGCCGTTACAGATTAGAAATATTAACGTGAATAGTTCGTTAAATAAATTAAAGATTGATGATATGTCTGATTACTTTTTTAAAAAATATAAAGTTCTTTTTAGTGATGAACCGGGCTTGTATAATAAAAGTAAGACAAAAATTTATTTGAAAGAAGGTGCACGACCGATTGCAATGAAGTGTAGACCCGTCGCGCACGCAATGAGACTTTTAATTGAAAACGAACTTGATAGATTAGTTGGACTCGATCATATGGAACCGGTTGAGGTTAGCGAATGGGCGACGCCCATTGTACCAACGTTTAAAAGCAACGGCAACTTGCGTATATGCGGAGACTTTAAGTTGACATTGAATCCGAATATAATAATTGATAAATATCCTTTACACACGATAGATGAAATTTTCGCAGGTATGCAAGGTGGCTGTTACTTTACGGAACTGGACATGTTTCATTGTTACATGCAGTTTCCTGTGCATGAAGATTGTTTAGATTTGTTAACAATTGTAACGCATAAAGGGTTGTACAGATATAAGAAAATACCGGAAGGTGTATCACCGGCACCTGCGGATGTACAAAGAAAAATGGATGAATGTTTGAGAGGAATTGATGGTGTGATCGCGTATATTGACAATATTTATATAATGGGTCGTACGAAAGAAGAGAATATTGCTAGAACCGAAAAAGTTTGTGAAAGATTAATTGAATGCGGTTTAAAGTTAAATAAGAAATGCAAGTTTATGCAAGAAAGAATCGAAGTGTTAGGATTCGTGATTGATAAAGATGGTTTGCATAAGGCAAAGTCAAAGGTTGATGCGATGGTTAAGGCACCACAACCTACTAATTTCAAAGAATTAAACTCGTTTTTAGGTTTAATAAATTTTTATGCACGATTTTTGAAAGATAGATCGGATAATTTGAAACCATTGTATGATTGCGCAAACGCGAGTGAGTTTGTGTGGAATGAAAATTGTGATAAAGCGTTCGCATGGGTGAAAAAGGAATTGATATCACCGCGCGTATTGGCTAATTATGATCCGAACGAGCAGATAGTGTTAGCGTGCGATGCGTCATCGTACGGACTATCAGCAATTTTGTCACATAAGTATAAGGACAGTACGGAAAAACCAATCGCGTACGCGTCGCAAAAGATCTCAAAGAAAGAATTAAATCGAACGATACTTGATAAAGAAGCAATGGCTATAATATTTGGATTTAAAAGATTTTTTCAGTTTATTTTTGGTAAAGAGATAATATTACGAACGGATAATCAACCGTTACAGTTAATTTTAGGACCGAGAAAAGGTATACCAGCAACCGCAAATGCTAGGTTACAACGTTATGCTTATTATTTGTCGGGTTTTCGTTATAAAGTTGAGTATATTAAATCGAAAGCAAACGCGAATTGTGATGCATTGTCGCGATTACCAATCGAAGACAACACGGAACTCCCGGAAGAGGATTTTTCGCCTGTTTATTTTTTTGAGAATGGTATAAACTTGATGGACGGTAAAATGCTGGCGCATGAAAGTAAAATAGACAAAACAGTCTGTAACGTGATTAAATATACGTTGAATGGTTGGCCAGATGTGAAAGAATTGACCGATAATGAAAAATCGTATTATTCAAAAAGATTAGAATTAAATATCGATAAAGGATGTTTATTTTGGGGATTACGTGCGATAATACCAGAGTCAATGCAGTCGCGAGTATTAAAAGAACTGCATGCGTCGCACATGGGTATTGTAAAAATCAAAATGCTGGCGAGATCATACGTATGGTGGCCTGGAATAGATAAGGATATTGAGAATTTTGTTAATAATTGTACAACTTGTTTAGTGGAACAGAAAAAGCCACAACAAACACCATTGACTACATGGCCTTGGCCAGACCGCGTATGGCACCGCTTGCACTGTGATTTCTTAGGACCACTCTACGGAGATATGTATTTAGTAGTGATTGATGCACACTCGAAGTGGCCTGAAGTGATTAATTTTAAAAATAATACCAAAGCTTATAGATTAATAGAGGTATTTAAAGCGTTATTTGCGAGATACGGACTGCCCGTGCATATGGTTACAGACGGGGGACCGCAGTTTAGAGCAGACGAGTTTTTAGAATTTTTGCGTCAAAACGGAATTAATCATAGTTTTTCTCCGCCGTATCATCCTGCGACAAACGGTGCAGCAGAAAATTTTGTAGGTACTTTTAAGAATAAAGTCACAAAAATTGTAAAAGGGGGAGAGACGCCGGAATCAGCTGTTAATTTGTTTCTATCTGATTATAGAAATATCGAACATTGTACCACAGGTAAAAGCCCTGCGCAACTTATGTATAAGCGTGATCTGCGCACGCGATTTGATTTGTTAAAAACGAATGTTGCAGCGAATGTTGAGAAGAAACAGCGAGCGCAAATAATGGCGAAAGCAGGTTCAAGACAGAATAATGTGAATGTTGGTGATACAGTGTTAATCGATAATCATCGAGTTAGAGGTGAAAAGAGAGTGACAGGAGAAGTGATTAAGAAAGTGTCTCCTTCTACATTTGTAGTTAAAGATTGTAACGATGCGTTAGCGAAAAGACATATCGATCAGATTGTAAAGCCGCGTCGTTCTCCGCGTCTGCACAAATCTTAAAAAAGGCGGAAAGTTGTAGTATATCGTATAAGTATTAGATATACATGATGCGCACAGCGAGCCGACGCCGCTGTTATATATATATAGCATGTGCGAATACGACGCGCGAGCAAGTGTTAGTATAGGTGTAAGTTATATTTGCGTATAGTGTGCGAATAATGTATAGCACACTCTCGTATGAGACGCGCTACCGAAAGCCACGTTGTAAGGCTATTACGTATACATCTTTGTACATACTTGTATCCATACTTTACATTTTACATTATTGAATAAACTACTATTATTTAAACCAACCTATTTCCCAAGTGTTACTTATTGTTAGTCTAAAGACATCACAATATGTGCGTAGCAACCGATGATTTTTCATTTATCTTCGATTTGATAAATGCGATTTTTGACGCCGGTTACCCGCTGTTCAGGGCACAGTACGACATCCAAGATAAGATCTTCCGGCTAATGAAATCAGCTGTAAATCGTACACCCGAATATACTGGTTGGTTTGACGAGGAAATCTGTGGCCAACATCGTTGTGAACTTGCGTATAACTTCATGCGTGTGAAAATCAACAAAGATGTCAAGTGGATGGGTGAGTTATTGAGAGCTCAATCCACCCGTAGTTTACATTCGAAAGCTCCGCAAAAATTAACTAATCTGCGAAGTGCATAGTATCAAATAGAAATTGATCACGTGTTTTCTTTCATTTGAGTATAAAAAAAAAGTTTGCAACTCTTCGGGGTTGATCAAACCAAAGTCGCAACGTCGCATCTCCTTGCAGGTGACCGAGTTGATCGACAAAAATAAAAATGATTCGCAACTCTTCGGGGTTGATCGAACCAATATCGCAACTTCGCATCTCTTTGCAGAGATGATCGAGTTGAACGAACCGAAGTCGCAACGTCGCATCTCCTTGCAGATGATCGAGTTGATCGACAAAAATAAATATGATTCGCAATTCTTTGGGGTTGAACGAATCAAAGTTGCAGTTTCGCATCTCCTTGCAGAGATGATCGGACTGAACAACATGTGGGAGACATTATCAATTAGCCTCCTCGTGGCGTCTCCTGAAAATGCTCGCAAAACCTGAGCAGCTAATAATTGATGAATTGACACTTGTATATAGACTATTTCAAAAACTGGAATAATAAATATTTTTCATCACGTGGAATTTTCGGAAACAGGAGTTATTTCTAGCTGCGAAATATATCTGTTATATCGGTGATTCCGTTCTAACTGTGTCTATTAATGTCGTGCACTGTTGCTCTCACTGGTCATCCATTAACAATCTATTCATAAAATTTTGGTATCAATACGATCCTCATGAACATATTTCATCGCTTCTTTCGTATAATATAACTTGCAATCCAGAGAAAACTTACGATTTAAATCACTTAAATGTCAGTACCGTGTCATGTCCATTTCTAGAATTTACCTGTGAATTTATTATTTCTTTGTCGCAATAAATGATCCAAACTAATTAATCCATAAATCTAATTGATGGTCTATAATACAATTCATAAATAAATTATAAGACAATGCATAATAATTTTTCTGAAGAATGTCTACCAAATTTATTTTACGTCAGTACCGCGGATGAACGAGTCAGTACCGTGGCACGGAAAATTTGAAATTTGATTCTCATTCTCGATATTTTGAAGTTGTAGCGAAATCCTCGCGGACTTTCATTTTTACAATAAAATAGAGTAATATATGCATTATAAAACTAAAAAAGTTTAATTATAGAATCAAAAAATGTTTAATTAAAAAAGTAACAGTTAGAACAGAATCACCGATATATGCTTGTTTCGGGGAAAAATGTGAATTCTATTCAATGAGACTAATGTATAGTAAGTAATTAGCAGGCATATTTTAAAGACGTGAATTATTTTCAGATGGTACAAAATAACGTTATAGGGAACAGTAATTTTCGAATTAAATACTTTTAGAATCGAGGATGGATCAAATTAATTCCCGACTAATCACAAAACAGAATTAATTAGGATAGACTTCTTCATAATTAAAAATAGTAACGATTGAATATTGAGTCGAGTCGTCAATATTGCCACGGTCATGGCTCTGATCAAAAGAAATTGTTACAGTATCTTGATAATTATCGTAGCTTCTAACGCTTCTAATAAATATAGCATGCGAAGTTTCGAATGCGGAAAAGTTCAGAAGGTTGTTTACAAAAAGTAAAGAATGGTGTTCGTTCTTTATAAAAATTTTTTTATTGAATATATTATGAATATATACATATATATTTATATAGACATATACATTTTCAATGCGTAGAACCTTATGTGGTTCTACGCGTTGAAAATGTATATATTTCCGCGCTGCTTGCCGCCCCTCCCCCCTCGGCCGCCGCCGCGATGTTCTCCATCGCCCCAATCCCGGCGATTAGACCATTCATACCTGAAACAGACGCCACATTATTAGTTGATTGTATAACAGACTTTGATGCCACATAGTGAAGATTTCGTATTCATTGACACTGAGCGTAATTTCATTTGTATATTTTATGGGCGCGAGGAAATTGCATTTAGTCAACGATTTGTAACTCAAGAAAGAGTGTACATTGGGCATTCCAAACGAAATCGATCAACTCCTGCGTTTGACCCCTTTCAAATTTACTCCCGATACTTTATAGTAGTCACCCTACTAAAACAGGTATTTGAGATTTGCATTTTCGAATTTCATCTGAAGTGGATATAAATTTAAAAAAAATTTCAAATATTTAAAATCTGAAAATCATATGCCTATGCTCGTTATTGATTCAAGAATTTTCTACATTTCTTCGATCAAGATCAATTGTAACATACTTCTTGAAAATTTAATTTTTATGTTCTAAGCGAACAAATAAATATGATTATCAAGATAGAGCTGTATGAAATATTCCGTTTCGATAATTTTTATGGGGTTAGGTGTTCTTTAAACTTTGTTGTATGTTCCAACATCACTCATCACACGTAATATTCTTTGAACAATAGCGGAGTCAAAAATTAATCCCTCCCACAATAGGGGTCTCAATGCGGTGCCACTCGTCAACAATTTCAAGTTCACATGATAGAAGATCAAAACTTGAAAATTTATTTTTATGTAACGTATGTATGCTCACTTTTCATCTCGCTCCTGTTTTTTGGTTTTTTTTTTATTTTCAACCTCCTCACTCCTGCCCTCCTTCCTCTTGCCGGCCTCACTCCTGCCCGCCACACTCCTGCCCACCTCACTCCTGCCCTCCTCACTCCTGCCCGCCACACTCCTGTCCGCCTCGCTCCTGCCCTCCTCACTCCTGCCCTCCTTCCTCTTGCCGGCCTCACTCCTGCCCTCCTTACTCCTGCCCGCCTCGCTCCTGCCCTCCTCACTTCTCCCATCCACACTCCTGCCCTCCCTACTCCTCCCAACCACTGTCTCGCTCTGCGTCCTGCTACGTCCCCTCTTCCGTACGTCCTCTCTAGCCTAGACGACCACAAATATTCATAAAAGCGAATAAAAGAACGAATTACAAAAGATAGTAAAATGTCAGGCCGGTGGCTTATAAACGAGCAGGAATGAGTAGACGGTGATAATAAATCTGATATTAACGAGGTGAAGACAACAAATATTCTTGGACTGCAATTTTCATTTAGATCAAAGCGACAAAATTTCAGGCAAAAAATAATTAGCGTATGAAGAATCACGAATTTATGAATGAAGATGGATACATATTGACGCGCCCCGTTCGAAAAAAAGTATATCAGAGGAACAGTTGAGAAGGAAGTATCTCGTGATTGAAATTAACTCCGCAGATAAAAAGTTTGTCAGTCATCGGTTTTGCGTCCATAAATACAGGAAAAACGTGTGGTGCCTGGAGCTCTACATTTGACTCATTTACCGCTTCTCTCTCCTCTGGCTTTTCTCTCGTAGCCGCTAGTTGCACCGCGACCTCTGCTTTCAATCTCCGCAATTCCTCCCTCTCCCTCTTCATCGTCTCCTCCAATTCCCGCACGCTCGCCCACTTCGCTGCCAAATCGGCTTGTTCTCCTTCCATATTCTGTTTCAGAAATGAAATTGTGACATTGATAAATAAAGGAACAATTGGAAAAGCGAATTATTAGAGGGTCTGGCCAAATTAGCAATTGAAAGATGCTCTTAGTTGAGCACTTGTCAGATATGTGTGTTCAAGAAAAATTTTCTCTATCTAACCCCATTTATTATGTGCTAGTTATAGCCGATAAGATAGAAAGCATGAAGGGCTATTCTGTCACTCATTGAATTACGTGGAATCATTAAAATACCAAAAATTTTGCCCAACAGGTACCAATGGATGTATGTATACTAGGGTGTGTCGAAAAAAAACTTTTTTTTTTCTGGGCTACACCAGAAATCGGTAGGGTATGTCAAAACAAAACTTCTGTTAAGAGATGGGCTCTTAGCTTCAAGTTTTAGAGGTGGCTCATCGCATTTTTCGATTTCCCATTTAAATAACATGAGATTTTTTTTTTTTTTTATGTTTGGAATTTTATACCTCGGTAATGGCATATTGTACAGGCAAGCCCATGACATATTTTTATAGAGAATTGAATGCTCTACAAAAAAGGTCTCTTACAATTTTTTGATAACTCAACTCTTTTCAATACTTACCTAATTTATTAATACATTCTTCGTACTCTAGGTGAGTATTAAAAAAAGTTGAGTTATCAAAAAATTATAAGAGACCTTTTTTGTAGAGCATTCAATTCTCTATAAAACTATGTCATGGGCTTGACTGTGCAATATGCGATCACCAAGGTATAAAATTCCAACCAAAAAAAAAAAATCCTATGTTATTTAAACGGGAAATCAAAAAATGCGATGAGCTACCTCTAAAACTTGAAGTTAAGAGCCCATCTCTTAACAGAAGTTTCGTTTTGACATACCCTACCGATTTCTGGTGTAGCCCAGAAAAAATAAAAAAGGTTTTTTCGACACACCCTAATGTATACATGATACATACATGATTATATATTAATATCAAGCAATATATGATAATCATTTCTGCGCTTTGATTCACGATCAATAGCCCGGAAATTAACGCAAACATTTATGAAAAAATAAATCATTCATTCTGATTACTTTTTTTGTTCTTCAATATTTCAACCAAATTCAGAATAATTCTGATTTCATTATCACTGAATAATTTACTGACAAATGTGACAATCTGAGCGATCGTATGAAATGATTCAATGACTGAAGTCATTACAATCATTCTGAAATCCGTGAAGAAATCACAAGCAAACGATTTTATTTGAAATCATTCGTGCATTATGATAATGGGATGAATAACCCCTTGGTAGAAAGCTCATTTATAGCGGCATTGTATGCGCGACACCTATGTGTAAATAATCTATATAAATATCTCTATAAATTTATATTAGGCCAAAATTTATGTTTACATGTAATCAACATGTGCGACGAACTATATTTGAATATCTCTCAGATTAAATACAGATTTTGATATTTATATGACCCTTTACCGTAAAAAGTGGTCAATAATACAATGTCTCATAATTACGGGAAAAATTGGCGTTAGAAAAATTTGGAGTGCTTGCACTTCTGTATATGCGCTGCAATTTCTCCGAAGTAACTTTTATAAAAATTATCGAGAAAAGTCCTTTTACTATGAATATGCGGGTACTGTTTAGAAAAGTCGTCTGTTCAATTGTTTATACATTTCTTTAATAACAAATTATTCATTGACATAAAAAAAAAAACAATTTCAATTTCTTTTTATGATTTTCGAATTCTTGAGTTGTTTTTTGTAGGATCAAATTTTTTTATGTTACAGCTGTTTAATAAATTGAATTTACTCCAAAAGTCGGAGTTCTGGATATTCATATTTCTGAATCAAGGGGCACAAAAACTCCGAAAAAATTTGACTATGCTGTCTTTGAAGAGTACTGTTCAAGAAAAAAGAATCATTTCCGGGATAAAAATGATACTCTGGTTTATGTGAGTTTATGAATTTACGACAATTATTATATGTAGTATACGGTATTTTCAGCACAAGAATTAGCGTTCTTCATAAGCTAGTATAACCGAAAGTTTCACTTCAATCCTGAAAATGTGTTTTTATTTTTTCTTTATCAAGAAGAAATGGAAAAAAAAATGTTTATTCAAATAAATAATTTATTAATAAAAGATGTCTAAAAAACTGAACAACGAACTTTTCAAAAAAGTTCCCGACATATTTACAATGCAACGACGTTTCCCAATGATTATCATTAAAATTACCCTGGAGACATTGCAGTGTGTACAGAATCTGGCGCCGTGATTAGTTGGTCAGACCCGATAACCGTTTTAATATGGGCTACGTTTTAAATTTGTAAATAAATTGCTACTTACCAAAATTCACAAATCACACTAAACACAATCGTTCGATGACTTCACCGTTCGAACTGTGCGTTTCGCGGCCAGACTAGAGCCTATATAGGTTGGCCCACTCCGCTACCGTGCAATACAGCTGCAGCGAGCTGAGATTTATCTCACCCACGCTATAAAGTTCACACGCCGGTGACAGGTTAGTAATCGTTCCTGAGCTTACAGCAAAACTTATTTGCATGCTATTTTTGGGATCTCTTGAATACAAGTACCTCAAATCTTGCACCCAAGTATTGTCAGTAGTTTATTAACCTTTTTAAATAAACAATTGAGGAGCCGAATGCAAGACAAGACATCAATTTTATTTCGCGCCGCAGAAGTGGCCCCTGACCGCTTGGAAAAGAAGTTACGAATTTCGAATCTCCAAACATGCATTCCTGTAGGAACTTTGATTCCGCATCTTTGTTTTCTCATAAAAAAGGTATAGCTCTTTTCGTTTTCGAAATATTTATAAAAAACGTGTTTTTTATGAAATTAAAAATTTCTGCCTTTTTACACTTCGACTCGCGCTAAATTACCCAATTTTTTGAATTTTTGAATCAAATTTACAGGGATCATATATTATAGTATTTTCAGATTGACTGAAGAAGAAAAAGGTGGATATCATTGTTACCACGAAAGTTATTAATTTTTTTCCGGGACATTGTAAAAATCAGTTATGTATATCTTCAAACGCTTTCGGAGTCGAACGAATTTTGAGCAGCCAGCAACTTCCAGTGAGGAAGTTGTTTATTAGGGTGAAAATAAGTTTTCTGGAAAGTTTTACTTCAATCGAATCAATGGTTAAAAAATTGTCAATATTCTAATTCACCACCGCCTGGCCTTTTTTGCGCGTAGGTTACAGCTAGAGTATATGAATCATTCCGCGTCAAGCGGGATGAATCTAGCCAAAAATATTTCTCGATGTTTCTGATTCTCTCGTAATTTTTTTTTCACATATTCTCTGGGTAAAATAAATACATGAAACATTTTTTTTTCACTTCAATAGTTCAGAAGCTACAAGGAGTTGAATTTTCGGAAAAACGACCAAAAATCGGAATCGCGCTCTCCTCTAAACGTTAATATCTTCGGTTCCCTTTGTTGTACGGACACCAGCGAATACTCATTTTGAAGCTCTTAAATTGTACTGTCGCCTTATTCACTTTATATTTATCGAATAAACAATTTTCTATTTGTTAGGAACAATTATATTTTTTCCACACGATTTTCGAGATGATAACCCCTTTTGAAAATTCTGAAAAAAATACGAACCTGTTCCCTGATGCATTCGCTAAGGAAACCTGTAAGTTCAAAAATGGAACTCTGAAGGAAACTCAATTAAAAAAGCGATTGGTTCGTGCGGCACGTCATGCGCGGCAATGTACGCGGGTGCGTCGAATCCGAGGCCTTCGAGGGTTGTTCGCTTTACATGCAGAGTATAGGCAGGCATATTATACGTTTAAATTCATCAAATCTAATAATATACCGAATTATTTATTTTATTTCGTCCTGAATACTAATATAAATATAGAAGTACACACTTGGATCAAATCTTAAAAATAACTGGTGAAATAATGTACTTTTTGATTCCATCAAATGGAATACGCCACAGTATCATTCAATCATGTGCTAAATTAATGAACTCAATATACCTCAATCATATGTAATGAAACATTAAATAAATGAAGATGTCGAACCTTATCGCAAATAGAGTAAGCGTAGTATTTCATCTAACAGTACGCATAACAGACCATAGAAATGAAATAGAATCGCAGTAAACAAGTAGTGTGGGGGGGGGGGGGGGGGGGGGGGCACAAGCAAAGAGGCTCTGATCATTCATAGAATCATAAAATTCATATCAAAGAAAAATTGAAAATATAAAAAGAAAGATAAGCTTCGATAAATATTTTTTTTAAATATATCAAACGGGTACGTATTACCTCCTACTAATAATTAACGCTCACGGGTATTTACTCTGAAGCTGCGATTAATGAAATATCCTATCCTCAATCCTCAGTACCTATTCATATTATAATTCTGAATATTCTATCAACGCTAACGGGTTATCACTCCGAAGCTGCAATCCTTGTATATATCAAATACACTGGTCAACGCTAAGGGGTATTCCCCTGAGGCTGCAACCTATATTTCATATCTCAATCAACGAAAATCATATAATTAACGCTGACGAGTCATTGCTCCGGAGCCGCAATTATTGATTGTAATATTTTTATGAAATCTGATTAAATTAATATATTTATTAATTCATTTTCTACAGAGAAGTAAAATCAAACTATCGAATCGTATGTCGGTTTGATTAAGTAGCCCAGAGATATAAGATAAAGTAATCAATAAAAACGAATAATTGGATATCGGATTAATTACTCACAAGGAGTAAAAATAAAAACGTTTCGGTATATAATATATGTATATATACTATACATATGTCTGAACTACGATTCGCATTTTTCTTCTTCAGTCAATCTTTGTTGCAGAATAAAAAGAAAAAAATGTTATTCCGTTCAATGTAAAAATATTCAAGAGCTGTGTGACTTTGTGTAGCATAACAGTATAATCTCCCGTCGTTCTGAACTAACACCCTAAGACATCACAACGCTTTTCATATCGATCTGGAATCAGCGATGTTCTGTTAATTAATTGAGAATAGGTGTTATCTGGGAAACGGAAAGAACGTGGTTAGTTCCGATTGTTTTTTTTTTTTTCTCGACTCAGCTGATTCGATCACGGATCGCGTGTTTCATGCCATAAATAATACAGCCACAAATTCTGTTCATTCATTTACGCAATTGTGATTTACTCCAAATGTGTTTTATACAGTGGAAAACATATTTATTTAAACCAACGCATATCTTCTTATCATGTTATTCAATTGCTGGTACTTATAAGAAGCGTTGCTTACGAATTCGATCTAACGTATATTCACGCCTCAGTGACTCATTTTGGAGTTAATTCTTCATATTACCATCATGTCTCGTAGAACGAAGTAGGAAAGCTTGGGATTGCGTGAACACGTGTTCTCAATTCGCATCATTTATTAATTACAGTCATCATCAATCATCTTTATTTTATATAACTGTGAGCGCTGTGAGCTACATGCTACGGAGCCGGTAAAAACACGTGCGTGGGCTCGGGGATATTTGCGATTCCTGTAACTACCTACTCTGACGTATCATCACGGAAACGGTTTATTCCAGTCGGTAAACGCAACACAGATCCAGCGAGTTTCAATATTTTTCATACGCTTCTTGAATATGCCGCCAGAATTACTGAGGGGGCGCTAGCTCGCGACCAATTTTAGTCGGCTCTCAAAGGTCCATAAGGGGAGCTGTCTTTAGAATATTCAGTCAACGCTATTTACAAGTATGTTTATTTACAAGTAGGTTTTCGATAAATTCGCTTTCAATAACACCCTTTCCTCAAAATGCGCGTCAGTTAACCGGTTGTATTTTGGTAGGTTTATCATCGTAGCATAGGTGAACAGTCGTTCCACTGAGGCTGAAGATGGCAGTGGAGTATTATACCTAATGAATAATGCTCTCACCAACGGAAACTCTTTCGGAATGCTCAGGTCAGTGCTGCTATGTTTGACGTACCTTGAAACTTCTAATTCTGCAGTTACATTATTCGAGAAGAGCTCAGGACTACCAAACATAGCATTATCTTCGCCAAAATCGAAATAATCCTCCGTCGCAACACCTGCGTCAGCCTGGTGAGGTATCGTCCTATCTACTAACTCAGATGCAGCCTTTATGAGGATCTCTCGCACTTTATTTTGCAGCTCTTCACTAAGGCATGGAAACCACCGACACTTAAACTTAGGATGGGTCACTGCTGCTACGGCTGCCATTTCTCCTTCGTTACTAATTTGGAGGATGTTTTTAAACCTGACTTCTAATGAGGTAATCATACTTCTCAATATCGGTAAGCAGAGCTGAACCCTATTCGCAGATTGCAGCTGAGATAATTTTCTCCTGAGAGAAAGTAAGGTGGGTAGCAGGTAACCATAATAGCAGTATGTTTCACCCTGCAGAATATCAATAGCCTCGGCGAGAGGTTTCATACACAATAAGTATTCCTCTAGATACCGGAAGTCGGAATCTTTTAATGGATTCCGGAATCCGAGGATACGGTTAGCGTCACAATCGGTAATTTTGTCTCTCAACGCTACTATTTGTTTCAGCGCATCGTATAATGAGTTCCAGCGAGTCACAACTGGTCGAAGTAAGGCCACACCCAAGTACGCCCTCAACTGCTCGTTAGTTTTTGGTGAGCGCAAGCATCTCCATAATGATGTGCATCGTTCCAGGCATTCAGAATGGGTAGCATTGAGGAGTGCTGAACCTTTGATAGCCTTCATGACATCAGCAGTTGCAACAAGGTGTAAAGTGTGGCTCGCACACCGAAAGTGACGAGGTAACCTAGCGCGAATCTCTTCGATGGCCTCGAAAGTTTCCCACGTAGCTTGATCATACGAGGAGTCTTCCTCGTCAATGTCGAATGATTCTACGTCCTCTTCCAATTCGACTGTCTCAGAAACCTCTCCTATACGGTGATAGAATATGATTGCAATTGGTATATAAATTACAAACTTCGTAATAGTTGTTCAAATCATACAGCGTTTCATATAAATTTTCAGGCTAGGAAGTGATTATTATATCGATTGGTCAATGATGTCAAGGAATGAAGAATTAAATACCGGCGAACAGTGTGTCTGAAATGTCAATTCCAAATTTCTTAAGCGCCTTCACAAAGTTTGAGCCATTGTCTGTAATGATTGCAACTATCTTTTGGGGGTTCAATCCGAAACTTGTGTGAATCTCAGTCAGTAGACTCGCTATGTTTTCATGAGAATGAGTTCCCGGAAAACGTCTGCATGCGATAGCTGCTGATTTTCTGTGTAGACTCGTTTCATCAATCTAGAAATTCTAACAATAGTGAGATCACTGCTGCCAAAAAAATATGTAAACAGGTAACTGTTATATTTATAGAATATATAGTACTAAAAATTGATTTGTTTGTTCTACAGCAATATTTTCCTATCGAAAAGGCTGAAGGTGAGCAATGAAAAGCTCAAATCCACACCCAGTGAACTGTTACACCCATAAATCTGCGATTCATGCCTGTCCATACATCGGCAGTTGTGCAAACATATGACGTGGTTCTCGACAATACACTTCGCAGAGATAATATGCTCTCATCACAGGCATTTCTTATTCTCTTACTCAAAGTGTATCGTGTAAGATGCTTTAAATCACCACCGCTTTTTTTTATTTTCAGATCTAGAAAAATAGTCAAACGTATGGGTACGAATGCATATAGCTCATCCATATTCTATTCGTGAAGCCTAGATATTGGTGAGTAGTATCATGCCTGCTCGAAAGTAATTTTACCGTCAAACATCTATCTAAATGATGGCATTTCCACAGTTCGGAGTGGTGCCAAGCTTTCTAAAATATAACCAGTGACGTTTTGTTCGAAGGTTTCTTGCTTAAAAGAGCATGTAACCCGTCTGCTAATCTGGATGTCATTTGTTTTTCGTTTTTTAGTCATTTTATGATTTTGGTATTCCTTGAACAAATCTGGATGCTTTCGCTGGAAACAAATAATCTAACAATGAATTTATTTGCATATTATACAGGTATAAATTGACTATGTTTGCTATCTCTTTTTTTTGGAATAAATTTTTTTGTTTGTATTTCATAGTTTTTAAGTATTCCATTTATTTATTAATGAAATATTGCTAGAATAAGCTTTGCAAATTTTAAACTTTGTTTAAGAATACAATCTCACTTTCAGATGTGTGGTGAAATTGGAAGACACCGATAGCGAGCCCTTAATTGTTTGGAGTGGCTGGCATGCCTTGCATGCTGCAAAGATCGGTCCACTTATATTTGATTTGGTAACATCCACAGCGAAGTAGGTCCCATCTAGATATGGCGTCTTGGCACATGCTTCACGAAGGGCATCTTCCTCGCAGGTATCTTCATCCTTCAGCGACAGCTGACTCAAACTAGTACTCGTTCGCTCGTACTCCTCAAGAGACATCAATGTCCTTGATAAAATTGACTCTGCGGCCTCTGATGACATTGCTGGGTTTGATGCATGCGAGCATGAAGGCATATCTGACGAATTATTCATATTCAAGTTAATATTACTAAATGCGGTGTTATTATCATTCAACTGATAATTCATACAGTTATTTTTCAATTAATCATGATAATTTCAGAAACTTGACAGAAAGAAAATATCTTTTATGAAAATTGGTAGAACACTTCGGACTCCGTAATTGAATCCATGCAAGCATATACTTCTCACTAGAACAACGATGCTTTGTCCATATACCATATTCAAATATTACCGCTAGAGCAGGAACGGTATCAAAGTATATGTGGGCTCACCCTTGCTAAGTTACTTTTTTCCTACAACTCTGTGTTAACGACTCCTAACGTACAATAAAGTAATCCAAACAAAGTTACTTCAATCAATCATTCCAATATACAAATATCACCCGAAATCCCTAACAATGCTGCATAGTTAAGAAATGTGACCAAATTCATACAACATTGCCCTTTTCCTATTTCATTTATTAATTTTTTCATTTCTGATTGAGATTTGACGAAGTTCACTCGATTCAAGTCGAGTATCATGTTCCCTTTGCGCTCTTTCGGTGATAGCGAAAGATTAAAAATGACGGGGTTAACTAGAGGAACGTTATTTGAAACATACTAGAATAATTATTGCACGTACCGTGAGTTACAGATCTACAGCTATACATAAATATTACTGTACAAACTACTTACTTTCATATGGATCTTGTTGAAACATTATTTCGTTTCGGTTTTCTTAACTATATAAGTTACCGATTTCGTCGTCTTCTTTATTAATTCACAAGTGTACTATCGCTGGACGTACAAATTTTAAACGTTCGAAAACAATCGACAGCTATCGATAAATTTTCACTTCTGCGCGGTATTTGCGCGCAGGCGCACCAAGCATCGCTAAGTCATATCGACAGTTTCGACCGCGATCTATTAGCATCTTCAGTTATAGCGCTCGGCAGGTTCGAAAAGTTTCGTAGATTAATGTGCATTTACGAAATTTATAACATTTAGCTATGGGTCAGAAAGGGAATTTTGGCACTCTTACAAATATGAAACTGTCCGTGACAGCATGTTGCACCCAGGGTTGTGAAAATTGTAATTAAAATAATGTAATTCAATTATATTTGTAATTCTATTACAATTTGAAATAAGTTCAACTACATTTTACGAGCATTGGATGGCTAAATGGGTTATTGAATTATAAAAGTAATTGATGACGCCCAACCCTAGTTGCACCCATTATTTTAATAATACGAAATCAATGGTAATCAGTAATTAAACCTGATTTAATTACCCATTACTTCAGTAATGTGTAATTAAACTTGATTTGATTATTCATTAGTTTGGTAATGTGTAATTAAACTTAATTCAACTACAGATTACTTTGGTAATGAGTAATTGGACTTAATTTAATTACCCATTACTTTGGTAATGTGTAATTAAACTTGATTTAATTACACATTACAGATTTAATTAATAATTGAATGAAAATTGAATGACACATTACGAAAGTAATGGGTAATTGAATAAAAATGTAATTACAATTTTCACAACACTGATAGGTAGATAAATAAGGCGGAGCCGAGGTTTGAAAGCTGCAAAAATATTGTTCCTTTGCATTTTCTATTAGAATATTCATCGGATACGTCGAGCTGTGAACTGCCGAGAAACTTCGGATTTCCGAGTGCACGGAAGTAATATAACGCGACGATGTGGAGATTAGTGGATTGTTGTAATTCGTGTTAGAGATGCGCGCGTTCTAGAACCGCTTCGTCTTGGTACGGAGTTTTCCTAACGGCGCAACGATCCGTGCGCCTGACGCGGATAACCGGAGTTAAACCACATTTTCAAACAAGCACCGCGGCCCGCCACGGTCATTCCCGACCGTTGAGATTATCGGATGACGGTCCTACTCTCCGTTGCTTCGTTATTATCTTCGATTATCGTCCTTGGATGAGGTTGGCGGGCTACGGTGCTCGTCTGAAAACGAGGTGTAACTCCGGTTATCTGCGTCAGGCGCACGGATCGTTGCGTCGTTATGAAAACTCACCGGATGAGTAGATTGGAAAGAAATCAACCAAGGAGGCGAGGTAAGTGTAGGATTTATTGTTTTTCGTAGAGATAACATGTCGTCGAAAAAATCGCGATGATCTTTGTCTCCGCTGGATCTTCGGTTTTTCGAGCTTTTGTAACCTCAGATGTGATCGTTGCGTTGTCGTATTCTGTAATGTTGGAGAATCGCAGTCTCGTCGGAGCGAATCGATGAAAAATATCCTCTGGCGTGTAACGGAGGTTATCTGGCGTATGACGGGATGATCCGTTTGTAGTTTTTAGCGTATGCGAGAAAGTATTTCGTTTTTGACACCGAATAAATTAGAAAATGTCTCAACGAAGCGATTCTGTTGGAAGGATGAAGACAATTTTCAGAGTGTGTCGCTCGGGTGACGAATGACCTGCAACTTCGCTTGAACCGGAGTCGAAACGAGAACTTGGAATTAACACGGGAATCCGCTCTCGACGTCGCTCTGATTCAGAATTTCGATTACTTGGACTGGGGACGGAAAGTGTGGAGATGGAACGATTTAAATAACAAATTAAATCGGTGTTTGTTGTTGGCTCGGGGGGCTTCGCCCCCTGGACCCCCTTGTGGGGGCTTCGCCCCCCCGTCCCCCCGGGTCGGTCGGGTGGCCGTTAATAGTTTATTAGTTTATTGGTTTTTCTATCGCTTGACGCCGAGTATTTCTTATTTTATCAATTTTCAAAGGTTTCGCATCATTTAGATGTTGAGATGTAGATTTCTTGACGTTAAATTCGACCTATTTGTTATTGTGAGATCGATGCTGATGAAAGAATTGTAAAAAAATCGACGCCGCTTGATAGTCATTTGTATAAAGAATACGCGACTACCCTGACGTCTTTTGACCGTAATTGTCTAGCTAAAAGAGTCGCTAGATTAGCTCGTTCCGCTGTTGGTGTTGACGGTCGTGCAGTACCGATCGACTCGTCATCAGCTTGCGAACAATATCAGCGGAGTAGTTGAGCTGTTGGAGAATAAAGAAAAGCAATCCTGGGCCGCTATCTTACGCATCCGCGCGTATTATCAAGCTTGTGATTGAACTTTTGTGGTTCGAAATTATTATGTGCTTGTTATTTGTCTTCTTTTTGTGATTACAGGTGGCTCAGGTCCTATTAAGTATTCGGCCTCAAGCAATTAGGGCTCCTAACGATGTATGCAGGTAACACCATCCGTTGTTTGTCGCAGCTGTGTATCTGTTTGCTGTTTGCTATGAGTACAGCAGGAGTATAGGAACTTGAAGAATATTACCGAAAGACAACCACCGACCGCGCGTTCCGTAATGGGTATGGTGTTGTGGTTTCTGATGAGCGACGGATCAGCGGAGTCCTAACCTATTCTAGCCTTTGGGGGTGCTACAACCACCGACCGCGCGTTCCGTAATGGGTATGGTGTTGTGGTTTCTGATGAGCGACGGATCAGCGGAGTCCTAACCTATTCCAGCCTTTGGGGGTGCCACAACCACCGACCGCGCGTTTCGTACTGTATAACTGGTAATTTGGGACATATAGTTGGTGAACTTGTTTTATTCTTTATTCTCAGACCGCGTGTTTGCAGCAAATTAAATAATGGTTGATAGCGGTTGTAATTCCGATATACCCGAGTCTCATAAATGACCTATAATAATTCGTACGACTATCCGGACGAATTGACTGTAATAATTAGTACGACTATTCGGACGAATAACCTAGAATTATTCGTCCGACCGTCCGGACGACTGGACACTTCGATAAAGCGAAGCAAACCTGGGACACTATCTATTCATCCGCACGTATTATCGAGCTTGTGGTTGAGCTTTTGTTGTTCAAAATTATTATGTGCTTGTTATTCGTCTTCTTTCTTTGATTACAGCAGGTGGCCTCTGACCTATTAGGTTGTAACGTAACGTATTAATATAACGAGTCGCAGCTGGATGCAGAGACCTAGCTGTTATGTTTTGTTAAATGAATTCTATCACAAATGATAAACACATTCATACATAGAAACAGAAACATCAAATTGATATAATCACCGATAGATGGTTATATAACTCACAATAAAAGTAATTATCATATTTTAATATAAATAACCCATTTTAATCATTCGAGGAGCGCCATACTCCATTTAAATAATCCTCTGAGGCGTCGCGGATCGTACTTCGGTCTTTCTGCCTGTCGTGCTTTCCTCTTTTTGAATAACCGTTGGAATCATTTAAAAAAAAAATAGACTAGCTTGCATCGCGAATTGTACTTAGGTCCTTTTGCCTGTCAAGCTTTTCTCTTTTCGATAAAAGAAATCTTGTTAAATAAATGTAAATTAAATATTATAATTAAATCCATTTATAAAGTGTACTCATATATCATATGGTAATAAGCGATTTTTCTGTTTATAAGCATAGATTCGAATAATTTTATTAGATTATTATTTAAACCTTTATAATTATTGATTTACCATTATTATAAATAAATTGATATATTATTTAATTGAAATGTCTGCTTATCCTTGTTTCTTTGTACAATATTGAAAATCCTTTATATATTTGGACATCGGATAGTTTCATATATTATTCGTTCAATCCTCGTTATTGTCCTCTTCATTTGACCAGCCCAGAGAATTCTCAACGCCCTGAGTTTCACAAGTTGTTTCTAATATTATCATATATTATTTGATTGGCGCCCAACATATTGATTTATAAAATATTTATTAAAGTCCAGTAAAAGTAAAATAGCTTCAAGGTATTCAGCCGCAAGCGCTTAGGGCTCTTATCGATGTATGCAACCAACGCCATCCGTTGTTTGTCGCAGCTGTGTATCTGTTCGCTACGAGTACGGCGGGAGTATAGGAACTTTAGGAATCTTACCGAAGGACGACTTGCAAAGAGATTTGCAGTTGATATAGCGTAAGACGCATTGGCAGCGACTGTTGTTAGAATCACTAGCGGCGCAGTGCCGGCGATAAAAAAACAATAAAGTATCCCTCGACCCGAATCGCTATGTATCATCGAATCGCTAAGGATAAACCCAGCAAAGTTTCTTACGTCGTGTATGGCGCGAGACTAAGATTCACATTTTTTTTCTGTTTCTGCAAGTTTCTCCTGGAGATTCTCATTCTGATGCGATAAGTTTCTTATGTGCGATAGTTCGGAATAAATGTTAAACAATTTTTACTTAAAAATATTTATTAAAATACAGATAATGTGGATAAAAAAAAGGAAGTGCGTCGTCACCGTCGTCCTCACCTCCTCGCGGACCATCTGTAACTAACGGAATATTTGTTCATTAGGATATGAGAATTGAATCTTTTTCGCGTTAGAATGAGCAAATTAGTATAAAAATCATTTGACAAAATCTAATTTCAGCTACTACAGAGACTGATATAATCTCACACTGCTCGTGATTACTTTGACAACTTGAATAGACGAAATTCCATTTTTTATCATTTTTATAAACATCAGCTCTTTTGCGACCATCTACCTTACACAGTAGATCTACCTACCGATCATCGCGCGCGTCCTTGCCGCGGCCGGCTCTGGTCCGCGGCCGGGCGGGCTCACCCGCCCGCATCTTCTTCGGGTCGCCCGCCTCCTGCGCCTCCCGGATCCGCTTTAGCACCCCCTGCTCTATAGCACTACGTGCCGCGTCCTCGTTAGCCCTCTTTTCGATGTTTTTTTTGACCGCCTCCGCCACTCTCCGCTAGACCTCCAGCTCAAATTTTAGTGAGGCCTCGTCCTCCATAGCCTTGCGTATTTTATACGCCATCTCATCCCGTGCCTCTGCCTCGAGGGCTTTAATCCTCCGCTGCAGCTCAGCGTTCTCGGTTGAGGCTAATTTAAAGTGTTAAATAATAATGTACCATGTTGTACAATTTACAATATTCTTGGCAAGTTTTCCCTAACACGTAAGTAAACCTCGCCAATAATAGTCATCACATGCAATCTCACCCTGAGGCTCCGCGGCTGACGTTCCCAAAGTTCCACCCATCTGAAAACAGAGAAGTGTAACTTGAAGAGCATTTTCATACATTAGGTGAAAATAAAAAATATAAAATCTACTATTTATGATCTGCATCTGGAGTTAGTGAAGAAGATAACTGAATCTAGAGGCGATTGGAAATTGTTATTGCAAATTACCAAATCTAATTTTTAACATTCGGACTAATTATTTACAATAAATCGGTATCGACATAAATTTGAAAAATTGAAAACAAACGGAAGGAGTCGGAGGTTCGTCTTCGTTTGGGTCTTCAAAATTCGGGGTTTGGCTCCAGAATTTAGGGAATTTTTGTCAAAAAAATCGAAGGGGTCGAACCTGACGCAAATTGATTTTTTATACTTCAATAAATGTTCGCGTTAACGTTGTATATTCTTCTACCTATTCCTATGTTAGGGTACAATCCAATAACAAAAAAAAACCGTGCTCGTTCTCGTCGATACCTTTTTTGCATACGGAGTTATAATAAATTGAAGGTAATGAAATGCATAATTCCGTTCGTTCTTTGGAAATTTAGAAAGGGGCAAACGGATTGAAATAAAATCCGAAAATCGGTATATATTTTTTAGTCATCGACAGCTGTCACGTGACACATAGATTTTTTTGTTTTTTGTAAATGTCTAAGTAAAAAATGTCGAGAGTCAGCGATTGGTCGGTTCGCATTGGAAAAGCTTACCGATATACGGTCGAACGTGGATTATTCGGGATCGTCGGAACCAAGGATATTCCGGATAATTAAAACGTTTCGATCTTTGTCTGTTCAGTATTTTAACGTAAGTTATTACTCACAATTAGACGGAGGAAAAAAAAATTCGCTTTAACTAAAAAAAAAAAAAAAAAAAAGACTTAGGACTATCCGGGATAATCCGCTGCCCGGTTGATTCACTCCCGGATAATCGAGGTTCCACTGTAGTGTTATTCTAACGATATGGGTGAAATTTCTCGTGGGGCCCGAGTGACGCTATACTCGGCTCCATATACCAACGCGCTTGAGAAGGCTGGTTAGTATGTTGTTATATACGAGCGACTAATATGCAAAATATCAATATTAACGGCATTTCGGACACTCTGTGATGGACGTATCGTTATTTTCCAACATTCGGACGCTTACGACTGTAGTTATATTGACCAAATATGCAATTTGTTGCGGTAGTGTAGTACTTACGTTTGTTTGATGGAAGTTTGGAACAAATGGACGCTTTCCGGTCCCCGACGCCTTCTTTTCGGATTGTCCTTTGTTTTGACTAATTTATAACAATAGAATTTTGCAGGATGGTTCTTGAATTGTTTCTAATAATTTGAGCGAATGCGGGCCCAGAGTCGTGACTGCGCGAGTCAAAGCTGCGCAGATAGGTACAGCGGATAAACTATCGTTTGCTTAAAACGTGAAGCAATTGGAAATTCGCATTGGTATTTCTATGTTAGTAATTTTGCGGAAGTATTATTCGGGTGATATTTCTCCCTTTTCCAACTGACCGAAGGTTCAAGCTATTACAACCGTTGCAACGGCAGGGTATGCCTTTTCTGCTACGGCAGTAGCGTACCTAGAATGAATGATCGCCCCGAACTCTGACTTGACATAATCCGAATAATGAATGTGAATTGATGTATTGCAGAGATCCTATATTTATTCGTACCATTCCATATACTCAGCGAAAGGATTTACGTTCGATTTGAGTCGCAAATAAAAAACCAAAAAAAAATTAAGACCCTGGCCCCGTTACCTTCTCGGTTCTTTATTGAGTCCTTGTCTAAAAATTTGGAAACGTTATATCTTCCGTATCGTTAATTGCGTATATCTTGGGTGTCGGTAGAGCGAAAATAAGAGCTGACCATCGCTTTTGAACCGGAAGAAGCGCTCTTTTCGATAAAGCGGATAGAATAGCGATTCGATTTGCGAACAATTATCTACGGTCCAAAAACTCAACAGAAAAATGGTTACCGCCCCATGACTGCGAACATCTCTCTAATCTGTGAATTGGAACACTAACTATTAGTATCATATACGGCAAGATTTTGATAGTTACATAAATACTTCTACAAGTGGATGGTAAAATGTTAATTTCTTAATGAGAAACAGGAATTAAAAAAAAATATTGCACACAATTAATTGTAAGCTCAATTAGAAAAATTGAAGAAAAAACTTCATGGACAAAATCTTGTCTAATCTAAAAAGTACTTCGCTAGAACCTGCGGCAGCAGACATATTTAAATGATCCACCTAGAACAAGTGTATTTTGCTAGATCTAAAACAAACATAACATCACAAACAACATTACAACAAATATATACCGTCATCTATACACAGCCTATAGAGTCTCTTGGGATATGTCTATTCTAAACTGTCCAACAGAATACATCCGTTCTAAATTGCCCACCTGAATACATCTGGTTTCCTACAATCCGTTTACTTCATATCTTCCCTTTCATGCACCACAAGTTATGATTGTATTCAATACTGTACATACCATTGCATCGGTGACCGATGCCACAGGCCGTTCTCCTGGCCCGCCCTCCTCGCTCTCCATTTTTTCATGATTATCATTAGCTATAAACCAAATAAACCACACTTTTAGTAAATGTATCATATTATACTGTCCGTTAATATTCAATACACAACAATTCAATAGGGTAATCATTTAATTGAATAATTATGAATGCATTAAAAACATTTAAGACTTGCAACTCCAAAACAACAAAATTAAACAACATTATTGACTATGCACAGAATCAAGCTAATCAGAAAAATAAAATTATTTCTATTTGGTAATCAGCTAACTTGATATCTAACTGATTCCAAAATTAAATCAGCTTACATTCCTTATTCTGAATTTGATTAAATTCAATAAAATAGTACTCCACAATGGTGTCAGTGAGTGGGTTCTTACAATTAGCTTACATCACACCCATACTTTAGATCCCACAATTTCTCAAAGATAAATTAAATCTGAAGAGAACGTGTGAGCGTACCACTCGTTAAAGACAATTTGAAAAATTAGACTATTTTAGCTTAAAACAATCAACCAAACACATAACAAGATGAAAATAATTAATTCGTACTTACACATCTTTATTCAAGAAGAGCAGACCGTTAAATGATACTTCAATATTCATAAAAATTCTATAACACTCAATCACAGGCGCGGAATCGGGAACAACGGAAACTTGTTCATCGATTATCTATCTATTATCAGCTAATGGCAGACGAAATAAACTAAATCCAGATCTAGCATCAGCCAATGACCAGATGATGAGACGAATAATCTTAATATTGATGGATTTAGGAACACGATCCGAAAAACTAAGGGTAGTTTAGCGGCTAGTGAGAAATCGTCAAATCTAGTATTAACTAAGTGGATTTGACGAATAATCTCCCATTGATTAGTTTAAGAATGCGCTCGGAGAAAGTAGGGGCAGCACTGCTGATTTGAAAGGATTCCACTTGGAGACATTGTATAGAACACATCAAATTAATAAAACTTGCAATCATCCGACAAGTGTGAGTTATTGTTGATTGAAATTTTATTTGAATTAACACACAACACAGTTACATTTCAGATTTTTTGTATATTATTACTAATTCATTTGTGTTTATACTAAACTTTTTCGACAATCGGCAATAAGCCGGTTGTTTATAGTGAGAGAAAATCTTAACCTCACAGTTGATCAAACCTGAAATATTTACTCAAAATTTCGTAATACATTTTCATCTATTCAAAATTTTAGTAAGAAATTGTTGATAGTATATTGTAACCGTCCAGGCAATGCCGTGGGGAACAACGCGCATCACAAACCGCGCAAGGCAGAAGATCACGCGGTGACGTCACAACAAGCATATATACCGTGCGGCAACAAGGCTAGGGGAACGATTCGTGGCAAAGCGCCCGTCGATTCCACATAACCTATAACTTCATAGATCAAATTGCTCAAATTGAATTTGTATCAACTTCATATAAATTTCAACTCGAGATTGTCCAAAACTGCTTTCCGCGAACCTTGATTAACTTGTTTTCCAAATTCTTTACTTATCACAAAATTAAATTCATTCATAGACGCAATTATAAACTTTAATTCGCGTAAAACTTAAATCACAAATTTTGAAACAAATAGAGTCACACTAAATCTTTTGGTATATCTTTCCCCCTTACGAGGAGAAGACATAGCGTTAGGAATAAGTTTAAGTTTACATTATTTTTGTTTAATTTCTTTTATTTTTTGTTTGTTACTTTTATTCCTTAGAATTTCATCATATATTATTTTCTGTATTAACTTCATACCGTGGTTGCAACCCAAATTCAAAATTATAATACATAAACGATATTATTTAATTCGGAAGGAGGTTGTTCCTATTTTGCCACGCTTCACTTTCCTTTTCAGGTTACAACAACTTTAGTTAGCTAGAGACAGCTTCGGCCGACGTACCACCGACAGCACTTGTAGAGCGATAATTGCTACACGTGTCTGAGTGGTAGTGTCGTTCCCAAGTCTGATAGGCAGACACGGCCGCGTAGGCGCCCCTGTTCTGTAGGTGGCGGTTCTGGTGGAGGTGTAATTCCCATCCGAATCCGCAATATAGGAAGGTGGCTTCACTGGAGGTCTGATACCTAGTCAAGTCCACGTTATAGGGGATACGTTTCTTTTTTTTTGCATCGTTAGAGGAGCTCCGAGTCCCATCAGGACAAAGGATTCACACTAACTAGGGTTTTTCTCCGTTCCGTCTTTCTGACTGCCTCAGAAAAAACCCATAAAAGTTACAATATAAACACAAAGTAACTTTTTTTCTCTTATTACAAATAACAATAAAAGCAGTGTCACACTACAGCTGTGTCTTGGAGAAGGAATCAAACGTAAGTACGTTACAAAAAATTTTCAAATGAAATTAGTGCAGCATTTATTCGAAATCCTGAAGATATACTCATTTGTTGTAATAAAAATTGCCCGTAAGATATAGAAAAAATGCCGAAAACTAAGAAACTTAGTTATGCAAAGCGTAGGGAACGTAGGAATGCAGCAAAGAAATCGCTACTGGCGAATAATAACAATAGTTCTAGGCCTACTGAGTTAATTGCAAGCAAATAATTAATTGCTGAGCAAATAATAGAAATTGAGGACGATAACGTACGTATCGACGTACAAGATTTATTACGAAAAAATCAAGCACGAATTGACGACTGTGTTTTGGACGTTACACAAGAATTGGATGATACGTGCATCAACGCATATTTAAAAGTTTTAACTGAAAACACATCGTTTCAACCCCAAGATCCGCTGTTCTACCAGGGTACACATTGGTACCGACGAGTTGAAATTCAATCTAAAGATATTCAAATACTTTACGGAGGAAATATCGGTATTAATGAGGTGGGTCACTGGACCTGTATATATTACGACGGATCAGTAGTACATGTGTACGATACGTTGCGCCGAAAATTATTACCGTTCCAAGAGGAGATTTTGGGATACCTATATGAAGAATATTCTATTGTATACGAGAATGTACAAATACAACCAGATGGAGTATCGTGCGGAGTATTTGCCTGCGCTATTGCGACGTCCCTTGCGCAAGGAGAAGATCCCACGACATTGCATTACTTCGTGGACGATCATGGAATTCATAAGTCTACATTCACAATGAGACATCATCTGACAGAAATACTCCATCAACAGACATTGATTCCGTTCCCTACAATAGAAATGAGAATACCAACGTATGATAATCAGCAGCAAAAAAATTCATCTGCGGACATACAAGATTCAAACAAAGGCAAAACGGAAGTACAGCAATTACCTGAAAGAACCTATGCATCAGTTTGTAAAACGGTGCAACAAAAACAAACTTCAATTACTCCGCCCGTTAAATTGGACAATAAAATCAATAACGACAAACTCAGAAGCATCACTGAAAAAATAATAAATCTGAAGAACAAATGGTGGGCAACCCACAAAGACAGGATTAACACAACAAGACGAACAGATTGTTTAGCGAAGCAGAGCAACCGACGACGTGATGAAATGGGAATGGAGTATGCTATATGTATGACAATAGTACAAGTCACGCAGCTGTAGAACCTCAAAATGAAATCTGCAACTCTGACAAATCTGAAGTAAAGACGATTCGGAAAAGAGCAAGGTATGCAAGCAATGCAGAAGTAATCCAAAAACGGAGAAAAGCAAAATATGATGCGGAGCCTGAGATTGAAAAAACATACGAAAGAGTTAAATATGCTACGAATTCCGAGATCAAGAAAATTCAAGTTAAAGCAAATTTAAAGCACAAGGTGGAGGTCTGTTTAATACGAGCAGCCGAATCGTCAGATATTGAATGCAAATTAACAGCCTTTTGCGGTGAATCGAAACATACTGGTTCAACTGAAGCTTATTACGCTAGTACGGCTTACAATGACTTGAACAATCTGATTGAACCGTTGATTACAACAACAGCAGGCCGAATTGTTAATATTTTACCGACAAGTGCAGGAACGCATTCGCGCAAATCATGGGCTTGTTCCAGAATGCATCAAAGGCCAGATTTCCCAACTATTGACAGACTGGAACAGTTATCACGAGCAATAGAATCATGGAAATTGACTAACATTCGAAATCGTTTGAAACGAATTAACACATGTAGTATCAATAAGTCAGGTGTTAGACTAGGGCATTCGGAGGATTGTTACACCAATCCAATGATTTGTCAATCTCAGCTGTTGCCGCTCCAAATTTCACAGCCGCACTTCCCGCAAATCAGATATGTCGTAAGACAAATTTTCGAAATAGCGAAATTTATTGCAGAAATCAATCTCATCGATAATGCCCCGGCACGTGGAGATGTGAAATTTTTAATAGATATATCTACCAAAGCAGCACAGAAGACTGGATCACACCAAGCCTGTTCAGAAGGAATCAGTTCGAACGAAGAGGATATTTTAACCAAACACAAGCATGCATTTAAAGAATTGACCAAACGATCAAGGGATGTACCGTTATCACCATGCATATCATGCGAGAAATTGTGCTACCGAAGAGATGTATGTGACCTCACTAAATTGAAAAAACCATTATCAGGAAAGTATTGGTCAGAATTACAGAAGCATACCGTTAACTCGGGGCATGACTCGGAATATATCTGCCATTATTGCTTGGATAAATTTCGCATCAATCAGATTCCGCCTACCTGCATCTTGAATCAACTGGAAGTAAAAGAAATACCGGCTGTCATATCGAACCTCAATGATTATGAAAAAATCTTAATCCAGCGAGCCAAGGCATTTTAAACAGTACAAAGAATGGGCACAGTGGCAAAAAAGAATTTACCTCACAAACTTAGAGTACAAAAGGTGAAAGGTAGAACTTTTCATCTACCGTTACCATTGGAGGAAACATTAAAAAATCTACCCTCACCCACCGACGCTCTTAATCCTAATCAAGAGCTCTTCGTGATGGTTTTCGGTATTCTGAACCAATCAAAAGTAGTTTGGAATAATTAAGTAGATGTAAACAAAGTGTATGAGGTATTGGTTTGGCTTAAACAAAACAATGTACTGTATTCAGAAATTGAATTGCCGCCAGAGCCCAAACTGTTATTGGAATCGCTAACGCAGGATGTAGAAATACGAATAACAACGGAACAGTCGAACTTAGAGGAATGTACGAACGTACCATTGGAATTAAACAAAGCGGAAAACGAACCAATCAGACATAAAGCCATGTTAACACAAATCATGGACGAGAATGAGTACTACGAACAGTACACCATCTATCCTATCAATGCGAATAGAGAGAACAAGACTGCAACTGCTCTCTATCAGCTGCTCAAGGTTCGCGAGCAACCACTGAATACGTGGAATAAATTATTAGACGTCATGTGCTTTCCCGACTTATATCCATATGGCAACAATGGCCAACGAGAAATTCGAGCTATCGAACTACGAGAATCAGATTTCATCAAAAGTAGACTTATGTCCAAACATTCAGTCTTCAGATTGAATCAGCAGTATCTCTTTTTCTTACTGCACGATTCAATATACGCCAATTGAAGAGTGGCATCTTTCACAAATTAAATGTGATCACGCCAAAGGAGAAAATACACGCTGGCAAGTATTTGGAGCTGCTATCCAGAGAGCAACTAGAAGGAAACCTGACAACTGTCTTGGCGAGACTACGCAATACCGACCAATATTGGCGCAAGCCTAGGAATGAATTGGCATGTATGGTTCATAATTATGGTCCAGCAACATGGTTTCTCACGATAAGTCCTAGCGAATGGATGTGGGACGACTTGGGTGAATTTATACGCCAAGTGAACGGTCCAAAAATGACCCATATGTCTACAAGTGAACTAGTAGCAGCCGATCCGATATCTACCTCAAGATATTTGGACAACAAATTTCAGGCGATGCTAAAATTCATATCTTCCACGGATAATGTGATCGGTGAAATGACCCATTACTTTTGGAGACGAGAGTACCAAGGTAGAGGTACACAACATTTCCATTTGTTAATATGGATTAAAGATGCTCCAACTATCGGGGAATCAACTACCGATGAAATGGTGGCATTCATTTCCAAGTACGTAACCTGTCAATTACCCGACAAAGACGTGTCGCCTGTTTTACATCGCCGAATAGATACTCATCAGCGACACCATCATAATGATTATTGTCTACGTAACAAAAAAAATAAGAAAGGATTTTCAAAAGTGTGCAGATTTGGCTTTCCCAGACCTGTGTCACAGATTCGATGGTCATGAGAGATGTGGCCATATTTATTGCAGGTCGGAAAAAACTCAAATCGAAAAGTAGACTCGACGATCTACCGCGATCGGACAAAAAAGCTTTTATCAATGACTATAATCCTGCTATCCTTACCGCGTGGGAAGGGAACATGGATATTTAGATCATTGGTGAAAAATCTACGTTTTTGAATTGGTACTGCACAAACTATACAACAAAACCTGAATGTAGTATGTCGGCAGAAATGTTCAATGACATGAATTCAACAAAATCGGTAAGCAGTCGACTTTGGAGTCTGGCAACACGCCGCTTAGATAACAGAGACTGCGGAGCTCTAGAAGCTGCCGACACGCTATTGGGAATATCGCTCTACGGAACTGATCCCAACACAACTATTAAATGGTTGGACGTAAATCAGGTCAGAAACAGAAAAGTTGAACCGTATAGCGTTGTCGTAGAACTAGATCCGAGTTCGACAAAACTTTTTTACCCATCGTTCATCGACGACTACTATCCGAATAGACCTGACGAACTAGAGTCATTATATTTGTATGACTTTGCTAAATGGTACGAGGTTACAAAAATAAAGCCCGTAGATACTACCATTGGAATATACGAGATTGGCGAAGAATTGTATCTGAAAAAAAGAAAACGTGGTTTTCTCATAAATCACTACAAATATAATCCGAATGTAGAACCCGAAAAGTATTTTGTATAGTTTTTCGGAGGGATCATGGATGCGTCGAGGTCGAAGATGACGTCGAATTTAGAAACATTCGGAACACCTCGTCATGTTCAGAGTTGACGTTGAGCTTGAAAAACAGTCCGAAAATTCGCTACCTCAGGAACGAAAATCGGAACTAAATCGAGGAGCAACTCCGTATCATGCGGCAAGAAGAACGAAAAACCGCGTCCAGGTCCGAGTGGACGTCGAACTCGAAAAAGATTCGACAAATCACGAGACTTGCGTAGCAAAATAGAAAGCAAATCGAAAAGTATCTTTGTACAGTTTGTCAAAGAGATCGAAACGCTGCGTCGAGGTCGAAGATGACGTCGAATTCGAGAAACATTCGGAACACCTCGTCATGTTCAGAGTTGACGTTGAGCTTGAAAAACAGTCCGAAAATTCGCTACCTCGTAAACAAAAATCGGAAATAAAACGAGGAGCAGCTCCGTATCATGCGGCAAGAAGAACGAAAAACCACGTCCAGGTCCAGGACAATAGAATTCCAGAAACTTCCGAAACACCTCGTCATGTTCAGAGTTGACGTTGAGCTTGAAAAACAGTAGTAAAATTCGCTACCTCAGGAACAAAAATCGGAACTAAATCGAGGAGCAACTCCGTATCATGCGGCAAGAAGAACGAAAAACCGCGTCCAGGTCCAAGTGGACGTCGAACTCGAAAAAGATTCGACAAATCACGAGACTAGCGTAGCAAAATAGAAAACGAATCGAAAAGTATCTTTGTACAGTTTGTCAAAGAGATCGAAACGCTGCGTCGAGGTCGAAGATGACGTCGAATTCGAGAAACATTCGGAACACCTCGTCATGTTCAGAGTTGACGTTGAGCTTAAAAAAAAGTCCGAAAATTCGCTACCTCAGGAACAAAAATCGGAAATAAAACGAGGAGCAGCTCCGTATCATGCGGCAAGAAGAACGAGAAACCGCGTCCAGGTCCAAGTGGACGTCGAACTCGAAAAAGATTCGACGAATCACGTGACTTGCGAAGCAAAATAGAAAACGAATCGAAAAGTATCTTTGCATAGTTTTTCGGCGGGATCATGGCTGCGTCGAGGTCGAAGATGACGTCAAATTCAGGAACATTCGGAATACCTCGTCATGTTCAGAGTTGACGTTGAGCTTGAAAAACAGTCCGAAAATTCGCTACCTCAGGAAAAAAAATCGGAAATAAAACGAGGAGCAGCTCCGTATCATGCGGCAAGAAGAACGAGAAACCGCGTCCAGGTCCAAGTGGACGTCGAACTCGAAAAAGATTCGACAAATCACGTGACTTGCGAAGCAAAATAGGAAACGAATCGAAAAGTATCTTTGCATGGTTTTTCGGCGGGATCATGGATGCGTCGAGGTCGAAGATGACGTCGAATTCCAGAAACTCCCGGAACACCTCGTCATATTCAGAGTTGACGTTGAGCTTGAAAAACAGTCCGAAAATTCGCTACTTCAGGAACAAAAATCGGAACTAAATCGAGGAGCAACTCCGTATCAGGCGGCAAGAAGAACGAAAAACCGCGTCCAGGTCCAAGTGGACGTCGGACTCGAAAAAGGTCCGACAAATCACGTGACTTGCGTAGCAAAATAGAAAACGAATCGAAAAGTATCTTTGTATAGTTTGTCAAAGAGATCGAAACGCTGCGTCGAGGTCGAAGATGACGTGGAATTCGAAAAACATTCGGATCACTCCGTCAAGTTCAGAGTTGACGTTGAGCTTGAAAAAAAGTCCGAAAATTCGCTGCCTCAGGAACAAAAATCGGAAATAAATCCAGGAGCAACTTCGTATCATGCGGCAAAAAGAACGAGAAACCGCGTCCAGGTCCAAGTGGACGTCAAACTCGAAAAAGATTCGACAAATCACGTGACTTGCGAAGCAAAATAGGTAACGAATCGAAAAGTATCTTTGCATGGTTTTTCGGCGAGATCATGGATGCGTCGAGGTCGAAGATGACGTCGAATTCCAGAAACTCCCGGAACACCTCGTCATGTTCAGAGTTGACGTTGAGCTTGAAAAAAAGTCCGAAAATTCGCTACCTCAGGAACAAAAATCGGAAATAAAACGAGGAGCAGCTCCGTATCATGCGGCAAGAAGAACGAGAAACCGCGTCCAGGTCCAAGTGGACGTCGAACTCGAAAAAGATTCGACAAATCACGTGACTTGCGAAGCAAAATAGAAAACGAATCGAAAAGTATCTTTGCATAGTTTTTCGGCGGGATCATGGATGCTTCGGGGTTGAAGATGACGTCGAATTCCAGAAACTCCCGGAACACCTCGTCTTGTTCAGAGTTGACGTTAAGCTTGGAAAACAGTCCGAAAATTCGCTACCTCAAGAACAAAAATCGGAACTAAATCGAGGAGCAACTCCGTATCATGCGGCAAGAAGAACAAAAAACCGCGTCCAGGTGCAAGTGGACGTCGAACTCGAAAAAGATTCGACAAATCACGAGACTTGCGTAGCAAAATAGAAAACGAATCGAAAAGTATCTTTCTACAGTTTGTCAAAGAGATCGAAACGCCGCATCGAGGTCGAAGATGACGTCGAATTCGAGAAACATTCGGAACACCTCGTCATGTTCAGTGTTGACGTTGAGCTTGAAAAAAAGTCCGAAAATTCGCTGCCTCAGGAACAAAAATCGGAAATAAAACGAGGAGCAGCTCCGTATCATGCGGCAAGAAGAACGAGAAACCGCGTCCAGGTCCAAGTGGACGTCGAACTCGAAAAAGATTCGACAAATCACGTGACTTGCGAAGCAAAATAGGAAACGAATCGAAAAGTATCTTTGCATGGTTTTTCGGCGGGATCATGGATGCGTCGAGGTCGAAGATGACGTCGAATTCCAGAAACTCCCGGAACACCTCGTCATGTTCAGAGTTGACGTTGAGCTTGGAAAACAGTCCGAAAATTCGCTACCTCAGGAACAAAAATCGAAAATAAAACGAGGAGCAGCTCCGTATCATGCGGCAAGAAGAACGAGAAACCGCGTCCAGGTCCAAGTGGACGTCGAACTCGAAAAAGATTCGACAAATCACGTGACTTGCGAAGCAAAATAGAAAACGACTCGAAAAGTATCTTTGCATGGTTTTTCGGCGGGATCATGGATGCGTCGAGGTCTAAGATGACGTCGAATTCCAGAAACTCCCGGAACACCTCGTCATGTTCAGAGTTGACGTTGAGCTTGAAAAACAGTCCGAAAATTCGCTACCTCAGGAACAAAAATCGGAAATAGAACGAGGAGCAGCTCCGTATCATGCGGCAAGAAGAACGAGAAACCGCGTCCAGGTCCAAGTGGACGTCGAACTCGAAAAAGATTCGTCGAATCACGAGACTTGCGTAGCAAAATAGAAAACGGATCGAAAAGTATCTTTGTACAGTTTGTCAGAGAGATCGAAACGCCGCGTCAAGGTCGAAGATGACGTCGAATTCGAGAAATATTCGGAACACCTCGTCTTGTTCAGAGTTGACGTTGAGCTTGAAAAACAGTCCGAAAATTCGCTACCTCAAGAACAAAAATCGGAAATAAAACGAGGAGCAGCTCCGTATCATGCGGCAAGAAGAACGAGAAACCGCGTCCAGGTCCAAGTGGACGTCGAACTCGAAAAAGATTCGTCGAATCACGAGACTTGCGTAGCAAAATAGAAAACGGATCGAAAAGTATCTTTGTACAGTTTGTCAGAGAGATCGAAACGCCGCGTCAAGGTCGAAGATGACGTCGAATTCGAGAAACATTCGGAACACCTCGTCTTGTTCAGAGTTGACGTTGAGCTTGAAAAACAGTCCGAAAATTCGCTACCTCAAGAACAAAAATCGGAACTAAATCCAGGAGCAACTTCGTATCATGCGGCAAAAAGAACGAGAAACCGCGTCCAGGTCCAAGCGGACGTCGAACTCGAAAAAGATTCGACAAATCACGTGACTTGCGAAGCAAAATAGGAAACGAATCGAAAAGTATCTTTGCATGGTTTTTCGGCGGGATCATGGATGCGTCGAGGTCGAAGATGACGTCGAATTCCAGAAACTCCCGAAACACCTCGTCATGTTCAGAGTTGACGTTGAGCTTGAAAAACAGTCCGAAAATTCGCTACCTCAGGAACAAAAATCGGAAATAAAACGAGGAGCAGCTCCGTATCATGCGGCAAGAAGAACGAGAAACCGCGTCCAGGTCCAAGTGGACGTCGAACTCGGAAAAGATTCGACAAATCACGTGACTTGCGAAGCAAAATAGAAAACGAATCGAAAAGTATCTTTGCATAGTTTTTCGGCGGGATCATGGATGCTTCGGGGTCGAAGATGACGTCGAATTCCAGAAACTCCCGGAACACCTCGTCTTGTTCAGAGTTGACGTTGAGCTTGAAAAACAGTCCGAAAATTCGCTACCTCAGGAACGAAAATCGGAACTAAATCGAGGAGCAACTCCGTATCATGCGGCAAGAAGAACGAAAAACCGCGTCCAGGTCCGAGTGGACGTCGAACTCGAAAAAGATTCGACAAATCACGAGACTTGCGTAGCAAAATAGAAAGCAAATCGAAAAGTATCTTTGTACAGTTTGTCAAAGAGATCGAAACGCTGCGTCGAGGTCGAAGATGACGTCGAATTCGAGAAACATTCGGAACACCTCGTCATGTTCAGAGTTGACGTTGAGCTTGAAAAACAGTCCGAAAATTCGCTACCTCGTAAACAAAAATCGGAAATAAAACGAGGAGCAGCTCCGTATCATGCGGCAAGAAGAACGAAAAACCACGTCCAGGTCCAGGACAATAGAATTCCAGAAACTTCCGAAACACCTCGTCATGTTCAGAGTTGACGTTGAGCTTGAAAAACAGTAGTAAAATTCGCTACCTCAGGAACAAAAATCGGAACTAAATCGAGGAGCAACTCCGTATCATGCGGCAAGAAGAACGAAAAACCGCGTCCAGGTCCAAGTGGACGTCGAACTCGAAAAAGATTCGACAAATCACGAGACTAGCGTAGCAAAATAGAAAACGAATCGAAAAGTATCTTTGTACAGTTTGTCAAAGAGATCGAAACGCTGCGTCGAGGTCGAAGATGACGTCGAATTCGAGAAACATTCGGAACACCTCGTCATGTTCAGAGTTGACGTTGAGCTTAAAAAAAAGTCCGAAAATTCGCTACCTCAGGAACAAAAATCGGAAATAAAACGAGGAGCAGCTCCGTATCATGCGGCAAGAAGAACGAGAAACCGCGTCCAGGTCCAAGTGGACGTCGAACTCGAAAAAGATTCGACAAATCACGTGACTTGCGAAGCAAAATAGGAAACGAATCGAAAAGTATCTTTGCATGGTTTTTCGGCGGGATCATGGATGCGTCGAGGTCGAAGATGACGTCGAATTCCAGAAACTCCCGGAACACCTCGTCATATTCAGAGTTGACGTTGAGCTTGAAAAACAGTCCGAAAATTCGCTACTTCAGGAACAAAAATCGGAACTAAATCGAGGAGCAACTCCGTATCAGGCGGCAAGAAGAACGAAAAACCGCGTCCAGGTCCAAGTGGACGTCGGACTCGAAAAAGGTCCGACAAATCACGTGACTTGCGTAGCAAAATAGAAAACGAATCGAAAAGTATCTTTGTATAGTTTGTCAAAGAGATCGAAACGCTGCGTCGAGGTCGAAGATGACGTGGAATTCGAAAAACATTCGGATCACTCCGTCAAGTTCAGAGTTGACGTTGAGCTTGAAAAAAAGTCCGAAAATTCGCTGCCTCAGGAACAAAAATCGGAAATAAATCCAGGAGCAACTTCGTATCATGCGGCAAAAAGAACGAGAAACCGCGTCCAGGTCCAAGTGGACGTCAAACTCGAAAAAGATTCGACAAATCACGTGACTTGCGAAGCAAAATAGGTAACGAATCGAAAAGTATCTTTGCATGGTTTTTCGGCGAGATCATGGATGCGTCGAGGTCGAAGATGACGTCGAATTCCAGAAACTCCCGGAACACCTCGTCATGTTCATAGTTGACGTTGAGCTTGAAAAAAAGTCCGAAAATTCGCTACCTCAGGAACAAAAATCGGAAATAAAACGAGGAGCAGCTCCGTATCATGCGGCAAGAAGAACGAGAAACCGCGTCCAGGTCCAAGTGGACGTCGAACTCGAAAAAGATTCGACAAATCACGTGACTTGCGAAGCAAAATAGAAAACGAATCGAAAAGTATCTTTGCATAGTTTTTCGGCGGGATCATGGATGCTTCGGGGTTGAAGATGACGTCGAATTCCAGAAACTCCCGGAACACCTCGTCTTGTTCAGAGTTGACGTTAAGCTTGGAAAACAGTCCGAAAATTCGCTACCTCAAGAACAAAAATCGGAACTAAATCGAGGAGCAACTCCGTATCATGCGGCAAGAAGAACAAAAAACCGCGTCCAGGTGCAAGTGGACGTCGAACTCGAAAAAGATTCGACAAATCACGAGACTTGCGTAGCAAAATAGAAAACGAATCGAAAAGTATCTTTCTACAGTTTGTCAAAGAGATCGAAACGCCGCATCGAGGTCGAAGATGACGTCGAATTCGAGAAACATTCGGAACACCTCGTCATGTTCAGTGTTGACGTTGAGCTTGAAAAAAAGTCCGAAAATTCGCTGCCTCAGGAACAAAAATCGGAAATAAAACGAGGAGCAGCTCCGTATCATGCGGCAAGAAGAACGAGAAACCGCGTCCAGGTCCAAGTGGACGTCGAACTCGAAAAAGATTCGACAAATCACGTGACTTGCGAAGCAAAATAGGAAACGAATCGAAAAGTATCTTTGCATGGTTTTTCGGCGGGATCATGGATGCGTCGAGGTCGAAGATGACGTCGAATTCCAGAAACTCCCGGAACACCTCGTCATGTTCAGAGTTGACGTTGAGCTTGGAAAACAGTCCGAAAATTCGCTACCTCAGGAACAAAAATCGAAAATAAAACGAGGAGCAGCTCCGTATCATGCGGCAAGAAGAACGAGAAACCGCGTCCAGGTCCAAGTGGACGTCGAACTCGAAAAAGATTCGACAAATCACGTGACTTGCGAAGCAAAATAGGAAACGAATCGAAAAGTATCTTTGCATGGTTTTTCGGCGGGATCATGGATGCGTCGAGGTCGAAGATGACGTCGAATTCCAGAAACTCCCGGAACACCTCGTCATATTCAGAGTTGACGTTGAGCTTGAAAAACAGTCCGAAAATTCGCTACTTCAGGAACAAAAATCGGAACTAAATCGAGGAGCAACTCCGTATCAGGCGGCAAGAAGAACGAAAAACCGCGTCCAGGTCCAAGTGGACGTCGGACTCGAAAAAGGTCCGACAAATCACGTGACTTGCGTAGCAAAATAGAAAACGAATCGAAAAGTATCTTTGTATAGTTTGTCAAAGAGATCGAAACGCTGCGTCGAGGTCGAAGATGACGTGGAATTCGAAAAACATTCGGATCACTCCGTCAAGTTCAGAGTTGACGTTGAGCTTGAAAAAAAGTCCGAAAATTCGCTGCCTCAGGAACAAAAATCGGAAATAAATCCAGGAGCAACTTCGTATCATGCGGCAAAAAGAACGAGAAACCGCGTCCAGGTCCAAGTGGACGTCAAACTCGAAAAAGATTCGACAAATCACGTGACTTGCGAAGCAAAATAGGTAACGAATCGAAAAGTATCTTTGCATGGTTTTTCGGCGAGATCATGGATGCGTCGAGGTCGAAGATGACGTCGAATTCCAGAAACTCCCGGAACACCTCGTCATGTTCAGAGTTGACGTTGAGCTTGAAAAAAAGTCCGAAAATTCGCTACCTCAGGAACAAAAATCGGAAATAAAACGAGGAGCAGCTCCGTATCATGCGGCAAGAAGAACGAGAAACCGCGTCCAGGTCCAAGTGGACGTCGAACTCGAAAAAGATTCGACAAATCACGTGACTTGCGAAGCAAAATAGAAAACGAATCGAAAAGTATCTTTGCATAGTTTTTCGGCGGGATCATGGATGCTTCGGGGTTGAAGATGACGTCGAATTCCAGAAACTCCCGGAACACCTCGTCTTGTTCAGAGTTGACGTTAAGCTTGGAAAACAGTCCGAAAATTCGCTACCTCAAGAACAAAAATCGGAACTAAATCGAGGAGCAACTCCGTATCATGCGGCAAGAAGAACAAAAAACCGCGTCCAGGTGCAAGTGGACGTCGAACTCGAAAAAGATTCGACAAATCACGAGACTTGCGTAGCAAAATAGAAAACGAATCGAAAAGTATCTTTCTACAGTTTGTCAAAGAGATCGAAACGCCGCATCGAGGTCGAAGATGACGTCGAATTCGAGAAACATTCGGAACACCTCGTCATGTTCAGTGTTGACGTTGAGCTTGAAAAAAAGTCCGAAAATTCGCTGCCTCAGGAACAAAAATCGGAAATAAAACGAGGAGCAGCTCCGTATCATGCGGCAAGAAGAACGAGAAACCGCGTCCAGGTCCAAGTGGACGTCGAACTCGAAAAAGATTCGACAAATCACGTGACTTGCGAAGCAAAATAGGAAACGAATCGAAAAGTATCTTTGCATGGTTTTTCGGCGGGATCATGGATGCGTCGAGGTCGAAGATGACGTCGAATTCCAGAAACTCCCGGAACACCTCGTCATGTTCAGAGTTGACGTTGAGCCTGGAAAACAGTCCGAAAATTCGCTACCTCAGGAACAAAAATCGAAAATAAAACGAGGAGCAGCTCCGTATCATGCGGCAAGAAGAACGAGAAACCGCGTCCAGGTCCAAGTGGACGTCGAACTCGAAAAAGATTCGACAAATCACGTGACTTGCGAAGCAAAATAGAAAACGACTCGAAAAGTATCTTTGCATGGTTTTTCGGCGGGATCATGGATGCGTCGAGGTCTAAGATGACGTCGAATTCCAGAAACTCCCGGAACACCTCGTCATGTTCAGAGTTGACGTTGAGCTTGAAAAACAGTCCGAAAATTCGCTACCTCAGGAACAAAAATCGGAAATAGAACGAGGAGCAGCTCCGTATCATGCGGCAAGAAGAACGAGAAACCGCGTCCAGGTCCAAGTGGACGTCGAACTCGAAAAAGATTCGTCGAATCACGAGACTTGCGTAGCAAAATAGAAAACGGATCGAAAAGTATCTTTGTACAGTTTGTCAGAGAGATCGAAACGCCGCGTCAAGGTCGAAGATGACGTCGAATTCGAGAAATATTCGGAACACCTCGTCTTGTTCAGAGTTGACGTTGAGCTTGAAAAACAGTCCGAAAATTCGCTACCTCAGGAACGAAAATCGGAACTAAATCGAGGAGCAACTCCGTATCATGCGGCAAGAAGAACGAAAAACCGCGTCCAGGTCCGAGTGGACGTCGAACTCGAAAAAGATTCGACAAATCACGAGACTTGCGTAGCAAAATAGAAAGCAAATCGAAAAGTATCTTTGTACAGTTTGTCAAAGAGATCGAAACGCTGCGTCGAGGTCGAAGATGACGTCGAATTCGAGAAACATTCGGAACACCTCGTCATGTTCAGAGTTGACGTTGAGCTTGAAAAACAGTCCGAAAATTCGCTACCTCGTAAACAAAAATCGGAAATAAAACGAGGAGCAGCTCCGTATCATGCGGCAAGAAGAACGAAAAACCACGTCCAGGTCCAGGACAATAGAATTCCAGAAACTTCCGAAACACCTCGTCATGTTCAGAGTTGACGTTGAGCTTGAAAAACAGTAGTAAAATTCGCTACCTCAGGAACAAAAATCGGAACTAAATCGAGGAGCAACTCCGTATCATGCGGCAAGAAGAACGAGAAACCGCGTCCAGGTCCAAGTGGACGTCGAACTCGAAAAAGATTCGACAAATCACGAGACTAGCGTAGCAAAATAGAAAACGAATCGAAAAGTATCTTTGTACAGTTTGTCAAAGAGATCGAAACGCTGCGTCGAGGTCGAAGATGACGTCGAATTCGAGAAACATTCGGAACACCTCGTCATGTTCAGAGTTGACGTTGAGCTTAAAAAAAAGTCCGAAAATTCGCTACCTCAGGAACAAAAATCGGAAATAAAACGAGGAGCAGCTCCGTATCATGCGGCAAGAAGAACGAGAAACCGCGTCCAGGTCCAAGTGGACGTCGAACTCGAAAAAGATTCGACAAATCACGTGACTTGCGAAGCAAAATAGGAAACGAATCGAAAAGTATCTTTGCATGGTTTTTCGGCGGGATCATGGATGCGTCGAGGTCGAAGATGACGTCGAATTCCAGAAACTCCCGGAACACCTCGTCATATTCAGAGTTGACGTTGAGCTTGAAAAACAGTCCGAAAATTCGCTACTTCAGGAACAAAAATCGGAACTAAATCGAGGAGCAACTCCGTATCAGGCGGCAAGAAGAACGAAAAACCGCGTCCAGGTCCAAGTGGACGTCGGACTCGAAAAAGGTCCGACAAATCACGTGACTTGCGTAGCAAAATAGAAAACGAATCGAAAAGTATCTTTGTATAGTTTGTCAAAGAGATCGAAACGCTGCGTCGAGGTCGAAGATGACGTGGAATTCGAAAAACATTCGGATCACTCCGTCAAGTTCAGAGTTGACGTTGAGCTTGAAAAAAAGTCCGAAAATTCGCTACCTCAGGAACAAAAATCGGAAATAAAACGAGGAGCAGCTCCGTATCATGCGGCAAGAAGAACGAGAAACCGCGTCCAGGTCCAAGTGGACGTCGAACTCGAAAAAGATTCGACAAATCACGTGACTTGCGAAGCAAAATAGAAAACGAATCGAAAAGTATCTTTGCATAGTTTTTCGGCGGGATCATGGATGCTTCGGGGTTGAAGATGACGTCGAATTCCAGAAACTCCCGGAACACCTCGTCATGTTCAGAGTTGACGTTGAGCTTGAAAAACAGTCCGAAAATTCGCTACCTCAGGAACAAAAATCGGAACTAAATCGAGGAGCAACTCCGTATCATGCGGCAAGAAGAACGAAAAACCGCGTCCAGGTCCAAGTGGACGTCGAACTCGAAAAAGATTCGTCGAATCACGAGACTTGCGTAGCAAAATAGAAAACGAATCGAAAAGTATCTTTGTACAGTTTTTCAGAGAGATCGAAGCGCCGCGTCGAGGTCGAAGATGACGTCGAATTCGAGAAACATTCGGAAGACCTCGTCTTGTTCAGAGTTGACGTTGAGCTTGAAAAACAGTCCGAAAATTCGCTACCTCAAGAACAAAAATCGGAACTAAATCGAGGAGCAACTTCGTATCATGCGGCAAGAAGAACGAAAAACCGCTGCAGGTCCAAGTGGACGTCGAACTCGAAAAAGATTCGACAAATCACGAGACTTGCGTGGCAAAATAGAAAACGAATCAAAAAGTATCTTTGTACAGTTTGTCAAAGAGATCGAAACGCTGCGTCGAGGTCGAAGATGACGTCGAATTCGAGAAACATTTGAAACACCTCGTCATGTTCAGAGTTGACGTTGAGCTTGAAAAAAAGTCCGAAAATTCGCTACCTCAGGAACAAAAATCGGAAATAAAACGAGGAGCAGCTCCGTATCATGCGGCAAGAAGAACGAGAAACCGCGTCCAGGTCCAAGTGGACGTCGAACTCGAAAAAGATTCGACAAATCACGTGACTTGCGAACCAAAATAGGAAACGAATCGAAAAGTATCTTTGAATAGTTTTTCGGCGGGATCATATATGCGTCGAAGTCGAAGATGACGTCGAATTCCAGAAACCCCCGGAACACCTCGTCATGTTCAGAGTTGACGTTGAGCTTGAAAAACAGTCCGAAAATTCGCTACTTCAGGAACAAAAATCGGAACTAAGTCTAGGAGCAACTCCGTATCATGCGGCAAGAAGAACGAAAAACCGCGTCCAGGTTCAAGTGGACGTCGAACTCGAAAAAGATTCGACAAATCACGTGACTTGCGAAGCAAAATAGAAAACGAATCGGAAAGTATCTTTGAATAGTCTTTCGGCGGGATCATGGATGCGTCGAGGTCGAACATGACGTCGAATTCCAGAAACTCCCGGAACACCTCGTCATGTTCAGAGTTGACGTTGAGCTTGAAAAACAGTCCGAAAATTCGCTACCTCAGGAACAAAAATCGGGACTAAATCGAGGAGCAACTCCGTATCATGCGGCAAGAAGAACGAAAAACCGCGTCCAGGTCCAAGTGGACGTCGAACTCGAAAAAGATTCGTCGAATCACGAGACTTGCGTAGCAAAATAGAAAACGGATCGAAAAGTATCTTTGTACAGTTTGTCAGAGAGATCGAAACGCCGCGTCAAGGTCGAAGATGACGTCGAATTCGAGAAACATTCGGAACACCTCGTCTTGTTCAGAGTTGACGTTGAGCTTGAAAAACAGTCCGAAAATTCGCTACCTCAAGAACAAAAATCGGAACTAACTCCAGGAGCAGCTCCGTATCATGCGGCAAGAAGAACGAGAAACCGCGTCCAGGTCCAAGTGGACGTCGAACTCGAAAAAGATTCGACAAATCACGTGACTTGCGAACCAAAATAGGAAACGAATCGAAAAGTATCTTTGCATGGTTTTTCGGCGGGATCATGGATGCGTCGAGGTCGAAGATGACGTCGAATTCCAGAAACTCCCGGAACACCTCGTCATGTTCAGAGTTGACGTTGAGCTTGAAAAACAGTCCGAAAATTCGCTACCTCAGGAACAAAAATCGGAAATAAAACGAGGAGCAGCTCCGTATCATGCGGCAAGAAGAACGAGAAACCGCGTCCAGGTCCAAGTGGACGTCGAACTCGAAAAAGATTCGACAAATCACGTGACTTGCGAAGCAAAATAGGAAACGAATCGAAAAGTATCTTTGCATGGTTTTTCGGCGGGATCATGGATGCGTCGAGGTCGAAGATGACGTCGAATTCCAGAAACTCCCGGAACACCTCGTCATGTTCAGAGTTGACGTTGAGCTTGAAAAACAGTCCGAAAATTCGCTACTTCAGGAACAAAAATCGGAACTGAATCGAGGAGCAACTCCGTATCATGCGGCAAGAAGAACGAAAAACCGCGTCCAGGTCCAAGTGGACGTCGAACTCGAAAAAGATTCGACAAATCACGTGACTTGCGAAGCAAAATAGAAAACGAATCGAAAAGTATCTTTGAATAGTTTTTCGGCGGGATCATGGATGCGTCGAGGTCGAACATGACGTCGAATTCCAGAAACTCCCGGTACACCTCGTCATGTTCAGAGTTGACGTTGAGCTTGAAAAACAGTCCGAAAATTCGCTACCTCAGGAACAAAAATCGGAACTAAATCGAGGAGCAACTCCGTATCATGCGGCAAGAAGAACGAAAAACCGCGTCCAGGTCCAAGTGGACGTCGAACTCGAAAAAGATTCGTCGAATCACGAGACTTGCGTAGCAAAATAGAAAACGAATCGAAAAGTATCTTTGTACAGTTTTTCAGAGAGATCGAAGCGCCGCGTCGAGGTCGAAGATGACGTCGAATTCGAGAAACATTCGGAAGACCTCGTCTTGTTCAGAGTTGACGTTGAGCTTGAAAAACAGTCCGAAAATTCGCTACCTCAAGAACAAAAATCGGAACTAAATCGAGGAGCAACTTCGTATCATGCGGCAAGAAGAACGAAAAACCGCTGCAGGTCCAAGTGGACGTCGAACTCGAAAAAGATTCGACAAATCACGAGACTTGCGTGGCAAAATAGAAAACGAATCAAAAAGTATCTCTGTACAGTTTGTCAAAGAGATCGAAACGCTGCGTCGAGGTCGAAGATGACGTCGAATTCGAGAAACATTTGAAACACCTCGTCATGTTCAGAGTTGACGTTGAGCTTGAAAAAAAGTCCGAAAATTCGCTACCTCAGGAACAAAAATCGGAAATAAAACGAGGAGCAGCTCCGTATCATGCGGCAAGAAGAACGAGAAACCGCGTCCAGGTCCAAGTGGACGTCGAACTCGAAAAAGATTCGACAAATCACGTGACTTGCGAACCAAAATAGGAAACGAATCGAAAAGTATCTTTGCATGGTTTTTCGGCGGGATCATGGATGCGTCGAGGTCGAAGATGACGTCGAATTCCAGAAACTCAACGAACACCTCGTCATGTTCAGAGTTGACGTTGAGCTTGAAAAACAGTCCGAAAATTCGCTACCTCAGGAACAAAAATCGGAAATAAAACGAGGAGCAGCTCCGTATCATGCGGCAAGAAGAACGAGAAACCGCGTCCAGGTCCAAGTGGACGTCGAACTCGAAAAAGATTCGACAAATCACGTGACTTGCGAAGCAAAATAGGAAACGAATCGAAAAGTATCTTTGCATGGTTTTTCGGCGGGATCATGGATGCGTCGAGGTCGAAGATGACGTCGAATTCCAGAAACTCCCGGAACACCTCGTCATGTTCAGAGTTGACGTTGAGCTTGAAAAACAGTCCGAAAATTCGCTACCTCAAGAACAAAAATCGGAAATAAAACGAGGAGCAGCTCCGTATCATGCGGCAAGAAGAACGAGAAACCGCGTCCAGGTCCAAGTGGACGTCGAACTCGAAAAAGATTCGACAAATCACGTGACTTGCGAAGCAAAATAGAAAACGAATCGAAAAGTATCTGTGCATAGTTTTTCGGCGGGATCATGGATGCGTCGAGGTCGAAGATGACGTCGAATTCCAGAAACTCCCGGAACACCTCGTCATGTTCAGAGTTGACGTTGAGCTTGAAAAACAGTCCGAAAATTCGCTACCTCAGGAACAAAAATCGGAAATAAAACGAGGAGCAGCTCCGTATCATGCGGCAAGAAGAACGAGAAACCGCGTCCAGGTCCAAGCGGACGTCGAACTCGAAAAAGATTCGACAAATCACGTGACTTGCGAAGCAAAATAGGAAACGAATCGAAAAGTATCTTTGAAAATTTTTCGGCGGGATCATATATGCGTCGAGGTCGAAGATGACGTCGAATTCCAGAAACCCCCGGAACACCTCGTCATGTTCAGAGTTGACGTTGAGCTTGAAAAACAGTCCGAAAATTCGCTACTTCAGGAACAAAAATCGGAACTAAGTCTAGGAGCAACTCCGTATCATGCGGCAAGAAGAACGAAAAACCGCGTCCAGGTTCAAGTGGACGTCGAACTCGAAAAAGATTCGACAAATCACGTGACTTGCGAAGCAAAATAGAAAACGAATCGGAAAGTATCTTTGAATAGTTTTTCGGCGGGATCATGGATGCGTCGAGGTCGAACATGACGTCGAATTCCAGAAACTCCCGGAACACCTCGTCATGTTCAGAGTTGACGTTGAGCTTGAAAAACAGTCCGAAAATTCGCTACCTCAGGAACAAAAATCGGAACTAAATCGAGGAGCAACTCCGTATCATGCGGCAAGAAGAACGAAAAACCGCGTCCAGGTCCAAGTGGACGTCGAACTCGAAAAAGATTCGTCGAATCACGAGACTTGCGTAGCAAAATAGAAAACGGATCGAAAAGTATCTTTGTACAGTTTGTCAGAGAGATCGAAACGCCGCGTCAAGGTCGAAGATGACGTCGAATTCGAGAAACATTCGGAACACCTTGTCTTGTTCAGAGTTGACGTTGAGCTCTAAAAACAGTCCGAAAATTCGCTACCTCAAGAACAAAAATCGGAACTAAATCCAGGAGCAGCTCCGTATCATGCGGCAAGAAGAACGAGAAACCGCGTCCAGGTCCAAGTGGACGTCGAACTCGAGAAAGATTCGACAAATCACGTGACTTGCGAACCAAAATAGGAAACGAATCGAAAAGTATCTTTGCATGGTTTTTCGGCGGGATCATGGATGCGTCGAGGTCGAAGATGACGTCGAATTCCAGAAACTCCCGGAACACCTCGTCATGTTCAGAGTTGACGTTGAGCTTGAAAAACAGTCCGAAAATTCGCTACCTCAGGAACAAAAATCGGAAATAAAACGAGGAGCAGCTCCGTATCATGCGGCAAGAAGAACGAGAAACCGCGTCCAGGTCCAAGTGGACGTCGAACTCGAAAAAGATTCGACAAATCACGTGACTTGCGAAGCAAAATAGGAAACGAATCGAAAAGTATCTTTGCATGGTTTTTCGGCGGGATCATGGATGCGTCGAGGTCGAAGATGACGTCGAATTCCAGAAACTCCCGGAACACCTCGTCATGTTCAGAGTTGACGTTGAGCTTGAAATACAGTCCGAAAATTTGCTACTTCAGGAACAAAAATCGGAACTAAATCTAGAAGCAACTCCGTATCATGCGGCAAGAAGAACGAAAAACCGCGTCCAGGTCCAAGTGGACGTCGAACTCGAAAAAGATTCGACAAATCACGTGACTTGCGAAGCAAAATAGAAAACGAATCGAAAAGTATCTTTGAATAGTTTTTCGGCGGGATCATGGATGCGTCGAGGTCGAACATGACGTCGAATTCCAGAAACTCCCGGAACACCTCGTCATGTTCAGAGTTGACGTTGAGCTTGAAAAACAGTCCGAAAATTCGCTACCTCAGGAACAAAAATCGGAACTAAATCGAGGAGCAACTCCGTATCATGCGGCAAGAAGAACGAAAAACCGCGTCCAGGTCCAAGTGGACGTCGAACTCGAAAAAGATTCGTCGAATCACGAGACTTGCGTAGCAAAATAGAAAACGGATCGAAAAGTATCTTTGTACAGTTTGTCAGAGAGATCGAAACGCCGCGTCAAGGTCGAAGATGACGTCGAATTCGAGAAACATTCGGAACACCTCGTCTTGTTCAGAGTTGACGTTGAGCTTGAAAAACAGTCCGAAAATTCGCTACCTCAAGAACAAAAATCGGAACTAAATCCAGGAGCAGCTCCGTATCATGCGGCAAGAAGAACGAGAAACCGCGTCCAGGTCCAAGTGGACGTCGAACTCGAAAAAGATTCGACAAATCACGTGACTTGCGAACCAAAATAGGAAACGAATCGAAAAGTATCTTTGCATGGTTTTTCGGCGGGATCATGGATGCGTCGAGGTCGAAGATGACGTCGAATTCCAGAAACTCCCGGAACACCTCGTCATGTTCAGAGTTGACGTTGAGCTTGAAAAACAGTCCGAAAATTCGCTACCTCAGTAACAAAAATCGGAAATAAAACGAGGAGCAGCTCCGTATCATGCGGCAAGAAGAACGAGAAACCGCGTCCAGGTCCAAGTGGACGTCGAACTCGAAAAAGATTCGACAAATCACGTGACTTGCGAAGCAAAATAGGAAACGAATCGAAAAGTATCTTTGCATGGTTTTTCGGCGGGATCATGGATGCGTCGAGGTCGAAGATGACGTCGAATTCCAGAAACTCCCGGAACACCTCGTCATGTTCAGAGTTGACGTTGAGCTTGAAAAAAGTCCGAAAATTCGCTACCTCAGGAACAAAAATCGGAAATAAAACGAGGAGCAGCTCCGTATCATGCGGCAAGAAGAACGAGAAACCGCGTCCAGGTCCAAGTGGACGTCGAACTCGAAAAAGATTCGACAAATCACGTGACTTGCGAAGCAAAATAGGAAACGAATCGGAAAGTATCTTTGCATGGTTTTTCGGCGGGATCATGGATGCGTCGAGGTCGAAGATGACGTCGAATTCCAGAAACTCCCGGAACACCTCGTCATGTTCAGAGTTGACGTTGAGCTTGAAAAACAGTCCGAAAATTCGCTACCTCAGGAACAAAAATCGGAAATAAAACGAGGAGCAGCTCCGTATCATGCGGCAAGAAGAACGAGAAACCGCGTCCAGGTCCAAGTGGACGTCGAACTCGAAAAAGATTCGACAAATCACGTGACTTGCGAAGCAAAATAGAAAACGAATCGAAAAGTATCTTTGCATAGTTTTTCGGCGGGATCATGGATGCTTCGGGGTTGAAGATGACGTCGAATTCCAGAAACTCCCGGAACACCTCGTCATGTTCAGAGTTGACGTTGAGCTTGAAAAACAGTCCGAAAATTCGCTACCTCAGGAACAAAAATCGGAACTAAATCGAGGAGCAACTCCGTATCATGCGGCAAGAAGAACGAAAAACCGCGTCCAGGTCCAAGTGGACGTCGAACTCGAAAAAGATTCGTCGAATCACGAGACTTGCGTAGCAAAATAGAAAACGAATCGAAAAGTATCTTTGTACAGTTTTTCAGAGAGATCGAAGCGCCGCGTCGAGGTCGAAGATGACGTCGAATTCGAGAAACATTCGGAAGACCTCGTCTTGTTCAGAGTTGACGTTGAGCTTGAAAAACAGTCCGAAAATTCGCTACCTCAAGAACAAAAATCGGAACTAAATCGAGGAGCAACTTCGTATCATGCGGCAAGAAGAACGAAAAACCGCTGCAGGTCCAAGTGGACGTCGAACTCGAAAAAGATTCGACAAATCACGAGACTTGCGTGGCAAAATAGAAAACGAATCAAAAAGTATCTTTGTACAGTTTGTCAAAGAGATCGAAACGCTGCGTCGAGGTCGAAGATGACGTCGAATTCGAGAAACATTTGAAACACCTCGTCATGTTCAGAGTTGACGTTGAGCTTGAAAAAAAGTCCGAAAATTCGCTACCTCAGGAACAAAAATCGGAAATAAAACGAGGAGCAGCTCCGTATCATGCGGCAAGAAGAACGAGAAACCGCGTCCAGGTCCAAGTGGACGTCGAACTCGAAAAAGATTCGACAAATCACGTGACTTGCGAACCAAAATAGGAAACGAATCGAAAAGTATCTTTGAATAGTTTTTCGGCGGGATCATATATGCGTCGAAGTCGAAGATGACGTCGAATTCCAGAAACCCCCGGAACACCTCGTCATGTTCAGAGTTGACGTTGAGCTTGAAAAACAGTCCGAAAATTCGCTACTTCAGGAACAAAAATCGGAACTAAGTCTAGGAGCAACTCCGTATCATGCGGCAAGAAGAACGAAAAACCGCGTCCAGGTTCAAGTGGACGTCGAACTCGAAAAAGATTCGACAAATCACGTGACTTGCGAAGCAAAATAGAAAACGAATCGGAAAGTATCTTTGAATAGTCTTTCGGCGGGATCATGGATGCGTCGAGGTCGAACATGACGTCGAATTCCAGAAACTCCCGGAACACCTCGTCATGTTCAGAGTTGACGTTGAGCTTGAAAAACAGTCCGAAAATTCGCTACCTCAGGAACAAAAATCGGGACTAAATCGAGGAGCAACTCCGTATCATGCGGCAAGAAGAACGAAAAACCGCGTCCAGGTCCAAGTGGACGTCGAACTCGAAAAAGATTCGTCGAATCACGAGACTTGCGTAGCAAAATAGAAAACGGATCGAAAAGTATCTTTGTACAGTTTGTCAGAGAGATCGAAACGCCGCGTCAAGGTCGAAGATGACGTCGAATTCGAGAAACATTCGGAACACCTCGTCTTGTTCAGAGTTGACGTTGAGCTTGAAAAACAGTCCGAAAATTCGCTACCTCAAGAACAAAAATCGGAACTAACTCCAGGAGCAGCTCCGTATCATGCGGCAAGAAGAACGAGAAACCGCGTCCAGGTCCAAGTGGACGTCGAACTCGAAAAAGATTCGACAAATCACGTGACTTGCGAACCAAAATAGGAAACGAATCGAAAAGTATCTTTGCATGGTTTTTCGGCGGGATCATGGATGCGTCGAGGTCGAAGATGACGTCGAATTCCAGAAACTCCCGGAACACCTCGTCATGTTCAGAGTTGACGTTGAGCTTGAAAAACAGTCCGAAAATTCGCTACCTCAGGAACAAAAATCGGAAATAAAACGAGGAGCAGCTCCGTATCATGCGGCAAGAAGAACGAGAAACCGCGTCCAGGTCCAAGTGGACGTCGAACTCGAAAAAGATTCGACAAATCACGTGACTTGCGAAGCAAAATAGGAAACGAATCGAAAAGTATCTTTGCATGGTTTTTCGGCGGGATCATGGATGCGTCGAGGTCGAAGATGACGTCGAATTCCAGAAACTCCCGGAACACCTCGTCATGTTCAGAGTTGACGTTGAGCTTGAAAAACAGTCCGAAAATTCGCTACTTCAGGAACAAAAATCGGAACTGAATCGAGGAGCAACTCCGTATCATGCGGCAAGAAGAACGAAAAACCGCGTCCAGGTCCAAGTGGACGTCGAACTCGAAAAAGATTCGACAAATCACGTGACTTGCGAAGCAAAATAGAAAACGAATCGAAAAGTATCTTTGAATAGTTTTTCGGCGGGATCATGGATGCGTCGAGGTCGAACATGACGTCGAATTCCAGAAACTCCCGGTACACCTCGTCATGTTCAGAGTTGACGTTGAGCTTGAAAAACAGTCCGAAAATTCGCTACCTCAGGAACAAAAATCGGAACTAAATCGAGGAGCAACTCCGTATCATGCGGCAAGAAGAACGAAAAACCGCGTCCAGGTCCAAGTGGACGTCGAACTCGAAAAAGATTCGTCGAATCACGAGACTTGCGTAGCAAAATAGAAAACGAATCGAAAAGTATCTTTGTACAGTTTTTCAGAGAGATCGAAGCGCCGCGTCGAGGTCGAAGATGACGTCGAATTCGAGAAACATTCGGAAGACCTCGTCTTGTTCAGAGTTGACGTTGAGCTTGAAAAACAGTCCGAAAATTCGCTACCTCAAGAACAAAAATCGGAACTAAATCGAGGAGCAACTTCGTATCATGCGGCAAGAAGAACGAAAAACCGCTGCAGGTCCAAGTGGACGTCGAACTCGAAAAAGATTCGACAAATCACGAGACTTGCGTGGCAAAATAGAAAACGAATCAAAAAGTATCTCTGTACAGTTTGTCAAAGAGATCGAAACGCTGCGTCGAGGTCGAAGATGACGTCGAATTCGAGAAACATTTGAAACACCTCGTCATGTTCAGAGTTGACGTTGAGCTTGAAAAAAAGTCCGAAAATTCGCTACCTCAGGAACAAAAATCGGAAATAAAACGAGGAGCAGCTCCGTATCATGCGGCAAGAAGAACGAGAAACCGCGTCCAGGTCCAAGTGGACGTCGAACTCGAAAAAGATTCGACAAATCACGTGACTTGCGAACCAAAATAGGAAACGAATCGAAAAGTATCTTTGCATGGTTTTTCGGCGGGATCATGGATGCGTCGAGGTCGAAGATGACGTCGAATTCCAGAAACTCAACGAACACCTCGTCATGTTCAGAGTTGACGTTGAGCTTGAAAAACAGTCCGAAAATTCGCTACCTCAGGAACAAAAATCGGAAATAAAACGAGGAGCAGCTCCGTATCATGCGGCAAGAAGAACGAGAAACCGCGTCCAGGTCCAAGTGGACGTCGAACTCGAAAAAGATTCGACAAATCACGTGACTTGCGAAGCAAAATAGGAAACGAATCGAAAAGTATCTTTGCATGGTTTTTCGGCGGGATCATGGATGCGTCGAGGTCGAAGATGACGTCGAATTCCAGAAACTCCCGGAACACCTCGTCATGTTCAGAGTTGACGTTGAGCTTGAAAAACAGTCCGAAAATTCGCTACCTCAAGAACAAAAATCGGAAATAAAACGAGGAGCAGCTCCGTATCATGCGGCAAGAAGAACGAGAAACCGCGTCCAGGTCCAAGTGGACGTCGAACTCGAAAAAGATTCGACAAATCACGTGACTTGCGAAGCAAAATAGAAAACGAATCGAAAAGTATCTGTGCATAGTTTTTCGGCGGGATCATGGATGCGTCGAGGTCGAAGATGACGTCGAATTCCAGAAACTCCCGGAACACCTCGTCATGTTCAGAGTTGACGTTGAGCTTGAAAAACAGTCCGAAAATTCGCTACCTCAGGAACAAAAATCGGAAATAAAACGAGGAGCAGCTCCGTATCATGCGGCAAGAAGAACGAGAAACCGCGTCCAGGTCCAAGCGGACGTCGAACTCGAAAAAGATTCGACAAATCACGTGACTTGCGAAGCAAAATAGGAAACGAATCGAAAAGTATCTTTGAAAATTTTTCGGCGGGATCATATATGCGTCGAGGTCGAAGATGACGTCGAATTCCAGAAACCCCCGGAACACCTCGTCATGTTCAGAGTTGACGTTGAGCTTGAAAAACAGTCCGAAAATTCGCTACTTCAGGAACAAAAATCGGAACTAAGTCTAGGAGCAACTCCGTATCATGCGGCAAGAAGAACGAAAAACCGCGTCCAGGTTCAAGTGGACGTCGAACTCGAAAAAGATTCGACAAATCACGTGACTTGCGAAGCAAAATAGAAAACGAATCGGAAAGTATCTTTGAATAGTTTTTCGGCGGGATCATGGATGCGTCGAGGTCGAACATGACGTCGAATTCCAGAAACTCCCGGAACACCTCGTCATGTTCAGAGTTGACGTTGAGCTTGAAAAACAGTCCGAAAATTCGCTACCTCAGGAACAAAAATCGGAACTAAATCGAGGAGCAACTCCGTATCATGCGGCAAGAAGAACGAAAAACCGCGTCCAGGTCCAAGTGGACGTCGAACTCGAAAAAGATTCGTCGAATCACGAGACTTGCGTAGCAAAATAGAAAACGGATCGAAAAGTATCTTTGTACAGTTTGTCAGAGAGATCGAAACGCCGCGTCAAGGTCGAAGATGACGTCGAATTCGAGAAACATTCGGAACACCTTGTCTTGTTCAGAGTTGACGTTGAGCTCTAAAAACAGTCCGAAAATTCGCTACCTCAAGAACAAAAATCGGAACTAAATCCAGGAGCAGCTCCGTATCATGCGGCAAGAAGAACGAGAAACCGCGTCCAGGTCCAAGTGGACGTCGAACTCGAGAAAGATTCGACAAATCACGTGACTTGCGAACCAAAATAGGAAACGAATCGAAAAGTATCTTTGCATGGTTTTTCGGCGGGATCATGGATGCGTCGAGGTCGAAGATGACGTCGAATTCCAGAAACTCCCGGAACACCTCGTCATGTTCAGAGTTGACGTTGAGCTTGAAAAACAGTCCGAAAATTCGCTACCTCAGGAACAAAAATCGGAAATAAAACGAGGAGCAGCTCCGTATCATGCGGCAAGAAGAACGAGAAACCGCGTCCAGGTCCAAGTGGACGTCGAACTCGAAAAAGATTCGACAAATCACGTGACTTGCGAAGCAAAATAGGAAACGAATCGAAAAGTATCTTTGCATGGTTTTTCGGCGGGATCATGGATGCGTCGAGGTCGAAGATGACGTCGAATTCCAGAAACTCCCGGAACACCTCGTCATGTTCAGAGTTGACGTTGAGCTTGAAATACAGTCCGAAAATTTGCTACTTCAGGAACAAAAATCGGAACTAAATCTAGAAGCAACTCCGTATCATGCGGCAAGAAGAACGAAAAACCGCGTCCAGGTCCAAGTGGACGTCGAACTCGAAAAAGATTCGACAAATCACGTGACTTGCGAAGCAAAATAGAAAACGAATCGAAAAGTATCTTTGAATAGTTTTTCGGCGGGATCATGGATGCGTCGAGGTCGAACATGACGTCGAATTCCAGAAACTCCCGGAACACCTCGTCATGTTCAGAGTTGACGTTGAGCTTGAAAAACAGTCCGAAAATTCGCTACCTCAGGAACAAAAATCGGAACTAAATCGAGGAGCAACTCCGTATCATGCGGCAAGAAGAACGAAAAACCGCGTCCAGGTCCAAGTGGACGTCGAACTCGAAAAAGATTCGTCGAATCACGAGACTTGCGTAGCAAAATAGAAAACGGATCGAAAAGTATCTTTGTACAGTTTGTCAGAGAGATCGAAACGCCGCGTCAAGGTCGAAGATGACGTCGAATTCGAGAAACATTCGGAACACCTCGTCTTGTTCAGAGTTGACGTTGAGCTTGAAAAACAGTCCGAAAATTCGCTACCTCAAGAACAAAAATCGGAACTAAATCCAGGAGCAGCTCCGTATCATGCGGCAAGAAGAACGAGAAACCGCGTCCAGGTCCAAGTGGACGTCGAACTCGAAAAAGATTCGACAAATCACGTGACTTGCGAACCAAAATAGGAAACGAATCGAAAAGTATCTTTGCATGGTTTTTCGGCGGGATCATGGATGCGTCGAGGTCGAAGATGACGTCGAATTCCAGAAACTCCCGGAACACCTCGTCATGTTCAGAGTTGACGTTGAGCTTGAAAAACAGTCCGAAAATTCGCTACCTCAGTAACAAAAATCGGAAATAAAACGAGGAGCAGCTCCGTATCATGCGGCAAGAAGAACGAGAAACCGCGTCCAGGTCCAAGTGGACGTCGAACTCGAAAAAGATTCGACAAATCACGTGACTTGCGAAGCAAAATAGGAAACGAATCGAAAAGTATCTTTGCATGGTTTTTCGGCGGGATCATGGATGCGTCGAGGTCGAAGATGACGTCGAATTCCAGAAACTCCCGGAACACCTCGTCATGTTCAGAGTTGACGTTGAGCTTGAAAAAAGTCCGAAAATTCGCTACCTCAGGAACAAAAATCGGAAATAAAACGAGGAGCAGCTCCGTATCATGCGGCAAGAAGAACGAGAAACCGCGTCCAGGTCCAAGTGGACGTCGAACTCGAAAAAGATTCGACAAATCACGTGACTTGCGAAGCAAAATAGGAAACGAATCGGAAAGTATCTTTGCATGGTTTTTCGGCGGGATCATGGATGCGTCGAGGTCGAAGATGACGTCGAATTCCAGAAACTCCCGGAACACCTCGTCATGTTCAGAGTTGACGTTGAGCTTGAAAAACAGTCCGAAAATTCGCTACCTCAGGAACAAAAATCGGAAATAAAACGAGGAGCAGCTCCGTATCATGCGGCAAGAAGAACGAGAAACCGCGTCCAGGTCCAAGTGGACGTCGAACTCGAAAAAGATTCGACAAATCACGTGACTTGCGAAGCAAAATAGAAAACGAATCGAAAAGTATCTTTGCATAGTTTTTCGGCGGGATCATGGATGCTTCGGGGTTGAAGATGACGTCGAATTCCAGAAACTCCCGGAACACCTCGTCATGTTCAGAGTTGACGTTGAGCTTGAAAAACAGTCCGAAAATTCGCTACCTCAGGAACAAAAATCGGAACTAAATCGAGGAGCAACTCCGTATCATGCGGCAAGAAGAACGAAAAACCGCGTCCAGGTCCAAGTGGACGTCGAACTCGAAAAAGATTCGTCGAATCACGAGACTTGCGTAGCAAAATAGAAAACGAATCGAAAAGTATCTTTGTACAGTTTTTCAGAGAGATCGAAGCGCCGCGTCGAGGTCGAAGATGACGTCGAATTCGAGAAACATTCGGAAGACCTCGTCTTGTTCAGAGTTGACGTTGAGCTTGAAAAACAGTCCGAAAATTCGCTACCTCAAGAACAAAAATCGGAACTAAATCGAGGAGCAACTTCGTATCATGCGGCAAGAAGAACGAAAAACCGCTGCAGGTCCAAGTGGACGTCGAACTCGAAAAAGATTCGACAAATCACGAGACTTGCGTGGCAAAATAGAAAACGAATCAAAAAGTATCTTTGTACAGTTTGTCAAAGAGATCGAAACGCTGCGTCGAGGTCGAAGATGACGTCGAATTCGAGAAACATTTGAAACACCTCGTCATGTTCAGAGTTGACGTTGAGCTTGAAAAAAAGTCCGAAAATTCGCTACCTCAGGAACAAAAATCGGAAATAAAACGAGGAGCAGCTCCGTATCATGCGGCAAGAAGAACGAGAAACCGCGTCCAGGTCCAAGTGGACGTCGAACTCGAAAAAGATTCGACAAATCACGTGACTTGCGAACCAAAATAGGAAACGAATCGAAAAGTATCTTTGAATAGTTTTTCGGCGGGATCATATATGCGTCGAAGTCGAAGATGACGTCGAATTCCAGAAACCCCCGGAACACCTCGTCATGTTCAGAGTTGACGTTGAGCTTGAAAAACAGTCCGAAAATTCGCTACTTCAGGAACAAAAATCGGAACTAAGTCTAGGAGCAACTCCGTATCATGCGGCAAGAAGAACGAAAAACCGCGTCCAGGTTCAAGTGGACGTCGAACTCGAAAAAGATTCGACAAATCACGTGACTTGCGAAGCAAAATAGAAAACGAATCGGAAAGTATCTTTGAATAGTCTTTCGGCGGGATCATGGATGCGTCGAGGTCGAACATGACGTCGAATTCCAGAAACTCCCGGAACACCTCGTCATGTTCAGAGTTGACGTTGAGCTTGAAAAACAGTCCGAAAATTCGCTACCTCAGGAACAAAAATCGGGACTAAATCGAGGAGCAACTCCGTATCATGCGGCAAGAAGAACGAAAAACCGCGTCCAGGTCCAAGTGGACGTCGAACTCGAAAAAGATTCGTCGAATCACGAGACTTGCGTAGCAAAATAGAAAACGGATCGAAAAGTATCTTTGTACAGTTTGTCAGAGAGATCGAAACGCCGCGTCAAGGTCGAAGATGACGTCGAATTCGAGAAACATTCGGAACACCTCGTCTTGTTCAGAGTTGACGTTGAGCTTGAAAAACAGTCCGAAAATTCGCTACCTCAAGAACAAAAATCGGAACTAACTCCAGGAGCAGCTCCGTATCATGCGGCAAGAAGAACGAGAAACCGCGTCCAGGTCCAAGTGGACGTCGAACTCGAAAAAGATTCGACAAATCACGTGACTTGCGAACCAAAATAGGAAACGAATCGAAAAGTATCTTTGCATGGTTTTTCGGCGGGATCATGGATGCGTCGAGGTCGAAGATGACGTCGAATTCCAGAAACTCCCGGAACACCTCGTCATGTTCAGAGTTGACGTTGAGCTTGAAAAACAGTCCGAAAATTCGCTACCTCAGGAACAAAAATCGGAAATAAAACGAGGAGCAGCTCCGTATCATGCGGCAAGAAGAACGAGAAACCGCGTCCAGGTCCAAGTGGACGTCGAACTCGAAAAAGATTCGACAAATCACGTGACTTGCGAAGCAAAATAGGAAACGAATCGAAAAGTATCTTTGCATGGTTTTTCGGCGGGATCATGGATGCGTCGAGGTCGAAGATGACGTCGAATTCCAGAAACTCCCGGAACACCTCGTCATGTTCAGAGTTGACGTTGAGCTTGAAAAACAGTCCGAAAATTCGCTACTTCAGGAACAAAAATCGGAACTGAATCGAGGAGCAACTCCGTATCATGCGGCAAGAAGAACGAAAAACCGCGTCCAGGTCCAAGTGGACGTCGAACTCGAAAAAGATTCGACAAATCACGTGACTTGCGAAGCAAAATAGAAAACGAATCGAAAAGTATCTTTGAATAGTTTTTCGGCGGGATCATGGATGCGTCGAGGTCGAACATGACGTCGAATTCCAGAAACTCCCGGTACACCTCGTCATGTTCAGAGTTGACGTTGAGCTTGAAAAACAGTCCGAAAATTCGCTACCTCAGGAACAAAAATCGGAACTAAATCGAGGAGCAACTCCGTATCATGCGGCAAGAAGAACGAAAAACCGCGTCCAGGTCCAAGTGGACGTCGAACTCGAAAAAGATTCGTCGAATCACGAGACTTGCGTAGCAAAATAGAAAACGAATCGAAAAGTATCTTTGTACAGTTTTTCAGAGAGATCGAAGCGCCGCGTCGAGGTCGAAGATGACGTCGAATTCGAGAAACATTCGGAAGACCTCGTCTTGTTCAGAGTTGACGTTGAGCTTGAAAAACAGTCCGAAAATTCGCTACCTCAAGAACAAAAATCGGAACTAAATCGAGGAGCAACTTCGTATCATGCGGCAAGAAGAACGAAAAACCGCTGCAGGTCCAAGTGGACGTCGAACTCGAAAAAGATTCGACAAATCACGAGACTTGCGTGGCAAAATAGAAAACGAATCAAAAAGTATCTCTGTACAGTTTGTCAAAGAGATCGAAACGCTGCGTCGAGGTCGAAGATGACGTCGAATTCGAGAAACATTTGAAACACCTCGTCATGTTCAGAGTTGACGTTGAGCTTGAAAAAATGTCCGAAAATTCGCTACCTCAGGAACAAAAATCGGAAATAAAACGAGGAGCAGCTCCGTATCATGCGGCAAGAAGAACGAGAAACCGCGTCCAGGTCCAAGTGGACGTCGAACTCGAAAAAGATTCGACAAATCACGTGACTTGCGAACCAAAATAGGAAACGAATCGAAAAGTATCTTTGCATGGTTTTTCGGCGGGATCATGGATGCGTCGAGGTCGAAGATGACGTCGAATTCCAGAAACTCAACGAACACCTCGTCATGTTCAGAGTTGACGTTGAGCTTGAAAAACAGTCCGAAAATTCGCTACCTCAGGAACAAAAATCGGAAATAAAACGAGGAGCAGCTCCGTATCATGCGGCAAGAAGAACGAGAAACCGCGTCCAGGTCCAAGTGGACGTCGAACTCGAAAAAGATTCGACAAATCACGTGACTTGCGAAGCAAAATAGGAAACGAATCGAAAAGTATCTTTGCATGGTTTTTCGGCGGGATCATGGATGCGTCGAGGTCGAAGATGACGTCGAATTCCAGAAACTCCCGGAACACCTCGTCATGTTCAGAGTTGACGTTGAGCTTGAAAAACAGTCCGAAAATTCGCTACCTCAAGAACAAAAATCGGAAATAAAACGAGGAGCAGCTCCGTATCATGCGGCAAGAAGAACGAGAAACCGCGTCCAGGTCCAAGTGGACGTCGAACTCGAAAAAGATTCGACAAATCACGTGACTTGCGAAGCAAAATAGAAAACGAATCGAAAAGTATCTGTGCATAGTTTTTCGGCGGGATCATGGATGCGTCGAGGTCGAAGATGACGTCGAATTCCAGAAACTCCCGGAACACCTCGTCATGTTCAGAGTTGACGTTGAGCTTGAAAAACAGTCCGAAAATTCGCTACCTCAGGAACAAAAATCGGAAATAAAACGAGGAGCAGCTCCGTATCATGCGGCAAGAAGAACGAGAAACCGCGTCCAGGTCCAAGCGGACGTCGAACTCGAAAAAGATTCGACAAATCACGTGACTTGCGAAGCAAAATAGGAAACGAATCGAAAAGTATCTTTGAAAATTTTTCGGCGGGATCATATATGCGTCGAGGTCGAAGATGACGTCGAATTCCAGAAACCCCCGGAACACCTCGTCATGTTCAGAGTTGACGTTGAGCTTGAAAAACAGTCCGAAAATTCGCTACTTCAGGAACAAAAATCGGAACTAAGTCTAGGAGCAACTCCGTATCATGCGGCAAGAAGAACGAAAAACCGCGTCCAGGTTCAAGTGGACGTCGAACTCGAAAAAGATTCGACAAATCACGTGACTTGCGAAGCAAAATAGAAAACGAATCGGAAAGTATCTTTGAATAGTTTTTCGGCGGGATCATGGATGCGTCGAGGTCGAACATGACGTCGAATTCCAGAAACTCCCGGAACACCTCGTCATGTTCAGAGTTGACGTTGAGCTTGAAAAACAGTCCGAAAATTCGCTACCTCAGGAACAAAAATCGGAACTAAATCGAGGAGCAACTCCGTATCATGCGGCAAGAAGAACGAAAAACCGCGTCCAGGTCCAAGTGGACGTCGAACTCGAAAAAGATTCGTCGAATCACGAGACTTGCGTAGCAAAATAGAAAACGGATCGAAAAGTATCTTTGTACAGTTTGTCAGAGAGATCGAAACGCCGCGTCAAGGTCGAAGATGACGTCGAATTCGAGAAACATTCGGAACACCTTGTCTTGTTCAGAGTTGACGTTGAGCTCTAAAAACAGTCCGAAAATTCGCTACCTCAAGAACAAAAATCGGAACTAAATCCAGGAGCAGCTCCGTATCATGCGGCAAGAAGAACGAGAAACCGCGTCCAGGTCCAAGTGGACGTCGAACTCGAGAAAGATTCGACAAATCACGTGACTTGCGAACCAAAATAGGAAACGAATCGAAAAGTATCTTTGCATGGTTTTTCGGCGGGATCATGGATGCGTCGAGGTCGAAGATGACGTCGAATTCCAGAAACTCCCGGAACACCTCGTCATGTTCAGAGTTGACGTTGAGCTTGAAAAACAGTCCGAAAATTCGCTACCTCAGGAACAAAAATCGGAAATAAAACGAGGAGCAGCTCCGTATCATGCGGCAAGAAGAACGAGAAACCGCGTCCAGGTCCAAGTGGACGTCGAACTCGAAAAAGATTCGACAAATCACGTGACTTGCGAAGCAAAATAGGAAACGAATCGAAAAGTATCTTTGCATGGTTTTTCGGCGGGATCATGGATGCGTCGAGGTCGAAGATGACGTCGAATTCCAGAAACTCCCGGAACACCTCGTCATGTTCAGAGTTGACGTTGAGCTTGAAAAACAGTCCGAAAATTTGCTACTTCAGGAACAAAAATCGGAACTAAATCTAGAAGCAACTCCGTATCATGCGGCAAGAAGAACGAAAAACCGCGTCCAGGTCCAAGTGGACGTCGAACTCGAAAAAGATTCGACAAATCACGTGACTTGCGAAGCAAAATAGAAAACGAATCGAAAAGTATCTTTGAATAGTTTTTCGGCGGGATCATGGATGCGTCGAGGTCGAACATGACGTCGAATTCCAGAAACTCCCGGAACACCTCGTCATGTTCAGAGTTGACGTTGAGCTTGAAAAACAGTCCGAAAATTCGCTACCTCAGGAACAAAAATCGGAACTAAATCGAGGAGCAACTCCGTATCATGCGGCAAGAAGAACGAAAAACCGCGTCCAGGTCCAAGTGGACGTCGAACTCGAAAAAGATTCGTCGAATCACGAGACTTGCGTAGCAAAATAGAAAACGGATCGAAAAGTATCTTTGTACAGTTTGTCAGAGAGATCGAAACGCCGCGTCAAGGTCGAAGATGACGTCGAATTCGAGAAACATTCGGAACACCTCGTCTTGTTCAGAGTTGACGTTGAGCTTGAAAAACAGTCCGAAAATTCGCTACCTCAAGAACAAAAATCGGAACTAAATCCAGGAGCAGCTCCGTATCATGCGGCAAGAAGAACGAGAAACCGCGTCCAGGTCCAAGTGGACGTCGAACTCGAAAAAGATTCGACAAATCACGTGACTTGCGAACCAAAATAGGAAACGAATCGAAAAGTATCTTTGCATGGTTTTTCGGCGGGATCATGGATGCGTCGAGGTCGAAGATGACGTCGAATTCCAGAAACTCCCGGAACACCTCGTCATGTTCAGAGTTGACGTTGAGCTTGAAAAACAGTCCGAAAATTCGCTACCTCAGTAACAAAAATCGGAAATAAAACGAGGAGCAGCTCCGTATCATGCGGCAAGAAGAACGAGAAACCGCGTCCAGGTCCAAGTGGACGTCGAACTCGAAAAAGATTCGACAAATCACGTGACTTGCGAAGCAAAATAGGAAACGAATCGAAAAGTATCTTTGCATGGTTTTTCGGCGGGATCATGGATGCGTCGAGGTCGAAGATGACGTCGAATTCCAGAAACTCCCGGAACACCTCGTCATGTTCAGAGTTGACGTTGAGCTTGAAAAAAGTCCGAAAATTCGCTACCTCAGGAACAAAAATCGGAAATAAAACGAGGAGCAGCTCCGTATCATGCGGCAAGAAGAACGAGAAACCGCGTCCAGGTCCAAGTGGACGTCGAACTCGAAAAAGATTCGACAAATCACGTGACTTGCGAAGCAAAATAGGAAACGAATCGGAAAGTATCTTTGCATGGTTTTTCGGCGGGATCATGGATGCGTCGAGGTCGAAGATGACGTCGAATTCCAGAAACTCCCGGAACACCTCGTCATGTTCAGAGTTGACGTTGAGCTTGAAAAACAGTCCGAAAATTCGCTACCTCAGGAACAAAAATCGGAAATAAAACGAGGAGCAGCTCCGTATCATGCGGCAAGAAGAACGAGAAACCGCGTCCAGGTCCAAGTGGACGTCGAACTCGAAAAAGATTCGACAAATCACGTGACTTGCGAAGCAAAATAGAAAACGACTCGAAAAGTATCTTTGCATGGTTTTTCGGCGGGATCATGGATGCGTCGAGGTCTAAGATGACGTCGAATTCCAGAAACTCCCGGAACACCTCGTCATGTTCAGAGTTGACGTTGAGCTTGAAAAACAGTCCGAAAATTCGCTACCTCAGGAACAAAAATCGGAAATCAAACGAGGAGCAGCTCTGTATCATGCGGCAAGAAGAACGAGAAACCGCGTCCAGGTCCAAGTGGACGTCGAACTCGAAAAAGATTCGACAAATCACGTGACTTGCGAAGCAAAATAGAAAACGACTCGAAAAGTATCTTTGCATGGTTTTTCGGCGGGATCATGGATGCGTCGAGGTCTAAGATGACGTCGAATTCCAGAAACTCCCGGAACACCTCGTCATGTTCAGAGTTGACGTTGAGCTTGAAAAACAGTCCGAAAATTCGCTACCTCAGGAACAAAAATCGGAAATCAAACGAGGAGCAGCTCCGTATCATGCGGCAAGAAGAACGAGAAACCGCGTCCAGGTCCAAGTGGACGTCGAACTCGAAAAAGATTCGACAAATCACGTGACTTGCGAAGCAAAATAGAAAACGAATCGAAAAGTATCTTCGTATAGTTTTTCGGGGCGATCATGGCTGCGTCGAGGTCGAAGATGACGTCGAATTCCAGAAACTCCCGGAACACCTCGTAATGTTCAGAGTTGACGTTGAGCTTGAAAAACAGTCCGAAAATTCGCTACCTCAAGAACAAAAATCGGAACTAAATCCAGGAGCAACTTCGTATCATGCGGCAAGAAGAACGAGAAACCGCGTCCAGGTCCAACTGGACGTCGAATTCGAAAAAGATTCGACAAATCACGTGAATTGCGAAGCAAAATAGAAAACGAATCGAAAAGTATCTTCGTATAGTTTTTCGGGGCGATCATGGCTGCGTCGAGGTCGAAGATGACGTCGAATTCCAGAAACTCCCGGAACACCTCGTCATGTTCAGAGTTGACGTTGAGCTTGAAAAACAGTCCGAAAATTTGCTACCTCAATTACAAAAATCGGAACTAAATCGAGGAGCAACTCCGTATCATGCGGCAAGAAGAACGAAAAACCGCGTCCAGGTCCAAGTGGACGTCGAACTCGAAAAAGATTCGACAAATCACGAGACTTGCGTAGCAAAATAGAAAACGAATCGAAAAGTATCTTTGTACAGTTTGTCAAAGAGATCGAAACGCTGTGTGACGGTCCCCGACCCTCTACATAATCACATAATTTACCCAAGACCGGAGTAATTTTTCACGTCATTATATACCTATATATCTTACAATACCTTATAATATGATAACCTTCTAGAACCTACTCGCATATGTATATATATATATATATATATACACATACATCTCATATTCAAGCTTACTAAGCATGAAGGAATATACCTTCTATACTCAAACTAAATTAACGGAGTATATTCGAACTCCAGCCAGTCTAAGCATAAAACATACTATACTCTAATCAAACTAAAATAATTCTTTATTCAATAATCTTTATTAATATTCATATAATACATATAGCCATATAAAGGATGGCACATATACCACTATTACATCACATACATACATATATATATATCACACAATTAACTATAAAATACTATAAGCCAATATTATAATCCACTAACACTCAGCCTGCTTCCCAGGCATTATACACTCTTAAATTTTAACCAGTGACGTAACCACGATAGTATTACCACAGTAGAATAATATCAGGCAGTAAGGCAGCGCAGCTGCAAATTATAAACAAAGCCAAACCTCGGGAACTGTGTACGATAAACACTCCCGCAGCTGCAAATGTTATTAAAACGCAAGCCGTGCTCTTCGGTTACCATAACCCGAGAACACCGCTTCTAAAATATTATATCAGCTTCAATTTCAACACGCAGCTGCGGATGTTTATTAAAACGCAAGCCGTGGTCTTGATTCCACGACGCAGCTGCAAATGTTTATTAAAACGCAAGCCGTGGTCTTGATTTCATGGCGCAGCTGCAAATGTTTATTAAAACACAAGCCGTGCTCTTGATTTCATGGCGCAGCTGCAAATGTTTATTAAAACGCAAGCCGTGGTCTCAATATCGAGCACAGCTGCAAATGTTTATAAAACGCAAGCCGTGCTCTTCGGTTACTAAAACCCAAGAGCACCGCTCCAAGAAATGATATCATAAGACTCGCTTCATAAACACAGCCGCAAATTGTAAACAGCCGTGCCTTGGGAACCGTATGTAATATTATAATGTAAACGATGACCAAGCTACGGCTGACCTAAACAGTCTCATGTGAAAATAACTCGGGGATTCACAGCGCAAAGCTCCCACCAACGGTCACGTAGGCCGGAGTCACGAGTCTCCCCACTACGAACATTTACTCGCGTATATAAGGAGGCCCACGGGCCGAGAGCAGGCAGTTCAGTAAAAATCACCAGTCAAGACCAGTCAGTATTCAAACAGTTCAGTAAAAATCACCAGTCAAGACCAGTCAGTATTCAAACAGTTCAGTAGAGAAGAAGAATTCAGCAAGAGCAGTCAATTCAGTAAGACCAGCTCATTTCAATCAACCCAGTACCAGTCAGTCGTAAATTAGAAACCTACTACACAGTTATACCAGTTCGACAGTTTTACCTCAGCTAATAAGTTATTTTCACATAAGGACTAAAACTCTCAATTATTAAATCTCATTAAAATACTTTTATTAAAACAAAGTGAATTCATTGTGCAACCCTCCTAAATCAAAGTAAGTACCCCGAGTATTCTAACTCAACCAGGGCCTGAAAACAATTAGTCTACAGTCACTCAACTTCCTATATTCGTGGGTAGCATTAGCCAGCCAAGAGCAACGCTTGCACCCAATTTCCATATTCGTGGGTAGCATTAGCCAGCCAAGAGCAACGCTTGCACCCAATTTCCATATTCGTGGGTAGCATTAGCCAGCCAAGAGCAACGCTTGCACCCAATTTCCATATTCGTGGGTAGCATTAGCCAGCCAAGAGCAACGCTTGCACCCAATTTCCTATATCCGTGGGTAGCATTAGCCAGCCAAGAGCAACGCTTGCACCCAGTTATTCTAACTCCTCGCACCTTACATGTAGATGAACGTGGACAGACCCAGGAAGAGAAAGAGAAATAATCGACGCGGGGGTAAGGTAATCAAACAAAGGATTGCCAAGGCACAGTTAAAATACCAACAACGTTTGGAAGCCTGCCTAGAAAAAGCAATCAGGCTAGGTCCACCGGAGCTCCCAGCCATCTTTGAACGTGTATTCAGCCATCCTCTGGACGACGAGGATACCATAGAACTCAACATCGGGAACCCTCAGGTGCAACCAACCCAAACCACACTCGACGACCTACCCCCTGGTACCTCTCAGACCCAACATTTTATTGAAGATCACGGAAGCCACATCCTTGTGAATACCGTAGAAACCACGACTCGAGTTTTCAACGTTCCACCTTTAACCACCCCATTACCCTCTACGCCCAAAATCGTGGAAATCGTTGATATTGAATAAATTCAAAGAGGTATAATAAAGATCATTTTATTCAATTTATACATAATATTTCAATAATTTATGAATACAACCTTTCCTCCTCTGGTAGTCTCCGATCCCAACACTTAGGTGTTAAATTGAGGAGACAAAATATCATTGACTATTACGGTTAATGGTATATTTAATTGTCATTATCCACCTGGGTTGTGACAGCTGCGTCGAGGTCGGAGATGACGTCGAATTCGAGAAACATTCGGAACACCTCGTCATGTTCAGAGTTGACGTTGAGCTTGAAAAAAAGTCCGAAAATTCGCTGCCTCAGGAACAAAAATCGGAAATAAAACGAGGAGCAGCTCCGTATCATGCGGCAAGAAGAACGAGAAACCGCGTCCAGGTCCAAGTGGACGTCGAACTCGAAAGAGATTCGACAAATCACGTGACTTGCGAAGCAAAATAGGAAACGAATCGAAAAGTATCTTTGCATGGTTTTTCGGCGGGATCATGGATGCGTCGAGGTCGGAGATGACGTCGAATTCCAGAAACTCCCGGAACACCTCGTCATGTTCAGAGTTGACAATGAGCTTGAAAAACAGTCCGAAAATTCGGTACCTCAGGAACAAAAATCGGAACTAAATCGAGGAGCGATTCCGTATCATGCGGCAAGAAGAACGAAAAACCGCGTCCAGGTCCAAGTGGACGTCGAACTCGAAAAAGATCCGTCAAATCACGAGACTTGCGTAGCAAAATAGAAAACGAATCGAAAAGTATCTTTGTACAGTTTGTCGGAGAGATCGAAACGCCGCGTCGAGGTCGAAGATGACGTCGAATTCGAGAAACATTCGGAACACCTCGTCTTGTTCAGAGTTGACGTTGAGCTCGAAAAACTGTCCGGAAATTCGCTACTTCAGAAACAAAAATCGGAACTAAATCGAGGAGCAACTCCGTATCATGCGGCAAGAAGAACAGAAAACCGCGTCCAGGTCCAAGTGGACGTCGAACTCGAAAAAGATCCGACAAATCACGAGACTTGCGTAGCAAAATAGAAAACGAATCGAAAAGTATCTTTGTACAGTTTGTCGGAGAGATCGAAACGCCGTGTCGAGGTCGAAGATGACGTCGAATTCGAGAAACATTCGGAACACCTCGTCTTGTTCAGAGTTGACGTTGAGCTTGAAAAACAGTCCGAAAATTCGCTACCTCAAGAACAAAAATCGGAACTAAATCCAGGAGCAGCTCCGTATCATGCGGCAAGAAGAACGAGAAACCGCGTCCAGGTCCAAGTAGACGTCGAACTCGAAAAAGATTCGACAAATCACGTGACTTGCGAACCAAAATAGGAAACGAATCGAAAAGTATCTTTGCATGGTTTTTCGGCGGGATCATGGATGCGTCGAGGTCGAAGATGACGTCGAATTCCAGAAACTCCCGGAACACCTCGTCATGTTCAGAGTTGACGTTGAGCTTGAAAAACAGTCCGAAAATTCGCTACCTCAGGAACAAAAATCGGAAATAAAACGAGGAGCAGCTCCGTATCATGCGGCAAGAAGAACGAGAAACCGCGTCCAGGTCCAAGTGGACGTCGAACTCGAAAAAGATTCGACAAATCACGTGACTTGCGAAGCAAAATAGAAAACGAATCGAAAAGTATCTTTGCATGGTTTTTCGGCGGGATCATGGATGCGTCGAGGTCGGAGATGACGTCGAATTCCAGAAACTCCCGGAACACCTCGTCATGTTCAGAGTTGACAATGAGCTTGAAAAACAGTCCGAAAATTCGGTACCTCAGGAACAAAAATCGGAACTAAATCGAGGAGCGATTCCGTATCATGCGGCAAGAAGAACGAAAAACCGCGTCCAGGTCCAAGTGGACGTCGAACTCGAAAAAGATCCGTCAAATCACGAGACTTGCGTAGCAAAATAGAAAACGAATCGAAAAGTATCTTTGTACAGTTTGTCGGAGAGATCGAAACGCCGCGTCGAGGTCGAAGATGACGTCGAATTCGAGAAACATTCGGAACACCTCGTCTTGTTCAGAGTTGACGTTGAGCTCGAAAAACTGTCCGGAAATTCGCTACTTCAGAAACAAAAATCGGAACTAAATCGAGGAGCAACTCCGTATCATGCGGCAAGAAGAACAGAAAACCGCGTCCAGGTCCAAGTGGACGTCGAACTCGAAAAAGATCCGACAAATCACGAGACTTGCGTAGCAAAATAGAAAACGAATCGAAAAGTATCTTTGTACAGTTTGTCGGAGAGATCGAAACGCCGTGTCGAGGTCGAAGATGACGTCGAATTCGAGAAACATTCGGAACACCTCGTCTTGTTCAGAGTTGACGTTGAGCTTGAAAAACAGTCCGAAAATTCGCTACCTCAAGAACAAAAATCGGAACTAAATCCAGGAGCAGCTCCGTATCATGCGGCAAGAAGAACGAGAAACCGCGTCCAGGTCCAAGTGGACGTCGAACTCGAAAAAGATTCGACAAATCACGTGACTTGCGAACCAAAATAGGAAACGAATCGAAAAGTATCTTTGTACAGTTTGTCAGAGAGATCGAAACGCCGCGTCGAGGTCGAAGATGACGTCGAATTCGAGAAACATTCGGAACACCTCGTCTTGTTCAGAGTTGACGTTGAGCTTGAAAAACAGTCCGAAAATTCGCTACTTCAGGATCAAGAATCGGAAATAAAACGAGGAGCAGCTCCGTATCATGCGGCAAGAAGAACGAGAAACCGCGTCCAGGTCCAACTGGACGTCGAATTCGAAAAAGATTCGACAAATCACGTGACTTGCGAAGCAAAATAGAAAACGAATCGAAAAGTATCTTCGTATAGTTTTTCGGGGGGATCATGGCTGTTTCGAGGTCGAAGATGACGTCGAATTCCAGAAACTCCCGGAACACCTCGTCATGTTCAGAGTTGACTTTGAGCTTGAAAAACAGTCCGAAAATTTGCTACCTCAAGAACAAAAATCGGAACTAAATCGAGGAGCAACTCCGTATCATGCGGCAAGAAGAACGAGAAACCGCGTCCAGGTCCAAGTGGACGTCGAACTCGAAAAAGATTCGACAAATCACGTGACTTGCGAAGCAAAATAGAAAACGAATCTTAAAGTATCTTTGCATAGTTTTTCGGCGGGATCATGGATGCGTCGAGGTCGAAGATGACGTCGAATTCCAGAAACTCCCGGAACACCTCGTCATGTTCAGAGTTGACGTTGAGCTTGAAAAACAGTCCGAAAATTCGCTACCTCAGGAACAAAAATCGGAACTAAATCGAGGAGCAATTCCGTATCATGCGGCAAGAAGAACGAGAAACCGCGTCCAGGTCCAAGTGGACGTCGAACTCGAAAAAGATTCGACAAATCACGTGACTTGCGAAGCAAAATAGGAAACGAATCGAAAAGTATCTTTGCATGGTTTTTCGGCGGGATCATGGATGTGTCGAGGTCGAAGATGACGTCGAATTCTAGAAACTCCCAAAACACCTCGTCATGTTCAGAGTTGACGTTGAGCTTGAAAAACAGTCCGAAAATTCGCTACCTCAGGAACAAAAATCGGAAATAAAACGAGGAGCAGCTCCGTATCATGCGGCAAGAAGAACGAGAAACCGCGTCCAGGTCCAAGTGGACGTCGAACTCGAAAAAGATTCGACAAATCACGTGACTTGCGAAGCAAAATAGAAAACGAATCTTAAAGTATCTTTGCATAGTTTTTCGGCGGGATCATGGATGCGTCGAGGTCGAAGATGACGTCGAATTCCAGAAACTCCCGGAACACCTCGTCATGTTCAGAGTTGACGTTGAGCTTGAAAAACAGTCCGAAAATTCGCTACCTCAGGAACAAAAATCGGAACTAAATCGAGGAGCAATTCCGTATCATGCGGCAAGAAGAACGAAAAACCGCGTCCAGGTCCAAGTGGACGTCGAACTCGAAAAAGATCCGTCAAATCACGAGACTTGGGTAGCAAAATAGAAAACGAATCGAAAAGTATCTTTGTACAGTTTGTCGGAGAGATCGAAACGCCGCGTCGAGGTCGAAGATGACGTCGAATTCGAGAAACATTCGGAACACCTCGTCATGTTCAGAGTTGACGTTGAGCTTGAAAAACAGTCCGAAAATTCGCTACTTCAGGAACAAAAATCGGAAATAAAACGAGGAGCAGCTCCGTATCATGCGGCAAGAAGAACGAGAAACCGCGTCCAGGTCCAACTGGACGTCGAATTCGAAAAAGATTCGACAAATCACGTGACTTGCGAAGCAAAATAGAAAACGAATCGAAAAGTATCTTCGTATAGTTTTTCGGGGGGATCATGGCTGCGTCGAGGTCGAAGATGACGTCGAATTCCAGAAACTCCCGGAACACCTCGTCATGTTCAGAGTTGACTTTGAGCTTGAAAAACAGTCCGAAAATTTGCTACCTCAAGAACAAAAATCGGAACTAAATCGAGGAGCAACTCCGTATCATGCGGCAAGAAGAACGAGAAACCGCGTCCAGGTCCAAGTGGACGTCGAACTCGAAAAAGATTCGACAAATCACGAGACTTGCGTAGCAAAATAGAAAACGAATCAAAAAGTATCTTTGTACAGTTTGCCAAAGAGATCGAAACGCTGCGTCGAGGTCGGAGATGACGTCGAATTCGAGAAACATTCGGAACACCTCGTCATGTTCAGAGTTGACGTTGAGCTTGAAAAAAAGTCCGAAAATTCGCTGCCTCAGGAACAAAAATCGGAAATAAAACGAGGAGCAGCTCCGTATCATGCGGCAAGAAGAACGAGAAACCGCGTCCAGGTCCAAGTGGACGTCGAACTCGAAAAAGATTCGACAAATCACGAGACTTGCGTAGCAAAATAGAAAACGAATCAAAAAGTATCTTTGTACAGTTTGCCAAAGAGATCGAAACGCTGCGTCGAGGTCGGAGATGACGTCGAATTCGAGAAACATTCGGAACACCTCGTCATGTTCAGAGTTGACGTTGAGCTTGAAAAAAAGTCCGAAAATTCGCTGCCTCAGGAACAAAAATCGGAAATAAAACGAGGAGCAGCTCCGTATCATGCGGCAAGAAGAACGAGAAACCGCGTCCAGGTCCAAGTGGACGTCGAACTCGAAAAAGATTCGACAAATCACGTGACTTGCGAAGCAAAATAGGAAACGAATCGAAAAGTATCTTTGCATGGTTTTTCGGCGGCATCATGGATGTGTCGAGGTCGAAGATGACGTCGAATTCTAGAAACTCCCAAAACACCTCGTCATGTTCAGAGTTGACGTTGAGCTTGAAAAACAGTCCGAAAATTCGCTACCTCAGGAACAAAAATCGGAAATAAAACGAGGAGCAGCTCCGTATCATGCGGCAAGAAGAACGAGAAACCGCGTCCAGGTCCAAGTGGACGTCGAACTCGAAAAAGATTCGACAAATCACGTGACTTGCGAAGCAAAATAGAAAACGAATCTTAAAGTATCTTTGCATAGTTTTTCGGCGGGATCATGGATGCGTCGAGGTCGAAGATGACGTCGAATTCCAGAAACTCCCGGAACACCTCGTCATGTTCAGAGTTGACGTTGAGCTTGAAAAACAGTCCGAAAATTCGCTACCTCAGGAACAAAAATCGGAACTAAATCGAGGAGCAATTCCGTATCATGCGGCAAGAAGAACGAGAAACCGCGTCCAGGTCCAAGTGGACGTCGAACTCGAAAAAGATTCGACAAATCACGTGACTTGCGAAGCAAAATAGGAAACGAATCGAAAAGTATCTTCGTATAGTTTTTCGGGGGGATCATGGCTGCGTCGAGGTCGAAGATGACGTCGAATTCCAGAAACTCCCGGAACACCTCGTCATGTTCAGAGTTGACTTTGAGCTTGAAAAACAGTCCGAAAATTTGCTACCTCAAGAACAAAAATCGGAACTAAATCGAGGAGCAACTCCGTATCATGCGGCAAGAAGAACGAGAAACCGCGTCCAGGTCCAAGTGGACGTCGAACTCGAAAAAGATTCGACAAATCACGAGACTTGCGTAGCAAAATGGAAAACGAATCGAAAAGTATCTTTGTACAGTTTGTCAAAGAGATCGAAACGCTGCGTCGAGGTCGGAGATGACGTCGAATTCGAGAAACATTCGGAACACCTCGTCATGTTCAGAGTTGACGTTGAGCTTGAAAAAAAGTCCGAAAATTCGCTGCCTCAGGAACAAAAATCGGAAATAAAACGAGGAGCAGCTCCGTATCATGCGGCAAGAAGAACGAGAAACCGCGTCCAGGTCCAAGTGGACGTCGAACTCGAAAAAGATTCGACAAATCACGTGACTTGCGAAGCAAAATAGGAAACGAATCGGAAAGTATCTTTGCATGGTTTTTCGGCGGGATCATGGATGCGTCGAGGTCGAAGATGACGTCGAATTCCAGAAACTCCCGGAACACCTCGTCATGTTCAGAGTTGACGTTGAGCTTGAAAAAAAGTCCGAAAATTCGCTACCTCAGGAACAAAAATTGGAAATAAAACGAGGAGCAGCTCCGTATCATGCGGCAAGAAGAACGAGAAACCGCGTCCAGGTCCAAGTGGACGTCGAACTCGGAAAAGATTCGACAAATCACGTGACTTGCGAAGCAAAATAGAAAACGAATCGAAAAGTATCTTTGTACAGTTTGTCGGAGAGATCGAAACGCCGCGTCGAGGTCGAAGATGACGTCGAATTCGAGAAACATTCGGAACACCTCGTCTTGTTCAGAGTTGACGTTGAGCTTGAAAAACAGTCCGAAAATTCGCTACTTCAGGATCAAGAATCGGAAATGAAACGAGGAGCAGCTCCGTATCATGCGGCAAGAAGAACGAGAAACCGCGTCCAGGTCCAACTGGACGTCGAATTCGAAAAAGATTCGACAAATCACGTGACTTGCGAAGCAAAATAGAAAACGAATCGAAAAGTATCTTCGTATAGTTTTTCGGGGGGATCATGGCTGCGTCGAGGTCGAAGATGACGTCGAATTCCAGAAACTCCCGGAACACCTCGTCATGTTCAGAGTTGACTTTGAGCTTGAAAAACAGTCCGAAAATTTGCTACCTCAAGAACAAAAATCGGAACTAAATCAAGGAGCAACTCCGTATCATGCGGCAAGAAGAACGAGAAACCGCGTCCAGGTCCAAGTGGACGTCGAACTCGAAAAAGATTCGACAAATCACGAGACTTGCGTAGCAAAATAGAAAACGAATCAAGAAGTATCTTTGTACAGTTTGCCAAAGAGATCGAAACGCTGCGTCGAGGTCGGAGATGACGTCGAATTCGAGAAACATTCGGAACACCTCGTCATGTTCAGAGTTGACGTTGAGCTTGGAAAAAAGTCCGAAAATTCGCTGCCTCAGGAACAAAAATCGGAAATAAAACGAGGAGCAGCTCCGTATCATGCGGCAAGAAGAACGAGAAACCGCGTCCAGGTCCAAGTGGACGTCGAACTCGAAAAAGATTCGACAAATCACGAGACTTGCGTAGCAAAATAGAAAACGAATCAAAAAGTATCTTTGTACAGTTTGCCAAAGAGATCGAAACGCTGCGTCGAGGTCGGAGATGACGTCGAATTCGAGAAACATTCGGAACACCTCGTCATGTTCAGAGTTGACGTTGAGCTTGAGAAAAAGTCCGAAAATTCGCTGCCTCAGGAACAAAAATCGGAAATAAAACGAGGAGCAGCTCCGTATCATGCGGCAAGAAGAACGAGAAACCGCGTCCAGGTCCAAGTGGACGTCGAACTCGAAAAAGATTCGACAAATCACGTGACTTGCGAAGCAAAATAGGAAACGAATCGAAAAGTATCTTTGCATGGTTTTTCGGCGGGATCATGGATGTGTCGAGGTCGAAGATGACGTCGAATTCTAGAAACTCCCAAAACACCTCGTCATGTTCAGAGTTGACGTTGAGCTTGAAAAACAGTCCGAAAATTCGCTACCTCAGGAACAAAAATCGGAAATAAAACGAGGAGCAGCTCCGTATCATGCGGCAAGAAGAACGAGAAACCGCGTCCAGGTCCAAGTGGACGTCGAACTCGGAAAAGATTCGACAAATCACGTGACTTGCGAAGCAAAATAGAAAACGAATCGAAAAGTATCTTTGAATAGTTTTTCGGCGGGATCATATATGCGTCGAGGTCGAAGATGACGTCGAATTCCAGAAACCCCCGGAACACCTCGTCATGTTCAGAGTTGACGTTGAGCTTGAAAAACAGTCCGAAAATTCGCTACTTCAGGAACAAAAATCGGAACTAAATCTAGGAGCAACTCCGTATCATGCGGCAAGAAGAACGAAAAACCGCGTCCAGGTTCAAGTGGACGTCGAACTCGAAAAAGATTCGACAAATCACGTGACTTGCGAAGCAAAATAGAAAACGAATCGGAAAGTATCTTTGAATAGTTTTTCGGCGGGATCATGGATGCGTCGAGGTCGAACATGACGTCGAATTCCAGAAACTCCCGGAACACCTCGTCATGTTCAGAGTTGACGTTGAGCTTGAAAAACAGTCCGAAAATTCGCTACCTCAGGACCAAAAATCGGAACTAAATCGAGGAGCAACTCCGTATCATGCGGCAAGAAGAACGAAAAACCGCGTCCAGGTCCAAGTGGACGTCGAACTCGAAAAAGATTCGTCGAATCACGAGACTTGCGTAGCAAAATAGAAAACGGATCGAAAAGTATCTTTGTACAGTTTGTCAGAGAGATCGAAACGCCGCGTCAAGGTCGAAGATGACGTCGAATTCGAGAAACATTCGGAACACCTCGTCTTGTTCAGAGTTGACGTTGAGCTTGAAAAACAGTCCGAAAATTCGCTACCTCAAGAACAAAAATCGGAACTAAATCCAGGAGCAGCTCCGTATCATGCGGCAAGAAGAACGAGAAACCGCGTCCAGGTCCAAGTGGACGTCGAACTCAAAAAAGATTCGACAAATCACGTGACTTGCGAACCAAAATAGAAAACGAATCGAAAAGTATCTTTGCATGGTTTTTCGGCGGGATCATGGATGCGTCGAGGTCGAAGATGACGTCGAATTCCAGAAACTCCCGGAACACCTCGTCATGTTCAGAGTTGACGTTGAGCTTGAAAAACAGTCCGAAAATTCGCTACCTCAGGAACAAAAATCGGAAATAAAACGAGGAGCAGCTCCGTATCATGCGGCAAGAAGAACGAGAAACCGCGTCCAGGTCCAAGTGGACGTCGAACTCGAAAAAGATTCGACAAATCACGTGACTTGCGAAGCAAAATAGGAAACGAATCGAAAAGTATCTTTGCATGGTTTTTCGGCGGGATCATGGATGCGTCGAGGTCGAAGATGACGTCGAATTCCAGAAACTCCCGGAACACCTCGTCATGTTCAGAGTTGACGTTGAGCTTGAAAAACAGTCCGAAAATTCGCTACTTTAGGAACAAAAATCGGAAATAAAACGAGGAGCAGCTCCGTATCATGCGGCAAGAAGAACGAGAAACCGCGTCCAGGTCCAAGTGGACGTCGAATTCGAAAAAGATTCGACAAATCACGTGACTTGCGAAGCAAAATAGGAAACGAATCGAAAAGTATCTTTGCATGGTTTTTCGGCGGGATCATGGATGCGTCGAGGTCGAAGATGACGTCGAATTCCAGAAACTCCCGGAACACCTCGTCATGTTCAGACTTGACGTTGAGCTTGAAAAACAGTCCGAAAATTCGCTACCTCAGGAACAAAAATCGGAAATAAAACGAGGAGCAGCTCCGTATCATGCGGCAAGAAGAACGAGAAACCGCGTCCAGGTCCAAGTGGACGTCGAACTCGAAAAAGATTCGACAAATCACGTGACTTGCGAAGCAAAATAGGAAACGAATCGAAAAGTATCTTTGCATGGTTTTTCGGCGGGATCATGGATGCGTCGAGATCGAAGATGACGTCGAATTCCAGAAACTCCCGGAACACCTCGTCATGTTCAGAGTTGACGTTGAGCTTGAAAAAAAGTCCGAAAATTCGCTACCTCAGGAACAAAAATCGTAAATAAAACGAGGAGCAGCTCCGTATCATGCGGCAAGAAGAACGAGAAACCGCGTCCAGGTCCAAGTGGACGTCGAACTCGAAAAAGATCCGTCAAATCACGAGACTTGCGTAGCAAAATAGAAAACGAATCGAAAAGTATCTTTGTACAGTTTGTCGGAGAGATCGAAACGCCGCGTCGAGGTCGAAGATGACGTCGAAATCGAGAAACATTCGGAACACCTCGTCTTGTTCAGAGTTGACGTTGAGCTTGAAAAACTGTCCGGAAATTCGCTACTTCAGGAACAAAAATCGGAACTAAATCGAGGAGCAACTCCGTATCATGCGGCAAGAAGAACAGAAAACCGCGTCCAGGTCCAAGTGGACGTCGAACTCGAAAAAGATCCGACAAATCACGAGACTTGCGTAGCAAAATGGAAAACGAATCGAAAAGTATCTTTGTACAGTTTGTCAAAGAGATCGAAACGCTGCGTCGAGGTCGGAGATGACGTCGAATTCGAGAAACATTCGGAACACCTCGTCATGTTCAGAGTTGACGTTGAGCTTGAAAAAAAGTCCGAAAATTCGCTGCCTCAGGAACAAAAATCGGAAATAAAACGAGGAGCAGCTCCGTATCATGCGGCAAGAAGAACGAGAAACCGCGTCCAGGTCCAAGTGGACGTCGAACTCGAAAAAGATTCGACAAATCACGTGACTTGCGAAGCAAAATAGGAAACGAATCGAAAAGTATCTTTGCATGGTTTTTCGGCGGGATCATGGATGTGTCGAGGTCGAAGATGACGTCGAATTCTAGAAACTCCCAAAACACCTCGTCATGTTCAGAGTTGACGTTGAGCTTGAAAAACAGTCCGAAAATTCGCTACCTCAGGAACAAAAATCGGAAATAAAACGAGGAGCAGCTCCGTATCATGCGGCAAGAAGAACGAGAAACCGCGTCCAGGTCCAAGTGGACGTCGAACTCGAAAAAGATTCGACAAATCACGTGACTTGCGAAGCAAAATAGAAAACGAATCTTAAAGTATCTTTGCATAGTTTTTCGGCGGGATCATGGATGCGTCGAGGTCGAAGATGACGTCGAATTCCAGAAACTCCCGGAACACCTCGTCATGTTCAGAGTTGACGTTGAGCTTGAAAAACAGTCCGAAAATTCGCTACCTCAGGAACAAAAATCGGAACTAAATCGAGGAGCAATTCCGTATCATGCGGCAAGAAGAACGAAAAACCGCGTCCAGGTCCAAGTGGACGTAAAACTCGAAAAAGATCCGTCAAATCACGAGACTTGCGTAGCAAAATAGAAAACGAATCGAAAAGTATCTTTGTACAGTTTGTCGGAGAGATTGAAACGCCGCGTCAAGGTCGAAGATGACGTCGAAATCGAGAAACATTCGGAACACCTCGTCTTGTTCAGAGTTGACGTTGAGCTTGAAAAACTGTCCGGAAATTCGCTACTTCAGGAACAAAAATCGGAACTGAATCGAGGAGCAACTCCGTATCATGCGGCAAGAAGAACAGAAAACCGCGTCCAGGTCCAAGTGGACGTCGAACTCGAAAAAGATCCGTCAAATCACGAGACTTGGGTAGCAAAATAGAAAACGAATCGAAACGTATCTTTGTACAGTTTGTCGGAGAGATCGAAACGCCGCGTCGAGGTCGAAGATGACGTCGAATTCGAGAAACATTCGGAACACCTCGTCATGTTCAGAGTTGACGTTGAGCTTGAAAAACAGTCCGAAAATTCGCTACTTCAGGAACAAAAATCGGAAATAAAACGAGGAGCAGCTCCGTATCATGCGGCAAGAAGAACGAGAAACCGCGTCCAGGTCCAACTGGACGTCGAATTCGAAAAAGATTCGACAAATCACGTGACTTGCGAAGCAAAATAGAAAACGAATCGAAAAGTATCTTCGTATAGTTTTTCGGGGGGATCATGGCTGCGTCGAGGTCGAAGATGACGTCGAATTCAGGAACATTCGGAATACCTCGTCATGTTCAGAGTTGACGTTGAGCTTGAAAAACAGTCCGAAAATTCGCTACCTCAGGAACAAAAATCGGGAATGAAACGAGGAGCAGCTCCGTATCATGCGGCAAGAAGAACGAGAAACCGCGTCCAGGTCCAAGTGGACGTCGAACTCGAAAAAGATTCGACAAATCACGTGACTTGCGAAGCAAAATAGAAAACGAATCGAAAAGTATCTTTGAATAGTTTTTCGGCGGGATCATGGATGCGTCGAGGTCGAAGATGACGTCGAATTCCAGAAACTCCCGGAACACCTCGTCATGTTCAGAGTTGACGTTGAGCTTGAAAAAAAGTCCGAAAATTCGCTACCTCAGGAACAAAAATTGGAAATAAAACGAGGAGCAGCTCCGTATCATGCGGCAAGAAGAACGAGAAACCGCGTCCAGGTCCAAGTGGACGTCGAACTCGGAAAAGATTCGACAAATCACGTGACTTGCGAAGCAAAATAGAAAACGAATCGAAAAGTATCTTTGTACAGTTTGTCAGAGAGATCGAAACGCCGCGTCGAGGTCGAAGATGACGTCGAATTCGAGAAACATTCGGAACACCTCGTCTTGTTCAGAGTTGACGTTGAGCTTGAAAAACAGTCCGAAAATTCGCTACTTCAGGATCAAGAATCGGAAATAAAACGAGGAGCAGCTCCGTATCATGCGGCAAGAAGAACGAGAAACCGCGTCCAGGTCCAACTGGACGTCGAATTCGAAAAAGATTCGACAAATCACGTGACTTGCGAAGCAAAATAGCAAACGAATCGAAAAGTATCTTCGTATAGTTTTTCGGGGGGATCATGGCTGCGTCGAGGTCGAAGATGACGTCGAATTCCAGAAACTCCCGGAACACCTCGTCATGTTCAGAGTTGACTTTGAGCTTGAAAAACAGTCCGAAAATTTGCTACCTCAAGAACAAAAATCGGAACTAAATCGAGGAGCAACTCCGTATCATGCGGCAAGAAGAACGAGAAACCGCGTCCAGGTCCAAGTGGACGTCGAACTCGAAAAAGATTCGACAAATCACGAGACTTGCGTACCAAAATAGAAAACGAATCAAAAAGTATCTTTGTACAGTTTGCCAAAGAGATCGAAACGCTGCGTCGAGGTCGGAGATGACGTCGAATTCGAGAAACATTCGGAACACCTCGTCATGTTCAGAGTTGACGTTGAGCTTGAAAAAAAGTCCGAAAATTCGCTGCCTCAGGAACAAAAATCGGAAATAAAACGAGTAGCAGCTCCGTATCATGCGGCAAGAAGAACGAGAAACCGCGTCCAGGTCCAAGTGGACGTCGAACTCGAAAAAGATTCGACAAATCACGAGACTTGCGTAGCAAAATAGAAAACGAATCAAAAAGTATCTTTGTACAGTTTGCCAAAGAGATCGAAACGCTGCGTCGAGGTCGGAGATGACGTCGAATTCGAGAAACATTCGGAACACCTCGTCATGTTCAGAGTTGACGTTGAGCTTGAAAAAAAGTCCGAAAATTCGCTGCCTCAGGAACAAAAATCGGAAATAAAACGAGGAGCAGCTCCGTATCATGCGGCAAGAAGAACGAGAAACCGCGTCCAGGTCCAAGTGGACGTCGAACTCGAAAAAGATTCGACAAATCACGTGACTTGCGAAGCAAAATAGGAAACGAATCGAAAAGTATCTTTGCATGGTTTTTCGGCGGGATCATGGATGTGTCGAGGTCGAAGATGACGTCGAATTCTAGAAACTCCCAAAACACCTCGTCATGTTCAGAGTTGACGTTGAGCTTGAAAAACAGTCCGAAAATTCGCTACCTCAGGAACAAAAATCGGAAATAAAACGAGGAGCAGCTCCGTATCATGCGGCAAGAAGAACGAGAAACCGCGTCCAGGTCCAAGTGGACGTCGAACTCGAAAAAGATTCGACAAATCACGTGACTTGCGAAGCAAAATAGAAAACGAATCTTAAAGTATCTTTGCATAGTTTTTCGGCGGGATCATGGATGCGTCGAGGTCGAAGATGACGTCGAATTCCAGAAACTCCCGGAACACCTCGTCATGTTCAGAGTTGACGTTGAGCTTGAAAAACAGTCCGAAAATTCGCTACCTCAGGAACAAAAATCGGAACTAAATCGAGGAGCAATTCCGTATCATGCGGCAAGAAGAACGAGAAACCGCGTCCAGGTCCAAGTGGACGTCGAACTCGAACAAGATTCGACAAATCACGTGACTTGCGAAGCAAAATAGGAAACGAATCGAAAAGTATCTTTGCATGGTTTTTCGGCGGGATCATGGATGTGTCGAGGTCGAAGATGACGTCGAATTCTAGAAACTCCCAAAACACCTCGTCATGTTCAGAGTTGACGTTGAGCTTGAAAAACAGTCCGAAAATTCGCTACCTCAGGAACAAAAATCGGAAATAAAACGAGGAGCAGCTCCGTATCATGCGGCAAGAAGAACGAGAAACCGCGTCCAGGTCCAAGTGGACGTCGAACTCGAAAAAGATTCGACAAATCACGTGACTTGCGAAGCAAAATAGAAAACGAAACTTAAAGTATCTTTGCATAGTTTTTCGGCGGGATCATGGATGCGTCGAGGTCGAAGATGACGTCGAATTCCAGAAACTCCCGGAACACCTCGTCATGTTCAGAGTTGACGTTGAGCTTGAAAAACAGTCCGAAAATTCGCTACCTCAGGAACAAAAATCGGAACTAAATCGAGGAGCAATTCCGTATCATGCGGCAAGAAGAACGAAAAACCGCGTCCAGGTCCAAGTGGACGTCGAACTCGAAAAAGATCCGTCAAATCACGAGACTTGGGTAGCAAAATAGAAAACGAATCGAAAAGTATCTTTGTACAGTTTGTCGGAGAGATCGAAACGCCGCGTCGAGGTCGAAGATGACGTCGAATTCGAGAAACATTCGGAACACCTCGTCATGTTCAGAGTTGACGTTGAGCTTGAAAAACAGTACGAAAATTCGCTACTTCAGGAACAAAAATCGGAAATAAAACGAGGAGCAGCTCCGTATCATGCGGCAAGAAGAACGAGAAACCGCGTCCAGGTCCAAGTGGACGTCGAACTCGAAAAAGATTCGACAAATCACGTGACTTGCGAAGCAAAATAGGAAACGAATCGAAAAGTATCTTTGCATGGTTTTTCGGCGGGATCATGGATGCGTCGAGGTCGAAGATGACGTCGAATTCCAGAAACTCCCGGAACACCTCGTCATGTTCAGAGTTGACGTTGAGCTTGAAAAAAAGTCCGAAAATTCGCTACCTCAGGAACAAAAATTGGAAATAAAACGAGGAGCAGCTCCGTATCATGCGGCAAGAAGAACGAGAAACCGCGTCCAGGTCCAAGTGGACGTCGAACTCGAAAAAGATCCGTCAAATCACGAGACTTGGGTAGCAAAATAGAAAACGAATCGAAACGTATCTTTGTACAGTTTGTCGGAGAGATCGAAACGCCGCGTCGAGGTCGAAGATGACGTCGAATTCGAGAAACATTCGGAACACCTCGTCATGTTCAGAGTTGACGTTGAGCTTGAAAAACAGTCCGAAAATTCGCTACTTCAGGAACAAAAATCGGAAATAAAACGAGGAGCAGCTCCGTATCATGCGGCAAGAAGAACGAGAAACCGCGTCCAGGTCCAACTGGACGTCGAATTCGAAAAAGATTCGACAAATCACGTGACTTGCGAAGCAAAATAGAAAACGAATCGAAAAGTATCTTCGTATAGTTTTTCGGGGGGATCATGGCTGCGTCGAGGTCGAAGATGACGTCGAATTCAGGAACATTCGGAATACCTCGTCATGTTCAGAGTTGACGTTGAGCTTGAAAAACAGTCCGAAAATTCGCTACCTCAGGAACAAAAATCGGGAATGAAACGAGGAGCAGCTCCGTATCATGCGGCAAGAAGAACGAGAAACCGCGTCCAGGTCCAAGTGGACGTCGAACTCGAAAAAGATTCGACAAATCACGTGACTTGCGAAGCAAAATAGAAAACGAATCGAAAAGTATCTTTGAATAGTTTTTCGGCGGGATCATGGATGCGTCGAGGTCGAAGATGACGTCGAATTCCAGAAACTCCCGGAACACCTCGTCATGTTCAGAGTTGACGTTGAGCTTGAAAAAAAGTCCGAAAATTCGCTACCTCAGGAACAAAAATTGGAAATAAAACGAGGAGCAGCTCCGTATCATGCGGCAAGAAGAACGAGAAACCGCGTCCAGGTCCAAGTGGACGTCGAACTCGGAAAAGATTCGACAAATCACGTGACTTGCGAAGCAAAATAGAAAACGAATCGAAAAGTATCTTTGTACAGTTTGTCAGAGAGATCGAAACGCCGCGTCGAGGTCGAAGATGACGTCGAATTCGAGAAACATTCGGAACACCTCGTCTTGTTCAGAGTTGACGTTGAGCTTGAAAAACAGTCCGAAAATTCGCTACTTCAGGATCAAGAATCGGAAATAAAACGAGGAGCAGCTCCGTATCATGCGGCAAGAAGAACGAGAAACCGCGTCCAGGTCCAACTGGACGTCGAATTCGAAAAAGATTCGACAAATCACGTGACTTGCGAAGCAAAATAGCAAACGAATCGAAAAGTATCTTCGTATAGTTTTTCGGGGGGATCATGGCTGCGTCGAGGTCGAAGATGACGTCGAATTCCAGAAACTCCCGGAACACCTCGTCATGTTCAGAGTTGACTTTGAGCTTGAAAAACAGTCCGAAAATTTGCTACCTCAAGAACAAAAATCGGAACTAAATCGAGGAGCAACTCCGTATCATGCGGCAAGAAGAACGAGAAACCGCGTCCAGGTCCAAGTGGACGTCGAACTCGAAAAAGATTCGACAAATCACGAGACTTGCGTACCAAAATAGAAAACGAATCAAAAAGTATCTTTGTACAGTTTGCCAAAGAGATCGAAACGCTGCGTCGAGGTCGGAGATGACGTCGAATTCGAGAAACATTCGGAACACCTCGTCATGTTCAGAGTTGACGTTGAGCTTGAAAAAAAGTCCGAAAATTCGCTGCCTCAGGAACAAAAATCGGAAATAAAACGAGTAGCAGCTCCGTATCATGCGGCAAGAAGAACGAGAAACCGCGTCCAGGTCCAAGTGGACGTCGAACTCGAAAAAGATTCGACAAATCACGAGACTTGCGTAGCAAAATAGAAAACGAATCAAAAAGTATCTTTGTACAGTTTGCCAAAGAGATCGAAACGCTGCGTCGAGGTCGGAGATGACGTCGAATTCGAGAAACATTCGGAACACCTCGTCATGTTCAGAGTTGACGTTGAGCTTGAAAAAAAGTCCGAAAATTCGCTGCCTCAGGAACAAAAATCGGAAATAAAACGAGGAGCAGCTCCGTATCATGCGGCAAGAAGAACGAGAAACCGCGTCCAGGTCCAAGTGGACGTCGAACTCGAAAAAGATTCGACAAATCACGTGACTTGCGAAGCAAAATAGGAAACGAATCGAAAAGTATCTTTGCATGGTTTTTCGGCGGGATCATGGATGTGTCGAGGTCGAAGATGACGTCGAATTCTAGAAACTCCCAAAACACCTCGTCATGTTCAGAGTTGACGTTGAGCTTGAAAAACAGTCCGAAAATTCGCTACCTCAGGAACAAAAATCGGAAATAAAACGAGGAGCAGCTCCGTATCATGCGGCAAGAAGAACGAGAAACCGCGTCCAGGTCCAAGTGGACGTCGAACTCGAAAAAGATTCGACAAATCACGTGACTTGCGAAGCAAAATAGAAAACGAATCTTAAAGTATCTTTGCATAGTTTTTCGGCGGGATCATGGATGCGTCGAGGTCGAAGATGACGTCGAATTCCAGAAACTCCCGGAACACCTCGTCATGTTCAGAGTTGACGTTGAGCTTGAAAAACAGTCCGAAAATTCGCTACCTCAGGAACAAAAATCGGAACTAAATCGAGGAGCAATTCCGTATCATGCGGCAAGAAGAACGAGAAACCGCGTCCAGGTCCAAGTGGACGTCGAACTCGAACAAGATTCGACAAATCACGTGACTTGCGAAGCAAAATAGGAAACGAATCGAAAAGTATCTTTGCATGGTTTTTCGGCGGGATCATGGATGTGTCGAGGTCGAAGATGACGTCGAATTCTAGAAACTCCCAAAACACCTCGTCATGTTCAGAGTTGACGTTGAGCTTGAAAAACAGTCCGAAAATTCGCTACCTCAGGAACAAAAATCGGAAATAAAACGAGGAGCAGCTCCGTATCATGCGGCAAGAAGAACGAGAAACCGCGTCCAGGTCCAAGTGGACGTCGAACTCGAAAAAGATTCGACAAATCACGTGACTTGCGAAGCAAAATAGAAAACGAAACTTAAAGTATCTTTGCATAGTTTTTCGGCGGGATCATGGATGCGTCGAGGTCGAAGATGACGTCGAATTCCAGAAACTCCCGGAACACCTCGTCATGTTCAGAGTTGACGTTGAGCTTGAAAAACAGTCCGAAAATTCGCTACCTCAGGAACAAAAATCGGAACTAAATCGAGGAGCAATTCCGTATCATGCGGCAAGAAGAACGAAAAACCGCGTCCAGGTCCAAGTGGACGTCGAACTCGAAAAAGATCCGTCAAATCACGAGACTTGGGTAGCAAAATAGAAAACGAATCGAAAAGTATCTTTGTACAGTTTGTCGGAGAGATCGAAACGCCGCGTCGAGGTCGAAGATGACGTCGAATTCGAGAAACATTCGGAACACCTCGTCATGTTCAGAGTTGACGTTGAGCTTGAAAAACAGTACGAAAATTCGCTACTTCAGGAACAAAAATCGGAAATAAAACGAGGAGCAGCTCCGTATCATGCGGCAAGAAGAACGAGAAACCGCGTCCAGGTCCAAGTGGACGTCGAACTCGAAAAAGATTCGACAAATCACGTGACTTGCGAAGCAAAATAGGAAACGAATCGAAAAGTATCTTTGCATGGTTTTTCGGCGGGATCATGGATGCGTCGAGGTCGAAGATGACGTCGAATTCCAGAAACTCCCGGAACACCTCGTCATGTTCAGAGTTGACGTTGAGCTTGAAAAAAAGTCCGAAAATTCGCTACCTCAGGAACAAAAATTGGAAATAAAACGAGGAGCAGCTCCGTATCATGCGGCAAGAAGAACGAGAAACCGCGTCCAGGTCCAAGTGGACGTCGAACTCGGAAAAGATTCGACAAATCACGTGACTTGCGAAGCAAAATAGAAAACGAATCGAAAAGTATCTTTGTACAGTTTGTCGGAGAGATCGAAACGCCGCGTCGAGGTCGAAGATGACGTCGAATTCGAGAAACATTCGGAACACCTCGTCTTGTTCAGAGTTGACGTTGAGCTTGAAAAACAGTCCGAAAATTCGCTACTTCAGGATCAAGAATCGGAAATAAAACGAGGAGCAGCTCCGTATCATGCGGCAAGAAGAACGAGAAACCGCGTCCAGGTCCAACTGGACGTCGAATTCGAAAAAGATTCGACAAATCACGTGACTTGCGAAGCAAAATAGAAAACGAATCGAAAAGTATCTTCGTATAGTTTTTCGGGGGGATCATGGCTGCGTCGAGGTCGAAGATGACGTCGAATTCCAGAAACTCCCGGAACACCTCGTCATGTTCAGAGTTGACTTTGAGCTTGAAAAACAGTCCGAAAATTTGCTACCTCAAGAACAAAAATCGGAACTAAATCGAGGAGCAACTCCGTATCATGCGGCAAGAAGAACGAGAAACCGCGTCCAGGTCCAAGTGGACGTCGAACTCGAAAAAGATTCGACAAATCACGAGACTTGCGTAGCAAAATCGAAAACGAATCAAAAAGTATCTTTGTACAGTTTGCCAAAGAGATCGAAACGCTGCGTCGAGGTCGGAGATGACGTCGAATTCGAGAAACATTCGGAACACCTCGTCATGTTCAGAGTTGACGTTGAGCTTGGAAAAAAGTCCGAAAATTCGCTGCCTCAGGAACAAAAATCGGAAATAAAACGAGGAGCAGCTCCGTATCATGCGGCAAGAAGAACGAGAAACCGCGTCCAGGTCCAAGTGGACGTCGAACTCGAAAAAGATTCGACAAATCACGAGACTTGCGTAGCAAAATAGAAAACGAATCAAAAAGTATCTTTGTACAGTTTGCCAAAGAGATCGAAACGCTGCGTCGAGGTCGGAGATGACGTCGAATTCGAGAAACATTCGGAACACCTCGTCATGTTCAGAGTTGACGTTGAGCTTGAAAAAAAGTCCGAAAATTCGCTGCCTCAGGAACAAAAATCGGAAATAAAACGAGGAGCAGCTCCGTATCATGCGGCAAGAAGAACGAGAAACCGCGTCCAGGTCCAAGTGGACGTCGAACTCGAAAAAGATTCGACAAATCACGTGACTTGCGAAGCAAAATAGGAAACGAATCGAAAAGTATCTTTGCATGGTTTTTCGGCGGGATCATGGATGTGTCGAGGTCGAAGATGACGTCGAATTCTAGAAACTCCCAAAACACCTCGTCATGTTCAGAGTTGACGTTGAGCTTGAAAAACAGTCCGAAAATTCGCTACCTCAGGAACAAAAATCGGAAATAAAACGAGGAGCAGCTCCGTATCATGCGGCAAGAAGAACGAGAAACCGCGTCCAGGTCCAAGTGGACGTCGAACTCGAAAAAGATTCGACAAATCACGTGACTTGCGAAGCAAAATAGAAAACGAATCTTAAAGTATCTTTGCATAGTTTTTCGGCGGGATCATGGATGCGTCGAGGTCGAAGATGACGTCGAATTCCAGAAACTCCCGGAACACCTCGTCATGTTCAGAGTTGACGTTGAGCTTGAAAAACAGTCCGAAAATTCGCTACCTCAGGAACAAAAATCGGAACTAAATCGAGGAGCAATTCCGTATCATGCGGCAAGAAGAACGAGAAACCGCGTCCAGGTCCAAGTGGACGTCGAACTCGAAAAAGATTCGACAAATCACGTGACTTGCGAAGCAAAATAGGAAACGAATCGAAAAGTATCTTTGCATGGTTTTTCGGCGGGATCATGGATGTGTCGAGGTCGAAGATGACGTCGAATTCTAGAAACTCCCAAAACACCTCGTCATGTTCAGAGTTGACGTTGAGCTTGAAAAACAGTCCGAAAATTCGCTACCTCAGGAACAAAAATCGGAAATAAAACGAGGAGCAGCTCCGTATCATGCGGCAAGAAGAACGAGAAACCGCGTCCAGGTCCAAGTGGACGTCGAACTCGAAAAAGATTCGACAAATCACGTGACTTGCGAAGCAAAATAGAAAACGAATCTTAAAGTATCTTTGCATAGTTTTTCGGCGGGATCATGGATGCGTCGAGGTCGAAGATGACGTCGAATTCCAGAAACTCCCGGAACACCTCGTCATGTTCAGAGTTGACGTTGAGCTTGAAAAAAAGTCCGAAAATTCGCTACCTCAGGAACAAAAATTGGAAATAAAACGAGGAGCAGCTCCGTATCATGCGGCAAGAAGAACGAGAAACCGCGTCCAGGTCCAAGTGGACGTCGAACTCGGAAAAGATTCGACAAATCACGTGACTTGCGAAGCAAAATAGAAAACGAATCGAAAAGTATCTTTGTACAGTTTGTCAGAGAGATCGAAACGCCGCGTCGAGGTCGAAGATGACGTCGAATTCGAGAAACATTCGGAACACCTCGTCTTGTTCAGAGTTGACGTTGAGCTTGAAAAACAGTCCGAAAATTCGCTACTTCAGGATCAAGAATCGGAAATAAAACGAGGAGCAGCTCCGTATCATGCGGCAAGAAGAACGAGAAACCGCGTCCAGGTCCAACTGGACGTCAAATTCGAAAAAGATTCGACAAATCACGTGACTTGCGAAGCAAAATAGAAAACGAATCGAAAAGTATCTTCGTATAGTTTTTCGGGGGGATCATGGCTGCGTCGAGGTCGAAGATGACGTCGAATTCCAGAAACTCCCGGAACACCTCGTCATGTTCAGAGTTGACGTTGAGCTTGAAAAACAGTCCGAAAATTCGCTACTTCAGGATCAAGAATCGGAAATAAAACGAGGAGCAGCTCCGTATCATGCGGCAAGAAGAACGAGAAACCGCGTCCAGGTCCAACTGGACGTCGAATTCGAAAAAGATTCGACAAATCACGTGACTTGCGAAGCAAAATAGAAAACGAATCGAAAAGTATCTTCGTATAGTTTTTCGGGGGGATCATGGCTGCGTCGAGGTCGAAGATGACGTCGAATTCCAGAAACTCCCGGAACACCTCGTCATGTTCAGAGTTGACGTTGAGCTTGAAAAACAGTCCGAAAATTCGCTACCTCAGGAACAAAAATCGGAAATAAAACGAGGAGCAGCTCCGTATCATGCGGCAAGAAGAACGAGAAACCGCGTCCAGGTCCAAGTGGACGTCGAACTCGAAAAAGATTCGACAAATCACGAGACTTGCGTAGCAAAATCGAAAACGAATCAAAAAGTATCTTTGTACAGTTTGCCAAAGAGATCGAAACGCTGCGTCGAGGTCGGAGATGACGTCGAATTCGAGAAACATTCGGAACACCTCGTCATGTTCAGAGTTGACGTTGAGCTTGGAAAAAAGTCCGAAAATTCGCTGCCTCAGGAACAAAAATCGGAAATAAAACGAGGAGCAGCTCCGTATCATGCGGCAAGAAGAACGAGAAACCGCGTCCAGGTCCAAGTGGACGTCGAACTCGAAAAAGATTCGACAAATCACGAGACTTGCGTAGCAAAATAGAAAACGAATCAAAAAGTATCTTTGTACAGTTTGCCAAAGAGATCGAAACGCTGCGTCGAGGTCGGAGATGACGTCGAATTCGAGAAACATTCGGAACACCTCGTCATGTTCAGAGTTGACGTTGAGCTTGAAAAAAAGTCCGAAAATTCGCTGCCTCAGGAACAAAAATCGGAAATAAAACGAGGAGCAGCTCCGTATCATGCGGCAAGAAGAACGAGAAACCGCGTCCAGGTTCAAGTGGACGTCGAACTCGAAAAAGATTCGACAAATCACGAGACTTGCGTAGCAAAATAGAAAACGAATCGAAAAGTATCTTTGTACAGTTTGCCAAAGAGATCGAAACGCTGCGTCGAGGTCGGAGATGACGTCGAATTCGAGAAACATTCGGAACACCTCGTCATGTTCAGAGTTGACGTTGAGCTTGAAAAAAAGTCCGAAAATTCGCTGCCTCAGGAACAAAAATCGGAAATAAAACGAGGAGCAGCTCCGTATCATGCGGCAAGAAGAACGAGAAACCGCGTCCAGGTCCGAGTGGACGTCGAACTCGAAAAAGATTCGACAAATCACGTGACTTGCGAAGCAAAATAGGAAACGAATCGAAAAGTATCTTTGCATGGTTTTTCGGCGGGATCATGGATGTGTCGAGGTCGAAGATGACGTCGAATTCTAGAAACTCCCAAAACACCTCGTCATGTTCAGAGTTGACGTTGAGCTTGAAGAACAGTCCGAAAATTCGCTACCTCAGGAACAAAAATCGGAAATAAAACGAGGAGCAGCTCCGTATCATGCGGCAAGAAGAACGAGAAACCGCGTCCAGGTCCAAGTGGACGTCGAACTCGAAAAAGATTCGACAAATCACGTGACTTGCGAAGCAAAATAGAAAACGAATCTTAAAGTATCTTTGCATAGTTTTTCGGCGGGATCATGGATGCGTCGAGGTCGAAGATGACGTCGAATTCCAGAAACTCCCGGAACACCTCGTCATGTTCAGAGTTGACGTTGAGCTTGAAAAACAGTCCGAAAATTCGCTACCTCAGGAACAAAAATCGGAACTAAATCGAGGAGCAATTCCGTATCATGCGGCAAGAAGAACGAGAAACCGCGTCCAGGTCCAAGTGGACGTCGAACTCGAAAAAGATTCGACAAATCACGTGACTTGCGAAGCAAAATAGGAAACGAATCGAAAAGTATCTTTGCATGGTTTTTCGGCGGGATCATGGATGTGTCGAGGTCGAAGATGACGTCGAATTCTAGAAACTCCCAAAACACCTCGTCATGTTCAGAGTTGACGTTGAGCTTGAAAAACAGTCCGAAAATTCGCTACCTCAGGAGCAAAAATCGGAAATAAAACGAGGAGCAGCTCCGTATCATGCGGCAAGAAGAACGAGAAACCGCGTCCAGGTCCAAGTGGACGTCGAACTCGAAAAAGATTCGACAAATCACGTGACTTGCGAAGCAAAATAGAAAACGAATCTTAAAGTATCTTTGCATAGTTTTTCGGCGGGATCATGGATGCGTCGAGGTCGAAGATGACGTCGAATTCCAGAAACTCCCGGAACACCTCGTCATGTTCAGAGTTGACGTTGAGCTTGAAAAACAGTCCGAAAATTCGCTACCTCAGGAACAAAAATCGGAACTAAATCGAGAAGCAATTCCGTATCATGCGGCAAGAAGAACGAAAAACCGCGTCCAGGTCCAAGTGGACGTCGAACTCGAAAAAGATCCGTCAAATCACGAGACTTGGGTAGCAAAATAGAAAACGAATCGAAAAGTATCTTTGTACAGTTTGTCGGAGAGATCGAAACGCCGCGTCGAGGTCGAAGATGACGTCGAATTCGAGAAACATTCGGAACACCTCGTCATGTTCAGAGTTGACGTTGAGCTTGAAAAACAGTCCGAAAATTCGCTACTTCAGGAACAAAAATCGGAAATCAAACGAGGAGCAGCTCCGTATCATGCGGCAAGAAGAACGAGAAACCGCGTCCAGGTCCAACTGGACGTCGAATTCGAAAAAGATTCGACAAATCACGTGACTTGCGAAGCAAAATAGAAAACGAATCGAAAAGTATCTTCGTATAGTTTTTCGGGGGGATCATGGCTGCGTCGAGGTCGAAGATGACGTCGAATTCCAGAAACTCCCGGGACACCTCGTCATGTTCAGAGTTGACTTTGAGCTTGAAAAACAGTCCGAAAATTTGCTACCTCAAGAACAAAAATCGGAACTAAATCGAGGAGCAACTCCGTATCATGCGGCAAGAAGAACGAGAAACCGCGTCCAGGTCCAAGTGGACGTCGAACTCGAAAAAGATTCGACAAATCACGAGACTTGCGTAGCAAAATAGAAAACGAATCAAAAAGTATCTTTGTACAGTTTGCCAAAGAGATCGAAACGCTGCGTCGAGGTCGGAGATGACGTCGAATTCGAGAAACATTCGGAACACCTCGTCATGTTCAGAGTTGACGTTGAGCTTGAAAAAAAGTCCGAAAATTCGCTGCCTCAGGAACAAAAATCGGAAATAAAACGAGGAGCAGCTCCGTATCATGCGGCAAGAAGAACGAGAAACCGCGTCCAGGTTCAAGTGTACGTCGAACTCGAAAAAGATTCGACAAATCACGAGACTTGCGTAGCAAAATAGAAAACGAATCGAAAAGTATCTTTGTACAGTTTGCCAAAGAGATCGAAACGCTGCGTCGAGGTCGGAGATGACGTCGAATTCGAGAAACATTCGGAACACCTCGTCATGTTCAGAGTTGACGTTGAGCTTGAAAAAAAGTCCGAAAATTCGCTGCCTCAGGAACAAAAATCGGAAATAAAACGAGGAGCAGCTCCGTATCATGCGGCAAGAAGAACGAGAAACCGCGTCCAGGTCCAAGTGGACGTCGAACTCGAAAAAGATTCGACAAATCACGTGACTTGCGAAGCAAAATAGGAAACGAATCGAAAAGTATCTTTGCATGGTTTTTCGGCGGGATCATGGATGTGTCGAGGTCGAAGATGACGTCGAATTCTAGAAACTCCCAAAACATCTCGTCATGTTCAGAGTTGACGTTGAGCTTGAAAAACAGTCCGAAAATTCGCTACCTCAGGAACAAAAATCGGAAATAAAACGAGGAGCAGCTCCGTATCATGCGGCAAGAAGAACGAGAAACCGCGTCCAGGTCCAAGTGGACGTCGAACTCGAAAAAGATTCGACAAATCACGTGACTTGCGAAGCAAAATAGAAAACGAATCTTAAAGTATCTTTGCATAGTTTTTCGGCGGGATCATGGATGCGTCGAGGTCGAAGATGACGTCGAATTCCAGAAACTCCCGGAACACCTCGTCATGTTCAGAGTTGACGTTGAGCTTGAAAAACAGTCCGAAAATTCGCTACCTCAGGAACAAAAATCGGAACTAAATCGAGGAGCAATTCCGTATCATGCGGCAAGAAGAACGAGAAACCGCGTCCAGGTCCAAGTGGACGTCGAACTCGAAAAAGATTCGACAAATCACGTGACTTGCGAAGCAAAATAGGAAACGAATCGAAAAGTATCTTTGCATGGTTTTTCGGCGGGATCATGGATGTGTCGAGGTCGAAGATGACGTCGAATTCTAGAAACTCCCAAAACACCTCGTCATGTTCAGAGTTGACGTTGAGCTTGAAAAACAGTCCGAAAATTCGCTACCTCAGGAACAAAAATCGGAAATAAAACGAGGAGCAGCTCCGTATCATGCGGCAAGAAGAACGAGAAACCGCGTCCAGGTCCAAGTGGACGTCGAACTCGAAAAAGATTCGACAAATCACGTGACTTGCGAAGCAAAATAGAAAACGAATCTTAAAGTATCTTTGCATAGTTTTTCGGCGGGATCATGGATGCGTCGAGGTCGAAGATGACGTCGAATTCCAGAAACTCCCGGAACACCTCGTCATGTTCAGAGTTGACGTTGAGCTTGAAAAACAGTCCGAAAATTCGCTACCTCAGGAACAAAAATCGGAACTAAATCGAGGAGCAATTCCGTATCATGCGGCAAGAAGAACGAAAAACCGCGTCCAGGTCCAAGTGGACGTCGAACTCGAAAAAGATTCGACAAATCACGAGACTTGCGTAGCAAAATAGAAAACGAATCGAAAAGTATCTTTGTACAGTTTGCCAAAGAGATCGAAACGCTGCGTCGAGGTCGGAGATGACGTCGAATTCGAGAAACATTCGGAACACCTCGTCATGTTCAGAGTTGACGTTGAGCTTGAAAAAAAGTCCGAAAATTCGCTGCCTCAGGAACAAAAATCGGAAATAAAACGAGGAGCAGCTCCGTATCATGCGGCAAGAAGAACGAGAAACCGCGTCCAGGTCCAAGTGGACGTCGAACTCGAAAAAGATTCGACAAATCACGTGACTTGCGAAGCAAAATAGGAAACGAATCGAAAAGTATCTTTGCATGGTTTTTCGGCGGGATCATGGATGTGTCGAGGTCGAAGATGACGTCGAATTCTAGAAACTCCCAAAACATCTCGTCATGTTCAGAGTTGACGTTGAGCTTGAAAAACAGTCCGAAAATTCGCTACCTCAGGAACAAAAATCGGAAATAAAACGAGGAGCAGCTCCGTATCATGCGGCAAGAAGAACGAGAAACCGCGTCCAGGTCCAAGTGGACGTCGAACTCGAAAAAGATTCGACAAATCACGTGACTTGCGAAGCAAAATAGAAAACGAATCTTAAAGTATCTTTGCATAGTTTTTCGGCGGGATCATGGATGCGTCGAGGTCGAAGATGACGTCGAATTCCAGAAACTCCCGGAACACCTCGTCATGTTCAGAGTTGACGTTGAGCTTGAAAAACAGTCCGAAAATTCGCTACCTCAGGAACAAAAATCGGAACTAAATCGAGGAGCAATTCCGTATCATGCGGCAAGAAGAACGAGAAACCGCGTCCAGGTCCAAGTGGACGTCGAACTCGAAAAAGATTCGACAAATCACGTGACTTGCGAAGCAAAATAGGAAACGAATCGAAAAGTATCTTTGCATGGTTTTTCGGCGGGATCATGGATGTGTCGAGGTCGAAGATGACGTCGAATTCTAGAAACTCCCAAAACACCTCGTCATGTTCAGAGTTGACGTTGAGCTTGAAAAACAGTCCGAAAATTCGCTACCTCAGGAACAAAAATCGGAAATAAAACGAGGAGCAGCTCCGTATCATGCGGCAAGAAGAACGAGAAACCGCGTCCAGGTCCAAGTGGACGTCGAACTCGAAAAAGATTCGACAAATCACGTGACTTGCGAAGCAAAATAGAAAACGAATCTTAAAGTATCTTTGCATAGTTTTTCGGCGGGATCATGGATGCGTCGAGGTCGAAGATGACGTCGAATTCCAGAAACTCCCGGAACACCTCGTCATGTTCAGAGTTGACGTTGAGCTTGAAAAACAGTCCGAAAATTCGCTACCTCAGGAACAAAAATCGGAACTAAATCGAGGAGCAATTCCGTATCATGCGGCAAGAAGAACGAAAAACCGCGTCCAGGTCCAAGTGGACGTCGAACTCGAAAAAGATCCGTCAAATCACGAGACTTGGGTAGCAAAATAGAAAACGAATCGAAAAGTATCTTTGTACAGTTTGTCGGAGAGATCGAAACGCCGCGTCGAGGTCGAAGATGACGTCGAATTCGAGAAACATTCGGAACACCTCGTCATGTTCAGAGTTGACGTTGAGCTTGAAAAACAGTCCGAAAATTCGCTACTTCAGGAACAAAAATCGGAAATAAAACGAGGAGCAGCTCCGTATCATGCGGCAAGAAGAACGAGAAACCGCGTCCAGGTCCAACTGGACGTCGAATTCGAAAAAGATTCGACAAATCACGTGACTTGCGAAGCAAAATAGAAAACGAATCGAAAAGTATCTTCGTATAGTTTTTCGGGGGGATCATGGCTGCGTCGAGGTCGAAGATGACGTCGAATTCCAGAAACTCCCGGAACACCTCGTCATGTTCAGAGTTGACTTTGAGCTTGAAAAACAGTCCGAAAATTTGCTACCTCAAGAACAAAAATCGGAACTAAATCGAGGAGCAACTCCGTATCATGCGGCAAGAAGAACGAGAAACCGCGTCCAGGTCCAAGTGGACGTCGAACTCGAAAAAGATTCGACAAATCACGAGACTTGCGTAGCAAAATAGAAAACGAATCAAAAAGTATCTTTGTACAGTTTGCCAAAGAGATCGAAACGCTGCGTCGAGGTCGGAGATGACGTCGAATTCGAGAAACATTCGGAACACCTCGTCATGTTCAGAGTTGACGTTGAGCTTGAAAAAAAGTCCGAAAATTCGCTGCCTCAGGAACAAAAATCGGAAATAAAACGAGGAGCAGCTCCGTATCATGCGGCAAGAAGAACGAGAAACCGCGTCCAGGTCCAAGTGGACGTCGAACTCGAAAAAGATTCGACAAATCACGAGACTTGCGTAGCAAAATAGAAAACGAATGAAAAAGTATCTTTGTACAGTTTGCCAAAGAGATCGAAACGCTGCGTCGAGGTCGGAGATGACGTCGAATTCGAGAAACATTCGGAACACCTCGTCATGTTCAGAGTTGACGTTGAGCTTGAAAAAAAGTCCGAAAATTCGCTGCCTCAGGAACAAAAATCGGAAATAAAACGAGGAGCAGCTCCGTATCATGCGGCAAGAAGAACGAGAAACCGCGTCCAGGTCCAAGTGGACGTCGAACTCGAAAAAGATTCGACAAATCACGTGACTTGCGAAGCAAAATAGGAAACGAATCGAAAAGTATCTTTGCATAGTTTTTCGGCGGGATCATGGATGTGTCGAGGTCGAAGATGACGTCGAATTCTAGAAACTCCCAAAACACCTCGTCATGTTCAGAGTTGACGTTGAGCTTGAAAAACAGTCCGAAAATTCGCTACCTCAGGAACAAAAATCGGAAATAAAACGAGGAACAGCTCCGTATCATGCGGCAAGAAGAACGAGAAACCGCGTCCAGGTCCAAGTGGACGTCGAACTCGAAAAAGATTCGACAAATCACGTGACTTGCGAAGCAAAATAGAAAACGAATCTTAAAGTATCTTTGCATAGTTTTTCGGCGGGATCATGGATGCGTCGAGGTCGAAGATGACGTCGAATTCCAGAAACTCCCGGAACACCTCGTCATGTTCAGAGTTGACGTTGAGCTTGAAAAACAGTCCGAAAATTCGCTACCTCAGGAACAAAAATCGGAACTAAATCGAGGAGCAATTCCGTATCATGCGGCAAGAAGAACGAGAAACCGCGTCCAGGTCCAAGTGGACGTCGAACTCGAAAAAGATTCGACAAATCACGTGACTTGCGAAGCAAAATAGGAAACGAATCGAAAAGTATCTTTGCATGGTTTTTCGGCGGGATCATGGATGTGTCGAGGTCGAAGATGACGTCGAATTCTAGAAACTCCGAAAACACCTCGTCATGTTCAGAGTTGACGTTGAGCTTGAAAAACAGTCCGAAAATTCGCTACCTCAGGAACAAAAATCGGAACTAAATCGAGGAGCAACTCCGTATCATGCGGCAAAGAGAACGAAAAACCGCGTCCAGGTCCAAGTGGACGTCGAACTCGAAAAAGATTCGACAAATCACGAGACTTGCGTAGCAAAATAGAAAACGAATCGAAAAGTATCTTTCTACAGTTTGTCAAAGAGATCGAAACGCCGCGTCGAGGTCGAAGATGACGTTGAATTCGAGAAACATTCGGAAAACCTCGTCATGTTCAGAGTTGACGTTGAGCTTGAAAAACAGTCCGAAAATTCGCTACCTCAGGAACAAAAATCGGAAATAAAACGAGGAGCAGCTCCGTATCATGCGGCAAGAAGAACGAGAAACCGCGTCCAGGTCCCACTGGACGTCGAATTCGAAAAAGATTCGACAAATCACGTGACTTGCGAAGCAAAATAGAAAACGAATCGAAAAGTATCTTCGTATAGTTTTTCGGGGCGATCATGGCTGCGTCGAGGTCGAAGATGACGTCGAATTCCAGAAACTCCCGGAACACCTCGTCATGTTCAGAGTTGACGTTGAGCTTGAAAAACAGTCCGAAAATTTGCTACCTCAAGAACAAAAATCGGAACTAAATCGAGGAGCAGCTCCGTATCATGCGGCAAGAAGAACGAAAAACCGCGTCCAGGTCCAAGTGGACGTCGAACTCGAAAAAGATTCGACAAATCACGAGACTTGCGTAGCAAAATGGAAAACGAATCGAAAAGTATCTTTGTACAGTTTGTCAAAGAGATCGAAACGCTGCGTCGAGGTCGGAGATGACGTCGAATTCGAGAAACATTCGGAACACCTCGTCATGTTCAGAGTTGACGTTGAGCTTGAAAAACAGTCCGAAAATTCGCTACTTCAGGAACAAAAATCGGAAATAAAACGAGGAGCAGCTCCGTATCATGCGGCAAGAAGAACGAGAAACCGCGTCCAGGTCCAACTGGACGTCGAATTCGAAAAAGATTCGACAAATCACGTGACTTGCGAAGCAAAATAGAAAACGAATCGAAAAGTATCTTCGTATAGTTTTTCGGGGGGATCATGGCTGCGTCGAGGTCGAAGATGACGTCGAATTCAGGAACATTCGGAATACCTCGTCATGTTCAGAGTTGACGTTGAGCTTGAAAAACAGTCCGAAAATTCGCTACCTCAGGAACAAAAATCGGAAATGAAACGAGGAGCAGCTCCGTATCATGCGGCAAGAAGAACGAGAAACCGCGTCCAGGTCCAAGTGGACGTCGAACTCGAAAAAGATTCGACAAATCACGAGACTTGCGTAGCAAAATAGAAAACGAATCAAAAAGTATCTTTGTACGGTTTGTCAAAGAGATCGAAACGCTGCGTCGAGGTCGAAGATGACGTCGAATTCGAGAAACATTCGGAACACCTCGTCTTGTTCAGAGTTGACGTTGAGCTTGAAAAACAGTCCGAAAATTCGCTACCTCAAGATCAAAAATCGGAACTAAATCGAGGAGCAACTCCGTATCATGCGGCAAAGAGAACGAAAAACCGCGTCCAGGTCCAAGTGGACGTCGAACTCGAAAAAGATTCGACAAATCACGAGACTTGCGTAGCAAAATAGAAAACGAATCGAAAAGTATCTTTCTACAGTTTGTCAAAGAGATCGAAACGCCGCGTCGAGGTCGAAGATGACGTTGAATTCGAGAAACATTCGGAAAACCTCGTCATGTTCAGAGTTGACGTTGAGCTTGAAAAACAGTCCGAAAATTCGCTACCTCAGGAACAAAAATCGGAAATAAAACGAGGAGCAGCTCCGTATCATGCGGCAAGAAGAACGAGAAACCGCGTCCAGGTCCAAGTGGACGTCGAACTCGAAAAAGATTCGACAAATCACGTGACTTGCGAAGCAAAATAGAAAACGAATCGAAAAGTATCTTTGCATAGTTTTTCGGCGGGATCATGAATGCTTCGGGGTCGAAGATGACGTCGAATTCCAGAAACTCCCGGAACACCTCGTCTTGTTCAGAGTTGACGTGGAGCTTGAAAAACAGTCCGAAAATTCGCTACTTCAGGATCAAGAATCGGAAATAAAACGAGGAGCAGCTCCGTATCATGCGGCAAGAAGAACGAGAAACCGCGTCCAGGTCCAAGTGGACGTCGAACTCGAAAAAGATTCGACAAATCACGTGACTTGCGAAGCAAAATAGAAAACGACTCGAAAAGTATCTTTGCATGGTTTTTCGGCGGGATCATGGATGCGTCGAGGTCTAAGATGACGTCCAATTCCAGAAACTCCCGGAACACCTCGTCATGTTCAGAGTTGACGTTGAGCTTGAAAAACAGTCCGAAAATTCGCTACCTCAGGAACAAAAATCGGAACTAAATCGAGGAGCAATTCCGTATCATGCGGCAAGAAGAACGAAAAACCGCGTCCAGGTCCAAGTGGACGTCGAACTCGAAAAAGATCCGTCAAATCACGAGACTTGGGTAGCAAAATAGAAAACGAATCGAAAAGTATCTTTGTACAGTTTGTCGGAGAGATCGAAACGCCGCGTCGAGGTCGAAGATGACGTCGAATTCGAGAAACATTCGGAACACCTCGTCATGTTCAGAGTTGACGTTGAGCTTGAAAAACAGTCCGAAAATTCGCTACTTCAGGATCAAAAATCGGAAATAAAACGAGGAGCAGCTCCGTATCATGCGGCAAGAAGAACGAGAAACCGCGTCCAGGTCCAACTGGACGTCGAATTCGAAAAAGATTCGACAAATCACGTGACTTGCGAAGCAAAATAGAAAACGAATCGAAAAGTATCTTCGTATAGTTTTTCGGGGGGATCATGGCTGCGTCGAGGTCGAAGATGACGTCGAATTCAGGAACATTCGGAATACCTCGTCATGTTCAGAGTTGACGTTGAGCTTGAAAAACAGTCCGAAAATTCGCTACCTCAGGAACAAAAATCGGGAATGAAACGAGGAGCAGCTCCGTATCATGCGGCAAGAAGAACGAGAAACCGCGTCCAGGTCCAAGTGGACGTCGAACTCGAAAAAGATTCGACAAATCACGTGACTTGCGAAGCAAAATAGAAAACGAATCGAAAAGTATCTTCGTATAGTTTTTCGGGGCGATCATGGCTGCGTCGAGGTCGAAGATGACGTCGAATTCCAGAAACTCCCGGAACACCTCGTCATGTTCAGAGTTGACGTTGAGCTTGAAAAACAGTCCGAAAATTTGCTACCTCAAGAACAAAAATCGGAACTAAATCGAGGAGCAGCTCCGTATCATGCGGCAAGAAGAACGAAAAACCGCGTCCAGGTCCAAGTGGACGTCGAACTCGAAAAAGATTCGACAAATCACGAGACTTGCGTAGCAAAATGGAAAACGAATCGAAAAGTATCTTTGTACAGTTTGTCAAAGAGATCGAAACGCTGCGTCGAGGTCGGAGATGACGTCGAATTCGAGAAACATTCGGAACACCTCGTCATGTTCAGAGTTGACGTTGAGCTTGAAAAAAAGTCCGAAAATTCGCTGCCTCAGGAACAAAAATCGGAAATAAAACGAGGAGCAAAGTAAAGCTCCCTATTATGCGGCAAGAAGAACGAGAAACCGCGTCCAGGTCCAAGTGGACGTCGAACTCGAAAAAGATTCGACAAATCACGTGACTTGCGAAGCAAAATAGGAAACGAATCGAAAAGTATCTTTGCATGGTTTTTCGGCGGGATCATGGATGCGTCGAGGTCGAAGATGACGTCGAATTCCAGAAACTCCCGGAACACCTCGTCATGTTCAGAGTTGACGTTGAGCTTGAAAAACAGTCCGAAAATTCGCTACCTCAGGAACAAAAATCGGAAATGAAACGAGGAGCAGCTCCGTATCATGCGGCAAGAAGAACGAGAAACCGCGTCCAGGTCCAAGTGGACGTCGAACTCGAAAAAGATTCGACAAATCACGAGACTTGCGTAGCAAAATAGAAAACGAATCCAAAAGTATCTTTGTACGGTTTGTCAAAGAGATCGAAACGCTGCGTCGAGGTCGAAGATGACGTCGAATTCGAGAAACATTCGGAACACCTCGTCTTGTTCAGAGTTGACGTTGAGCTTGAAAAACAGTCCGAAAATTCGCTACCTCAAGAACAAAAATCGGAACTAAATCGAGGAGCAACTCCGTATCATGCGGCAAGAAGAACGAAAAACCGCGTCCAGGTCCAAGTGGACGTCGAACTCGAAAAAGATTCGACAAATCACGAGACTTGCGTAGCAAAATAGAAAACGAATCGAAAAGTATCTTTCTACAGTTTGTCAAAGAGATCGAAACGCCGCGTCGAGGTCGAAGATGACGTTGAATTCGAGAAACATTCGGAAAACCTCGTCATGTTCAGAGTTGACGTTGAGCTTGAAAAACAGTCCGAAAATTCGCTACCTCAGGAACAAAAATCGGAAATAAAACGAGGAGCAGCTCCGTATCATGCGGCAAGAAGAACGAGAAACCGCGTCCAGGTCCAAGTGGACGTCGAACTCGAAAAAGATTCGACAAATTACGTGACTTGCGAAGCAAAATAGAAAACGAATCGAAAAGTATCTTTGCATAGTTTTTCGGCGGGATCATGAATGCTTCGGGGTCGAAGATGACGTCGAATTCCAGAAACTCCCGGAACACCTCGTCTTGTTCAGAGTTGACGTGGAGCTTGAAAAACAGTCCGAAAATTCGCTACTTCAGGATCAAGAATCGGAAATAAAACGAGGAGCAGCTCCGTATCATGCGGCAAGAAGAACGAGAAACCGCGTCCAGGTCCAAGTGGACGTCGAACTCGGAAAAGATTCGACAAATCACGTGACTTGCGAAGCAAAATAGAAAACGACTCGAAAAGTATCTTTGCATGGTTTTTCGGCGGGATCATGGATGCGTCGAGGTCTAAGATGACGTCGAATTCCAGAAACTCCCGGAACACCTCGTCATGTTCAGAGTTGACGTTGAGCTTGAAAAACAGTCCGAAAATTCGCTACCTCAGGAACAAAAATCGGAACTAAATCGAGGAGCAATTCCGTATCATGCGGCAAGAAGAACGAAAAACCGCGTCCAGGTCCAAGTGGACGTCGAACTCGAAAAAGATCCGTCAAATCACGAGACTTGGGTAGCAAAATAGAAAACGAATCGAAAAGTATCTTTGTACAGTTTGTCGGAGAGATCGAAACGCCGCGTCGAGGTCGAAGATGACGTCGAATTCGAGAAACATTCGGAACACCTCGTCATGTTCAGAGTTGACGTTGAGCTTGAAAAACAGTCCGAAAATTCGCTACTTCAGGAACAAAAATCGGAAATAAAACGAGGAGCAGCTCCGTATCATGCGGCAAGAAGAACGAGAAACCGCGTCCAGGTCCAACTGGACGTCGAATTCGAAAAAGATTCGACAAATCACGTGACTTGCGAAGCAAAATAGAAAACGAATCGAAAAGTATCTTCGTATAGTTTTTCGGGGGGATCATGGCTGCGTCGAGGTCGAAGATGACGTCGAATTCAGGAACATTCGGAATACCTCGTCATGTTCAGAGTTGACGTTGAGCTTGAAAAACAGTCCGAAAATTCGCTACCTCAGGAACAAAAATCGGGAATGAAACGAGGAGCAGCTCCGTATCATGCGGCAAGAAGAACGAGAAACCGCGTCCAGGTCCAAGTGGACGTCGAACTCGAAAAAGATTCGACAAATCACGTGACTTGCGAAGCAAAATAGAAAACGAATCGAAAAGTATCTTCGTATAGTTTTTCGGGGCGATCATGGCTGCGTCGAGGTCGAAGATGACGTCGAATTCCAGAAACTCCCGGAACACCTCGTCATGTTCAGAGTTGACGTTGAGCTTGAAAAACAGTCCGAAAATTTGCTACCTCAAGAACAAAAATCGGAACTAAATCGAGGAGCAGCTCCGTATCATGCGGCAAGAAGAACGAAAAACCGCGTCCAGGTCCAAGTGGACGTCGAACTCGAAAAAGATTCGACAAATCACGAGACTTGCGTAGCAAAATGGAAAACGAATCGAAAAGTATCTTTGTACAGTTTGTCAAAGAGATCGAAACGCTGCGTCGAGGTCGGAGATGACGTCGAATTCGAGAAACATTCGGAACACCTCGTCATGTTCAGAGTTGACGTTGAGCTTGAAAAAAAGTCCGAAAATTCGCTGCCTCAGGAACAAAAATCGGAAATAAAACGAGGAGCAGCTCCGTATTATGCGGCAAGAAGAACGAGAAACCGCGTCCAGGTCCAAGTGGACGTCGAACTCGAAAAAGATTCGACAAATCACGTGACTTGCGAAGCAAAATAGGAAACGAATCGAAAAGTATCTTTGCATGGTTTTTCGGCGGGATCATGGATGCGTCGAGGTCGAAGATGACGTCGAATTCCAGAAACTCCCGGAACACCTCGTCATGTTCAGAGTTGACGTTGAGCTTGAAAAACAGTCCGAAAATTTGCTACCTCAGGAACAAAAATCGGAAATGAAACGAGGAGCAGCTCCGTATCATGCGGCAAGAAGAACGAGAAACCGCGTCCAGGTCCAAGTGGACGTCGAACTCGAAAAAGATTCGACAAATCACGAGACTTGCGTAGCAAAATAGAAAACGAATCAAAAAGTATCTTTGTACGGTTTGTCAAAGAGATCGAAACGCTGCGTCGAGGTCGAAGATGACGTCGAATTCGAGAAACATTCGGAACACCTCGTCTTGTTCAGAGTTGACGTTGAGCTTGAAAAACAGTCCGAAAATTCGCTACCTCAAGAACAAAAATCGGAACTAAATCGAGGAGCAACTCCGTATCATGCGGCAAGAAGAACGAAAAACCGCGTCCAGGTCCAAGTGGACGTCGAACTCGAAAAAGATTCGACAAATCACGAGACTTGCGTAGCAAAATAGAAAACGAATCGAAAAGTATCTTTCTACAGTTTGTCAAAGAGATCGAAACGCCGCGTCGAGGTCGAAGATGACGTTGAATTCGAGAAACATTCGGAAAACCTCGTGATGTTCAGAGTTGACGTTGAGCTTGAAAAACAGTCCGAAAATTCGCTACCTCAGGAACAAAAATCGGAAATAAAACGAGGAGCAGCTCCGTATCATGCGGCAAGAAGAACGAGAAACCGCGTCCAGGTCCAACTGGACGTCGAATTCGAAAAAGATTCGACAAATCACGTGACTTGCGAAGCAAAATAGAAAACGAATCGAAAAGTATCTTCGTATAGTTTTTCGGGGGGATCATGGCTGCGTCGAGGTCGAAGATGACGTCGAATTCCAGAAACTCCCGGAACACCTCGTCATGTTCAGAGTTGACTTTGAGCTTGAAAAACAGTCCGAAAATTTGCTACCTCAAGAACAAAAATCGGAACTAAATCGAGGAGCAACTCCGTATCATGCGGCAAGAAGAACGAGAAACCGCGTCCAGGTCCAAGTGGACGTCGAACTCGAAAAAGATTCGACAAATCACGAGACTTGCGTAGCAAAATAGAAAACGAATCAAAAAGTATCTTTGTACAGTTTGCCAAAGAGATCGAAACGCTGCGTCGAGGTCGGAGATGACGTCGAATTCGAGAAACATTCGGAACACCTCGTCATGTTCAGAGTTGACGTTGAGCTTGAAAAAAAGTCCGAAAATTCGCTGCCTCAGGAACAAAAATCGGAAATAAAACGAGGAGCAGCTCCGTATCATGCGGCAAGAAGAACGAGAAACCGCGTCCAGGTCCAAGTGGACGTCGAACTCGAAAAAGATTCGACAAATCACGAGACTTGCGTAGCAAAATAGAAAACGAATGAAAAAGTATCTTTGTACAGTTTGCCAAAGAGATCGAAACGCTGCGTCGAGGTCGGAGATGACGTCGAATTCGAGAAACATTCGGAACACCTCGTCATGTTCAGAGTTGACGTTGAGCTTGAAAAAAAGTCCGAAAATTCGCTGCCTCAGGAACAAAAATCGGAAATAAAACGAGGAGCAGCTCCGTATCATGCGGCAAGAAGAACGAGAAACCGCGTCCAGGTCCAAGTGGACGTCGAACTCGAAAAAGATTCGACAAATCACGTGACTTGCGAAGCAAAATAGGAAACGAATCGAAAAGTATCTTTGCATGGTTTTTCGGCGGGATCATGGATGTGTCGAGGTCGAAGATGACGTCGAATTCTAGAAACTCCCAAAACACCTCGTCATGTTCAGAGTTGACGTTGAGCTTGAAAAACAGTCCGAAAATTCGCTACCTCAGGAACAAAAATCGGAAATAAAACGAGGAGCAGCTCCGTATCATGCGGCAAGAAGAACGAGAAACCGCGTCCAGGTCCAAGTGGACGTCGAACTCGAAAAAGATTCGACAAATCACGTGACTTGCGAAGCAAAATAGAAAACGAATCTTAAAGTATCTTTGCATAGTTTTTCGGCGGGATCATGGATGCGTCGAGGTCGAAGATGACGTCGAATTCCAGAAACTCCCGGAACACCTCGTCATGTTCAGAGTTGACGTTGAGCTTGAAAAACAGTCCGAAAATTCGCTACCTCAGGAACAAAAATCGGAAATAAAACGAGGAGCAGCTCCGTATCATGCGGCAAGAAGAACGAGAAACCGCGTCCAGGTCCAACTGGACGTCGAATTCGAAAAAGATTCGACAAATCACGTGACTTGCGAAGCAAAATAGAAAACGAATCGAAAAGTATCTTCGTATAGTTTTTCGGGGGGATCATGGCTGCGTCGAGGTCGAAGATGACGTCGAATTCCAGAAACTCCCGGAACACCTCGTCATGTTCAGAGTTGACTTTGAGCTTGAAAAACAGTCCGAAAATTTGCTACCTCAAGAACAAAAATCGGAACTAAATCGAGGAGCAACTCCGTATCATGCGGCAAGAAGAACGAGAAACCGCGTCCAGGTCCAAGTGGACGTCGAACTCGAAAAAGATTCGACAAATCACGAGACTTGCGTAGCAAAATAGAAAACGAATCAAAAAGTATCTTTGTACAGTTTGCCAAAGAGATCGAAACGCTGCGTCGAGGTCGGAGATGACGTCGAATTCGAGAAACATTCGGAACACCTCGTCATGTTCAGAGTTGACGTTGAGCTTGAAAAAAAGTCCGAAAATTCGCTGCCTCAGGAACAAAAATCGGAAATAAAACGAGGAGCAGCTCCGTATCATGCGGCAAGAAGAACGAGAAACCGCGTCCAGGTCCAAGTGGACGTCGAACTCGAAAAAGATTCGACAAATCACGAGACTTGCGTAGCAAAATAGAAAACGAATCAAAAAGTATCTTTGTACAGTTTGCCAAAGAGATCGAAACGCTGCGTCGAGGTAGGAGATGACGTCGAATTCGAGAAACATTCGGAACACCTCGTCATGTTCAGAGTTGACGTTGAGCTTGAAAAAAAGTCCGAAAATTCGCTGCCTCAGGAACAAAAATCGGAAATAAAACGAGGAGCAGCTCCGTATCATGCGGCAAGAAGAACGAGAAACCGCGTCCAGGTCCAAGTGGACGTCGAACTCGAAAAAGATTCGACAAATCACGTGACTTGCGAAGCAAAATAGGAAACGAATCGAAAAGTATCTTTGCATGGTTTTTCGGCGGGATCATGGATGTGTCGAGGTCGAAGATGACGTCGAATTCTAGAAACTCCCAAAACACCTCGTCATGTTCAGAGTTGACGTTGAGCTTGAAAAACAGTCCGAAAATTCGCTACCTCAGGAACAAAAATCGGAAATAAAACGAGGAGCAGCTCCGTATCATGCGGCAAGAAGAACGAGAAACCGCGTCCAGGTCCAAGTGGACGTCGAACTCGAAAAAGATTCGACAAATCACGTGACTTGCGAAGCAAAATAGAAAACGAATCTTAAAGTATCTTTGCATAGTTTTTCGGCGGGATCATGGATGCGTCGAGGTCGAAGATGACGTCGAATTCCAGAAACTCCCGGAACACCTCGTCATGTTCAGAGTTGACGTTGAGCTTGAAAAACAGTCCGAAAATTCGCTACCTCAGGAACAAAAATCGGAACTAAATCGAGGAGCAATTCCGTATCATGCGGCAAGAAGAACGAGAAACCGCGTCCAGGTCCAAGTGGACGTCGAACTCGAAAAAGATTCGACAAATCACGTGACTTGCGAAGCAGAATAGGAAACGAATCGAAAAGTATCTTCGTATAGTTTTTCGGGGGGATCATGGCTGCGTCGAGGTCGAAGATGACGTCGAATTCCAGAAACTCCCGGAACACCTCGTCATGTTCAGAGTTGACTTTGAGCTTGAAAAACAGTCCGAAAATTTCCTACCTCAAGAACAAAAATCGGAACTAAATCGAGGAGCAACTCCGTATCATGCGGCAAGAAGAACGAGAAACCGCGTCCAGGTCCAAGTGGACGTCGAACTCGAAAAAGATTCGACAAATCACGAGACTTGCGTAGCAAAATGGAAAACGAATCGAAAAGTATCTTTGTACAGTTTGTCAAAGAGATCGAAACGCTGCGTCGAGGTCGGAGATGACGTCGAATTCGAGAAACATTCGGAACACCTCGTCATGTTCAGAGTTGACGTTGAGCTTGAAAAAAAGTCCGAAAATTCGCTGCCTCAGGAACAAAAATCGGAAATAAAACGAGGAGCAGCTCCGTATCATGCGGCAAGAAGAACGAGAAACCGCGTCCAGGTCCAAGTGGACGTCGAACTCGAAAAAGATTCGACAAATCACGTGACTTGCGAAGCAAAATAGGAAACGAATCGAAAAGTATCTTTGCATGGTTTTTCGGCGGGATCATGGATGCGTCGAGGTCGAAGATGACGTCGAATTCCAGAAACTCCCGGAACACCTCGTCATGTTCAGAGTTGACGTTGAGCTTGAAAAAAAGTCCGAAAATTCGCTACCTCAGGAACAAAAATTGGAAATAAAACGAGGAGCAGCTCCGTATCATGCGGCAAGAAGAACGAGAAACCGCGTCCAGGTCCAAGTGGACGTCGAACTCGGAAAAGATTCGACAAATCACGTGACTTGCGAAGCAAAATAGAGAACGAATCGAAAAGTATCTTTGTACAGTTTGTCGGAGAGATCGAAACGCCGCGTCGAGGTCGAAGATGACGTCGAATTCGAGAAACATTCGGAACACCTCGTCTTGTTCAGAGTTGACGTTGAGCTTGAAAAACAGTCCGAAAATTCGCTACTTCAGGATCAAGAATCGGAAATAAAACGAGGAGCAGCTCCGTATCATGCGGCAAGAAGAACGAGAAACCGCGTCCAGGTCCAACTGGACGTCGAATTCGAAAAAGATTCGACAAATCACGTGACTTGCGAAGCAAAATAGAAAACGAATCGAAAAGTATCTTCGTATAGTTTTTCGGGGGGATCATGGCTGCGTCGAGGTCGAAGATGACGTCGAATTCCAGAAACTCCCGGAACACCTCGTCATGTTCAGAGTTGACTTTGAGCTTGAAAAACAGTCCGAAAATTTGCTACCTCAAGAACAAAAATCGGAACTAAATCGAGGAGCAACTCCGTATCATGCGGCAAGAAGAACGAGAAACCGCGTCCAGGTCCAAGTGGACGTCGAACTCGAAAAAGATTCGACAAATCACGAGACTTGCGTAGCAAAATAGAAAACGAATCAAAAAGTATCTTTGTACAGTTTGCCAAAGAGATCGAAACGCTGCGTCGAGGTCGGAGATGACGTCGAATTCGAGAAACATTCGGAACACCTCGTCATGTTCAGAGTTGACGTTGAGCTTGGAAAAAAGTCCGAAAATTCGCTGCCTCAGGAACAAAAATCGGAAATAAAACGAGGAGCAGCTCCGTATCATGCGGCAAGAAGAACGAGAAACCGCGTCCAGGTCCAAGTGGACGTCGAACTCGAAAAAGATTCGACAAATCACGAGACATGCGTAGCAAAATAGAAAACGAATCAAAAAGTATCTTTGTACAGTTTGCCAAAGAGATCGAAACGCTGCGTCGAGGTCGGAGATGACGTCGAATTCGAGAAACATTCGGAACACCTCGTCATGTTCAGAGTTGACGTTGAGCTTGAAAAAAAGTCCGAAAATTCGCTGCCTCAGGAACAAAAATCGGAAATAAAACGAGGAGCAGCTCCGTATCATGCGGCAAGAAGAACGAGAAACCGCGTCCAGGTCCAAGTGGACGTCGAACTCGAAAAAGATTCGACAAATCACGTGACTTGCGAAGCAAAATAGAAAACGAATCTTAAAGTATCTTTGCATAGTTTTTCGGCGGGATCATGGATGCGTCGAGGTCGAAGATGACGTCGAATTCCAGAAACTCCCGGAACACCTCGTCATGTTCAGAGTTGACGTTGAGCTTGAAAAACAGTCCGAAAATTCGCTACCTCAGGAACAAAAATCGGAACTAAATCGAGGAGCAATTCCGTATCATGCGGCAAGAAGAACGAGAAACCGCGTCCAGGTCCAAGTGGCCGTCGAACTCGAAAAAGATTCGACAAATCACGTGACTTGCGAAGCAAAATAGGAAACGAATCGAAAAGTATCTTTGCATGGTTTTTCGGCGGGATCATGGATGTGTCGAGGTCGAAGATGACGTCGAATTCTAGAAACTCCCAAAACACCTCGTCATGTTCAGAGTTGACGTTGAGCTTGAAAAACAGTCCGAAAATTCGCTACTTCAGGAACAAAAATCGGAAATAAAACGAGGAGCAGCTCCGTATCATGCGGCAAGAAGAACGAGAAACCGCGTCCAGGTCCAACTGGACGTCGAATTCGAAAAAGATTCGACGAATCACGTGACTTGCGAAGCAAAATAGAAAACGAATCGAAAAGTATCTTCGTATAGTTTTTCGGGGGGATCATGGCTGCGTCGAGGTCGAAGATGACGTCGAATTCAGGAACATTCGGAATACCTCGTCATGTTCAGAGTTGACGTTGAGCTTGAAAAACAGTCCGAAAATTCGCTACCTCAGGAACAAAAATCGGGAATGAAACGAGGAGCAGCTCCGTATCATGCGGCAAGAAGAACGAGAAACCGCGTCCAGGTCCAAGTGGACGTCGAACTCGAAAAAGATTCGACAAATCACGTGACTTGCGAAGCAAAATAGAAAACGAATCGAAAAGTATCTTTGAATAGTTTTTCGGCGGGATCATGGATGCGTCGAGGTCGAAGATGACGTCGAATTCCAGAAACTCCCGGAACACCTCGTCATGTTCAGAGTTGACGTTGAGCTTGAAAAACAGTCCGAAAATTCGCTACTTCAGGAACAAAAATCGGAACTAAATCTAGGAGCAACTCCGTATCATGCGGCAAGAAGAACGGAAAACCGCGTCCAGGTCCAAATGGACGTCGAACTCGGAAAAGATTCGTCAAATCACATGACTTGCGTAGCAAAATAGAAAACGAATCGAAAAGTATCTTTGTACAGTTTGTCAGAGAGATCGAAACGCCGCCTCGAGGTCGAAGATGACGTCGAATTCGAGAAACATTCGGAACACCTCGTCTTGTTCAGAGTTGACGTTGAGCTTGAAAAACAGTCCGAAAATTCGCTACCTCAAGAACAAAAATCGGAACTAAATCGAGGAGCAACTTCGTATCATGCGGCAAGAAGAACGAAAAACCGCGTCCAGGTCCAAGTGGACGTCGAACCCGAAAAAGATTCGACAAATCACGAGACTTGCGTAGCAAAATAGAAAACGAATCAAAAAGTATCTTTGTACGGTTTGTCAAAGAGATCGAAACGCTGCGTCGAGGTCGAAGATGACGTCGAATTCGAGAAACATTCGGAACACCTCGTCTTGTTCAGAGTTGACGTTGAGTGTGACGTTCTCACCGACTTACCATATGGAACACACGCTTACCAACGAAGGACGCTGACAGACTCAATTTCTTCTTTACTCTCTAGTAATATCAACCTATTATATCTAACCATAGCATATAAGAAACCTACCTTACCACTAGCAGTTCATACTAGAGGATAAGTAACACTCAGCGATCGGCAATATACCACCAGCAAAACTTATATCAATGCAAGGTATACACCGCTGCTACCCTCTGGTATGACCCATGCTAAACCATAAGAATATATTCATGTTAATACTCTATACTATATAAGAAAGATTATCACTAACTTCAAGTATTATTCATACATATATACATATATATATATATATTCATATGAGGGAACATATTAAAACTCATATAAGAATACCACTACACATTTAACATCATATACTTACCTTATATATATATCTTATACATATATATATCATATATTAGACTACACCCTATATATTATATTATATACCTAGAACATTATAACCAACTACCATACAAGAAATAATTATAAGGAATAGAGTATGAATTCCCCTTGGTAAAACTGATAGCAATTCAAACTCTACGTGAACTCAGAGCAACCGCATATGAATTATATAAGATAAACCGAACACTCAATACCCACTTATCAAGTGTTGATTTTGAAACCCTAAACTTCAAAACAGATTAGAGACATCCGGAGTTCGCTAGAAATATTATTTAAACATATCCAAGCAGGCACCGACTTGCAAATATTAAACATATGCAGCTGGCCAGAGTCCACCGTGGGATAAGAATTTGTATTTAACTAAACAACCCCACCACATATATTTTAAGGCCTATATAAACCCCCACTTACCACACAAGACTACCGCAATCTTACCGCAGCCTTGCATACGTCAGTCTTCATTCAAAACTCGTGCAAGTAGTTACTCTGCTCAGATCTCTAATCAAATTTTGACAAGTTCACTTCTGCTCGCGAAAGATTCTTAACTCGTGTCCACGGTCGCACATTCAAAATAGAATAACGTTAATAGTAGTAAGACGCGTAAGTCTTTTGTGGTCTTGGCGCTTCTAGAATTATTCTATTTTCTTACTAAACTTGTAAAACAGTTTAACTCATATTCAAATTCATATAAAATAAAACCAAAGGTTAATCTTAAATCAAACAGTTTATTAACCTCAACCAAACCAAGGTAAATTACACCTTCATTCATATCATTACAAAATCCAATACCCTACACTCAACGAATATACGGGCGAAGTACCTAGGTCTCTGAGCCAGTATATCCGCACAATTTCAAGACTGTCGTATAGGCGAGGATTTAGCGATCCAAGCTTACTACAGTTCTTACACACGTTTAGCGACACAGGCGAGGAACTACTTTCCAAGCTTGCGTTAAACTCTCTTTTCTTACACTATTTCAAGACTCTGTCGTATAGGCGAGGATTTACTGATCCAAGCTTGCTTCAGTTTCTTACACGTGTTTAGCGGCACAGGCGAGGAACTACTTTCCAAGCTTGCGTTAAACCCTTCTATACTCACATGACGTCAAGGCGAGGATATCAAAACCCAAGCCGACGTTAACCACCTCCTTCCCTTTCCCGTAGATGGATGGAGCTGTAATAAAGAAACGAAAATTCAAACGTCGTTCAGGGAAAAGAGCAAACGCGCGTCTAGCCAAGGCTATAGCTAGACGGCAACGTTTAATAGAGTCACTCAAATCAACAACGCCAGACTGGTTAAAAGACTACATAAACGAATTATACGTAGGGCCAGACGACAGCGACAGCCGTGACACTATTATATTACCGAAAACCGATCAAACTCAGTCAAATCATACGGACAATAGTTTCTCGGGCGCCGAAGTTCCTTCGCCACACCAGCTGAATTACCGGAGGGACCCTTCCGAGGCTACCTAGAAGAAACTCCAAAGACAATAGTCCAGCACAGCATCGACTACCAGGGTGCTAGGTGCATAGTCGACACCGTAGAAACAACTCTGACGCGGCGATCTTTCGACATCCGCCATCTTGACAACCCATCACAACCCGCTACGCCCAAAATCGTCGAGATCGTCGAGCTAGAATAAAGGTAAGACTAATAATAATACTTCACCATTCCTTCCTATAATATCGCTGTTCCCTGTTAACCTCCCGTAAGCCCGTCCATGTGGATCTAAAGGAGGTGCGTTGAACCTGAACGTCGACCTTCGTTGACTGGTCAAGCGGATCCAGAGCTTCCTCTCTTCCCGTTTCCTTCATTCAGCGATAACTGCATGTCAGTCTGTAACATGAGCTTGAAAAACAGTCCGAAAATTCGCTACCTCAAGAACAAAAATCGGAACTAAATCGAGGAGCAACTCCGTATCATGCGGCAAGAAGAACGAAAAACCGCGTCCAGGTCCAAGTGGACGTCGAACTCGAAAAAGATTCGACAAATCACGAGACTTGCGTAGCAAAATAGAAAACGAATCGAAAAGTATCTTTGTACAGTTTGTCAAAGAGATCGAAACGCTGCGTCGAGGTCGGAGATGACGTCGAATTCGAGAAACATTCGGAACACCTCGTCATGTTCAGAGTTGACGTTGAGCTTGAAAAAAAGTCCGAAAATTCGCTGCCTCAGGAACAAAAATCGGAAATAAAACGAGGAGCAGCTCCGTATTATGCGGCAAGAAGAACGAGAAACCGCGTCCAGGTCCAAGTGGACGTCGAACTCGAAAAAGATTCGACAAATCACGTGACTTGCGGAGCAAAATAGGAAACGAATCGAAAAGTATCTTTGCATGGTTTTTCGGCGGGATCATGGATGCTTCGGGGTCGAAGATGACGTCGAATTCCAGAAACTCCCGGAACACCTCGTCATGTTCAGAGTTGACGTTGAGCTTGAAAAAAAGTCCGAAAATTCGCTGCCTCAGGAACAAAAATCGGAAATGAAACGAGGAGCAGCTCCGTATCATGCGGCAAGAAGAACGAGAAACCGCGTCCAGGTCCAAGTGGACGTCGAACTCGAAAAAGATTCGACAAATCACGAGACTTGCGTAGCAAAATAGAAAACGAATCGAAAAGTATCTTTCTACAGTTTGTCAAAGAGATCGAAACGCCGCGTCGAGGTAGAAGATGACGTTGAATTCGAGAAACATTCGGAAAACCTCGTCATGTTCAGAGTTGACGTTGAGCTTGAAAAACAGTCCGAAAATTCGCTACCTCAGGAACAAAAATCGGAAATAAAACGAGGAGCAGCTCCGTATCATGCGGCAAGAAGAACGAGAAACCGCGTCCAGGTCCAAGTGGACGTCGAACTCGAAAAAGATTCGACAAATCACGTGACTTGCGAAGCAAAATAGAAAACGAATCGAAAAGTATCTTTGCATAGTTTTTCGGCGGGATCATGGATGCGTCGAGGTCGAAGATGACGTCGAATTCCAGAAACTCCCGGAACACCTCGTCATGTTCAGAGTTGACGTTGAGCTTGAAAAACAGTCCGAAAATTCGCTACCTCAGGAACAAAAATCGGAACTAAATCGAGGAGCAATTCCGTATCATGCGGCAAGAAGAACGAAAAACCGCGTCCAGGTCCAAGTGGACGTCGAACTCGAGAAAGATCCGTCAAATCACGAGACTTGCGTAGCAAAATAGAAAACGAATCGAAAAGTATCTTTGTACAGTTTGTCGGAGAGATCGAAACGCCGCGTCGAGGTCGAAGATGACGTCGAATTCGAGAAACATTCGGAACACCTCGTCTTGTTCAGAGTTGACGTTGAGCTTGAAAAACTGTCCGGAAATTCGCTACTTCAGGAACAAAAATCGGAACTAAATCGAGGAGCAACTCCGTATCATGCGGCAAGAAGAACAGAAAACCGCGTCCAGGTCCAAGTGGACGTCGAACTCGAAAAAGATCCGACAAATCACGAGTCTTGCGTAGCAAAATAGAAAACGAATCGAAAAGTATCTTTGTACAGTTTGTCAGAGAGATCGAAACGCTGCGTCGAGGTCGGAGATGACGTCGAATTCGAGAAACATTCGGAACACCTCGTCATGTTCAGAGTTGACGTTGAGCTTGAAAAAAAGTCCGAAAATTCGCTGCCTCAGGAACAAAAATCGGAAATAAAACGAGGAGCAGCTCCGTATCATGCGGCAAGAAGAACGAGAAACCGCGTCCAGGTCCAAGTGGACGTCGAACTCGGAAAAGATTCGACAAATCACGTGACTTGCAAAGCAAAATAGGAAACGAATCGAAAAGTATCTTTGCATGGTTTTTCGGCGGGATCATGGATGCGTCGAGGTCGAAGATGACGTCGAATTCCAGAAACTCCCGGAACACCTTGTCATGTTCAGAGTTGACGTTGAGCTTGAAAAACAGTCCGAAAATTCGCTACTTCAGAAACAAAAATCGGAACTAAATCTAGGAGCAACTCCGTATCATGCGGCAAGAAGAACGGAAAACCGCGTCCAGGTCCAAGTGGACGTCGAACTCGGAAAAGATTCGTCAAATCACATGACTTGCGTAGCAAAATAGAAAACGAATCGAAAAGTATCTTTGTACAGTTTGTCAGAGAGATCGAAACGCCGCCTCGAGGTCGAAGATGACGTCGAATTCGAGAAACATTCGGAACACCTCGTCTTGTTCAGAGTTGACGTTGAGCTTGAAAAACAGTCCGAAAATTCGCTACCTCAGGAACAAAAATCGGAACTAAATCGAGGAGCAATTCCGTATCATGCGGCAAGAAGAACGAAAAACCGCGTCCAGGTCCAAGTGGACGTCGAACTCGAAAAAGATCCGTCAAATCACGAGACTTGGGTAGCAAAATAGAAAACGAATCGAAAAGTATCTTTGTACAGTTTGTCGGAGAGATCGAAACGCCGCGTCGAGGTCGAAGATGACGTCGAATTCGAGAAACATTCGGAACACCTCGTCATGTTCAGAGTTGACGTTGAGCTTGAAAAACAGTCCGAAAATTCGCTACTTCAGGAACAAAAATCGGAAATAAAACCAGGAGCAGCTCCGTATCATGCGGCAAGAAGAACGAGAAACCGCGTCCAGGTCCAACTGGACGTCGAATTCGAAAAAGATTCGACAAATCACGTGACTTGCGAAGCAAAATAGAAAACGAATCGAAAAGTATCTTCGTATAGTTTTTCGGGGGGATCATGGCTGCGTCGAGGTCGAAGATGACGTCGAATTCAGGAACATTCGGAATACCTCGTCATGTTCAGAGTTGACGTTGAGCTTGAAAAACAGTCCGAAAATTCGCTACCTCAGGAACAAAAATCGGAAATGAAACGAGGAGCAGCTCCGTATCATGCGGCAAGAAGAACGAGAAACCGCGTCCAGGTCCAAGTGGACGTCGAACTCGAAAAAGATTCGACAAATCACGTGACTTGCGAAGCAAAATAGAAAACGAATCGCAAAGTATCTTCGTATAGTTTTTCGGGGCGATCATGGCTGCGTCGAGGTCGAAGATGACGTCGAATTCGAGAAACATTCGGAACACCTCGTCATGTTCAGAGTTGACGTTGAGCTTGAAAAAAAGTCCGAAAATTCGCTGCCTCAGGAACAAAAATCGGAAATAAAACGAGGAGCAGCTCCGTATTATGCGGCAAGAAGAACGAGAAACCGCGTCCAGGTCCAAGTGGACGTCGAACTCGAAAAAGATTCGACAAATCACGTGACTTGCGAAGCAAAATAGGAAACGAATCGAAAAGTATCTTTGCATGGTTTTTCGGCGGGATCATGGATGCGTCGAGGTCGAAGATGACGTCGAATTCCAGAAACTCCCGGAACACCTCGTCATGTTCAGAGTTGACGTTGAGCTTGAAAAACAGTCCGAAAATTCGCTACCTCAGGAACAAAAATCGGAAATGAAACGAGGAGCAGCTCCGTATCATGCGGCAAGAAGAACGAGAAACCGCGTCCAGGTCCAAGTGGACGTCGAACTCGAAAAAGATTCGACAAATCACGTGACTTGCGAAGCAAAATAGAAAACGAATCTTAAAGTATCTTTGCATAGTTTTTCGGCGGGATCATGGATGCGTCGAGGTCGAAGATGACGTCGAATTCCAGAAACTCCCGGAACACCTCGTCATGTTCAGAGTTGACGTTGAGCTTGAAAAACAGTCCGAAAATTCGCTACCTCAGGAACAAAAATCGGAACTAAATCGAGGAGCAATTCCGTATCATGCGGCAAGAAGAACGAGAAACCGCGTCCAGGTCCAAGTGGCCGTCGAACTCGAAAAAGATTCGACAAATCACGTGACTTGCGAAGCAAAATAGGAAACGAATCGAAAAGTATCTTTGCATGGTTTTTCGGCGGGATCATGGATGTGTCGAGGTCGAAGATGACGTCGAATTCTAGAAACTCCCAAAACACCTCGTCATGTTCAGAGTTGACGTTGAGCTTGAAAAACAGTCCGAAAATTCGCTACTTCAGGAACAAAAATCGGAAATAAAACGAGGAGCAGCTCCGTATCATGCGGCAAGAAGAACGAGAAACCGCGTCCAGGTCCAACTGGACGTCGAATTCGAAAAAGATTCGACGAATCACGTGACTTGCGAAGCAAAATAGAAAACGAATCGAAAAGTATCTTCGTATAGTTTTTCGGGGGGATCATGGCTGCGTCGAGGTCGAAGATGACGTCGAATTCAGGAACATTCGGAATACCTCGTCATGTTCAGAGTTGACGTTGAGCTTGAAAAACAGTCCGAAAATTCGCTACCTCAGGAACAAAAATCGGGAATGAAACGAGGAGCAGCTCCGTATCATGCGGCAAGAAGAACGAGAAACCGCGTCCAGGTCCAAGTGGACGTCGAACTCGAAAAAGATTCGACAAATCACGTGACTTGCGAAGCAAAATAGAAAACGAATCGAAAAGTATCTTTGAATAGTTTTTCGGCGGGATCATGGATGCGTCGAGGTCGAAGATGACGTCGAATTCCAGAAACTCCCGGAACACCTCGTCATGTTCAGAGTTGACGTTGAGCTTGAAAAACAGTCCGAAAATTCGCTACTTCAGGAACAAAAATCGGAACTAAATCTAGGAGCAACTCCGTATCATGCGGCAAGAAGAACGGAAAACCGCGTCCAGGTCCAAATGGACGTCGAACTCGGAAAAGATTCGTCAAATCACATGACTTGCGTAGCAAAATAGAAAACGAATCGAAAAGTATCTTTGTACAGTTTGTCAGAGAGATCGAAACGCCGCCTCGAGGTCGAAGATGACGTCGAATTCGAGAAACATTCGGAACACCTCGTCTTGTTCAGAGTTGACGTTGAGCTTGAAAAACAGTCCGAAAATTCGCTACCTCAAGAACAAAAATCGGAACTAAATCGAGGAGCAACTTCGTATCATGCGGCAAGAAGAACGAAAAACCGCGTCCAGGTCCAAGTGGACGTCGAACCCGAAAAAGATTCGACAAATCACGAGACTTGCGTAGCAAAATAGAAAACGAATCAAAAAGTATCTTTGTACGGTTTGTCAAAGAGATCGAAACGCTGCGTCGAGGTCGAAGATGACGTCGAATTCGAGAAACATTCGGAACACCTCGTCTTGTTCAGAGTTGACGTTGAGTGTGACGTTCTCACCGACTTACCATATGGAACACACGCTTACCAACGAAGGACGCTGACAGACTCAATTTCTTCTTTACTCTCTAGTAATATCAACCTATTATATCTAACCATAGCATATAAGAAACCTACCTTACCACTAGCAGTTCATACTAGAGGATAAGTAACACTCAGCGATCGGCAATATACCACCAGCAAAACTTATATCAATGCAAGGTATACACCGCTGCTACCCTCTGGTATGACCCATGCTAAACCATAAGAATATATTCATGTTAATACTCTATACTATATAAGAAAGATTATCACTAACTTCAAGTATTATTCATACATATATACATATATATATATATATTCATATGAGGGAACATATTAAAACTCATATAAGAATACCACTACACATTTAACATCATATACTTACCTTATATATATATCTTATACATATATATATCATATATTAGACTACACCCTATATATTATATTATATACCTAGAACATTATAACCAACTACCATACAAGAAATAATTATAAGGAATAGAGTATGAATTCCCCTTGTTAAAACTGAGAGCAATTCAAACTCTACGTGAACTCAGAGCAACCGCATATGAATTATATAAGATAAACCGAACACTCAATACCCACTTATCAAGTGTTGATTTTGAAACCCTAAACTTCAAAACAGATTAGAGACATCCGGAGTTCGCTAGAAATATTATTTAAACATATCCAAGCAGGCACCGACTTGCAAATATTAAACATATGCAGCTGGCCAGAGTCCACCGTGGGATAAGAATTTGTATTTAACTAAACAACCCCACCACATATATTTTAAGGCCTATATAAACCCCCACTTACCACACAAGACTACCGCAATCTTACCGCAGCCTTGCATACGTCAGTCTTCATTCAAAACTCGTGCAAGTAGTTACTCTGCTCAGATCTCTAATCAAATTTTGACAAGTTCACTTCTGCTCGCGAAAGATTCTTAACTCGTGTCCACGGTCGCACATTCAAAATAGAATAACGTTAATAGTAGTAAGACGCGTAAGTCTTTTGTGGTCTTGGCGCTTCTAGAATTATTCTATTTTCTTACTAAACTTGTAAAACAGTTTAACTCATATTCAAATTCATATAAAATAAAACCAAAGGTTAATCTTAAATCAAACAGTTTATTAACCTCAACCAAACCAAGGTAAATTACACCTTCATTCATATCATTACAAAATCCAATACCCTACACTCAACGAATATACGGGCGAAGTACCTAGGTCTCTGAGCCAGTATATCCGCACAATTTCAAGACTGTCGTATAGGCGAGGATTTAGCGATCCAAGCTTACTACAGTTCTTACACACGTTTAGCGACACAGGCGAGGAACTACTTTCCAAGCTTGCGTTAAACTCTCTTTTCTTACACTATTTCAAGACTCTGTCGTATAGGCGAGGATTTACTGATCCAAGCTTGCTTCAGTTTCTTACACGTGTTTAGCGGCACAGGCGAGGAACTACTTTCCAAGCTTGCGTTAAACCCTTCTATACTCACATGACGTCAAGGCGAGGATATCAAAACCCAAGCCGACGTTAACCACCTCCTTCCCTTTCCCGTAGATGGATGGAGCTGTAATAAAGAAACGAAAATTCAAACGTCGTTCAGGGAAAAGAGCAAACGCGCGTCTAGCCAAGGCTATAGCTAGACGGCAACGTTTAATAGAGTCACTCAAATCAACAACGCCAGACTGGTTAAAAGACTACATAAACGAATTATACGTAGGGCCAGACGACAGCGACAGCCGTGACACTATTATATTACCGAAAACCGATCAAACTCAGTCAAATCATACGGACAATAGTTTCTCGGGCGCCGAAGTTCCTTCGCCACACCAGCTGAATTACCGGAGGGACCCTTCCGAGGCTACCTAGAAGAAACTCCAAAGACAATAGTCCAGCACAGCATCGACTACCAGGGTGCTAGGTGCATAGTCGACACCGTAGAAACAACTCTGAAGCGGCGATCTTTCGACATCCGCCATCTTGACAACCCATCACAACCCGCTACGCCCAAAATCGTCGAGATCGTCGAGCTAGAATAAAGGTAAGACTAATAATAATACTTCACCATTCCTTCCTATAATATCGCTGTTCCCTGTTAACCTCCCGTAAGCCCGTCCATGTGGATCTAAAGGAGGTGCGTTGAACCTGAACGTCGACCTTCGTTGACTGGTCAAGCGGATCCAGAGCTTCCTCTCTTCCCGTTTCCTTCATTCAGCGATAACTGCATGTCAGTCTGTAACATGAGCTTGAAAAACAGTCCGAAAATTCGCTACCTCAAGAACAAAAATCGGAACTAAATCGAGGAGCAACTCCGTATCATGCGGCAAGAAGAACGAAAAACCGCGTCCAGGTCCAAGTGGACGTCGAACTCGAAAAAGATTCGACAAATCACGAGACTTGCGTAGCAAAATAGAAAACGAATCGAAAAGTATCTTTGTACAGTTTGTCAAAGAGATCGAAACGCTGCGTCGAGGTCGGAGATGACGTCGAATTCGAGAAACATTCGGAACACCTCGTCATGTTCAGAGTTGACGTTGAGCTTGAAAAAAAGTCCGAAAATTCGCTGCCTCAGGAACAAAAATCGGAAATAAAACGAGGAGCAGCTCCGTATTATGCGGCAAGAAGAACGAGAAACCGCGTCCAGGTCCAAGTGGACGTCGAACTCGAAAAAGATTCGACAAATCACGTGACTTGCGGAGCAAAATAGGAAACGAATCGAAAAGTATCTTTGCATGGTTTTTCGGCGGGATCATGGATGCTTCGGGGTCGAAGATGACGTCGAATTCCAGAAACTCCCGGAACACCTCGTCATGTTCAGAGTTGACGTTGAGCTTGAAAAAAAGTCCGAAAATTCGCTGCCTCAGGAACAAAAATCGGAAATGAAACGAGGAGCAGCTCCGTATCATGCGGCAAGAAGAACGAGAAACCGCGTCCAGGTCCAAGTGGACGTCGAACTCGAAAAAGATTCGACAAATCACGAGACTTGCGTAGCAAAATAGAAAACGAATCGAAAAGTATCTTTCTACAGTTTGTCAAAGAGATCGAAACGCCGCGTCGAGGTAGAAGATGACGTTGAATTCGAGAAACATTCGGAAAACCTCGTCATGTTCAGAGTTGACGTTGAGCTTGAAAAACAGTCCGAAAATTCGCTACCTCAGGAACAAAAATCGGAAATAAAACGAGGAGCAGCTCCGTATCATGCGGCAAGAAGAACGAGAAACCGCGTCCAGGTCCAAGTGGACGTCGAACTCGAAAAAGATTCGACAAATCACGTGACTTGCGAAGCAAAATAGAAAACGAATCGAAAAGTATCTTTGCATAGTTTTTCGGCGGGATCATGGATGCGTCGAGGTCGAAGATGACGTCGAATTCCAGAAACTCCCGGAACACCTCGTCATGTTCAGAGTTGACGTTGAGCTTGAAAAACAGTCCGAAAATTCGCTACCTCAGGAACAAAAATCGGAACTAAATCGAGGAGCAATTCCGTATCATGCGGCAAGAAGAACGAAAAACCGCGTCCAGGTCCAAGTGGACGTCGAACTCGAGAAAGATCCGTCAAATCACGAGACTTGCGTAGCAAAATAGAAAACGAATCGAAAAGTATCTTTGTACAGTTTGTCGGAGAGATCGAAACGCCGCGTCGAGGTCGAAGATGACGTCGAATTCGAGAAACATTCGGAACACCTCGTCTTGTTCAGAGTTGACGTTGAGCTTGAAAAACTGTCCGGAAATTCGCTACTTCAGGAACAAAAATCGGAACTAAATCGAGGAGCAACTCCGTATCATGCGGCAAGAAGAACAGAAAACCGCGTCCAGGTCCAAGTGGACGTCGAACTCGAAAAAGATCCGACAAATCACGAGTCTTGCGTAGCAAAATAGAAAACGAATCGAAAAGTATCTTTGTACAGTTTGTCAGAGAGATCGAAACGCTGCGTCGAGGTCGGAGATGACGTCGAATTCGAGAAACATTCGGAACACCTCGTCATGTTCAGAGTTGACGTTGAGCTTGAAAAAAAGTCCGAAAATTCGCTGCCTCAGGAACAAAAATCGGAAATAAAACGAGGAGCAGCTCCGTATCATGCGGCAAGAAGAACGAGAAACCGCGTCCAGGTCCAAGTGGACGTCGAACTCGGAAAAGATTCGACAAATCACGTGACTTGCAAAGCAAAATAGGAAACGAATCGAAAAGTATCTTTGCATGGTTTTTCGGCGGGATCATGGATGCGTCGAGGTCGAAGATGACGTCGAATTCCAGAAACTCCCGGAACACCTTGTCATGTTCAGAGTTGACGTTGAGCTTGAAAAACAGTCCGAAAATTCGCTACTTCAGAAACAAAAATCGGAACTAAATCTAGGAGCAACTCCGTATCATGCGGCAAGAAGAACGGAAAACCGCGTCCAGGTCCAAGTGGACGTCGAACTCGGAAAAGATTCGTCAAATCACATGACTTGCGTAGCAAAATAGAAAACGAATCGAAAAGTATCTTTGTACAGTTTGTCAGAGAGATCGAAACGCCGCCTCGAGGTCGAAGATGACGTCGAATTCGAGAAACATTCGGAACACCTCGTCTTGTTCAGAGTTGACGTTGAGCTTGAAAAACAGTCCGAAAATTCGCTACCTCAGGAACAAAAATCGGAACTAAATCGAGGAGCAATTCCGTATCATGCGGCAAGAAGAACGAAAAACCGCGTCCAGGTCCAAGTGGACGTCGAACTCGAAAAAGATCCGTCAAATCACGAGACTTGGGTAGCAAAATAGAAAACGAATCGAAAAGTATCTTTGTACAGTTTGTCGGAGAGATCGAAACGCCGCGTCGAGGTCGAAGATGACGTCGAATTCGAGAAACATTCGGAACACCTCGTCATGTTCAGAGTTGACGTTGAGCTTGAAAAACAGTCCGAAAATTCGCTACTTCAGGAACAAAAATCGGAAATAAAACCAGGAGCAGCTCCGTATCATGCGGCAAGAAGAACGAGAAACCGCGTCCAGGTCCAACTGGACGTCGAATTCGAAAAAGATTCGACAAATCACGTGACTTGCGAAGCAAAATAGAAAACGAATCGAAAAGTATCTTCGTATAGTTTTTCGGGGGGATCATGGCTGCGTCGAGGTCGAAGATGACGTCGAATTCAGGAACATTCGGAATACCTCGTCATGTTCAGAGTTGACGTTGAGCTTGAAAAACAGTCCGAAAATTCGCTACCTCAGGAACAAAAATCGGAAATGAAACGAGGAGCAGCTCCGTATCATGCGGCAAGAAGAACGAGAAACCGCGTCCAGGTCCAAGTGGACGTCGAACTCGAAAAAGATTCGACAAATCACGTGACTTGCGAAGCAAAATAGAAAACGAATCGCAAAGTATCTTCGTATAGTTTTTCGGGGCGATCATGGCTGCGTCGAGGTCGAAGATGACGTCGAATTCGAGAAACATTCGGAACACCTCGTCATGTTCAGAGTTGACGTTGAGCTTGAAAAAAAGTCCGAAAATTCGCTGCCTCAGGAACAAAAATCGGAAATAAAACGAGGAGCAGCTCCGTATTATGCGGCAAGAAGAACGAGAAACCGCGTCCAGGTCCAAGTGGACGTCGAACTCGAAAAAGATTCGACAAATCACGTGACTTGCGAAGCAAAATAGGAAACGAATCGAAAAGTATCTTTGCATGGTTTTTCGGCGGGATCATGGATGCGTCGAGGTCGAAGATGACGTCGAATTCCAGAAACTCCCGGAACACCTCGTCATGTTCAGAGTTGACGTTGAGCTTGAAAAACAGTCCGAAAATTCGCTACCTCAGGAACAAAAATCGGAAATGAAACGAGGAGCAGCTCCGTATCATGCGGCAAGAAGAACGAGAAACCGCGTCCAGGTCCAAGTGGACGTCGAACTCGAAAAAGATTCGTCAAATCACGTGACTTGCGAAGCAAAATAGAAAACGAATCGAAAAGTATCTTTGCATAGTTTTTCGGCGGGATCATGAATGCTTCGGGGTCGAAGATGACGTCGAATTCCAGAAACTCCCGGAACACCTCGTCTTGTTCAGAGTTGACGTGGAGCTTGAAAAACAGTCCGAAAATTCGCTACTTCAGGATCAAGAATCGGAAATAAAACGAGGAGCAGCTCCGTATCATGCGGCAAGAAGAACGAGAAACCGCGTCCAGGTCCAAGTGGACGTCGAACTCGAAAAAGATTCGACAAATCACGTGACTTGCGAAGCAAAATAGAAAACGACTCGAAAAGTATCTTTGCATGGTTTTTCGGCGGGATCATGGATGCGTCGAGGTCTAAGATGACGTCGAATTCCAGAAACTCCCGGAACACCTCGTCATGTTCAGAGTTGACGTTGAGCTTGAAAAACAGTCCGAAAATTCGCTACTTCAGGAACAAAAATCGGAAATAAAACGAGGAGCAGCTCCGTATCATGCGGCAAGAAGAACGAGAAACCGCGTCCAGGTCCAACTGGACGTCGAATTCGAAAAAGATTCGACGAATCACGTGACTTGCGAAGCAAAATAGAAAACGAATCGAAAAGTATCTTCGTATAGTTTTTCGGGGGGATCATGGCTGCGTCGAGGTCGAAGATGACGTCGAATTCAGGAACATTCGGAATACCTCGTCATGTTCAGAGTTGACGTTGAGCTTGAAAAACAGTCCGAAAATTCGCTACCTCAGGAACAAAAATCGGGAATGAAACGAGGAGCAGCTCCGTATCATGCGGCAAGAAGAACGAGAAACCGCGTCCAGGTCCAAGTGGACGTCGAACTCGAAAAAGATTCGACAAATCACGTGACTTGCGAAGCAAAATAGAAAACAAATCGAAAAGTATCTTTGAATAGTTTTTCGGCGGGATCATGGATGCGTCGAGGTCGAAGATGACGTCGAATTCCAGAAACTCCCGGAACACCTCGTCATGTTCAGAGTTGACGTTGAGCTTGAAAAACAGTCCGAAAATTCGCTACTTCAGGAACAAAAATCGGAACTAAATCTAGGAGCAACTCCGTATCATGCGGCAAGAAGAACGGAAAACCGCGTCCAGGTCCAAATGGACGTCGAACTCGGAAAAGATTCGTCAAATCACATGACTTGCGTAGCAAAATAGAAAACGAATCGAAAAGTATCTTTGTACAGTTTGTCAGAGAGATCGAAACGCCGCCTCGAGGTCGAAGATGACGTCGAATTCGAGAAACATTCGGAACACCTCGTCTTGTTCAGAGTTGACGTTGAGCTTGAAAAACAGTCCGAAAATTCGCTACCTCAAGAACAAAAATCGGAACTAAATCGAGGAGCAACTTCGTATCATGCGGCAAGAAGAACGAAAAACCGCGTCCAGGTCCAAGTGGACGTCGAACCCGAAAAAGATTCGACAAATCACGAGACTTGCGTAGCAAAATAGAAAACGAATCAAAAAGTATCTTTGTACGGTTTGTCAAAGAGATCGAAACGCTGCGTCGAGGTCGAAGATGACGTCGAATTCGAGAAACATTCGGAACACCTCGTCTTGTTCAGAGTTGACGTTGAGTGTGACGTTCTCACCGACTTACCATATGGAACACACGCTTACCAACGAAGGACGCTGACAGACTCAATTTCTTCTTTACTCTCTAGTAATATCAACCTATTATATCTAACCATAGCATATAAGAAACCTACCTTACCACTAGCAGTTCATACTAGAGGATAAGTAACACTCAGCGATCGGCAATATACCACCAGCAAAACTTATATCAATGCAAGGTATACACCGCTGCTACCCTCTGGTATGACCCATGCTAAACCATAAGAATATATTCATGTTAATACTCTATACTATATAAGAAAGATTATCACTAACTTCAAGTATTATTCATACATATATACATATATATATATATATTCATATGAGGGAACATATTAAAACTCATATAAGAATACCACTACACATTTAACATCATATACTTACCTTATATATATATCTTATACATATATATATCATATATTAGACTACACCCTATATATTATATTATATACCTAGAACATTATAACCAACTACCATACAAGAAATAATTATAAGGAATAGAGTATGAATTCCCCTTGTTAAAACTGAGAGCAATTCAAACTCTACGTGAACTCAGAGCAACCGCATATGAATTATATAAGATAAACCGAACACTCAATACCCACTTATCAAGTGTTGATTTTGAAACCCTAAACTTCAAAACAGATTAGAGACATCCGGAGTTCGCTAGAAATATTATTTAAACATATCCAAGCAGGCACCGACTTGCAAATATTAAACATATGCAGCTGGCCAGAGTCCACCGTGGGATAAGAATTTGTATTTAACTAAACAACCCCACCACATATATTTTAAGGCCTATATAAACCCCCACTTACCACACAAGACTACCGCAATCTTACCGCAGCCTTGCATACGTCAGTCTTCATTCAAAACTCGTGCAAGTAGTTACTCTGCTCAGATCTCTAATCAAATTTTGACAAGTTCACTTCTGCTCGCGAAAGATTCTTAACTCGTGTCCACGGTCGCACATTCAAAATAGAATAACGTTAATAGTAGTAAGACGCGTAAGTCTTTTGTGGTCTTGGCGCTTCTAGAATTATTCTATTTTCTTACTAAACTTGTAAAACAGTTTAACTCATATTCAAATTCATATAAAATAAAACCAAAGGTTAATCTTAAATCAAACAGTTTATTAACCTCAACCAAACCAAGGTAAATTACACCTTCATTCATATCATTACAAAATCCAATACCCTACACTCAACGAATATACGGGCGAAGTACCTAGGTCTCTGAGCCAGTATATCCGCACAATTTCAAGACTGTCGTATAGGCGAGGATTTAGCGATCCAAGCTTACTACAGTTCTTACACACGTTTAGCGACACAGGCGAGGAACTACTTTCCAAGCTTGCGTTAAACTCTCTTTTCTTACACTATTTCAAGACTCTGTCGTATAGGCGAGGATTTACTGATCCAAGCTTGCTTCAGTTTCTTACACGTGTTTAGCGGCACAGGCGAGGAACTACTTTCCAAGCTTGCGTTAAACCCTTCTATACTCACATGACGTCAAGGCGAGGATATCAAAACCCAAGCCGACGTTAACCACCTCCTTCCCTTTCCCGTAGATGGATGGAGCTGTAATAAAGAAACGAAAATTCAAACGTCGTTCAGGGAAAAGAGCAAACGCGCGTCTAGCCAAGGCTATAGCTAGACGGCAACGTTTAATAGAGTCACTCAAATCAACAACGCCAGACTGGTTAAAAGACTACATAAACGAATTATACGTAGGGCCAGACGACAGCGACAGCCGTGACACTATTATATTACCGAAAACCGATCAAACTCAGTCAAATCATACGGACAATAGTTTCTCGGGCGCCGAAGTTCCTTCGCCACACCAGCTGAATTACCGGAGGGACCCTTCCGAGGCTACCTAGAAGAAACTCCAAAGACAATAGTCCAGCACAGCATCGACTACCAGGGTGCTAGGTGCATAGTCGACACCGTAGAAACAACTCTGACGCGGCGATCTTTCGACATCCGCCATCTTGACAACCCATCACAACCCGCTACGCCCAAAATCGTCGAGATCGTCGAGCTAGAATAAAGGTAAGACTAATAATAATACTTCACCATTCCTTCCTATAATATCGCTGTTCCCTGTTAACCTCCCGTAAGCCCGTCCATGTGGATCTAAAGGAGGTGCGTTGAACCTGAACGTCGACCTTCGTTGACTGGTCAAGCGGATCCAGAGCTTCCTCTCTTCCCGTTTCCTTCATTCAGCGATAACTGCATGTCAGTCTGTAACATGAGCTTGAAAAACAGTCCGAAAATTCGCTACCTCAAGAACAAAAATCGGAACTAAATCGAGGAGCAACTCCGTATCATGCGGCAAGAAGAACGAAAAACCGCGTCCAGGTCCAAGTGGACGTCGAACTCGAAAAAGATTCGACAAATCACGAGACTTGCGTAGCAAAATAGAAAACGAATCGAAAAGTATCTTTGTACAGTTTGTCAAAGAGATCGAAACGCTGCGTCGAGGTCGGAGATGACGTCGAATTCGAGAAACATTCGGAACACCTCGTCATGTTCAGAGTTGACGTTGAGCTTGAAAAAAAGTCCGAAAATTCGCTGCCTCAGGAACAAAAATCGGAAATAAAACGAGGAGCAGCTCCGTATTATGCGGCAAGAAGAACGAGAAACCGCGTCCAGGTCCAAGTGGACGTCGAACTCGAAAAAGATTCGACAAATCACGTGACTTGCGAAGCAAAATAGGAAACGAATCGAAAAGTATCTTTGCATGGTTTTTCGGCGGGATCATGGATGCTTCGGGGTCGAAGATGACGTCGAATTCCAGAAACTCCCGGAACACCTCGTCATGTTCAGAGTTGACGTTGAGCTTGAAAAAAAGTCCGAAAATTCGCTGCCTCAGGAACAAAAATCGGAAATGAAACGAGGAGCAGCTCCGTATCATGCGGCAAGAAGAACGAGAAACCGCGTCCAGGTCCAAGTGGACGTCGAACTCGAAAAAGATTCGACAAATCACGAGACTTGCGTAGCAAAATAGAAAACGAATCGAAAAGTATCTTTCTACAGTTTGTCAAAGAGATCGAAACGCCGCGTCGAGGTCGAAGATGACGTTGAATTCGAGAAACATTCGGAAAACCTCGTCATGTTCAGAGTTGACGTTGAGCTTGAAAAACAGTCCGAAAATTCGCTACCTCAGGAACAAAAATCGGAAATAAAACGAGGAGCAGCTCCGTATCATGCGGCAAGAAGAACGAGAAACCGCGTCCAGGTCCAAGTGGACGTCGAACTCGAAAAAGATTCGACAAATCACGTGACTTGCGAAGCAAAATAGAAAACGAATCGAAAAGTATCTTTGCATAGTTTTTCGGCGGGATCATGAATGCTTCGGGGTCGAAGATGACGTCGAATTCCAGAAACTCCCGGAACACCTCGTCTTGTTCAGAGTTGACGTTGAGCTTGAAAAACAGTCCGAAAATTCGCTACTTCAGGATCAAGAATCGGAAATAAAACGAGGAGCAGCTCCGTATCATGCGGCAAGAAGAACGAGAAACCGCGTCCAGGTCCAAGTGGACGTCGAACTCGAAAAAGATTCGACAAATCACGTGACTTGCGAAGCAAAATAGAAAACGACTCGAAAAGTATCTTTGCATGGTTTTTCGGCGGGATCATGGATGCGTCGAGGTCTAAGATGACGTCGAATTCCAGAAACTCCCGGAACACCTCGTCATGTTCAGAGTTGACGTTGAGCTTGAAAAACAGTCCGAAAATTCGCTACCTCAGGAACAAAAATCGGAAATAAAACGAGGAGCAGCTCCGTATCATGCGGCAAGAAGAACGAGAAACCGCGTCCAGGTCCAAGTGGACGTCGAACTCGAAAAAGATTCGACAAATCACGTGACTTGCGAAGCAAAATAGAAAACGAATCGAAAAGTATCTTTGCATAGTTTTTCGGCGGGATCATGGATGCTTCGGGGTCGAAGATGACGTCGAATTCCAGAAACTCCCGGAACACCTCGTCTTGTTCAGAGTTGACGTTGAGCTTGAAAAACAGTCCGAAAATTCGCTACTTCAGGATCAAGAATCGGAAATAAAACGAGGAGCAGCTCCGTATCATGCGGCAAGAAGAACGAAAAACCGCGTCCAGGTCCAAGTGGACGTCAAACTCGAAAAAGATTCGACAAATCACGAGACTTGCGTAGCAAAATAGAAAACGAATCGAAAAGTATCTTTGTACAGTTTGTCAAAGAGATCGAAACGCTGCGTCGAGGTCGGAGATGACGTCGGATTCGAGAAACATTCGGAACACCTCGTCATGTTCAGAGTTGACGTTGAGCTTGAAAAAAAGTCCGAAAATTCGCTGCCTCAGGAACAAAAATCGGAAATAAAACGAGGAGCAGCTCCGTATCATGCGGCAAGAAGAACGAAAAACCGCGTCCAGGTCCAAGTGGACGTCGAACTCGGAAAAGATTCGACAAATCACGTGACTTGCAAAGCGAAATAGGAAACGAATCGAAAAGTATCTTTGCATGGTTTTTCGGCGGGATCATGGATGCGTCGAGGTCGAAGATGACGTCGAATTCCAGAAACTCCCGGAACACCTCGTCATGTTCAGAGTTGACGTTGAGCTTGAAAAACAGTCCGAAAATTCGCTACCTCAGGAACAAAAATCGGAAATGAAACGAGGAGCAGCTCCGTATCATGCGGCAAGAAGAACGAGAAACCGCGTCCAGGTCCAAGTGGACGTCGAACTCGAAAAAGATTCGACAAATCACGTGACTTGCGAAGCAAAATAGAAAACGAATCGCAAAGTATCTTCGTATAGTTTTTCGGGGCGATCATGGCTGCGTCGAGGTCGAAGATGACGTCGAATTCGAGAAACATTCGGAACACCTCGTCATGTTCAGAGTTGACGTTGAGCTTGAAAAAAAGTCCGAAAATTCGCTGCCTCAGGAACAAAAATCGGAAATAAAACGAGGAGCAGCTCCGTATTATGCGGCAAGAAGAACGAGAAACCGCGTCCAGGTCCAAGTGGACGTCGAACTCGAAAAAGATTCGACAAATCACGTGACTTGCGAAGCAAAATAGGAAACGAATCGAAAAGTATCTTTGCATGGTTTTTCGGCGGGATCATGGATGCGTCGAGGTCGAAGATGACGTCGAATTCCAGAAACTCCCGGAACACCTCGTCATGTTCAGAGTTGACGTTGAGCTTGAAAAACAGTCCGAAAATTCGCTACCTCAGGAACAAAAATCGGAAATGAAACGAGGAGCAGCTCCGTATCATGCGGCAAGAAGAACGAGAAACCGCGTCCAGGTCCAAGTGGACGTCGAACTCGAAAAAGATTCGTCAAATCACGTGACTTGCGAAGCAAAATAGAAAACGAATCGAAAAGTATCTTTGCATAGTTTTTCGGCGGGATCATGAATGCTTCGGGGTCGAAGATGACGTCGAATTCCAGAAACTCCCGGAACACCTCGTCTTGTTCAGAGTTGACGTGGAGCTTGAAAAACAGTCCGAAAATTCGCTACTTCAGGATCAAGAATCGGAAATAAAACGAGGAGCAGCTCCGTATCATGCGGCAAGAAGAACGAGAAACCGCGTCCAGGTCCAAGTGGACGTCGAACTCGAAAAAGATTCGACAAATCACGTGACTTGCGAAGCAAAATAGAAAACGACTCGAAAAGTATCTTTGCATGGTTTTTCGGCGGGATCATGGATGCGTCGAGGTCTAAGATGACGTCGAATTCCAGAAACTCCCGGAACACCTCGTCATGTTCAGAGTTGACGTTGAGCTTGAAAAACAGTCCGAAAATTCGCTACCTCAGGAACAAAAATCGGAACTAAATCGAGGAGCAATTCCGTATCATGCGGCAAGAAGAACGAAAAACCGCGTCCAGGTCCAAGTGGACGTCGAACTCGAAAAAGATCCGTCAAATCACGAGACTTGGGTAGCAAAATAGAAAACGAATCGAAAAGTATCTTTGTACAGTTTGTCGGAGAGATCGAAACGCCGCGTCGAGGTCGGAGATGACGTCGAATTCGAGAAACATTCGGAACACCTCGTCATGTTCAGAGTTGACGTTGAGCTTGAAAAAAAGTCCGAAAATTCGCTGCCTCAGGAACAAAAATCGGAAATAAAACGAGGAGCAGCTCCGTATCATGCGGCAAGAAGAACGAGAAACCGCGTCCAGGTCCAAGTGGACGTCGAACTCGAAAAAGATTCGACAAATCACGTGACTTGCGAAGCAAAATAGGAAACGAATCGAAAAGTATCTTTGCATGGTTTTTCGGCGGGATCATGGATGCGTCGAGGTCGAAGATGACGTCGAATTCCAGAAACTCCCGGAACACCTCGTCATGTTCAGAGTTGACGTTGAGCTTGAAAAACAGTCCGAAAATTCGCTACCTCAGGAACAAAAATCGGAAATGAAACGAGGAGCAGCTCCGTATCATGCGGCAAGAAGAACGAGAAACCGCGTCCAGGTCCAAGTGGACGTCGAACTCGAAAAAGATTCGAGAAATCACGTGACTTGCGAAGCAAAATAGAAAACGAATCTTAAAGTATCTTTGCATAGTTTTTCGGCGGGATCATGGATGCGTCGAGGTCGAAGATGACGTCGAATTCCAGAAACTCCCGGAACACCTCGTCATGTTCAGAGTTGACGTTGAGCTTGAAAAACAGTCCGAAAATTCGCTACCTCAGGAACAAAAATCGGAACTAAATCGAGGAGCAATTCCGTATCATGCGGCAAGAAGAACGAAAAACCGCGTCCAGGTCCAAGTGGACGTCGAACTCGAAAAAGATCCGTCAAATCACGAGACTTGCGTAGCAAAATAGAAAACGAATCGAAAAGTATCTTTGTACAGTTTGTCGGAGAGATCGAAACGCCGCGTCGAGGTCGAAGATGACGTCGAATTCGAGAAACATTCGGAACACCTCGTCTTGTTCAGAGTTGACGTTGAGCTTGAAAAACTGTCCGGAAATTCGCTACTTCAGGAACAAAAATCGGAACTAAATCGAGGAGCAACTCCGTATCATGCGGCAAGAAGAACAGAAAACCGCGTCCAGGTCCAAGTGGACGTCGAACTCGAAAAAGATCCGACAAATCACGAGTCTTGCGTAGCAAAATAGAAAACGAATCGAAAAGTATCTTTGTACAGTTTGTCAGAGAGATCGAAACGCTGCGTCGAGGTCGGAGATGACGTCGAATTCGAGAAACATTCGGAACACCTCGTCATGTTCAGAGTTGACGTTGAGCTTGAAAAAAAGTCCGAAAATTCGCTGCCTCAGGAACAAAAATCGGAAATAAAACGAGGAGCAGCTCCGTATCATGCGGCAAGAAGAACGAGAAACCGCGTCCAGGTCCAAGTGGACGTCGAACTCGGAAAAGATTCGACAAATCACGTGACTTGCAAAGCAAAATAGGAAACGAATCGAAAAGTATCTTTGCATGGTTTTTCGGCGGGATCATGGATGCGTCGAGGTCGAAGATGACGTCGAATTCCAGAAACTCCCGGAACACCTTGTCATGTTCAGAGTTGACGTTGAGCTTGAAAAACAGTCCGAAAATTCGCTACTTCAGAAACAAAAATCGGAACTAAATCTAGGAGCAACTCCGTATCATGCGGCAAGAAGAACGGAAAACCGCGTCCAGGTCCAAGTGGACGTCGAACTCGGAAAAGATTCGTCAAATCACATGACTTGCGTAGCAAAATAGAAAACGAATCGAAAAGTATCTTTGTACAGTTTGTCAGAGAGATCGAAACGCCGCCTCGAGGTCGAAGATGACGTCGAATTCGAGAAACATTCGGAACACCTCGTCTTGTTCAGAGTTGACGTTGAGCTTGAAAAACAGTCCGAAAATTCGCTACCTCAGGAACAAAAATCGGAACTAAATCGAGGAGCAATTCCGTATCATGCGGCAAGAAGAACGAAAAACCGCGTCCAGGTCCAAGTGGACGTCGAACTCGAAAAAGATCCGTCAAATCACGAGACTTGGGTAGCAAAATAGAAAACGAATCGAAAAGTATCTTTGTACAGTTTGTCGGAGAGATCGAAACGCCGCGTCGAGGTCGAAGATGACGTCGAATTCGAGAAACATTCGGAACACCTCGTCATGTTCAGAGTTGACGTTGAGCTTGAAAAACAGTCCGAAAATTCGCTACTTCAGGAACAAAAATCGGAAATAAAACCAGGAGCAGCTCCGTATCATGCGGCAAGAAGAACGAGAAACCGCGTCCAGGTCCAACTGGACGTCGAATTCGAAAAAGATTCGACAAATCACGTGACTTGCGAAGCAAAATAGAAAACGAATCGAAAAGTATCTTCGTATAGTTTTTCGGGGGGATCATGGCTGCGTCGAGGTCGAAGATGACGTCGAATTCAGGAACATTCGGAATACCTCGTCATGTTCAGAGTTGACGTTGAGCTTGAAAAACAGTCCGAAAATTCGCTACCTCAGGAACAAAAATCGGAAATGAAACGAGGAGCAGCTCCGTATCATGCGGCAAGAAGAACGAGAAACCGCGTCCAGGTCCAAGTGGACGTCGAACTCGAAAAAGATTCGACAAATCACGTGACTTGCGAAGCAAAATAGAAAACGAATCGCAAAGTATCTTCGTATAGTTTTTCGGGGCGATCATGGCTGCGTCGAGGTCGAAGATGACGTCGAATTCGAGAAACATTCGGAACACCTCGTCATGTTCAGAGTTGACGTTGAGCTTGAAAAAAAGTCCGAAAATTCGCTGCCTCAGGAACAAAAATCGGAAATAAAACGAGGAGCAGCTCCGTATTATGCGGCAAGAAGAACGAGAAACCGCGTCCAGGTCCAAGTGGACGTCGAACTCGAAAAAGATTCGACAAATCACGTGACTTGCGAAGCAAAATAGGAAACGAATCGAAAAGTATCTTTGCATGGTTTTTCGGCGGGATCATGGATGCGTCGAGGTCGAAGATGACGTCGAATTCCAGAAACTCCCGGAACACCTCGTCATGTTCAGAGTTGACGTTGAGCTTGAAAAACAGTCCGAAAATTCGCTACCTCAGGAACAAAAATCGGAAATGAAACGAGGAGCAGCTCCGTATCATGCGGCAAGAAGAACGAGAAACCGCGTCCAGGTCCAAGTGGACGTCGAACTCGAAAAAGATTCGTCAAATCACGTGACTTGCGAAGCAAAATAGAAAACGAATCGAAAAGTATCTTTGCATAGTTTTTCGGCGGGATCATGAATGCTTCGGGGTCGAAGATGACGTCGAATTCCAGAAACTCCCGGAACACCTCGTCTTGTTCAGAGTTGACGTGGAGCTTGAAAAACAGTCCGAAAATTCGCTACTTCAGGATCAAGAATCGGAAATAAAACGAGGAGCAGCTCCGTATCATGCGGCAAGAAGAACGAGAAACCGCGTCCAGGTCCAAGTGGACGTCGAACTCGAAAAAGATTCGACAAATCACGTGACTTGCGAAGCAAAATAGAAAACGACTCGAAAAGTATCTTTGCATGGTTTTTCGGCGGGATCATGGATGCGTCGAGGTCTAAGATGACGTCGAATTCCAGAAACTCCCGGAACACCTCGTCATGTTCAGAGTTGACGTTGAGCTTGAAAAACAGTCCGAAAATTCGCTACCTCAGGAACAAAAATCGGAACTAAATCGAGGAGCAATTCCGTATCATGCGGCAAGAAGAACGAAAAACCGCGTCCAGGTCCAAGTGGACGTCGAACTCGAAAAAGATCCGTCAAATCACGAGACTTGGGTAGCAAAATAGAAAACGAATCGAAAAGTATCTTTGTACAGTTTGTCGGAGAGATCGAAACGCCGCGTCGAGGTCGAAGATGACGTCGAATTCGAGAAACATTCGGAACACCTCGTCATGTTCAGAGTTGACGTTGAGCTTGAAAAACAGTCCGAAAATTCGCTACTTCAGGAACAAAAATCGGAAATAAAACGAGGAGCAGCTCCGTATCATGCGGCAAGAAGAACGAGAAACCGCGTCCAGGTCCAACTGGACGTCGAATTCGAAAAAGATTCGACGAATCACGTGACTTGCGAAGCAAAATAGAAAACGAATCGAAAAGTATCTTCGTATAGTTTTTCGGGGGGATCATGGCTGCGTCGAGGTCGAAGATGACGTCGAATTCAGGAACATTTGGAATACCTCGTCATGTTCAGAGTTGACGTTGAGCTTGAAAAACAGTCCGAAAATTCGCTACCTCAGGAACAAAAATCGGGAATGAAACGAGGAGCAGCTCCGTATCATGCGGCAAGAAGAACGAGAAACCGCGTCCAGGTCCAAGTGGACGTCGAACTCGAAAAAGATTCGACAAATCACGTGACTTGCGAAGCAAAATAGAAAACGAATCGAAAAGTATCTTTGAATAGTTTTTCGGCGGGATCATGGATGCGTCGAGGTCGAAGATGACGTCGAATTCCAGAAACTCCCGGAACACCTCGTCATGTTCAGAGTTGACGTTGAGCTTGAAAAACAGTCCGAAAATTCGCTACTTCAGGAACAAAAATCGGAACTAAATCTAGGAGCAACTCCGTATCATGCGGCAAGAAGAACGGAAAACCGCGTCCAGGTCCAAGTGGACGTCGAACTCGGAAAAGATTCGTCAAATCACATGACTTGCGTAGCAAAATAGAAAACGAATCGAAAAGTATCTTTGTACAGTTTGTCAGAGAGATCGAAACGCCGCCTCGAGGTCGAAGATGACGTCGAATTCGAGAAACATTCGGAACACCTCGTCTTGTTCAGAGTTGACGTTGAGTGTGACGTTCTCTCCGACTTACCATATGGAACACACGCTTACCAACGAAGGACGCTGACAGACTCAATTTCTTCTTTACTCTCTAGTAATATCAACCTATTATATCTAACCATAGCATATAAGAAACCTACCTTACCACTAGCAGTTCATACTAGAGGATAAGTAACACTCAGCGATCGGCAATATACCACCAGCAAAACTTATATCAATGCAAGGTATACACCGCTGCTACCCTCTGGTATGACCCATGCTAAACCATAAGAATATATTCATGTTAATACTCTATACTATATAAGAAAGATTATCACTAACTTCAAGTATTATTCATACATATATACATATATATATATATTCATATGAGGGAACATATTAAAACTCATATAAGAATACCACTACACATTTAACATCATATACTTACCTTATATATATATCTTATACATATATATATCATATATTAGACTACACCCTATATATTATATTATATACCTAGAACATTATAACCAACTACCATACAAGAAATAATTATAAGGAATAGAGTATGAATTCCCCTTGGTAAAACTGAGAGCAATTCAAACTCTACGTGAACTCAGAGCAACCGCATATGAATTATATAAGATAAACCGAACACTCAATACCCACTTATCAAGTGTTGATTTTGAAACCCTAAACTTCAAAACAGATTAGAGACATCCGGAGTTCGCTAGAAATATTATTTAAACATATCCAAGCAGGCACCGACTTGCAAATATTAAACATATGCAGCTGGCCAGAGTCCACCGTGGGATAAGAATTTGTATTTAACTAAACAACCCCACCACATATATTTTAAGGCCTATATAAACCCCCACTTACCACACAAGACTACCGCAATCTTACCGCAGCCTTGCATACGTCAGTCTTCATTCAAAACTCGTGCAAGTAGTTACTCTGCTCAGATCTCTAATCAAATTTTGACAAGTTCACTTCTGCTCGCGAAAGATTCTTAACTCGTGTCCACGGTCGCACATTCAAAATAGAATAACGTTAATAGTAGTAAGACGCGTAAGTCTTTTGTGGTCTTGGCGCTTCTAGAATTATTCTATTTTCTTACTAAACTTGTAAAACAGTTTAACTCATATTCAAATTCATATAAAATAAAACCAAAGGTTAATCTTAAATCAAACAGTTTATTAACCTCAACCAAACCAAGGTAAACTACACCTTCATTCATATTATTACAAAATCCAATACCCTACACTCAACGAATATACGGGCGAAGTACCTAGGTCTCTGAGCCAGTATATCCGCACAATTTCAAGACTGTCGTATAGGCGAGGATTTAGCGATCCAAGCTTACTACAGTTCTTACACACGTTTAGCGACACAGGCGAGGAACTACTTTCCAAGCTTGCGTTAAACTCTCTTTTCTTACACTATTTCAAGACTCTGTCGTATAGGCGAGGATTTACTGATCCAAGCTTGCTTCAGTTTCTTACACGTGTTTAGCGGCACAGGCGAGGAACTACTTTCCAAGCTTGCGTTAAACCCTTCTATACTCACATGACGTCAAGGCGAGGATATCAAAACCCAAGCCGACGTTAACCACCTCCTTCCCTTTCCCGTAGATGGATGGAGCTGTAATAAAGAAACGAAAATTCAAACGTCGTTCAGGGAAAAGAGCAAACGCGCGTCTAGCCAAGGCTATAGCTAGACGGCAACGTTTAATAGAGTCACTCAAATCAACAACGCCAGACTGGTTAAAAGACTACATAAACGAATTATACGTAGGGCCAGACGACAGCGACAGCCGTGACACTATTATATTACCGAAAACCGATCAAACTCAGTCAAATCATACGGACAATAGTTTCTCGGGCGCCGAAGTTCCTTCGCCACACCAGCTGAATTACCGGAGGGACCCTTCCGAGGCTACCTAGAAGAAACTCCAAAGACAATAGTCCAGCACAGCATCGACTACCAGGGTGCTAGGTGCATAGTCGACACCGTAGAAACAACTCTGACGCGGCGATCTTTCGACATCCGCCATCTTGACAACCCATCACAACCCGCTACGCCCAAAATCGTCGAGATCGTCGAGCTAGAATAAAGGTAAGACTAATAATAATACTTCACCATTCCTTCCTATAATATCGCTGTTCCCTGTTAACCTCCCGTAAGCCCGTCCATGTGGATCTAAAGGAGGTGCGTTGAACCTGAACGTCGACCTTCGTTGACTGGTCAAGCGGATCCAGAGCTTCCTCTCTTCCCGTTTCCTTCATTCAGCGATAACTGCATGTCAGTCTGTAACATGAGCTTGAAAAACAGTCCGAAAATTCGCTACCTCAAGAACAAAAATCGGAACTAAATCGAGGAGCAACTCCGTATCATGCGGCAAGAAGAACGAAAAACCGCGTCCAGGTCCAAGTGGACGTCGAACTCGAAAAAGATTCGACAAATCACGAGACTTGCGTAGCAAAATAGAAAACGAATCGAAAAGTATCTTTGTACAGTTTGTCAAAGAGATCGAAACGCTGCGTCGAGGTCGGAGATGACGTCGAATTCGAGAAACATTCGGAACACCTCGTCATGTTCAGAGTTGACGTTGAGCTTGAAAAAAAGTCCGAAAATTCGCTGCCTCAGGAACAAAAATCGGAAATAAAACGAGGAGCAGCTCCGTATTATGCGGCAAGAAGAACGAGAAACCGCGTCCAGGTCCAAGTGGACGTCGAACTCGAAAAAGATTCGACAAATCACGTGACTTGCGAAGCAAAATAGGAAACGAATCGAAAAGTATCTTTGCATGGTTTTTCGGCGGGATCATGGATGCTTCGGGGTCGAAGATGACGTCGAATTCCAGAAACTCCCGGAACACCTCGTCATGTTCAGAGTTGACGTTGAGCTTGAAAAAAAGTCCGAAAATTCGCTGCCTCAGGAACAAAAATCGGAAATGAAACGAGGAGCAGCTCCGTATCATGCGGCAAGAAGAACGAGAAACCGCGTCCAGGTCCAAGTGGACGTCGAACTCGAAAAAGATTCGACAAATCACGAGACTTGCGTAGCAAAATAGAAAACGAATCGAAAAGTATCTTTCTACAGTTTGTCAAAGAGATCGAAACGCCGCGTCGAGGTCGAAGATGACGTTGAATTCGAGAAACATTCGGAAAACCTCGTCATGTTCAGAGTTGACGTTGAGCTTGAAAAACAGTCCGAAAATTCGCTACCTCAGGAACAAAAATCGGAAATAAAACGAGGAGCAGCTCCGTATCATGCGGCAAGAAGAACAAGAAACCACGTCCAGGTCCAACTGGACGTCGAATTCGAAAAAGATTCGACAAATCACGTGACTTGCGAAGCAAAATAGAAAACGAATCGAAAAGTATCTTCGTATAGTTTTTCGGGGGGATCATGGCTGCGTCGAGGTCGAAGATGACGTCGAATTCCAGAAACTCCCGGAACACCTCGTCATGTTCAGAATTGACTTTGAGCTTGAAAAACAGTCCGAAAATTTGCTACCTCAAGAACAAAAATCGGAACTAGATCGAGGAGCAACTCCGTATCATGCGGCAAGAAGAACGAGAAACCGCGTCCAGGTCCAAGTGGACGTCGAACTCGAAAAAGATTCGACAAATCACGAGACTTGCGTAGCAAAATAGAAAACGAATCGAAAAGTATCTTTGTACAGTTTGTCAAAGAGATCGAAACGCTGCGTCGAGGTCGGAGATGACGTCGAATTCGAGAAACATTCGGAACACCTCGTCATGTTCAGAGTTGACGTTGAGCTTGAAAAAAAGTCCGAAAATTCGCTGCCTCAGGAACAAAAATCGGAAATAAAACGAGGAGCAGCTCCGTATCATGCGGCAAGAAGAACGAGAAACCGCGTCCAAGTCCAAGTGGACGTCGAACTCGAAAAAGATTCGACAAATTACGTGACTTGCGAAGCAAAATAGAAAACGAATCTTAAAGTATCTTTGCATAGTTTTTCGGCGGGATCATGGATGCGTCGAGGTCGAAGATGACGTCGAATTCCAGAAACTCCCGGAACACCTCGTCATGTTCAGAGTTGACGTTGAGCTTGAAAAACAGTCCGAAAATTCGCTACCTCAGGAACAAAAATCGGAACTAAATCGAGGAGCAATTCCGTATCATGCGGCAAGAAGAACGAAAAACCGCGTCCAGGTCCAAGTGGACGTCGAACTCGAAAAAGATCCGTCAAATCACGAGACTTGCGTAGCAAAATAGAAAACGAATCGAAAAGTATCTTTGTACAGTTTGTCGGAGAGATCGAAACGCCGCGTCGAGGTCGAAGATGACGTGGAATTCGAGAAACATTCGGAACACCTCGTCTTGTTCAGAGTTGACGTTGAGCTTGAAAAAAAGTCCGAAAATTCGCTGCCTCAGGAACAAAAATCGGAAATAAAACGAGGAGCAGCTCCGTATCATGCGGCAAGAAGAACGAGAAACCGCGTCCAGGTCCAAGTGGACGTCGAACTCGAAAAAGATTCGACAAATCACGTGACTTGCGAAGCAAAATAGGAAACGAATCGAAAAGTATCTTTGCATGGTTTTTCGGCGGGATCATGGATGCGTCGAGGTCGAAGATGACGTCGAATTCCAGAAACTCCCGGAACACCTCGTCATGTTCAGAGTTGACGTTGAGCTTGAAAAAAAGTCCGAAAATTCGCTACCTCAGGAACAAAAATCGTAAATAAAACGAGGAGCAGCTCCGTATCATGCGGCAAGAAGAACGAGAAACCGCGTCCGGGTCCAAGTGGACGTCGAACTCGGAAAAGATTCGACAAATCACGTGACTTGCGAAGCAAAATAGAAAACGAATCGAAAAGTATCTTTGTACAGTTTGTCAGAGAGATCGAAACGCCGCGTCGAGGTCGAAGATGACGTCGAATTCCAGAAACTCCCGGAACACCTCGTCATGTTCAGAGTTGACGTTGAGCTTGAAAAACAGTCCGAAAATTCGCTACCTCAGGAACAAAAATCGGAAATAAAACGAGGAGCAGCTCCGTATCATGCGGCAAGAAGAACGAGAAACCGCGTCCAGGTCCAAGTGGACGTCGAACTCGAAAAAGATTCGACAAATCACGTGACTTGCGAAGCAAAATAGAAAACGAATCGAAAAGTATCTTCGTATAGTTTTTCGGGGCGATCATGGCTGCGTCGAGGTCGAAGATGACGTCGAATTCCAGAAACTCCCGGAACACCTCGTCATGTTCAGAGTTGACGTTGAGCTTGAAAAACAGTCCGAAAATTTGCTACCTCAAGAACAAAAATCGGAACTAAATCGAGGAGCAGCTCCGTATCATGCGGCAAGAAGAACGAAAAACCGCGTCCAGGTCCAAGTGGACGTCGAACTCGAAAAAGATTCGACAAATCACGAGACTTGCGTAGCAAAATAGAAAACGAATCGAAAAGTATCTTTGTACAGTTTGTCGGAGAGATCGAAACGCCGCGTCGAGGTCGAAGATGACGTGGAATTCGAGAAACATTCGGAACACCTCGTCTTGTTCAGAGTTGACGTTGAGCTTGAAAAAAAGTCCGAAAATTCGCTGCCTCAGGAACAAAAATCGGAAATAAAACGAGGAGCAGCTCCGTATCATGCGGCAAGAAGAACGAGAAACCGCGTCCAGGTCCAAGTGGACGTCGAACTCGAAAAAGATTCGACAAATCACGTGACTTGCGAAGCAAAATAGGAAACGAATCGAAAAGTATCTTTGCATGGTTTTTCGGCGGGATCATGGATGCGTCGAGGTCGAAGATGACGTCGAATTCCAGAAACTCCCGGAACACCTCGTCATGTTCAGAGTTGACGTTGAGCTTGAAAAAAAGTCCGAAAATTCGCTACCTCAGGAACAAAAATCGTAAATAAAACGAGGAGCAGCTCCGTATCATGCGGCAAGAAGAACGAGAAACCGCGTCCGGGTCCAAGTGGACGTCGAACTCGGAAAAGATTCGACAAATCACGTGACTTGCGAAGCAAAATAGAAAACGAATCGAAAAGTATCTTTGTACAGTTTGTCAGAGAGATCGAAACGCCGCGTCGAGGTCGAAGATGACGTCGAATTCCAGAAACTCCCGGAACACCTCGTCATGTTCAGAAATGACGTTGAGCTTGAAAAACAGTCCGAAAATTCGCTACCTCAGGAACAAAAATCGGAAATAAAACGAGGAGCAGCTCCGTATCATGCGGCAAGAAGAACGAGAAACCGCGTCCAGGTCCAAGTGGACGTCGAACTCGAAAAAGATTCGACAAATCACGTGACTTGCGAAGCAAAATAGAAAACGAATCGAAAAGTATCTTCGTATAGTTTTTCGGGGCGATCATGGCTGCGTCGAGGTCGAAGATGACGTCGAATTCCAGAAACTCCCGGAACACCTCGTCATGTTCAGAGTTGACGTTGAGCTTGAAAAACAGTCCGAAAATTTGCTACCTCAAGAACAAAAATCGGAACTAAATCGAGGAGCAGCTCCGTATCATGCGGCAAGAAGAACGAAAAACCGCGTCCAGGTCCAAGTGGACGTCGAACTCGAAAAAGATTCGACAAATCACGAGACTTGCGTAGCAAAATAGAAAACGAATCGAAAAGTATCTTTGTACAGTTTGTCAAAGAGATCGAAACGCTGCGTCGAGGTCGGAGATGACGTCGAATTCGAGAAACATTCGGAACACCTCGTCATGTTCAGAGTTGACGTTGAGCTTGAAAAACAGTCCGAAAATTCGCTACTTCAGGAACAAAAATCGGAAATAAAACGAGGAGCAGCTCCGTATCATGCGGCAAGAAGAACGAGAAACCGCGTCCAGGTCCAACTGGACGTCGAATTCGGAAAAGATTCGACAAATCACGTGACTTGCGAAGCAAAATAGAAAACGAATCTTAAAGTATCTTTGCATAGTTTTTCGGCGGGATCATGGATGCGTCGAGGTCGAAGATGACGTCGAATTCCAGGAACTCCCGGAACACCTCGTCATGTTCAGAGTTGACGTTGAGCTTGAAAAACAGTCCGAAAATTCGCTACCTCAGGAACAAAAATCGGAACTAAATCGAGGAGCAATTCCGTATCATGCGGCAAGAAGAACGAAAAACCGCGTCCAGGTCCAAGTGGACGTCGAACTCGAAAAAGATTCGACAAATCACGAGACTTGCGTAGCAAAATAGAAAACGAATCGAAAAGTATCTTTGTACAGTTTGTCAAAGAGATCGAAACGCTGCGTCGAGGTCGGAGATGACGTCGAATTCGAGAAACATTCGGAACACCTCGTCATGTTCAGAGTTGACGTTGAGCTTGAAAAAAAGTCCGAAAATTCGCTGCCTCAGGAACAAAAATCGGAAATAAAACGAGGAGCAGCTCCGTATCATGCGGCAAGAAGAACGAGAAACCGCGTCCAGGTCCAAGTGGACGTCGAACTCGAAAAAGATTCGACAAATCACGTGACTTGCGAAGCAAAATAGAAAACGAATCTTAAAGTATCTTTGCATAGTTTTTCGGCGGGATCATGGATGCGTCGAGGTCGAAGATGACGTCGAATTCCAGGAACTCCCGGAACACCTCGTCATGTTCAGAGATGACGTTGAGCTTGAAAAACAGTCCGAAAATTCGCTACCTCAGGAACAAAAATCGGAACTAAATCGAGGAGCAATTCCGTATCATGCGGCAAGAAGAACGAAAAACCGCGTCCAGGTCCAAGTGAACGTCGAACTCGAAAAAGATCCGTCAAATCACGAGACTTGGGTAGCAAAATAGAAAACGAATCGAAAAGTATCTTTGTACAGTTTGTCGGAGAGATCGAAACGCCGCGTCAAGGTCGAAGATGACGTCGAATTCGAGAAACATTCGGAACACCTCGTCATGTTCAGAGTTGACGTTGAGCTTGAAAAACAGTCCGAAAATTCGCTACTTCAGGAACAAAAATCGGAAATAAAACGAGGAGCAGCTCCGTATCATGCGGCAAGAAGAACGAGAAACCGCGTCCAGGTCCAACTGGACGTCGAATTCGAAAAAGATTCGACAAATCACGTGACTTGCGAAGCAAAATAGAAAACGAATCGAAAAGTATCTTCGTATAGTTTTTCGGGGGGATCATGGCTGCGTCGAGGTCGAAGATGACGTCGAATTCAGGAACATTCGGAATACCTCGTCATGTTCAGAGTTGACGTTGAGCTTGAAAAACAGTCCGAAAATTCGCTACCTCAGGAACAAAAATCGGAAATAAAACGAGGAGCAGCTCCGTATCATGCGGCAAGAAGAACGAGAAACCGCGTCCAGGTCCAACTGGACGTCGAATTCGAAAAAGATTCGACAAATCACGTGACTTGCGAAGCAAAATAGAAAACGAATCGAAAAGTATCTTCGTATAGTTTTTCGGGGGGATCATGGCTGCGTCGAGGTCGAAGATGACGTCGAATTCAGGAACATTCGGAATACCTCGTCATGTTCAGAGTTGACGTTGAGCTTGAAAAACAGTCCGAAAATTCGCTACCTCAGGAACAAAAATCGGGAATGAAACGAGGAGCAGCTCCGTATCATGCGGCAAGAAGAACGAAAAACCGCGTCCAGGTCCAAGTGGACGTCGAACTCGAAAAAGATTCGACAAATCACGAGACTTGCGTAGCAAAATAGAAAACGAATCGAAAAGTATCTTTGTACAGTTTGTCAAAGAGATCGAAACGCTGCGTCGAGGTCGGAGATGACGTCGAATTCGAGAAACATTCGGAACACCTCGTCATGTTCAGAGTTGACGTTGAGCTTGAAAAAAAGTCCGAAAATTCGCTGCCTCAGGAACAAAAATCGGAAATAAAACGAGGAGCAGCTCCGTATTATGCGGCAAGAAGAACGAGAAACCGCGTCCAGGTCCAAGTGGACGTCGAACTCGAAAAAGATTCGACAAATCACGTGACTTGCGAAGCAAAATAGGAAACGAATCGAAAAGTATCTTTGCATGGTTTTTCGGCGGGATCATGGATGCTTCGGGGTCGAAGATGACGTCGAATTCCAGAAACTCCCGGAACACCTCGTCATGTTCAGAGTTAACGTTGAGCTTGAAAAAAAGTCCGAAAATTCGCTGCCTCAGGAACAAAAATCGGAAATGAAACGAGGAGCAGCTCCGTATCATGCGGCAAGAAGAACGAGAAACCGCGTCCAGGTCCAAGTGGACGTCGAACTCGAAAAAGATTCGACAAATCACGAGACTTGCGTAGCAAAATAGAAAACGAATCGAAAAGTATCTTTCTACAGTTTGTCAAAGAGATCGAAACGCCGCGTCGAGGTCGAAGATGACGTTGAATTCGAGAAACATTCGGAAAACCTCGTCATGTTCAGAGTTGACGTTGAGCTTGAAAAACAGTCCGAAAATTCGCTACCTCAGGAACAAAAATCGGAAATAAAACGAGGAGCAGCTCCGTATCATGCGGCAAGAAGAACAAGAAACCGCGTCCAGGTCCAAGTGGACGTCGAACTCGAAAAAGATTCGACAAATCACGTGACTTGCGAAGCAAAATAGAAAACGAATCGAAAAGTATCTTCGTATAGTTTTTCGGGGCGATCATGGCTGCGTCGAGGTCGAAGATGACGTCGAATTCCAGAAACTCCCGGAACACCTCGTCATGTTCAGAGTTGACGTTGAGCTTGAAAAACAGTCCGAAAATTTGCTACCTCAAGAACAAAAATCGGAACTAAATCGAGGAGCAGCTCCGTATCATGCGGCAAGAAGAACGAAAAACCGCGTCCAGGTCCAAGTGGACGTCGAACTCGAAAAAGATTCGACAAATCACGAGACTTGCGTAGCAAAATAGAAAACGAATCGAAAAGTATCTTTGTACAGTTTGTCAAAGAGATCGAAACGCTGCGTCGAGGTCGGAGATGACGTCGAATTCGAGAAACATTCGGAACACCTCGTCATGTTCAGAGTTGACGTTGAGCTTGAAAAACAGTCCGAAAATTCGCTACTTCAGGAACAAAAATCGGAAATAAAACGAGGAGCAGCTCCGTATCATGCGGCAAGAAGAACGAGAAACCGCGTCCAGGTCCAACTGGACGTCGAATTCGGAAAAGATTCGACAAATCACGTGACTTGCGAAGCAAAATAGAAAACGAATCTTAAAGTATCTTTGCATAGTTTTTCGGCGGGATCATGGATGCGTCGAGGTCGAAGATGACGTCGAATTCCAGGAACTCCCGGAACACCTCGTCATGTTCAGAGTTGACGTTGAGCTTGAAAAACAGTCCGAAAATTCGCTACCTCAGGAACAAAAATCGGAACTAAATCGAGGAGCAATTCCGTATCATGCGGCAAGAAGAACGAAAAACCGCGTCCAGGTCCAAGTGGACGTCGAACTCGAAAAAGATTCGACAAATCACGAGACTTGCGTAGCAAAATAGAAAACGAATCGAAAAGTATCTTTGTACAGTTTGTCAAAGAGATCGAAACGCTGCGTCGAGGTCGGAGATGACGTCGAATTCGAGAAACATTCGGAACACCTCGTCATGTTCAGAGTTGACGTTGAGCTTGAAAAAAAGTCCGAAAATTCGCTGCCTCAGGAACAAAAATCGGAAATAAAACGAGGAGCAGCTCCGTATCATGCGGCAAGAAGAACGAGAAACCGCGTCCAGGTCCAAGTGGACGTCGAACTCGAAAAAGATTCGACAAATCACGTGACTTGCGAAGCAAAATAGAAAACGAATCTTAAAGTATCTTTGCATAGTTTTTCGGCGGGATCATGGATGCGTCGAGGTCGAAGATGACGTCGAATTCCAGGAACTCCCGGAACACCTCGTCATGTTCAGAGATGACGTTGAGCTTGAAAAACAGTCCGAAAATTCGCTACCTCAGGAACAAAAATCGGAACTAAATCGAGGAGCAATTCCGTATCATGCGGCAAGAAGAACGAAAAACCGCGTCCAGGTCCAAGTGAACGTCGAACTCGAAAAAGATCCGTCAAATCACGAGACTTGGGTAGCAAAATAGAAAACGAATCGAAAAGTATCTTTGTACAGTTTGTCGGAGAGATCGAAACGCCGCGTCAAGGTCGAAGATGACGTCGAATTCGAGAAACATTCGGAATACCTCGTCATGTTCAGAGTTGACGTTGAGCTTGAAAAACAGTCCGAAAATTCGCTACCTCAGGAACAAAAATCGGAAATAAAACGAGGAGCAGCTCCGTATCATGCGGCAAGAAGAACGAGAAACCGCGTCCAGGTCCAACTGGACGTCGAATTCGAAAAAGATTCGACAAATCACGTGACTTGCGAAGCAAAATAGAAAACGAATCGAAAAGTATCTTCGTATAGTTTTTCGGGGGGATCATGGCTGCGTCGAGGTCGAAGATGACGTCGAATTCAGGAACATTCGGAATACCTCGTCATGTTCAGAGTTGACGTTGAGCTTGAAAAACAGTCCGAAAATTCGCTACCTCAGGAACAAAAATCGGAAATAAAACGAGGAGCAGCTCCGTATCATGCGGCAAGAAGAACGAGAAACCGCGTCCAGGTCCAACTGGACGTCGAATTCGAAAAAGATTCGACAAATCACGTGACTTGCGAAGCAAAATAGAAAACGAATCGAAAAGTATCTTCGTATAGTTTTTCGGGGGGATCATGGCTGCGTCGAGGTCGAAGATGACGTCGAATTCAGGAACATTCGGAATACCTCGTCATGTTCAGAGTTGACGTTGAGCTTGAAAAACAGTCCGAAAATTCGCTACCTCAGGAACAAAAATCGGGAATGAAACGAGGAGCAGCTCCGTATCATGCGGCAAGAAGAACGAAAAACCGCGTCCAGGTCCAAGTGGACGTCGAACTCGAAAAAGATTCGACAAATCACGAGACTTGCGTAGCAAAATAGAAAACGAATCGAAAAGTATCTTTGTACAGTTTGTCAAAGAGATCGAAACGCTGCGTCGAGGTCGGAGATGACGTCGAATTCGAGAAACATTCGGAACACCTCGTCATGTTCAGAGTTGACGTTGAGCTTGAAAAAAAGTCCGAAAATTCGCTGCCTCAGGAACAAAAATCGGAAATAAAACGAGGAGCAGCTCCGTATTATGCGGCAAGAAGAACGAGAAACCGCGTCCAGGTCCAAGTGGACGTCGAACTCGAAAAAGATTCGACAAATCACGTGACTTGCGAAGCAAAATAGGAAACGAATCGAAAAGTATCTTTGCATGGTTTTTCGGCGGGATCATGGATGCTTCGGGGTCGAAGATGACGTCGAATTCCAGAAACTCCCGGAACACCTCGTCATGTTCAGAGTTAACGTTGAGCTTGAAAAAAAGTCCGAAAATTCGCTGCCTCAGGAACAAAAATCGGAAATGAAACGAGGAGCAGCTCCGTATCATGCGGCAAGAAGAACGAGAAACCGCGTCCAGGTCCAAGTGGACGTCGAACTCGAAAAAGATTCGACAAATCACGAGACTTGCGTAGCAAAATAGAAAACGAATCGAAAAGTATCTTTCTACAGTTTGTCAAAGAGATCGAAACGCCGCGTCGAGGTCGAAGATGACGTTGAATTCGAGAAACATTCGGAAAACCTCGTCATGTTCAGAGTTGACGTTGAGCTTGAAAAACAGTCCGAAAATTCGCTACCTCAGGAACAAAAATCGGAAATAAAACGAGGAGCAGCTCCGTATCATGCGGCAAGAAGAACAAGAAACCGCGTCCAGGTCCAACTGGACGTCGAATTCGAAAAAGATTCGACAAATCACGTGACTTGCGAAGCAAAATAGAAAACGAATCGAAAAGTATCTTCGTATAGTTTTTCGGGGGGATCATGGCTGCGTCGAGGTCGAAGATGACGTCGAATTCCAGAAACTCCCGGAACACCTCGTCATGTTCAGAATTGACTTTGAGCTTGAAAAACAGTCCGAAAATTTGCTACCTCAAGAACAAAAATCGGAACTAGATCGAGGAGCAACTCCGTATCATGCGGCAAGAAGAACGAGAAACCGCGTCCAGGTCCAAGTGGACGTCGAACTCGAAAAAGATTCGACAAATCACGAGACTTGCGTAGCAAAATAGAAAACGAATCGAAAAGTATCTTTGTACAGTTTGTCAAAGAGATCGAAACGCTGCGTCGAGGTCGGAGATGACGTCGAATTCGAGAAACATTCGGAACACCTCGTCATGTTCAGAGTTGACGTTGAGCTTGAAAAAAAGTCCGAAAATTCGCTGCCTCAGGAACAAAAATCGGAAATAAAACGAGGAGCAGCTCCGTATCATGCGGCAAGAAGAACGAGAAACCGCGTCCAAGTCCAAGTGGACGTCGAACTCGAAAAAGATTCGACAAATTACGTGACTTGCGAAGCAAAATAGAAAACGAATCTTAAAGTATCTTTGCATAGTTTTTCGGCGGGATCATGGATGCGTCGAGGTCGAAGATGACGTCGAATTCCAGAAACTCCCGGAACACCTCGTCATGTTCAGAGTTGACGTTGAGCTTGAAAAACAGTCCGAAAATTCGCTACCTCAGGAACAAAAATCGGAACTAAATCGAGGAGCAATTCCGTATCATGCGGCAAGAAGAACGAAAAACCGCGTCCAGGTCCAAGTGGACGTCGAACTCGAAAAAGATCCGTCAAATCACGAGACTTGCGTAGCAAAATAGAAAACGAATCGAAAAGTATCTTTGTACAGTTTGTCGGAGAGATCGAAACGCCGCGTCGAGGTCAAAGATGACGTGGAATTCGAGAAACATTCGGAACACCTCGTCTTGTTCAGAGTTGACGTTGAGCTTGAAAAAAAGTCCGAAAATTCGCTGCCTCAGGAACAAAAATCGGAAATAAAACGAGGAGCAGCTCCGTATCATGCGGCAAGAAGAACGAGAAACCGCGTCCAGGTCCAAGTGGACGTCGAACTCGAAAAAGATTCGACAAATCACGTGACTTGCGAAGCAAAATAGGAAACGAATCGAAAAGTATCTTTGCATGGTTTTTCGGCGGGATCATGGATGCGTCGAGGTCGAAGATGACGTCGAATTCCAGAAACTCCCGGAACACCTCGTCATGTTCAGAGTTGACGTTGAGCTTGAAAAAAAGTCCGAAAATTCGCTACCTCAGGAACAAAAATCGTAAATAAAACGAGGAGCAGCTCCGTATCATGCGGCAAGAAGAACGAGAAACCGCGTCCGGGTCCAAGTGGACGTCGAACTCGGAAAAGATTCGACAAATCACGTGACTTGCGAAGCAAAATAGAAAACGAATCGAAAAGTATCTTTGTACAGTTTGTCAGAGAGATCGAAACGCCGCGTCGAGGTCGAAGATGACGTCGAATTCCAGAAACTCCCGGAACACCTCGTCATGTTCAGAGTTGACGTTGAGCTTGAAAAACAGTCCGAAAATTCGCTACCTCAGGAACAAAAATCGGAAATAAAACGAGGAGCAGCTCCGTATCATGCGGCAAGAAGAACGAGAAACCGCGTCCAGGTCCAAGTGGACGTCGAACTCGAAAAAGATTCGACAAATCACGTGACTTGCGAAGCAAAATAGAAAACGAATCGAAAAGTATCTTCGTATAGTTTTTCGGGGCGATCATGGCTGCGTCGAGGTCGAAGATGACGTCGAATTCCAGAAACTCCCGGAACACCTCGTCATGTTCAGAGTTGACGTTGAGCTTGAAAAACAGTCCGAAAATTTGCTACCTCAAGAACAAAAATCGGAACTAAATCGAGGAGCAGCTCCGTATCATGCGGCAAGAAGAACGAAAAACCGCGTCCAGGTCCAAGTGGACGTCGAACTCGAAAAAGATTCGACAAATCACGAGACTTGCGTAGCAAAATAGAAAACGAATCGAAAAGTATCTTTGTACAGTTTGTCAAAGAGATCGAAACGCTGCGTCGAGGTCGGAGATGACGTCGAATTCGAGAAACATTCGGAACACCTCGTCATGTTCAGAGTTGACGTTGAGCTTGAAAAACAGTCCGAAAATTCGCTACCTCAGGAACAAAAATCGGAACTAAATCGAGGAGCAATTCCGTATCATGCGGCAAGAAGAACGAAAAACCGCGTCCAGGTCCAAGTGAACGTCGAACTCGAAAAAGATCCGTCAAATCACGAGACTTGGGTAGCAAAATAGAAAACGAATCGAAAAGTATCTTTGTACAGTTTGTCGGAGAGATCGAAACGCCGCGTCAAGGTCGAAGATGACGTCGAATTCGAGAAACATTCGGAACACCTCGTCATGTTCAGAGTTGACGTTGAGCTTGAAAAACAGTCCGAAAATTCGCTACTTCAGGAACAAAAATCGGAAATAAAACGAGGAGCAGCTCCGTATCATGCGGCAAGAAGAACGAGAAACCGCGTCCAGGTCCAACTGGACGTCGAATTCGAAAAAGATTCGACAAATCACGTGACTTGCGAAGCAAAATAGAAAACGAATCGAAAAGTATCTTCGTATAGTTTTTCGGGGGGATCATGGCTGCGTCGAGGTCGAAGATGACGTCGAATTCAGGAACATTCGGAATACCTCGTCATGTTCAGAGTTGACGTTGAGCTTGAAAAACAGTCCGAAAATTCGCTACCTCAGGAACAAAAATCGGAAATAAAACGAGGAGCAGCTCCGTATCATGCGGCAAGAAGAACGAGAAACCGCGTCCAGGTCCAACTGGACGTCGAATTCGAAAAAGATTCGACAAATCACGTGACTTGCGAAGCAAAATAGAAAACGAATCGAAAAGTATCTTCGTATAGTTTTTCGGGGGGATCATGGCTGCGTCGAGGTCGAAGATGACGTCGAATTCAGGAACATTCGGAATACCTCGTCATGTTCAGAGTTGACGTTGAGCTTGAAAAACAGTCCGAAAATTCGCTACCTCAGGAACAAAAATCGGGAATGAAACGAGGAGCAGCTCCGTATCATGCGGCAAGAAGAACGAGAAACCGCGTCCAGGTCCAAGTGGACGTCGAACTCGAAAAAGATTCGACAAATCACGTGACTTGCGAAGCAAAATAGAAAACGAATCGAAAAGTATCTTTGAATAGTTTTTCGGCGGGATCATGGATGCGTCGAGGTCGAAGATGACGTCGAATTCCAGAAACTCCCGGAACACCTCGTCATGTTCAGAGTTGACGTTGAGCTTGAATAACAGTCCGAAAATTCGCTACTTCAGGAACAAAAATCGGAACTAAATCTAGGAGCAACTCCGTATCATGCGGCAAGAAGAACGGAAAACCGCGTCCAGGTCCAAGTGGACGTCGAACTCGAGAAAGATTCGTCAAATCACATGACTTGCGTAGCAAAATAGAAAACGAATCGAAAAGTATCTTTGTACAGTTTGTCAGAGAGATCGAAACGCCGCCTCGAGGTCGAAGATGACGTCGAATTCGAGAAACATTCGGAACACCTCGTCTTGTTCAGAGTTGACGTTGAGCTTGAAAAACAGTCCGAAAATTCGCTACCTCAAGAACAAAAATCGGAACTAAATCGAGGAGCAACTCCGTATCATGCGGCAAGAAGAACGAAAAACCGCGTCCAGGTCCAAGTGGACGTCGAACTCGAAAAAGATTCGTCGAATCACGAGACTTGCGTAGCAAAATAGAAAACGGATCGAAAAGTATCTTTGTACAGTTTGTCAGAGAGATCGAAACGCCGCGTCAAGGTCGAAGATGACATCGAATTCGAGAAACATTCGGAACACCTCGTCTTGTTCAGAGTTGACGTTGAGCTTGAAAAACAGTCCGAAAATTCGCTACCTCAAAAACAAAAATCGGAACTAAATCCAGGAGCAACTTCGTATCATGCGGCAAGAAGAACGAAAAACCGCGTTCAGGTCCAAGTGGACGTCGAACCCGAAAAAGATTCGACAAATCACGAGACTTGCGTAGCAAAATAGAAAACGAATCAAAAAGTATCTTTGTACGGTTTGTCAAAGAGATCGAAACGCTGCGTCGAGGTCGAAGATGACGTCGAATTCGAGAAACATAGGAAACACCTCGTCATGTTCAGAGTTGACGTTGAGCTTGAAAAAAAGTCCGAAAATTCGCTACCTCAGGAACAAAAATCGGAAATAAAACGAGGAGCAGCTCCGTATCATGCGGCAAGAAGAACGAGAAACCGCGTTTAGGTCCAAGCGGACGTCGAACTCGAAAAAGATTCGACAAATCACGTGACTTGCGAAGCAAAATAGAAAACGAATCAAAAAGTATCTTTGAATAGTTTTTCGGCGGGATCATATATGCGTCGAGGTCGAAGATGACGTCGAATTCCAGAAACTCCCGGAACACCTCGTCATGTTCAGAGTTGACGTTGAGCTTGAAAAACAGTCCGAAAATTCGCTACCTCAGGAACGAAAATCGGAACTAAATCGAGGAGCAACTCCGTATCATGCGGCAAGAAGAACGAAAAACCGCGTCCAGGTCCAAGTGGACGTCGAACTCGAAAAAGATTCGACAAATCACGAGACTTGCGTAGCAAAATAGAAAACGAATCGAAAAGTATCTTTGAATAGTTTTTCGGCGGGATCATATATGCGTCGAGGTCGAAGATGACGTCGAATTCCAGAAACTCCCGGAACACCTCGTCATGTTCAGAGTTGACGTTGAGCTTGAAAAACAGTCCGAAAATTCGCTACCTCAGGAACGAAAATCGGAACTAAATCGAGGAGCAACTCCGTATCATGCGGCAAGAAGAACGAAAAACCGCGTCCAGGTCCAAGTGGACGTCGAACTCGAAAAAGATTCGACAAATCACGAGACTTGCGTAGCAAAATAGAAAACGAATCGAAAAGTATCTTTCTACAGTTTGTCAAAGAGATCGAAACGCCGCGTCGAGGTCGAAGATGACGTTGAATTCGAGAAACATTCGGAACACCTCGTCATGTTCAGAGTTGACGTTGAGCTTGAAAAACAGTCCGAAAATTCGCTACCTCAGGAACAAAAATCGGAAATAAAACGAGGAGCAGCTCCGTATCATGCGGCAAGAAGAACGAGAAACCGCGTCCAGGTCCAACTGGACGTCGAATTCGAAAAAGATTCGACAAATCACGTGACTTGCGAAGCAAAATAGAAAACGAATCGAAAAGTATCTTCGTATAGTTTTTCGGGGGGATCATGGCTGCGTCGAGGTCGAAGATGACGTCGAATTCAGGAACATTCGGAATACCTCGTCATGTTCAGAGTTGACGTTGAGCTTGAAAAACAGTCCGAAAATTCGCTACCTCAGGAACAAAAATCGGGAATGAAACGAGGAGCAGCTCCGTATCATGCGGCAAGAAGAACGAGAAACCGCGTCCAGGTCCAAGTGGACGTCGAACTCGAAAAAGATTCGACAAATCACGTGACTTGCGAAGCAAAATAGAAAACGAATCGAAAAGTATCTTTGAATAGTTTTTCGGCGGGATCATGGATGCGTCGAGGTCGAAGATGACGTCGAATTCCAGAAACTCCCGGAACACCTCGTCATGTTCAGAGTTGACGTTGAGCTTGAAAAACAGTCCGAAAATTCGCTACTTCAGGAACAAAAATCGGAACTAAATCTAGGAGCAACTCCGTATCATGCGGCAAGAAGAACGGAAAACCGCGTCCAGGTCCAAGTGGACGTCGAACTCGAGAAAGATTCGTCAAATCACATGACTTGCGTAGCAAAATAGAAAACGAATCGAAAAGTATCTTTGTACAGTTTGTCAGAGAGATCGAAACGCCGCCTCGAGGTCGAAGATGACGTCGAATTCGAGAAACATTCGGAACACCTCGTCTTGTTCAGAGTTGACGTTGAGCTTGAAAAACAGTCCGAAAATTCGCTACCTCAAGAACAAAAATCGGAACTAAATCGAGGAGCAACTCCGTATCATGCGGCAAGAAGAACGAAAAACCGCGTCCAGGTCCAAGTGGACGTCGAACTCGAAAAAGATTCGTCGAATCACGAGACTTGCGTAGCAAAATAGAAAACGGATCGAAAAGTATCTTTGTACAGTTTGTCAGAGAGATCGAAACGCCGCGTCAAGGTCGAAGATGACATCGAATTCGAGAAACATTCGGAACACCTCGTCTTGTTCAGAGTTGACGTTGAGCTTGAAAAACAGTCCGAAAATTCGCTACCTCAAAAACAAAAATCGGAACTAAATCCAGGAGCAACTTCGTATCATGCGGCAAGAAGAACGAAAAACCGCGTTCAGGTCCAAGTGGACGTCGAACCCGAAAAAGATTCGACAAATCACGAGACTTGCGTAGCAAAATAGAAAACGAATCAAAAAGTATCTTTGTACGGTTTGTCAAAGAGATCGAAACGCTGCGTCGAGGTCGAAGATGACGTCGAATTCGAGAAACATAGGAAACACCTCGTCATGTTCAGAGTTGACGTTGAGCTTGAAAAAAAGTCCGAAAATTCGCTACCTCAGGAACAAAAATCGGAAATAAAACGAGGAGCAGCTCCGTATCATGCGGCAAGAAGAACGAGAAACCGCGTTTAGGTCCAAGCGGACGTCGAACTCGAAAAAGATTCGACAAATCACGTGACTTGCGAAGCAAAATAGAAAACGAATCAAAAAGTATCTTTGAATAGTTTTTCGGCGGGATCATATATGCGTCGAGGTCGAAGATGACGTCGAATTCCAGAAACTCCCGGAACACCTCGTCATGTTCAGAGTTGACGTTGAGCTTGAAAAACAGTCCGAAAATTCGCTACCTCAGGAACGAAAATCGGAACTAAATCGAGGAGCAACTCCGTATCATGCGGCAAGAAGAACGAAAAACCGCGTCCAGGTCCAAGTGGACGTCGAACTCGAAAAAGATTCGACAAATCACGAGACTTGCGTAGCAAAATAGAAAACGAATCGAAAAGTATCTTTGAATAGTTTTTCGGCGGGATCATATATGCGTCGAGGTCGAAGATGACGTCGAATTCCAGAAACTCCCGGAACACCTCGTCATGTTCAGAGTTGACGTTGAGCTTGAAAAACAGTCCGAAAATTCGCTACCTCAGGAACGAAAATCGGAACTAAATCGAGGAGCAACTCCGTATCATGCGGCAAGAAGAACGAAAAACCGCGTCCAGGTCCAAGTGGACGTCGAACTCGAAAAAGATTCGACAAATCACGAGACTTGCGTAGCAAAATAGAAAACGAATCGAAAAGTATCTTTCTACAGTTTGTCAAAGAGATCGAAACGCCGCGTCGAGGTCGAAGATGACGTTGAATTCGAGAAACATTCGGAACACCTCGTCATGTTCAGAGTTGACGTTGAGGTTGAAAAAAAGTCCGAAAATTCGCTACCTCAGGAACAAAAATCGGAAATAAAACGAGGAGCAGCTCCGTATCATGCGGCAAGAAGAACGAGAAACCGCGTCCACGTCCAACTGGACGTCGAACTCGAAAAAGATTCGACAAATCACGTGACTTGCGAAGCAAAATAGAAAACGAATCGAAAAGTATCTTTGCATAGTTTTTCGGCGGGATCATGGATGCGTCGAGGTCGAAGATGACGTCGAATTCCAGAAACTCCCGGAACACCTCGTCATGTTCAGAGTTGACGTTGAGCTTGAAAAACAGTCCGAAAATTCGCTACCTCAGGAACAAAAATCGGAAATAAAACGAGGAGCAGCTCCGTATCATGCGGCAAGAAGAACGAGAAACCGCGTCCACGTCCAAGTGGACGTCGAACTCGAAAAAGATTCGACAAATCACGTGACTTGCGAAGCAAAATAGAAAACGAATCGAAAAGTATCTTTGCATAGTTTTTCGGCGGGATCATGGATGCGTCGAGGTCGAAGATGACGTCGAATTCCAGAAACTCCCGGAACACCTCGTCATGTTCAGAGTTGACGTTGAGCTTGAAAAACAGTCCGAAAATTCGCTACCTCAGGAACAAAAATCGGAAATAAAACGAGGAGCAGCTCCGTATCATGCGGCAAGAAGAACAAGAAACCGCGTCCAGGTCCAAGCGGACGTCGAACTCGAAAAAGATTCGACAAATCACGTCACTTGCGAAGCAAAATAGAAAACGAATCAAAAAGTATCTTTGAATAGTTTTTCGGCGGGATCATATATGCGTCGAGGTCGAAGATGACGTCGAATTCCAGAAACTCCCGGAACACCTCGTCATGTTCAGAGTTGACGTTGAGCTTGAAAAACAGTCCGAAAATTCGCTACTTTAGGAACAAAAATCGGAACTAAATCTAGGAGCAACTCCGTATCATGCGGCGAGAAGAACGAAAAACCGCGTCTAGGTCCAAGCGGACGTCGAACTCGAAAAAGATTCGACAAATCACGTGACTTGCGAAGCAAAATAGAAAACGAATCGAAAAGTATCTTTGTACAGTTTGTCAGAGAGATCGAAACGCCGCGTCGAGGTCGAAGATGACGTCGAATTCGAGAAACATTCCGAACACCTCGTCTTGTTCAGAGTTGACGTTGAGCTTGAAAAACAGTCCGAAAATTCGCGACCTCAGGAACAAAAATCGGAACTAAATCGAGGAGCAACTCCGTATCATGCGGCAAGAAGAACGAAAAACCGCGTCCAGGTCCAAGTGGACGTCGAACTCGAAAAAGATTCGTCGAATCACGAGACTTGCGTAGCAAAATAGAAAACGGATCGAAAAGTATCTTTGTACAGTTTGTCAGAGAGATCGAAACACCGCGTCAAGGTCGAAGATGACATCGAATTCGAGAAACATTCGGAACACCTCGTCTTGTTCAGAGTTGACGTTGAGCTTGAAAAACAGTCCGAAAATTCGCTACCTCAAAAACAAAAATCGGAACTAAATCCAGGAGCAACTTCGTATCATGCGGCAAGAAGAACGAAAAACCGCGTTCAGGTCCAAGTGGACGTCGAACCCGAAAAAGATTCGACAAATCACGAGACTTGCGTCGCAAAATAGAAAACGAATCAAAAAGTATCTTTGTACGGTTTGTCAAAGAGATCGAAACGCTGCGTCGAGGTCGAAGATGACGTCGAATTCGAGAAACATACGAAACACCTCGTCATGTTCAGAGTTGACGTTGAGCTTGAAAAAAAGTCCGAAAATTCGCTACCTCAGGAACAAAAATCGGAAATAAAACGAGGAGCAGCTCCGTATCATGCGGCAAGAAGACCGAGAAACCGCGTTTAGGTCCAAGCGGACGTCGAACTAGAAAAAGATTCGACAAATCACGTGACTTGCGAAGCAAAATAGAAAACGAATCAAAAAGTATCTTTGAATAGTTTTCCGGCGGGATCATATATGCGTCGAGGTCGAAGATGACGTCGAATTCCAGAAACTCCCGGAACACCTCGTCATGTTCAGAGTTGACGTTGAGCTTGAAAAACAGTCCGAAAATTCGCTACTTCAGGAACGAAAATCGGAACTAAATCTAGGAGCAACTCCGTATCATGCGGCAAGAAGAACGAAAAACCGCGTCCAGGTCCAAGTGGACGTCGAACTCGAAAAAGATTCGACAAATCACGAGACTTGCGTAGCAAAATATAAAACGAATCGAAAAGTATCTTTGTACAGTTTGTCAAAGAGATCGAAACGCTGCGTCGAGGTCGGAGATGACGTCGAATTCGAGAAACATTCGGAACACCTCGTCATGTTCAGAGTTGACGTTGAGCTTGAAAAAAAGTCCGAAAATTCGCTGCCTCAGGAACAAAAATCGGAAATAAAACGAGGAGCAGCTCCGTATCATGCGGCAAGAAGAACGAGAAACCGCGTCCAGGTCCAAGTGGACGTCGAACTCGAAAAAGATTCGACAAATCACGTGACTTGCGAAGCAAAATAGAAAACGAATCTTAAAGTATCTTTGCATAGTTTTTCGGCGGGATCATGGATGCGTCGAGGTCGAAGATGACGTCGAATTCCAGGAACTCCCGGAACACCTCGTCATGTTCAGAGTTGACGTTGAGCTTGAAAAACAGTCCGAAAATTCGCTACCTCAGGAACAAAAATCGGAACTAAATCGAGGAGCAATTCCGTATCATGCGGCAAGAAGAACGAAAAACCGCGTCCAGGTCCAAGTGAACGTCGAACTCGAAAAAGATCCGTCAAATCACGAGACTTGGGTAGCAAAATAGAAAACGAATCGAAAAGTATCTTTGTACAGTTTGTCGGAGAGATCGAAACGCCGCGTCAAGGTCGAAGATGACGTCGAATTCGAGAAACATTCGGAACACCTCGTCATGTTCAGAGTTGACGTTGAGCTTGAAAAACAGTCCGAAAATTCGCTACTTCAGGAACAAAAATCGGAAATAAAACGAGGAGCAGCTCCGTATCATGCGGCAAGAAGAACGAGAAACCGCGTCCAGGTCCAACTGGACGTCGAATTCGAAAAAGATTCGACAAATCACGTGACTTGCGAAGCAAAATAGAAAACGAATCGAAAAGTATCTTCGTATAGTTTTTCGGGGGGATCATGGCTGCGTCGAGGTCGAAGATGACGTCGAATTCAGGAACATTCGGAATACCTCGTCATGTTCAGAGTTGACGTTGAGCTTGAAAAACAGTCCGAAAATTCGCTACCTCAGGAACAAAAATCGGAAATAAAACGAGGAGCAGCTCCGTATCATGCGGCAAGAAGAACGAGAAACCGCGTTTAGGTCCAAGCGGACGTCGAACTAGAAAAAGATTCGACAAATCACGAGACTTGCGTAGCAAAATAGAAAACGAATCAAAAAGTATCTTTGTACGGTTTGTCAAAGAGATCGAAACGCTGCGTCGAGGTCGAAGATGACGTCGAATTCGAGAAACATAGGAAACACCTCGTCATGTTCAGAGTTGACGTTGAGCTTGAAAAAAAGTCCGAAAATTCGCTACCTCAGGAACAAAAATCGGAAATAAAACGAGGAGCAGCTCCGTATCATGCGGCAAGAAGAACGAGAAACCGCGTTTAGGTCCAAGCGGACGTCGAACTCGAAAAAGATTCGACAAATCACGTGACTTGCGAAGCAAAATAGAAAACGAATCAAAAAGTATCTTTGAATAGTTTTTCGGCGGGATCATATATGCGTCGAGGTCGAAGATGACGTCGAATTCCAGAAACTCCCGGAACACCTCGTCATGTTCAGAGTTGACGTTGAGCTTGAAAAACAGTCCGAAAATTCGCTACCTCAGGAACGAAAATCGGAACTAAATCGAGGAGCAACTCCGTATCATGCGGCAAGAAGAACGAAAAACCGCGTCCAGGTCCAAGTGGACGTCGAACTCGAAAAAGATTCGACAAATCACGAGACTTGCGTAGCAAAATAGAAAACGAATCGAAAAGTATCTTTGAATAGTTTTTCGGCGGGATCATATATGCGTCGAGGTCGAAGATGACGTCGAATTCCAGAAACTCCCGGAACACCTCGTCATGTTCAGAGTTGACGTTGAGCTTGAAAAACAGTCCGAAAATTCGCTACCTCAGGAACGAAAATCGGAACTAAATCGAGGAGCAACTCCGTATCATGCGGCAAGAAGAACGAAAAACCGCGTCCAGGTCCAAGTGGACGTCGAACTCGAAAAAGATTCGACAAATCACGAGACTTGCGTAGCAAAATAGAAAACGAATCGAAAAGTATCTTTCTACAGTTTGTCAAAGAGATCGAAACGCCGCGTCGAGGTCGAAGATGACGTTGAATTCGAGAAACATTCGGAACACCTCGTCATGTTCAGAGTTGACGTTGAGGTTGAAAAAAAGTCCGAAAATTCGCTACCTCAGGAACAAAAATCGGAAATAAAACGAGGAGCAGCTCCGTATCATGCGGCAAGAAGAACGAGAAACCGCGTCCACGTCCAACTGGACGTCGAACTCGAAAAAGATTCGACAAATCACGTGACTTGCGAAGCAAAATAGAAAACGAATCGAAAAGTATCTTTGCATAGTTTTTCGGCGGGATCATGGATGCGTCGAGGTCGAAGATGACGTCGAATTCCAGAAACTCCCGGAACACCTCGTCATGTTCAGAGTTGACGTTGAGCTTGAAAAACAGTCCGAAAATTCGCTACCTCAGGAACAAAAATCGGAAATAAAACGAGGAGCAGCTCCGTATCATGCGGCAAGAAGAACGAGAAACCGCGTCCACGTCCAAGTGGACGTCGAACTCGAAAAAGATTCGACAAATCACGTGACTTGCGAAGCAAAATAGAAAACGAATCGAAAAGTATCTTTGCATAGTTTTTCGGCGGGATCATGGATGCGTCGAGGTCGAAGATGACGTCGAATTCCAGAAACTCCCGGAACACCTCGTCATGTTCAGAGTTGACGTTGAGCTTGAAAAACAGTCCGAAAATTCGCTACCTCAGGAACAAAAATCGGAAATAAAACGAGGAGCAGCTCCGTATCATGCGGCAAGAAGAACAAGAAACCGCGTCCAGGTCCAAGCGGACGTCGAACTCGAAAAAGATTCGACAAATCACGTCACTTGCGAAGCAAAATAGAAAACGAATCAAAAAGTATCTTTGAATAGTTTTTCGGCGGGATCATATATGCGTCGAGGTCGAAGATGACGTCGAATTCCAGAAACTCCCGGAACACCTCGTCATGTTCAGAGTTGACGTTGAGCTTGAAAAACAGTCCGAAAATTCGCTACTTTAGGAACAAAAATCGGAACTAAATCTAGGAGCAACTCCGTATCATGCGGCGAGAAGAACGAAAAACCGCGTCTAGGTCCAAGCGGACGTCGAACTCGAAAAAGATTCGACAAATCACGTGACTTGCGAAGCAAAATAGAAAACGAATCGAAAAGTATCTTTGTACAGTTTGTCAGAGAGATCGAAACGCCGCGTCGAGGTCGAAGATGACGTCGAATTCGAGAAACATTCCGAACACCTCGTCTTGTTCAGAGTTGACGTTGAGCTTGAAAAACAGTCCGAAAATTCGCGACCTCAGGAACAAAAATCGGAACTAAATCGAGGAGCAACTCCGTATCATGCGGCAAGAAGAACGAAAAACCGCGTCCAGGTCCAAGTGGACGTCGAACTCGAAAAAGATTCGTCGAATCACGAGACTTGCGTAGCAAAATAGAAAACGGATCGAAAAGTATCTTTGTACAGTTTGTCAGAGAGATCGAAACACCGCGTCAAGGTCGAAGATGACATCGAATTCGAGAAACATTCGGAACACCTCGTCTTGTTCAGAGTTGACGTTGAGCTTGAAAAACAGTCCGAAAATTCGCTACCTCAAAAACAAAAATCGGAACTAAATCCAGGAGCAACTTCGTATCATGCGGCAAGAAGAACGAAAAACCGCGTTCAGGTCCAAGTGGACGTCGAACCCGAAAAAGATTCGACAAATCACGAGACTTGCGTCGCAAAATAGAAAACGAATCAAAAAGTATCTTTGTACGGTTTGTCAAAGAGATCGAAACGCTGCGTCGAGGTCGAAGATGACGTCGAATTCGAGAAACATACGAAACACCTCGTCATGTTCAGAGTTGACGTTGAGCTTGAAAAAAAGTCCGAAAATTCGCTACCTCAGGAACAAAAATCGGAAATAAAACGAGGAGCAGCTCCGTATCATGCGGCAAGAAGAACGAGAAACCGCGTTTAGGTCCAAGCGGACGTCGAACTAGAAAAAGATTCGACAAATCACGTGACTTGCGAAGCAAAATAGAAAACGAATCAAAAAGTATCTTTGAATAGTTTTCCGGCGGGATCATATATGCGTCGAGGTCGAAGATGACGTCGAATTCCAGAAACTCCCGGAACACCTCGTCATGTTCAGAGTTGACGTTGAGCTTGAAAAACAGTCCGAAAATTCGCTACTTCAGGAACGAAAATCGGAACTAAATCTAGGAGCAACTCCGTATCATGCGGCAAGAAGAACGAAAAACCGCGTCCAGGTCCAAGTGGACGTCGAACTCGAAAAAGATTCGACAAATCACGAGACTTGCGTAGCAAAATATAAAACGAATCGAAAAGTATCTTTGTACAGTTTGTCAAAGAGATCGAAACGCTGCGTCGAGGTCGGAGATGACGTCGAATTCGAGAAACATTCGGAACACCTCGTCATGTTCAGAGTTGACGTTGAGCTTGAAAAAAAGTCCGAAAATTCGCTGCCTCAGGAACAAAAATCGGAAATAAAACGAGGAGCAGCTCCGTATCATGCGGCAAGAAGAACGAGAAACCGCGTCCAGGTCCAAGTGGACGTCGAACTCGAAAAAGATTCGACAAATCACGTGACTTGCGAAGCAAAATAGAAAACGAATCTTAAAGTATCTTTGCATAGTTTTTCGGCGGGATCATGGATGCGTCGAGGTCGAAGATGACGTCGAATTCCAGGAACTCCCGGAACACCTCGTCATGTTCAGAGTTGACGTTGAGCTTGAAAAACAGTCCGAAAATTCGCTACCTCAGGAACAAAAATCGGAACTAAATCGAGGAGCAATTCCGTATCATGCGGCAAGAAGAACGAAAAACCGCGTCCAGGTCCAAGTGAACGTCGAACTCGAAAAAGATCCGTCAAATCACGAGACTTGGGTAGCAAAATAGAAAACGAATCGAAAAGTATCTTTGTACAGTTTGTCGGAGAGATCGAAACGCCGCGTCAAGGTCGAAGATGACGTCGAATTCGAGAAACATTCGGAACACCTCGTCATGTTCAGAGTTGACGTTGAGCTTGAAAAACAGTCCGAAAATTCGCTACTTCAGGAACAAAAATCGGAAATAAAACGAGGAGCAGCTCCGTATCATGCGGCAAGAAGAACGAGAAACCGCGTCCAGGTCCAACTGGACGTCGAATTCGAAAAAGATTCGACAAATCACGTGACTTGCGAAGCAAAATAGAAAACGAATCGAAAAGTATCTTCGTATAGTTTTTCGGGGGGATCATGGCTGCGTCGAGGTCGAAGATGACGTCGAATTCAGGAACATTCGGAATACCTCGTCATGTTCAGAGTTGACGTTGAGCTTGAAAAACAGTCCGAAAATTCGCTACCTCAGGAACAAAAATCGGAAATAAAACGAGGAGCAGCTCCGTATCATGCGGCAAGAAGAACGAGAAACCGCGTTTAGGTCCAAGCGGACGTCGAACTAGAAAAAGATTCGACAAATCACGTGACTTGCGAAGCAAAATAGAAAACGAATCAAAAAGTATCTTTGAATAGTTTTCCGGCGGGATCATATATGCGTCGAGGTCGAAGATGACGTCGAATTCCAGAAACTCCCGGAACACCTCGTCATGTTCAGAGTTGACGTTGAGCTTGAAAAACAGTCCGAAAATTCGCTACTTCAGGAACGAAAATCGGAACTAAATCTAGGAGCAACTCCGTATCATGCGGCAAGAAGAACGAAAAACCGCGTCCAGGTCCAAGTGGACGTCGAACTCGAAAAAGATTCGACAAATCACGAGACTTGCGTAGCAAAATATAAAACGAATCGAAAAGTATCTTTGTACAGTTTGTCAAAGAGATCGAAACGCTGCGTCGAGGTCGGAGATGACGTCGAATTCGAGAAACATTCGGAACACCTCGTCATGTTCAGAGTTGACGTTGAGCTTGAAAAAAAGTCCGAAAATTCGCTGCCTCAGGAACAAAAATCGGAAATAAAACGAGGAGCAGCTCCGTATCATGCGGCAAGAAGAACGAGAAACCGCGTCCAGGTCCAAGTGGACGTCGAACTCGAAAAAGATTCGACAAATCACGTGACTTGCGAAGCAAAATAGAAAACGAATCTTAAAGTATCTTTGCATAGTTTTTCGGCGGGATCATGGATGCGTCGAGGTCGAAGATGACGTCGAATTCCAGGAACTCCCGGAACACCTCGTCATGTTCAGAGTTGACGTTGAGCTTGAAAAACAGTCCGAAAATTCGCTACCTCAGGAACAAAAATCGGAACTAAATCGAGGAGCAATTCCGTATCATGCGGCAAGAAGAACGAAAAACCGCGTCCAGGTCCAAGTGAACGTCGAACTCGAAAAAGATCCGTCAAATCACGAGACTTGGGTAGCAAAATAGAAAACGAATCGAAAAGTATCTTTGTACAGTTTGTCGGAGAGATCGAAACGCCGCGTCAAGGTCGAAGATGACGTCGAATTCGAGAAACATTCGGAACACCTCGTCATGTTCAGAGTTGACGTTGAGCTTGAAAAACAGTCCGAAAATTCGCTACTTCAGGAACAAAAATCGGAAATAAAACGAGGAGCAGCTCCGTATCATGCGGCAAGAAGAACGAGAAACCGCGTCCAGGTCCAACTGGACGTCGAATTCGAAAAAGATTCGACAAATCACGTGACTTGCGAAGCAAAATAGAAAACGAATCGAAAAGTATCTTCGTATAGTTTTTCGGGGGGATCATGGCTGCGTCGAGGTCGAAGATGACGTCGAATTCAGGAACATTCGGAATACCTCGTCATGTTCAGAGTTGACGTTGAGCTTGAAAAACAGTCCGAAAATTCGCTACCTCAGGAACAAAAATCGGAAATAAAACGAGGAGCAGCTCCGTATCATGCGGCAAGAAGAACGAGAAACCGCGTCCAGGTCCAACTGGACGTCGAATTCGAAAAAGATTCGACAAATCACGTGACTTGCGAAGCAAAATAGAAAACGAATCGAAAAGTATCTTCGTATAGTTTTTCGGGGGGATCATGGCTGCGTCGAGGTCGAAGATGACGTCGAATTCAGGAACATTCGGAATACCTCGTCATGTTCAGAGTTGACGTTGAGCTTGAAAAACAGTCCGAAAATTCGCTACCTCAGGAACAAAAATCGGGAATGAAACGAGGAGCAGCTCCGTATCATGCGGCAAGAAGAACGAGAAACCGCGTCCAGGTCCAAGTGGACGTCGAACTCGAAAAAGATTCGACAAATCACGTGACTTGCGAAGCAAAATAGAAAACGAATCGAAAAGTATCTTTGAATAGTTTTTCGGCGGGATCATGGATGCGTCGAGGTCGAAGATGACGTCGAATTCCAGAAACTCCCGGAACACCTCGTCATGTTCAGAGTTGACGTTGAGCTTGAAAAACAGTCCGAAAATTCGCTACTTCAGGAACAAAAATCGGAACTAAATCTAGGAGCAACTCCGTATCATGCGGCAAGAAGAACGGAAAACCGCGTCCAGGTCCAAGCGGACGTCGAACTCGAGAAAGATTCGTCAAATCACATGACTTGCGTAGCAAAATAGAAAACGAATCGAAAAGTATCTTTGTACAGTTTGTCAGAGAGATCGAAACGCCGCCTCGAGGTCGAAGATGACGTCGAATTCGAGAAACATTCGGAACACCTCGTCTTGTTCAGAGTTGACGTTGAGCTTGAAAAACAGTCCGAAAATTCGCTACCTCAAGAACAAAAATCGGAACTAAATCGAGGAGCAACTCCGTATCATGCGGCAAGAAGAACGAAAAACCGCGTCCAGGTCCAAGTGGACGTCGAACTCGAAAAAGATTCGTCGAATCACGAGACTTGCGTAGCAAAATAGAAAACGGATCGAAAAGTATCTTTGTACAGTTTGTCAGAGAGATCGAAACGCCGCGTCAAGGTCGAAGATGACATCGAATTCGAGAAACATTCGGAACACCTCGTCTTGTTCAGAGTTGACGTTGAGCTTGAAAAACAGTCCGAAAATTCGCTACCTCAAAAACAAAAATCGGAACTAAATCCAGGAGCAACTTCGTATCATGCGGCAAGAAGAACGAAAAACCGCGTTCAGGTCCAAGTGGACGTCGAACCCGAAAAAGATTCGACAAATCACGAGACTTGCGTAGCAAAATAGAAAACGAATCAAAAAGTATCTTTGTACGGTTTGTCAAAGAGATCGAAACGCTGCGTCGAGGTCGAAGATGACGTCGAATTCAGGAACATTCGGAATACCTCGTCATGTTCAGAGTTGACGTTGAGCTTGAAAAACAGTCCGAAAATTCGCTACCTCAGGAACAAAAATCGGGAATGAAACGAGGAGCAGCTCCGTATCATGCGGCAAGAAGAACGAGAAACCGCGTCCAGGTCCAAGTGGACGTCGAACTCGAAAAAGATTCGACAAATCACGTGACTTGCGAAGCAAAATAGAAAACGAATCGAAAAGTATCTTTGAATAGTTTTTCGGCGGGATCATGGATGCGTCGAGGTCGAAGATGACGTCGAATTCCAGAAACTCCCGGAACACCTCGTCATGTTCAGAGTTGACGTTGAGCTTGAAAACAGTCCGAAAATTCGCTACTTCAGGAACAAAAATCGGAACTAAATCTAGGAGCAACTCCGTATCATGCGGCAAGAAGAACGGAAAACCGCGTCCAGGTCCAAGCGGACGTCGAACTCGAGAAAGATTCGTCAAATCACATGACTTGCGTAGCAAAATAGAAAACGAATCGAAAAGTATCTTTGTACAGTTTGTCAGAGAGATCGAAACGCCGCCTCGAGGTCGAAGATGACGTCGAATTCGAGAAACATTCGGAACACCTCGTCTTGTTCAGAGTTGACGTTGAGCTTGAAAAACAGTCCGAAAATTCGCTACCTCAAGAACAAAAATCGGAACTAAATCGAGGAGCAACTCCGTATCATGCGGCAAGAAGAACGAAAAACCGCGTCCAGGTCCAAGTGGACGTCGAACTCGAAAAAGATTCGTCGAATCACGAGACTTGCGTAGCAAAATAGAAAACGGATCGAAAAGTATCTTTGTACAGTTTGTCAGAGAGATCGAAACGCCGCGTCAAGGTCGAAGATGACATCGAATTCGAGAAACATTCGGAACACCTCGTCTTGTTCAGAGTTGACGTTGAGCTTGAAAAACAGTCCGAAAATTCGCTACCTCAAAAACAAAAATCGGAACTAAATCCAGGAGCAACTTCGTATCATGCGGCAAGAAGAACGAAAAACCGCGTTCAGGTCCAAGTGGACGTCGAACCCGAAAAAGATTCGACAAATCACGAGACTTGCGTAGCAAAATAGAAAACGAATCAAAAAGTATCTTTGTACGGTTTGTCAAAGAGATCGAAACGCTGCGTCGAGGTCGAAGATGACGTCGAATTCGAGAAACATAGGAAACACCTCGTCATGTTCAGAGTTGACGTTGAGCTTGAAAAAAAGTCCGAAAATTCGCTACCTCAGGAACAAAAATCGGAAATAAAACGAGGAGCAGCTCCGTATCATGCGGCAAGAAGAACGAGAAACCGCGTTTAGGTCCAAGCGGACGTCGAACTCGAAAAAGATTCGACAAATCACGTGACTTGCGAAGCAAAATAGAAAACGAATCAAAAAGTATCTTTGAATAGTTTTTCGGCGGGATCATATATGCGTCGAGGTCGAAGATGACGTCGAATTCCAGAAACTCCCGGAACACCTCGTCATGTTCAGAGTTGACGTTGAGCTTGAAAAACAGTCCGAAAATTCGCTACCTCAGGAACGAAAATCGGAACTAAATCGAGGAGCAACTCCGTATCATGCGGCAAGAAGAACGAAAAACCGCGTCCAGGTCCAAGTGGACGTCGAACTCGAAAAAGATTCGACAAATCACGAGACTTGCGTAGCAAAATAGAAAACGAATCGAAAAGTATCTTTCTACAGTTTGTCAAAGAGATCGAAACGCCGCGTCGAGGTCGAAGATGACGTTGAATTCGAGAAACATTCGGAACACCTCGTCATGTTCAGAGTTGACGTTGAGGTTGAAAAAAAGTCCGAAAATTCGCTACCTCAGGAACAAAAATCGGAAATAAAACGAGGAGCAGCTCCGTATCATGCGGCAAGAAGAACGAGAAACCGCGTCCACGTCCAACTGGACGTCGAACTCGAAAAAGATTCGACAAATCACGTGACTTGCGAAGCAAAATAGAAAACGAATCGAAAAGTATCTTTGCATAGTTTTTCGGCGGGATCATGGATGCGTCGAGGTCGAAGATGACGTCGAATTCCAGAAACTCCCGGAACACCTCGTCATGTTCAGAGTTGACGTTGAGCTTGAAAAACAGTCCGAAAATTCGCTACCTCAGGAACAAAAATCGGAAATAAAACGAGGAGCAGCTCCGTATCATGCGGCAAGAAGAACGAGAAACCGCGTCCACGTCCAAGTGGACGTCGAACTCGAAAAAGATTCGACAAATCACGTGACTTGCGAAGCAAAATAGAAAACGAATCGAAAAGTATCTTTGCATAGTTTTTCGGCGGGATCATGGATGCGTCGAGGTCGAAGATGACGTCGAATTCCAGAAACTCCCGGAACACCTCGTCATGTTCAGAGTTGACGTTGAGCTTGAAAAACAGTCCGAAAATTCGCTACCTCAGGAACAAAAATCGGAAATAAGACGAGGAGCAGCTCCGTATCATGCGGCAAGAAGAACGAGAAACCGCGTCCAGGTCCAAGTGGACGTCGAACTCGAAAAAGATTCGACAAATCACGTGACTTGCGAAGCAAAATAGAAAACGAATCTTAAAGTATCTTTGCATAGTTTTTCGGCGGGATCATGGATGCGTCGAGGTCGAAGATGACGTCGAATTCCAGAAACTCCCGGAACACCTCGTCATGTTCAGAGTTGACGTTGAGCTTGAAAAACAGTCCGAAAATTCGCTACCTCAGGAACAAAAATCGGAAATAAAACGAGGAGCAGCTCCGTATCATGCGGCAAGAAGAACAAGAAACCGCGTCCAGGTCCAAGCGGACGTCGAACTCGAAAAAGATTCGACAAATCACGTCACTTGCGAAGCAAAATAGAAAACGAATCAAAAAGTATCTTTGAATAGTTTTTCGGCGGGATCATATATGCGTCGAGGTCGAAGATGACGTCGAATTCCAGAAACTCCCGGAACACCTCGTCATGTTCAGAGTTGACGTTGAGCTTGAAAAACAGTCCGAAAATTCGCTACTTTAGGAACAAAAATCGGAACTAAATCTAGGAGCAACTCCGTATCATGCGGCGAGAAGAACGAAAAACCGCGTCTAGGTCCAAGCGGACGTCGAACTCGAAAAAGATTCGACAAATCACGTGACTTGCGAAGCAAAATAGAAAACGAATCGAAAAGTATCTTTGTACAGTTTGTCAGAGAGATCGAAACGCCGCGTCGAGGTCGAAGATGACGTCGAATTCGAGAAACATTCGGAACACCTCGTCTTGTTCAGAGTTGACGTTGAGCTTGAAAAACAGTCCGAAAATTCGCGACCTCAGGAACAAAAATCGGAACTAAATCGAGGAGCAACTCCGTATCATGCGGCAAGAAGAACGAAAAACCGCGTCCAGGTCCAAGTGGACGTCGAACTCGAAAAAGATTCGTCGAATCACGAGACTTGCGTAGCAAAATAGAAAACGGATCGAAAAGTATCTTTGTACAGTTTGTCAGAGAGATCGAAACACCGCGTCAAGGTCGAAGATGACATCGAATTCGAGAAACATTCGGAACACCTCGTCTTGTTCAGAGTTGACGTTGAGCTTGAAAAACAGTCCGAAAATTCGCTACCTCAAAAACAAAAATCGGAACTAAATCCAGGAGCAACTTCGTATCATGCGGCAAGAAGAACGAAAAACCGCGTTCAGGTCCAAGTGGACGTCGAACCCGAAAAAGATTCGACAAATCACGAGACTTGCGTCGCAAAATAGAAAACGAATCAAAAAGTATCTTTGTACGGTTTGTCAAAGAGATCGAAACGCTGCGTCGAGGTCGAAGATGACGTCGAATTCGAGAAACATACGAAACACCTCGTCATGTTCAGAGTTGACGTTGAGCTTGAAAAAAAGTCCGAAAATTCGCTACCTCAGGAACAAAAATCGGAAATAAAACGAGGAGCAGCTCCGTATCATGCGGCAAGAAGAACGAGAAACCGCGTTTAGGTCCAAGCGGACGTCGAACTAGAAAAAGATTCGACAAATCACGTGACTTGCGAAGCAAAATAGAAAACGAATCAAAAAGTATCTTTGAATAGTTTTCCGGCGGGATCATATATGCGTCGAGGTCGAAGATGACGTCGAATTCCAGAAACTCCCGGAACACCTCGTCATGTTCAGAGTTGACGTTGAGCTTGAAAAACAGTCCGAAAATTCGCTACTTCAGGAACGAAAATCGGAACTAAATCTAGGAGCAACTCCGTATCATGCGGCAAGAAGAACGAAAAACCGCGTTCAGGTCCAAGTGGACGTCGAACCCGAAAAAGATTCGACAAATCACGAGACTTGCGTAGCAAAATAGAAAACGAATCAAAAAGTATCTTTGTACGGTTTGTCAAAGAGATCGAAACGCTGCGTCGAGGTCGAAGATGACGTCGAATTCGAGAAACATAGGAAACACCTCGTCATGTTCAGAGTTGACGTTGAGCTTGAAAAAAAGTCCGAAAATTCGCTACCTCAGGAACAAAAATCGGAAATAAAACGAGGAGCAGCTCCGTGTCATGCGGCAAGAAGAACGAGAAACCGCGTTTAGGTCCAAGCGGACGTCGAACTCGAAAAAGATTCGACAAATCACGTGACTTGCGAAGCAAAATAGAAAACGAATCAAAAAGTATCTTTGAATAGTTTTTCGGCGGGATCATATATGCGTCGAGGTCGAAGATGACGTCGAATTCCAGAAACTCCCGGAACACCTCGTCATGTTCAGAGTTGACGTTGAGCTTGAAAAACAGTCCGAAAATTCGCTACCTCAGGAACGAAAATCGGAACTAAATCGAGGAGCAACTCCGTATCATGCGGCAAGAAGAACGAAAAACCGCGTCCAGGTCCAAGTGGACGTCGAACTCGAAAAAGATTCGACAAATCACGAGACTTGCGTAGCAAAATAGAAAACGAATCGAAAAGTATCTTTCTACAGTTTGTCAAAGAGATCGAAACGCCGCGTCGAGGTCGAAGATGACGTTGAATTCGAGAAACATTCGGAACACCTCGTCATGTTCAGAGTTGACGTTGAGGTTGAAAAAAAGTCCGAAAATTCGCTACCTCAGGAACAAAAATCGGAAATAAAACGAGGAGCAGCTCCGTATCATGCGGCAAGAAGAACGAGAAACCGCGTCCACGTCCAACTGGACGTCGAACTCGAAAAAGATTCGACAAATCACGTGACTTGCGAAGCAAAATAGAAAACGAATCGAAAAGTATCTTTGCATAGTTTTTCGGCGGGATCATGGATGCGTCGAGGTCGAAGATGACGTCGAATTCCAGAAACTCCCGGAACACCTCGTCATGTTCAGAGTTGACGTTGAGCTTGAAAAACAGTCCGAAAATTCGCTACCTCAGGAACAAAAATCGGAAATAAAACGAGGAGCAGCTCCGTATCATGCGGCAAGAAGAACGAGAAACCGCGTCCACGTCCAAGTGGACGTCGAACTCGAAAAAGATTCGACAAATCACGTGACTTGCGAAGCAAAATAGAAAACGAATCGAAAAGTATCTTTGCATAGTTTTTCGGCGGGATCATGGATGCGTCGAGGTCGAAGATGACGTCGAATTCCAGAAACTCCCGGAACACCTCGTCATGTTCAGAGTTGACGTTGAGCTTGAAAAACAGTCCGAAAATTCGCTACCTCAGGAACAAAAATCGGAAATAAGACGAGGAGCAGCTCCGTATCATGCGGCAAGAAGAACGAGAAACCGCGTCCAGGTCCAAGTGGACGTCGAACTCGAAAAAGATTCGACAAATCACGTGACTTGCGAAGCAAAATAGAAAACGAATCGAAAAGTATCTTTGTACAGTTTGTCAGAGAGATCGAAACGCCGCGTCGAGGTCGAAGATGACGTCGAATTCGAGAAACATTCGGAACACCTCGTCTTGTTCAGAGTTGACGTTGAGCTTGAAAAACAGTCCGAAAATTCGCGACCTCAGGAACAAAAATCGGAACTAAATCGAGGAGCAACTCCGTATCATGCGGCAAGAAGAACGAAAAACCGCGTCCAGGTCCAAGTGGACGTCGAACTCGAAAAAGATTCGTCGAATCACGAGACTTGCGTAGCAAAATAGAAAACGGATCGAAAAGTATCTTTGTACAGTTTGTCAGAGAGATCGAAACACCGCGTCAAGGTCGAAGATGACATCGAATTCGAGAAACATTCGGAACACCTCGTCTTGTTCAGAGTTGACGTTGAGCTTGAAAAACAGTCCGAAAATTCGCTACCTCAAAAACAAAAATCGGAACTAAATCCAGGAGCAACTTCGTATCATGCGGCAAGAAGAACGAAAAACCGCGTTCAGGTCCAAGTGGACGTCGAACCCGAAAAAGATTCGACAAATCACGAGACTTGCGTCGCAAAATAGAAAACGAATCAAAAAGTATCTTTGTACGGTTTGTCAAAGAGATCGAAACGCTGCGTCGAGGTCGAAGATGACGTCGAATTCGAGAAACATACGAAACACCTCGTCATGTTCAGAGTTGACGTTGAGCTTGAAAAAAAGTCCGAAAATTCGCTACCTCAGGAACAAAAATCGGAAATAAAACGAGGAGCAGCTCCGTATCATGCGGCAAGAAGAACGAGAAACCGCGTTTAGGTCCAAGCGGACGTCGAACTAGAAAAAGATTCGACAAATCACGTGACTTGCGAAGCAAAATAGAAAACGAATCGAAAAGTATCTTTGAATAGTTTTCCGGCGGGATCATATATGCGTCGAGGTCGAAGATGACGTCGAATTCCAGAAACTCCCGGAACACCTCGTCATGTTCAGAGTTGACGTTGAGCTTGAAAAACAGTCCGAAAATTCGCTACTTCAGGAACGAAAATCGGAACTAAATCTAGGAGCAACTCCGTATCATGCGGCAAGAAGAACGAAAAACCGCGTCCAGGTCCAAGTGGACGTCGAACTCGAAAAAGATTCGACAAATCACGAGACTTGCGTAGCAAAATATAAAACGAATCGAAAAGTATCTTTGTACAGTTTGTCAAAGAGATCGAAACGCTGCGTCGAGGTCGGAGATGACGTCGAATTCGAGAAACATTCGGAACACCTCGTCATGTTCAGAGTTGACGTTGAGCTTGAAAAACAGTCCGAAAATTCGCTACTTCAGGAACAAAAATCGGAAATAAAACGAGGAGCAGCTCCGTATCATGCGGCAAGAAGAACGAGAAACCGCGTCCAGGTCCAACTGGACGTCGAATTCGAAAAAGATTCGACAAATCACGTGACTTGCGAAGCAAAATAGAAAACGAATCGAAAAGTATCTTCGTATAGTTTTTCGGGGGGATCATGGCTGCGTCGAGGTCGAAGATGACGTCGAATTCAGGAACATTCGGAATACCTCGTCATGTTCAGAGTTGACGTTGAGCTTGAAAAACAGTCCGAAAATTCGCTACCTCAGGAACAAAAATCGGAAATAAAACGAGGAGCAGCTCCGTATCATGCGGCAAGAAGAACGAGAAACCGCGTCCAGGTCCAACTGGACGTCGAATTCGATAAAGATTCGACAAATCACGTGACTTGCGAAGCAAAATAGAAAACGAATCGAAAAGTATCTTCGTATAGTTTTTCGGGGGGATCATGGCTGCGTCGAGGTCGAAGATGACGTCGAATTCAGGAACATTCGGAATACCTCGTCATGTTCAGAGTTGACGTTGAGCTTGAAAAACAGTCCGAAAATTCGCTACCTCAGGAACAAAAATCGGGAATGAAACGAGGAGCAGCTCCGTATCATGCGGCAAGAAGAACGAGAAACCGCGTCCAGGTCCAAGTGGACGTCGAACTCGAAAAAGATTCGACAAATCACGTGACTTGCGAAGCAAAATAGAAAACGAATCGAAAAGTATCTTTGAATAGTTTTTCGGCGGGATCATGGATGCGTCGAGGTCGAAGATGACGTCGAATTCCAGAAACTCCCGGAACACCTCGTCATGTTCAGAGTTGACGTTGAGCTTGAAAAACAGTCCGAAAATTCGCTACTTCAGGAACAAAAATCGGAACTAAATCTAGGAGCAACTCCGTATCATGCGGCAAGAAGAACGGAAAACCGCGTCCAGGTCCAAGCGGACGTCGAACTCGAGAAAGATTCGTCAAATCACATGACTTGCGTAGCAAAATAGAAAACGAATCGAAAAGTATCTTTGTACAGTTTGTCAGAGAGATCGAAACGCCGCCTCGAGGTCGAAGATGACGTCGAATTCGAGAAACATTCGGAACACCTCGTCTTGTTCAGAGTTGACGTTGAGCTTGAAAAACAGTCCGAAAATTCGCTACCTCAAGAACAAAAATCGGAACTAAATCGAGGAGCAACTCCGTATCATGCGGCAAGAAGAACGAAAAACCGCGTCCAGGTCCAAGTGGACGTCGAACTCGAAAAAGATTCGTCGAATCACGAGACTTGCGTAGCAAAATAGAAAACGGATCGAAAAGTATCTTTGTACAGTTTGTCAGAGAGATCGAAACGCCGCGTCAAGGTCGAAGATGACATCGAATTCGAGAAACATTCGGAACACCTCGTCTTGTTCAGAGTTGACGTTGAGCTTGAAAAACAGTCCGAAAATTCGCTACCTCAAAAACAAAAATCGGAACTAAATCCAGGAGCAACTTCGTATCATGCGGCAAGAAGAACGAAAAACCGCGTTCAGGTCCAAGTGGACGTCGAACCCGAAAAAGATTCGACAAATCACGAGACTTGCGTAGCAAAATAGAAAACGAATCAAAAAGTATCTTTGTACGGTTTGTCAAAGAGATCGAAACGCTGCGTCGAGGTCGAAGATGACGTCGAATTCGAGAAACATAGGAAACACCTCGTCATGTTCAGAGTTGACGTTGAGCTTGAAAAAAAGTCCGAAAATTCGCTACCTCAGGAACAAAAATCGGAAATAAAACGAGGAGCAGCTCCGTATCATGCGGCAAGAAGAACGAGAAACCGCGTTTAGGTCCAAGCGGACGTCGAACTCGAAAAAGATTCGACAAATCACGTGACTTGCGAAGCAAAATAGAAATCGAATCAAAAAGTATCTTTGAATAGTTTTTCGGCGGGATCATATATGCGTCGAGGTCGAAGATGACGTCGAATTCCAGAAACTCCCGGAACACCTCGTCATGTTCAGAGTTGACGTTGAGCTTGAAAAACAGTCCGAAAATTCGCTACCTCAGGAACGAAAATCGGAACTAAATCGAGGAGCAACTCCGTATCATTCGGCAAGAAGAACGAAAAACCGCGTCCAGGTCCAAGTGGACGTCGAACTCGAAAAAGATTCGACAAATCACGAGACTTGCGTAGCAAAATAGAAAACGAATCGAAAAGTATCTTTCTACAGTTTGTCAAAGAGATCGAAACGCCGCGTCGAGGTCGAAGATGACGTTGAATTCGAGAAACATTCGGAACACCTCGTCATGTTCAGAGTTGACGTTGAGGTTGAAAAAAAGTCCGAAAATTCGCTACCTCAGGAACAAAAATCGTAAATAAAACGAGGAGCAGCTCCGTATCATGCGGCAAGAAGAACGAGAAACCGCGTCCACGTCCAACTGGACGTCGAACTCGAAAAAGATTCGACAAATCACGTGACTTGCGAAGCAAAATAGAAAACGAATCGAAAAGTATCTTTGCATAGTTTTTCGGCGGGATCATGGATGCGTCGAGGTCGAAGATGACGTCGAATTCCAGAAACTCCCGGAACACCTCGTCATGTTCAGAGTTGACGTTGAGCTTGAAAAACAGTCCGAAAATTCGCTACCTCAGGAACAAAAATCGGAAATAAAACGAGGAGCAGCTCCGTATCATGCGGCAAGAAGAACGAGAAACCGCGTCCACGTCCAAGTGGACGTCGAACTCGAAAAAGATTCGACAAATCACGTGACTTGCGAAGCAAAATAGAAAACGAATCGAAAAGTATCTTTGCATAGTTTTTCGGCGGGATCATGGATGCGTCGAGGTCGAAGATGACGTCGAATTCCAGAAACTCCCGGAACACCTCGTCATGTTCAGAGTTGACGTTGAGCTTGAAAAACAGTCCGAAAATTCGCTACCTCAGGAACAAAAATCGGAAATAAGACGAGGAGCAGCTCCGTATCATGCGGCAAGAAGAACGAGAAACCGCGTCCAGGTCCAAGTGGACGTCGAACTCGAAAAAGATTCGACAAATCACGTGACTTGCGAAGCAAAATAGAAAACGAATCTTAAAGTATCTTTGCATAGTTTTTCGGCGGGATCATGGATGCGTCGAGGTCGAAGATGACGTCGAATTCCAGAAACTCCCGGAACACCTCGTCATGTTCAGAGTTGACGTTGAGCTTGAAAAACAGTCCGAAAATTCGCTACCTCAGGAACAAAAATCGGAAATAAAACGAGGAGCAGCTCCGTATCATGCGGCAAGAAGAACAAGAAACCGCGTCCAGGTCCAAGCGGAAGTCGAACTCGAAAAAGATTCGACAAATCACGTCACTTGCGAAGCAAAATAGAAAACGAATCAAAAAGTATCTTTGAATAGTTTTTCGGCGGGATCATATATGCGTCGAGGTCGAAGATGACGTCGAATTCCAGAAACTCCCGGAACACCTCGTCATGTTCAGAGTTGACGTTGAGCTTGAAAAACAGTCCGAAAATTCGCTACTTTAGGAACAAAAATCGGAACTAAATCTAGGAGCAACTCCGTATCATGCGGCGAGAAGAACGAAAAACCGCGTCTAGGTCCAAGCGGACGTCGAACTCGAAAAAGATTCGACAAATCACGTGACTTGCGAAGCAAAATAGAAAACGAATCGAAAAGTATCTTTGTACAGTTTGTCAGAGAGATCGAAACGCCGCGTCGAGGTCGAAGATGACGTCGAATTCGAGAAACATTCGGAACACCTCGTCTTGTTCAGAGTTGACGTTGAGCTTGAAAAACAGTCCGAAAATTCGCTACCTCAAAAACAAAAATCGGAACTAAATCCAGGAGCAACTTCGTATCATGCGGCAAGAAGAACGAAAAACCGCGTTCAGGTCCAAGTGGACGTCGAACCCGAAAAAGATTCGACAAATCACGAGACTTGCGTCGCAAAATAGAAAACGAATCAAAAAGTATCTTTGTACGGTTTGTCAAAGAGATCGAAACGCTGCGTCGAGGTCGAAGATGACGTCGAATTCGAGAAACATACGAAACACCTCGTCATGTTCAGAGTTGACGTTGAGCTTGAAAAAAAGTCCGAAAATTCGCTACCTCAGGAACAAAAATCGGAAATAAAACGAGGAGCAGCTCCGTATCATGCGGCAAGAAGAACGAGAAACCGCGTTTAGGTCCAAGCGGACGTCGAACTAGAAAAAGATTCGACAAATCACGTGACTTGCGAAGCAAAATAGAAAACGAATCAAAAAGTATCTTTGAATAGTTTTCCGGCGGGATCATATATGCGTCGAGGTCGAAGATGACGTCGAATTCCAGAAACTCCCGGAACACCTCGTCATGTTCAGAGTTGACGTTGAGCTTGAAAAACAGTCCGAAAATTCGCTACTTCAGGAACGAAAATCGGAACTAAATCTAGGAGCAACTCCGTATCATGCGGCAAGACGAACGAAAAACCGCGTCCAGGTCCAAGTGGACGTCGAACTCGAAAAAGATTCGACAAATCACGAGACTTGCGTAGCAAAATATAAAACGAATCGAAAAGTATCTTTGTACAGTTTGTCAAAGAGATCGAAACGCTGCGTCGAGGTCGGAGATGACGTCGAATTCGAGAAACATTCGGAACACCTCGTCATGTTCAGAGTTGACGTTGAGCTTGAAAAACAGTCCGAAAATTCGCTACTTCAGGAACAAAAATCGGAAATAAAACGAGGAGCAGCTCCGTATCATGCGGCAAGAAGAACGAGAAACCGCGTCCAGGTCCAAGTGGACGTCGAATTCGGAAAAGATTCGACAAATCACGTGACTTGCGAAGCAAAATAGAAAACGAATCTTAAAGTATCTTTGCATAGTTTTTCGGCGGGATCATGGATGCGTCGAGGTCGAAGATGACGTCGAATTCCAGGAACTCCCGGAACACCTCGTCATGTTCAGAGTTGACGTTGAGCTTGAAAAACAGTCCGAAAATTCGCTACCTCAGGAACAAAAATCGGAACTAAATCGAGGAGCAATTCCGTATCATGCGGCAAGAAGAACGAAAAACCGCGTCCAGGTCCAAGTGAACGTCGAACTCGAAAAAGATTCGACAAATCACGTGACTTGCGAAGCAAAATAGAAAACGAATCGAAAAGTATCTTCGTATAGTTTTTCGGGGGGATCATGGCTGCGTCGAGGTCGAAGATGACGTCGAATTCAGGAACATTCGGAATACCTCGTCATGTTCAGAGTTGACGTTGAGCTTGAAAAACAGTCCGAAAATTCGCTACCTCAGGAACAAAAATCGGAAATAAAACGAGGAGCAGCTCCGTATCATGCGGCAAGAAGAACGAGAAACCGCGTCCAGGTCCAACTGGACGTCGAATTCGATAAAGATTCGACAAATCACGTGACTTGCGAAGCAAAATAGAAAACGAATCGAAAAGTATCTTCGTATAGTTTTTCGGGGGGATCATGGCTGCGTCGAGGTCGAAGATGACGTCGAATTCAGGAACATTCGGAATACCTCGTCATGTTCAGAGTTGACGTTGAGCTTGAAAAACAGTCCGAAAATTCGCTACCTCAGGAACAAAAATCGGGAATGAAACGAGGAGCAGCTCCGTATCATGCGGCAAGAAGAACGAGAAACCGCGTCCAGGTCCAAGTGGACGTCGAACTCGAAAAAGATTCGACAAATCACGTGACTTGCGAAGCAAAATAGAAAACGAATCGAAAAGTATCTTTGAATAGTTTTTCGGCGGGATCATGGATGCGTCGAGGTCGAAGATGACGTCGAATTCCAGAAACTCCCGGAACACCTCGTCATGTTCAGAGTTGACGTTGAGCTTGAAAAACAGTCCGAAAATTCGCTACTTCAGGAACAAAAATCGGAACTAAATCTAGGAGCAACTCCGTATCATGCGGCAAGAAGAACGGAAAACCGCGTCCAGGTCCAAGCGGACGTCGAACTCGAGAAAGATTCGTCAAATCACATGACTTGCGTAGCAAAATAGAAAACGAATCGAAAAGTATCTTTGTACAGTTTGTCAGAGAGATCGAAACGCCGCCTCGAGGTCGAAGATGACGTCGAATTCGAGAAACATTCGGAACACCTCGTCTTGTTCAGAGTTGACGTTGAGCTTGAAAAACAGTCCGAAAATTCGCTACCTCAAGAACAAAAATCGGAACTAAATCGAGGAGCAACTCCGTATCATGCGGCAAGAAGAACGAAAAACCGCGTCCAGGTCCAAGTGGACGTCGAACTCGAAAAAGATTCGTCGAATCACGAGACTTGCGTAGCAAAATAGAAAACGGATCGAAAAGTATCTTTGTACAGTTTGTCAGAGAGATCGAAACGCCGCGTCAAGGTCGAAGATGACATCGAATTCGAGAAACATTCGGAACACCTCGTCTTGTTCAGAGTTGACGTTGAGCTTGAAAAACAGTCCGAAAATTCGCTACCTCAAAAACAAAAATCGGAACTAAATCCAGGAGCAACTTCGTATCATGCGGCAAGAAGAACGAAAAACCGCGTTCAGGTCCAAGTGGACGTCGAACCCGAAAAAGATTCGACAAATCACGAGACTTGCGTAGCAAAATAGAAAACGAATCAAAAAGTATCTTTGTACGGTTTGTCAAAGAGATCGAAACGCTGCGTCGAGGTCGAAGATGACGTCGAATTCGAGAAACATAGGAAACACCTCGTCATGTTCAGAGTTGACGTTGAGCTTGAAAAAAAGTCCGAAAATTCGCTACCTCAGGAACAAAAATCGGAAATAAAACGAGGAGCAGCTCCGTATCATGCGGCAAGAAGAACGAGAAACCGCGTTTAGGTCCAAGCGGACGTCGAACTCGAAAAAGATTCGACAAATCACGTGACTTGCGAAGCAAAATAGAAAACGAATCAAAAAGTATCTTTGAATAGTTTTTCGGCGGGATCATATATGCGTCGAGGTCGAAGATGACGTCGAATTCCAGAAACTCCCGGAACACCTCGTCATGTTCAGAGTTGACGTTGAGCTTGAAAAACAGTCCGAAAATTCGCTACCTCAGGAACGAAAATCGGAACTAAATCGAGGAGCAACTCCGTATCATTCGGCAAGAAGAACGAAAAACCGCGTCCAGGTCCAAGTGGACGTCGAACTCGAAAAAGATTCGACAAATCACGAGACTTGCGTAGCAAAATAGAAAACGAATCGAAAAGTATCTTTCTACAGTTTGTCAAAGAGATCGAAACGCCGCGTCGAGGTCGAAGATGACGTTGAATTCGAGAAACATTCGGAACACCTCGTCATGTTCAGAGTTGACGTTGAGGTTGAAAAAAAGTCCGAAAATTCGCTACCTCAGGAACAAAAATCGTAAATAAAACGAGGAGCAGCTCCGTATCATGCGGCAAGAAGAACGAGAAACCGCGTCCACGTCCAACTGGACGTCGAACTCGAAAAAGATTCGACAAATCACGTGACTTGCGAAGCAAAATAGAAAACGAATCGAAAAGTATCTTTGCATAGTTTTTCGGCGGGATCATGGATGCGTCGAGGTCGAAGATGACGTCGAATTCCAGAAACTCCCGGAACACCTCGTCATGTTCAGAGTTGACGTTGAGCTTGAAAAACAGTCCGAAAATTCGCTACCTCAGGAACAAAAATCGGAAATAAAACGAGGAGCAGCTCCGTATCATGCGGCAAGAAGAACGAGAAACCGCGTCCACGTCCAAGTGGACGTCGAACTCGAAAAAGATTCGACAAATCACGTGACTTGCGAAGCAAAATAGAAAACGAATCGAAAAGTATCTTTGCATAGTTTTTCGGCGGGATCATGGATGCGTCGAGGTCGAAGATGACGTCGAATTCCAGAAACTCCCGGAACACCTCGTCATGTTCAGAGTTGACGTTGAGCTTGAAAAACAGTCCGAAAATTCGCTACCTCAGGAACAAAAATCGGAAATAAGACGAGGAGCAGCTCCGTATCATGCGGCAAGAAGAACGAGAAACCGCGTCCAGGTCCAAGTGGACGTCGAACTCGAAAAAGATTCGACAAATCACGTGACTTGCGAAGCAAAATAGAAAACGAATCTTAAAGTATCTTTGCATAGTTTTTCGGCGGGATCATGGATGCGTCGAGGTCGAAGATGACGTCGAATTCCAGAAACTCCCGGAACACCTCGTCATGTTCAGAGTTGACGTTGAGCTTGAAAAACAGTCCGAAAATTCGCTACCTCAGGAACAAAAATCGGAAATAAAACGAGGAGCAGCTCCGTATCATGCGGCAAGAAGAACAAGAAACCGCGTCCAGGTCCAAGCGGAAGTCGAACTCGAAAAAGATTCGACAAATCACGTCACTTGCGAAGCAAAATAGAAAACGAATCAAAAAGTATCTTTGAATAGTTTTTCGGCGGGATCATATATGCGTCGAGGTCGAAGATGACGTCGAATTCCAGAAACTCCCGGAACACCTCGTCATGTTCAGAGTTGACGTTGAGCTTGAAAAACAGTCCGAAAATTCGCTACTTTAGGAACAAAAATCGGAACTAAATCTAGGAGCAACTCCGTATCATGCGGCGAGAAGAACGAAAAACCGCGTCTAGGTCCAAGCGGACGTCGAACTCGAAAAAGATTCGACAAATCACGTGACTTGCGAAGCAAAATAGAAAACGAATCGAAAAGTATCTTTGTACAGTTTGTCAGAGAGATCGAAACGCCGCGTCGAGGTCGAAGATGACGTCGAATTCGAGAAACATTCGGAACACCTCGTCTTGTTCAGAGTTGACGTTGAGCTTGAAAAACAGTCCGAAAATTCGCTACCTCAAAAACAAAAATCGGAACTAAATCCAGGAGCAACTTCGTATCATGCGGCAAGAAGAACGAAAAACCGCGTTCAGGTCCAAGTGGACGTCGAACCCGAAAAAGATTCGACAAATCACGAGACTTGCGTCGCAAAATAGAAAACGAATCAAAAAGTATCTTTGTACGGTTTGTCAAAGAGATCGAAACGCTGCGTCGAGGTCGAAGATGACGTCGAATTCGAGAAACATACGAAACACCTCGTCATGTTCAGAGTTGACGTTGAGCTTGAAAAAAAGTCCGAAAATTCGCTACCTCAGGAACAAAAATCGGAAATAAAACGAGGAGCAGCTCCGTATCATGCGGCAAGAAGAACGAGAAACCGCGTTTAGGTCCAAGCGGACGTCGAACTAGAAAAAGATTCGACAAATCACGTGACTTGCGAAGCAAAATAGAAAACGAATCAAAAAGTATCTTTGAATAGTTTTCCGGCGGGATCATATATGCGTCGAGGTCGAAGATGACGTCGAATTCCAGAAACTCCCGGAACACCTCGTCATGTTCAGAGTTGACGTTGAGCTTGAAAAACAGTCCGAAAATTCGCTACTTCAGGAACGAAAATCGGAACTAAATCTAGGAGCAACTCCGTATCATGCGGCAAGAAGAACGAAAAACCGCGTCCAGGTCCAAGTGGACGTCGAACTCGAAAAAGATTCGACAAATCACGAGACTTGCGTAGCAAAATATAAAACGAATCGAAAAGTATCTTTGTACAGTTTGTCAAAGAGATCGAAACGCTGCGTCGAGGTCGGAGATGACGTCGAATTCGAGAAACATTCGGAACACCTCGTCATGTTCAGAGTTGACGTTGAGCTTGAAAAACAGTCCGAAAATTCGCTACTTCAGGAACAAAAATCGGAAATAAAACGAGGAGCAGCTCCGTATCATGCGGCAAGAAGAACGAGAAACCGCGTCCAGGTCCAAGTGGACGTCGAATTCGGAAAAGATTCGACAAATCACGTGACTTGCGAAGCAAAATAGAAAACGAATCTTAAAGTATCTTTGCATAGTTTTTCGGCGGGATCATGGATGCGTCGAGGTCGAAGATGACGTCGAATTCCAGGAACTCCCGGAACACCTCGTCATGTTCAGAGTTGACGTTGAGCTTGAAAAACAGTCCGAAAATTCGCTACCTCAGGAACAAAAATCGGAACTAAATCGAGGAGCAATTCCGTATCATGCGGCAAGAAGAACGAAAAACCGCGTCCAGGTCCAAGTGAACGTCGAACTCGAAAAAGATTCGACAAATCACGTGACTTGCGAAGCAAAATAGAAAACGAATCGAAAAGTATCTTCGTATAGTTTTTCGGGGGGATCATGGCTGCGTCGAGGTCGAAGATGACGTCGAATTCAGGAACATTCGGAATACCTCGTCATGTTCAGAGTTGACGTTGAGCTTGAAAAACAGTCCGAAAATTCGCTACCTCAGGAACAAAAATCGGAAATAAAACGAGGAGCAGCTCCGTATCATGCGGCAAGAAGAACGAGAAACCGCGTCCAGGTCCAACTGGACGTCGAATTCGAAAAAGATTCGACAAATCACGTGACTTGCGAAGCAAAATAGAAAACGAATCGAAAAGTATCTTCGTATAGTTTTTCGGGGGGATCATGGCTGCGTCGAGGTCGAAGATGACGTCGAATTCAGGAACATTCGGAATACCTCGTCATGTTCAGAGTTGACGTTGAGCTTGAAAAACAGTCCGAAAATTCGCTACCTCAGGAACAAAAATCGGGAATGAAACGAGGAGCAGCTCCGTATCATGCGGCAAGAAGAACGAGAAACCGCGTCCAGGTCCAAGTGGACGTCGAACTCGAGAAAGATTCGTCAAATCACATGACTTGCGTAGCAAAATAGAAAACGAATCGAAAAGTATCTTTGTACAGTTTGTCAGAAAGATCGAAACGCCGCCTCGAGGTCGAAGATGACGTCGAATTCGAGAAACATTCGGAACACCTCGTCTTGTTCAGAGTTGACGTTAAGCTTGAAAAACAGTCCGAAAATTCGCTACCTCAAGAACAAAAATCGGAACTAAATCGAGGAGCAACTCCGTATCATGCGGCAAGAAGAACGAAAAACCGCGTCCAGGTCCAAGTGGACGTCGAACTCGAAAAAGATTCGTCGAATCACGAGACTTGCGTAGCAAAATAGAAAACGGATCGAAAAGTATCTTTGTACAGTTTGTCAGAGAGATCGAAACGCCGCGTCAAGGTCGAAGATGACATCGAATTCGAGAAACATTCGGAACACCTCGTCTTGTTCAGAGTTGACGTTGAGCTTGAAAAACAGTCCGAAAATTCGCTACCTCAAAAACAAAAATCGGAACTAAATCCAGGAGCAACTGCGTATCATGCGGCAAGAAGAACGAAAAACCGCGTTCAGGTCCAAGTGGACGTCGAACCCGAAAAAGATTCGACAAATCACGAGACTTGCGTAGCAAAATAGAAAACGAATCAAAAAGTATCTTTGTACGGTTTGTCAAAGAGATCGAAACGCTGCGTCGAGGTCGAAGATGACGTCGAATTCGAGAAACATAGGAAACACCTCGTCATGTTCAGAGTTGACGTTGAGCTTGAAAAAAAGTCCGAAAATTCGCTACCTCAGGAACAAAAATCGGAAATAAAACGAGGAGCAGCTCCGTATCATGCGGCAAGAAGAACGAGAAACCGCGTTTAGGTCCAAGCGGACGTCGAACTCGAAAAAGATTCGACAAATCACGTGACTTGCGAAGCAAAATAGAAAACGAATCAAAAAGTATCTTTGAATAGTTTTTCGGCGGGATCATCTATGCGTCGAGGTCGAAGATGACGTCGAATTCCAGAAACTCCCGGAACACCTCGTCATGTTCAGAGTTGACGTTGAGCTTGAAAAACAGTCCGAAAATTCGCTACCTCAGGAACGAAAATCGGAACTAAATCGAGGAGCAACTCCGTATCATGCGGCAAGAAGAACGAAAAACCGCGTCCAGGTCCAAGTGGACGTCGAACTCGAAAAAGATTCGACAAATCACGTGACTTGCGAAGCAAAATAGAAAACGAATCGAAAAGTATCTTTGTACAGTTTGTCAGAGAGATCGAAACGCCGCGTCGAGGTCGAAGATGACGTCGAATTCGAGAAACATTCGGAACACCTCGTCTTGTTCAGAGTTGACGTTGAGCTTGAAAAACAGTCCGAAAATTCGCGACCTCAGGAACAAAAATCGGAACTAAATCGAGGAGCAACTCCGTATCATGCGGCAAGAAGAACGAAAAACCGCGTCCAGGTCCAAGTGGACGTCGAACTCGAAAAAGATTCGTCGAATCACGAGACTTGCGTAGCAAAATAGAAAACGGATCGAAAAGTATCTTTGTACAGTTTGTCAGAGAGATCGAAACGCCGCGTCAAGGTCGAAGATGACATCGAATTCGAGAAACATTCGGAACACCTCGTCTTGTTCAGAGTTGACGTTGAGCTTGAAAAACAGTCCGAAAATTCGCTACCTTAGGAACAAAAATCGGAAATAAAACGAGGAGCAGCTCCGTATCATGCGGCAAGGAGAACGAGAAACCGCGTCCAGGTCCAAGTGGAGGTCGAACTCGAAAAAGATTCGACAAATCACGTGACTTGCGAAGCAAAATAGGAAACGAATCGAAAAGTATCTTTGAATAGTTTTTCGGCGGGATCATGGATGCGTCGAGGTCGAAGATGACGTCGAATTCCAGAAACTCCCGGAACACCTCGTCATGTTCAGAGTTGACGTTGAGCTTGAAAAACAGTCCGAAAATTCGCTACTTTGGGAACAAAAATCGGAACTAAATCTAGGAGCAACTCCGTATCATGCGGCAAGAAGAACGAAAAACCGCGTCCAGGTCCAAGCGGACGTCGAACTCGAAAAAGATTCGACAAATCACGTGACTCGCGAAGCAAAATAGAAAACGAATCGAAAAGTATCTTTGCATAGTTTTTCGGCGGGATCATGGATGCGTCGAGGTCGAAGATGACGTCGAATTCCAGAAACTCTCGAAACACCTCGTCATGTTCAGAGTTGACGTTGAGCTTGAAAAACAGTCCGAAAATTCGCTACCTCAGGAACAAAAATCGTAAATAAAACGAGGAGCAGCTCCGTATCATGCGGCAAGGAGAACGAGAAACCGCGTCCAGGTCCAAGTGGACGTCGAACTCGAAAAAGATTCGACAAATCACGTGACTTGCGAAGCAAAATAGAAAACGAATCGAAAAGTATCTTTGTACAGTTTGTCAGAGAGATCGAAACGCCGCGTCGAGGTCGAAGATGACGTCGAATTCGAGAAACATTCGGAACACCTCGTCTTGTTCAGAGTTGACGTTGAGCTTGAAAAACAGTCCGAAAATTCGCGACCTCAGGAACAAAAATCGGAACTAAATCGAGGAGCAACTCCGTATCATGCGGCAAGAAGAACGAAAAACCGCGTCCAGGTCCAAGTGGACGTCAAACTCGAAAAAGATTCGTCGAATCACGAGACTTGCGTAGCAAAATAGAAAACGGATCGAAAAGTATCTTTGTACAGTTTGTCAGAGAGATCGAAACGCCGCGTCAAGGTCGAAGATGACATCGAATTCGAGAAACATTCGGAACACCTCGTCTTGTTCAGAGTTGACGTTGAGCTTGAAAAACAGTCCGAAAATTCGCTACCTCAAAAACAAAAATCGGAACTAAATCCAGGAGCAACTTCGTATCATGCGGCAAGAAGAACGAAAAACCGCGTTCAGGTCCAAGTGGACGTCGAACCCGAAAAAGATTCGACAAATCACGAGACTTGCGTAGCAAAATAGAAAACGAATCAAAAAGTATCTTTGTACGGTTTGTCAAAGAGATCGAAACGCTGCGTCGAGGTCGAAGATGACGTCGAATTCGAGAAACATACGAAACACCTCGTCATGTTCAGAGTTGACGTTGAGCTTGAAAAAAAGTCCGAAAATTCGCTACCTCAGGAACAAAAATCGGAAATAAAACGAGGAGCAGCTCCGTATCATGCGGCAAGAAGAACGAGAAACCGCGTTTAGGTCCAAGCGGACGTCGAACTCGAAAAAGATTCGACAAATCACGTGACTTGCGAAGCAAAATAGAAAACGAATCAAAAAGTATCTTTGAATAGTTTTCCGGCGGGATCATATATGCGTCGAGGTCGAAGATGACGTCGAATTCCAGAAACTCCCGGAACACCTCGTCATGTTCAGAGTTGACGTTGAGCTTGAAAAACAGTCCGAAAATTCGCTACCTCAGGAACGAAAATCGGAACTAAATCGAGGAGCAACTCCGTATCATGCGGCAAGAAGAACGAAAAACCGCGTCCAGGTCCAAGTGGACGTCGAACTCGAAAAAGATTCGACAAATCACGAGACTTGCGTAGCAAAATAGAAAACGAATCGAAAAGTATCTTTCTACAGTTTGTCAAAGAGATCGAAACGCCGCGTCGAGGTCGAAGATGACGTTGAATTCGAGAAACATTCGGAACACCTCGTCATGTTCAGAGTTGACGTTGAGGTTGAAAAAAAGTCCGAAAATTCGCTACCTCAGGAACAAAAATCGGAAATAAAACGAGGAGCAGCTCCGTATCATGCGGCAAGAAGAACGAGAAACCGCGTCCACGTCCAAGTGGACGTCGAACTCGAAAAAGATTCGACAAATCACGTGACTTGCGAAGCAAAATAGAAAACGAATCGAAAAGTATCTTTGCATAGTTTTTCGGCGGGATCATGGATGCGTCGAGGTCGAAGATGACGTCGAATTCCAGAAACTCCCGGAACACCTCGTCATGTTCAGAGTTGACGTTGAGCTTGAAAAACAGTCCGAAAATTCGCTACCTCAGGAACAAAAATCGGAAATAAAACGAGGAGCAGCTCCGTATCATGCGGCAAGAAGAACGAGAAACCGCGTCCACGTCCAAGTGGACGTCGAACTCGAAAAAGATTCGACAAATCACGTGACTTGCGAAGCAAAATAGAAAACGAATCGAAAAGTATCTTTGCATAGTTTTTCGGCGGGATCATGGATGCGTCGAGGTCGAAGATGACGTCGAATTCCAGAAACTCCCGGAACACCTCGTCATGTTCAGAGTTGACGTTGAGCTTGAAAAACAGTCCGAAAATTCGCTACCTCAGGAACAAAAATCGGAAATAAGACGAGGAGCAGCTCCGTATCATGCGGCAAGGAGAACGAGAAACCGCGTCCAGGTCCAAGTGGACGTCGAACTCGAAAAAGATTCGACAAATCACGTGACTTGCGAAGCAAAATAGAAAACGAATCGAAAAGTATCTTTGTACAGTTTGTCAGAGAGATCGAAACGCCGCGTCGAGGTCGAAGATGACGTCGAATTCGAGAAACATTCGGAACACCTCGTCTTGTTCAGAGTTGACGTTGAGCTTGAAAAACAGTCCGAAAATTCGCGACCTCAGGAACAAAAATCGGAACTAAATCGAGGAGCAGCTCCGTATCATGCGGCAAGAAGAACGAGAAACCGCGTTTAGGTCCAAGCGGACGTCGAACTCGAAAAAGATTCGACAAATCACGTGACTTGCGAAGCAAAATAGAAAACGAATCAAAAAGTATCTTTGAATAGTTTTCCGGCGGGATCATATATGCGTCGAGGTCGAAGATGACGTCGAATTCCAGAAACTCCCGGAACACCTCGTCATGTTCAGAGTTGACGTTGAGCTTGAAAAACAGTCCGAAAATTCGCTACTTCAGGAACGAAAATCGGAACTAAATCTAGGAGCAACTCCGTATCATGCGGTGTCACAACCCAGGTGGATAATGACAATTAAATATACCATTAACAGTAATAGTCAATGATATTTTGTCTCCTCAATTTAACACCTAAGTGTTGGGATCGGAGACTACCAGAGGAGGAAAGGTTGTATTCATAAATTATTGAAATATTATGTATAAATTGAATAAAATGATCTTTATTATACCTCTTTGAATTTATTCAATATCAACGATTTCCACGATTTTGGGCGTAGAGGGTAATGGGGTGGTTAAAGGTGGAACGTTGAAAACTCGAGTCGTGGTTTCTACGGTATTCACAAGGATGTGGCTTCCGTGATCTTCAATAAAATGTTGGGTCTGAGAGGTACCAGGGGGTAGGTCGTCGAGTGTGGTTTGGGTTGGTTGCACCTGAGGGTTCCCGATGTTGAGTTCTATGGTGTCCTCGTCGTCCAGAGGATGGCTGAATACACGTTCAAAGATGGCTGGGAGCTCCGGTGGACCTAGCCTGATTGCTTTTTCTAGGCAGGCTTCCAATCGTTGTTGGTATTTTAATTGTGCCTTGGCAATCCTTTGTTTGATTACCTTACCCCCGCGTCGATTATTTCTCTTTCTCTTCCTGGGTCTGTCCACGTTCATCTACATGTAAGGTGTGAGGATTTAGAATAATTGGGTGCAAGCTTTGCTCTATGGCTAGCTAATGCTACCCACGAATATAGGAAGTTGGGTGCAAGCGTTGCTCTTGGCTGGCTAATGCTACCCACGAATATGGAAATTGGGTGCAAGCGTTGCTCTTGGCTGGCTAATGCTACCCACGAATATAGGAATAGTAGATTAATTGTTTTCAGCCCCTGGTTGAGTGGAAATACTTGGGGTACTTACTTTGATTTAGGAGGGTTGCACAATGAATTCACTTTGTTTTAATATAGATATTTTAATGAAACTTAATAATTGAGAGTTTTAGTCTTTATGTGAAAATAACTTATTAACTGAGGTAAAACTGTTGAACTGGTATAACTGTGTAGTAAATTTGCGACTGACTGGTACTAGGTTGATTGAACTGAGCTGGTCTTACTGAACTGACTGCTCTTGCTGAACTGTTTGAATACTTCTTGAATACTGACTGGTCTTGACTGGTGATTTTTACTGAACTGCTTGCTCTTGGCCCGTGGGCCTCCTTATATACGCGAGTAAATGTTCGTAGTGGGGAGACTCGTGACTCCGGCCTACGTGACCGTTGGTGGGAGCCTTGCGCTGTGAATCCCCGAGTTATTTTCACATGAGACTGTTTAGGTCAGCCGTAGCTTGGTCATCGCTTACATTATAATATTACATACGGTTCCCAAGGCACGGCTGTTTACAATTTGCGGCTGTGTTTATGAAGCGAGTCTTATGATATCATTTCTTGGAGCGGTGCTCTTGGGTTTTAGTAACCGAAGAGCACGGCTTGCGTTTTATAAACATTTGCAGCTGTGCTCGATATTGAGACCACGGTTTGCGTTTTAATAAACATTTGCAGCTGCGCCATGAAATCAAGAGCACGGCTTGTGTTTTAATAAACATTTGCAGCTGCGCCATGAAATCAAGACCACGGCTTGCGTTTTAATAAACATTTGCAGCTGCGTCGTGAAATCAAGACCACGGCTTGCGTTTTAATAAACATCCGCAGCTGCGTGTTGAAATTGAAGTTGATATAATATTTTAGAAGCGGTGTTCTTGGGTTATGGTAACCGAAGAGCACGGCTTGCGTTTTAATAACATTTGCAGCTGCGGGAGTGTTTATCGTACACAGTTCCCGAGGTTTGGCTTTGTTTATAATTTGCAGCTGCGCTGCCTTACTGCCTGATATCATTCTACTGTGGTAATACTATCGTGGTTACGTCATTGGTTAAAAATTAAGAGTGTATAATGCCTGGGAAGCAGGCTGAGTGTTAGTGGATTATAATATTGGCTTATAATATTTTATAGTTAATTGTGTGATATATATATATATGTATGTATGTGATGTAATAGTGGTATATGTGCCATCTTTTATATGGCTACATGTATTATATGAATATTAATAAAGATTATTGAATAGAGAATTATTTTAGTTTGGTTAGAGTATAGTATGTTTTATGCTTAGACTGGCTGGAGTTCGAATATACTCCGTTAATTTAGTTTGAGTATAGAAGGTGTATTCCTTCATGCTTAGTAAGCTTGAATATGAGATGTATGTATATATATATATATGTGCGAGTAGGTTCTAGAAGGTTATTATATTATAAGGTATTGTAAGATATATAGGTATATAATGACATGAAAAATTACTCCGGTCTTGGGTAAATTATGTGGTTATGTAGAGGGTCGGGGACCGTCACACCTCCCCCCTGGGTTTCAAATGTTTGGGCTACGCTCAACATTTGACGTTTCCTGAGTCGTTCCTGTAGTTCTTCTATGGTGGTGTCCTGGGGTGCGTTGGGTTTTATCTCTTGCAGTTCCTCGCCCTTTTCCACGTCTTCCTGTTCTTCCTCTTTGGGTTGTTTTGCCAGGTAGATCAATAGGTGTGTTACGGAACTCCAAAGGGCTCCTATCACGTGAAGACTCCATCCATAGATGTGGTGAAGGGTATAACCATGGATTACGGTATCTACGGCGAATTTTATCATTCTGAGTACAATAAGTATACCCATTACTCCAGCTGTTGCTGAGCCGAAGACTACAAATCCGTTCCATAGTCTTTTCCCGGTAGATTCTGCTATTTTGTTGAGAGAATCTTCATCTAACATATTATAGAATGAGATGCCATCGTTATCCACGGCGTGTCCAGTGGCTCCTCTAGCTAAATTGTTCAAAACTGCTGGTCTCTCTGCTGGAAATAGTAAATGATCCTTTAGTTTCTGTAGGTCGGCTTGGCTGTAGATTCCGCTTGTTCCTAAAGGACTTGGGTTCACGTATTTCCATGACATCTTGGTTTTGGGTTGAATGGCTTGAGGGGGTACTGCTTCCATAGGGCTTGGCATGAATTTGTACCAGGTGCTATCTACCTTGTACATTGTTGCTAATATAGGATTACATTCCTTTCTCGTTGCTGTTTGAACTAATATCTTGGATTTTGGTGTCATAAATAACGAAGTGTTCCTTACTGAGACTGGTAATTCAGAAAAACAGGAGTCTGTTTTCCTTAGTTGGCATTCTACAGGTGTGCATTTTACAATATGTGCGACTTCACCTGCTATGGTGGCCATATATCCTGGTCCACGCATTAGGTTATATGCGAATTCGTCCGGTGATAGCGTTGCTATTGTAAGTGCGTTACTTATTACCTGCTTTTCTAGTTCACACTTTTGAGTTATAACGTCGCGGTAGAGGGATTTGATTTGATTTCTTATGTGTTTTTCCACATACACGAATTTAGAGTTGACGTATGTAAAGATATCTGTATTTTCTACTGCTAGGTCTGATTTCTCCTTAAACGTGTTACCTCTAGTGGTTTCAAATATTAGTAGTTTCGGGTGCTCGGTTTGGTACAAGTTGTATCCGCAAATCTTTTTTTCAGTAGTCTTGATGAGCGCGAAGGTGAGGTCGTCCGTGGCGATGGTGTAGACTTCTGGTTGGTTCTGTGGTCCCTTTTGGTCTACATCCGTTATTTTTGTGATGAATCCCTCGTAGAGTACGTCATATGCTGTGAATTTGCAGTCATTGTTAGGGACGTCTTCCCAAAATGAGTATCCGCCTTCTTCGTCGAAGCACGATCTTTTGTCTAGTTGTTCTGAAACTCCATTTCTTAATATGAGTGTTTTGGAGTTGAGTCGAACCGTCGCTTCTTGTACTTGTAGGGTAACAGTTATTACTGCTGTTACTATAACCTTGCTGTATTGTCCGTAACCGTCGTCGAAAAATTCGCCTTCGCAGTCGCCGTTGGAGCTGAGTCTTCCTGCTAAGGTCGTACTAATCCTCGTGGTTTGATTTGCATTGAGATTGGTGAATTGCTTACTGCCTATTGTTAGAATTCCTTCGGTATGCATTCGATGGCAGGCTTCGTAGCTTATTCTTTTTATATATACTACGTGTCCCTTATCTATTTCAGAAGTATGAGAGTGCATACCGCAGTATCTGGCGGTTCTATCTATTTTTACACGACACTGGATTACTTTGGTTTTCTTAAAGTCTGTTAACTGTAGTAACTGTCCGTATATTGTATCTATTTTTGGTTCTGTTTCTGGGAGTTCGCAATCCATCGAGTCAATAAGACTGAGGGTGGTTATATTTAAATTTCCTAGTCCACAATCGTAAGCGATGAGGGCTTGGGCGAAAGGTAGTATCAACATGGCGATTCCAAGATACATGTTTCCCTTTATTCTGGAACAGAAGGTTCCAGTTTAATTTTTCTCAGAGAGTATACAACATATATATGCTTCTTATATTTAGTTATTTATGATCTTAAATCGAATATATAACATGAATTTATCTTGTTTGTATATTTTCTTATTTTATGTTTTATTATATTGTATTATTGAGATCTTGAAATTGCCCTTATGGTCTTTCTAAGGTTCCTGCTTGGTATCCCTCATGTGTTGAATATACGTTATAGTTATAAGTATTGGTAAGTAGGAATCCTTGGTGGGCTAAATATTTCAAAATTTCAATTTCAAATGAACTTAAGGTTCTGCTAAATCTTAGTATTATTTTGCTGCATATTTGTTCAACCTCCATTTTTCGAGTATTGAGGTCCCTTTTTTCCTCATAGAGGATGATATATTCAGAGGGTGTCCTTACTAGCTTCATTTTCTACAACAAATGGCGTGCTTAGTACTTAATATTAATTTATAGAGTTATTGGGGTATTCTGCCTTATTCGGAGCTGTCTGAATCATAATCTTGAAATATGGGGATCAGGGCTGTTTCCTGTGTAAATATACAGGGTGACCCAGAACCCTCGTACCACCGCTCGTGGGCATATTCCTTGACAAATTCTAAGACGAAAATTCCTTAGCGAAAAATTCCTGAGATCAACGGTGTCCGAGTTATAGAATTTTCTAGTTGACCATTTAGAGAGCTCTACACTGGCCGAGATAGTGCCGGCTCTAGTGTCAACAATTGTGGCAGTGCCCCCCATCGTATGTCTGATAATTTGGCGCGAAAGTTTCATTTGAATAATGCGTAACGGATAACGGGTGAGCCTTTTCACTTTGACATTTCGGTATTTCAGTTCTTGGCAGCCAGGTCACCCGCTCCATAGTTTTCGGCCGTCTAGGTCCACTGCTCGATATTTTTCAGCTTTTCACGTCGACCACGAGATAATTTTCGCCGTCCGGGTTGTTCGCGCAGCAGTTCTTGGCCGTCTGGGTCGACCGCTCCATAGTTTTCTGCAGTCAGGTCGTCCGCTTCGTAGTTTTTCGCCGTCCACGTCGACCACGAGATAATTTTCGCCGTCCGGGTTGTTCGCGCAGCAGTTCTTGGCCGTCTGGGTCGACCGCTCCATAGTTTTCTGCAGTCAGGTCGTCCGCTTCGTAGTTTTTCGCCGTCCACGTCGACCACGAGATAATTTTCGCCGTCCGGGTTGTTCGCGCAGCAGTTCTTGGCCGTCTGGGTCGACCGCTCCAAAACTGTGCACTGGTAAAAAAACTACGAAGCGGACGACCTGACTGCAGAAAACTATGGAGCGGTCGACCCAGACGGCCAAGAACTGCTGCGCGAACAACCCGGACGGCGAAAATTATCTCGTGGTCGACGTGGACGGCGAAAAACTACGAAGCGGACGACCTGACTGCAGAAAACTATGGAGCGGTCGACCCAGACGGCCAAGAACTGCTGCGCGAACAACCCGGACGGCGAAAATTATCTCGTGGTCGACGTGAAAAGCTGAAAAATATCGAGCAGTGGACCTAGACGGCCGAAAACTATGGAGCGGGTGACCTGGCTGCCAAGAACTGAAATACCGAAATGTCAAAGTGAAAAGGCTCACCCGTTATCCGTTACGCATTATTCAAATGAAACTTTCGCGCCAAATTATCAGACATACGATGGGGGGCACTGCCACAATTGTTGACACTAGAGCCGGCACTATCTCGGCCAGTGTAGAGCTCTCTAAATGGTCAACTAGAAAATTCTATAACTCGGACACCGTTGATCTCAGGAATTTTTCGCTAAGGAATTTTCGTCTTAGAATTTGTCAAGGAATATGCCCACGAGCGGTGGTACGAGGGTTCTGGGTCACCCTGTATAGAATTTATGTTTTAGCTTGTTGGTGATTTTAACATAGGTTCTCTGGAATCTTGTACTTCTAACTAGGTACAGGCTATTTGGTGTGCAAGTTTTTGCGCTTTCCTTGAGTGCGTGTAGTACATCTATCTGATTATTGATTTCGGTTGTATAATGGTAAACTCTTGGAAAGAATGCGTTTATCGTAACTAATTTGGCGAGCACTTCCTGGTGCCATGGTACAAATACCCTATTGCTAGTTAACGTTTTATAATTTGGTACTTCTGGGTTAAATGCCAGGTATCCGTAAGGTCGGTTATCCGTTTTGACAATGTACCATACGACTGGTTCTGCCTGTAGGTGGTTCCCACTCATTTTCTATAACAAATCGTATGCCTATTACTTAATATTAACTTACAGAACTATTGGGGTATCTTGTCGCTGGGCTTATTGTTTGTGCGATTGTCTTTCCCCTTAATGTCTACTTAACGTGATATTTTAAGCTTATTACGGTGGACTATTTTATCCTTTCCGTTAATCCTGATTTTTACGTTCTGGTTATCCAGAACGTCAATTATTTCGTGAGGACCTGTATATTGGTCCCCTAGTTTACCTAGCTTTGGTTCCTTTAGTAGAAAGACTTGATCTCCAATGGACAGGTTTATTGGATTAATTTTCCTGTCGTAATACTGTTTGGATCTTATCTTAGCTTGGTTTAGATTTTGCTTGGCTAATTTTTGAATTTCGTGAATTTTGTAGTATAAATTTAATAAGTATTCCTCATAAGTTCTGTCCTGAATTGATTCAATGATATCGTGATCTGAGGGTAGACGTGCTAGTTTTCCATATACTAATTCAAATGGGGTGTATCTCGTTCCCTCATGTATGCTCGTGTTATATGAAAACATTGCTTGATCCAGCCATTGATCCCAGTCCCTGTTGTTTGATATTACTTGTTTCAGGTACTCGGTCATGACTATGTGAGAACGTTCTAAGGATCCGTTAGATTGAGGATGGAACGCTGTTGTTTTACATTGTTTAATTTTGAATTTCTTTGCAATATTTTTCATGAGTGAACTAGTTAAATTAGCTCCCTGGTCCGTGAGGATTTTCTTAGGGGCTCCATATTTGCAAATGAAGTTTCTTACCAAAGCGTCTGCTATACTGACAGAGGTTGTTTCCCTGAGTGGAATAGCTAATGAGAATTTAGTTAGTTGGTCCTGCATAGTTAGGACGTATTCATTTCCTGAGGGGGTTATGGGTAGAGGACCCACAATGTCTATGGAAATTTTTTCAAAAGCTGTATCCGGGGTATCGGTAAGAGTCATTGGTTGTCGCGTCTTTACCCTGGTAAGTTTCTTTGTTTGGCAATTTATACAAGAATTTATGAAATTTCTAATTTGTTCTTTCATTCCATTCCAAAAATAATTTTGACGGATTCTAGTAAAGGTTTTAGTGATACCTTTATGACCTCCCACAGCTGAGCTGTGGTATTCCTGTAAGATTTCTATTCTTTCGTCTTCTTCAGGAATGCGTACTAAATTTTTACAAATTTGAATTTTGCATGGTATATCTACAAATAGTTGCTTTATAAAATCTAAGATAGTTTTCCAAGATAGTGAATCTATTTGGTTTGTTTGAGCTATTGATATTTCATCAATAGCTAATTCGTAAACGACATTGATTAATGATCGTAAGGCCTCTTTAAATATTTCTTCGTCGAGCTGAGTATTCTTTGACTCTTTGATAGGTAATCCTATACATTTCTTGTTACCTACTTGTTTTACAGTGGCTCTGGCTAAGGTAATGTTTGTGAATTTAGGAAACCTTTTAGCTTGGGAGAGATCCTTACTGCCTTCGTCGTATGGTTCCCCTTTAACTGTTATAAAACATACCCAGTTTCCTTTTTGCATGGATAACCTATCGCGTGTCTCACTAATTTGACCTGAGTTTTCGGGTCGTAGCTCGTAATTTCTATTTCCTTCAAATATTTCATCGTCTGAGGATTCTGTATCTGAACTAACTTCTGAAATTTCTGAATGTGCTTCCTCATTTTCAGAGTTGTGATTGCTAACAGAGTCTGAAATTTGTGAATCTACTTCCTCGTTTTCGCGGTCGTTATTTTCTATGTTTTTGTCAGAAAATAAATTTGTCAAGGAATCGTCAATTTCGTCCGTATTGTTATCGACTGGTCCTATGTTATTGCTGAATCGAGAAGTGGTACCGCCGTCACGGTGCGGGTTGTATGTACTTATCAAAATTTTGAAAGGTTTTGTAAATATTATAGCTATTATTTCCTTAACTTTATTCCAATTTAATTTATCAAGACCGCATCCTATTTTTGGCATGGCTATTTTTTGAATTCCAAATTTGATGCATAATCTTCGTAGTTCGTACAGACTTTGCTTGAGATTTTCATACGTTGGTTTGTTCCTACTTTCCTTTTTCGTAATTAAGTAAAAGATGTACCTAGTCCCGTGTTTTATGTATGCTACATCTCCTACCTTTTTATTTTGATTCTTGAGTTCTTCAACCTTACCGAAGCGGTTTTTGAATTCTATGGCTATGCCGGCTCCCATTAATAAGTCTTGGGCTACACAGTGGGCAAGTGAATACGATTCGTCTATGAGGAATAAGTCACTGGTAGTCTCCTGAATATTTGTTAGCTGAGCAGGTGTGGGAGTGAATATTTCGTCATCTGATTCGTCTGTTGACTGAATGCCTTGCGTTGCGAAGGTAACGGGGTATGGTGGGTTATATATTTTTATTTGATATGGTTCCTTGCCGAAAAGTTTCAAGAGTAATTGTTCTATTTTGGTCCACCATAGTCCGTTCTCTTCACATTCTAAATTTGTAAATGCGAGATAAAAATTTTTAAATTCTATTGTGAGTTCTTTTAGTTTGAATAAGCATTGTTTAATGTCTTTGAATTTTGCTTTGTCTTCATCCCTTTCTTTTATTACTAGGTACAAGACCATTCTCTTATCCTTGTTAGAGTATAATGCTGTTACTCCTCCTACGGGAGTGTTGAAAGTTCGTAATCTATCTAATTGTCCAAATCTTGTTAAAAATTCTGATGCTAATTGTCCCGTGAACTCAAGATTTCGTGATGCTACGTGTACTAAGGTGTATTCCGAGGGTGCCTCAAATATTTTGCTCGATTCTGTTGCTTGTAATAATTTGTTAAGATTTGCAGGCTCTTCGTCCTGTAGTTCGTTTGTAATTTCCGGTGGGTTTCTAGACAATGCGTCTGCGTTAAGATTTATTTGTCCAGGTTTGTAAAGCATGGTATAGGTATATTCCGCTAATTTGAGTCTCCATCTCACTAGTCGAGATGATGGGTCTTTTACCGAGTGTAACCATACTAATGGTCTGTGGTCAGTTATTAAAGTGAATTTATTCCCATATAGGTATGGTCGAAAGTGTAAAACGCAGTAAACTATGGCCAAAAGTTCCTTTTCGATGGTAGAGTAATTTCTTTCCGCGTCGTTCAGGAGTCTAGAGGTGTATGCTATGGGTAGATCTTTGCCTATGTCTCCTTGACTTAAAACTCCTCCTATAGCGTAACCTGAGGCGTCAGTGGTTAAAATGAAAGGTTTTGTGAAGTCGGGGTATTGTAAAATGGGTTTTTCGCATAATTTATCCCTCAAAGTTTCGAATGCCTTCTGTTGCTTTGTGTCCCAATGAAATTTTATTTCTTTTTTCAAAAGTTCCGTTAATGGTTTAGCAATTTTAGAAAAATTAGGAATGAATCGTCTGTAATAACCCGCTAGTCCCAAAAATTGTTTAATGTTTTTCGGGTTCCTAGGGATTGGGAAATTTTTGACTGCTTCTAGTTTTTTGGGATCTGGCTTAAGGCCTTCTTCGCTAATTACGTGACCTAGATAATTTACTTCTTTTCTGAGAAATTCACATTTGTCTGGTTGTAGGCAGAGGTTAGCTGCTCTCAAACGGTCCATTAAAGTAGTGAATTTTTGTTCGTGTTCTGTAAGAGAACTTGCGTAAATTACTATGTCATCTAAATATACAAAGAGTTCGCTGCCCTGTAGTCCCGTTAACACGTGGTCCATTAGTCTTTGAAATGTAGCTGGGGCGTTTTTTAATCCGAATGGCATACGGCACCATTCGTAATGTCCGTGCGAAGTTGTGAACGCGGTTTTGTCTTTATCGGATTCTTCCATTTTTATTTGGTGGAATCCGGAGGCCAAGTCAAAAACTGAGAAGTACTTAGCGCTTCCTAGCTGATCTAGAATTTCGACTATGTTTGGTAGCGGGTAGGCGTCACCTACTGTTTTTTCGTTCAACTTACGGTAGTCGATGACCATTCGCCATCTTTTGTTTCCCTGTGAGTCAGGTTTTTTAGGTACGATCCATACCGGCGAATTATACGGAGATAGCGAGGGTTTAATCAAGTCGTTATCTACGAGTTCTTTTACTTGTTTGTTAATTTCATCCTTGTGGATTGATGGAAACCTATACTGTCTGGTATTAATAGGAATATCGTCCGTTGTTGTGATTTTGTGTTTTATTGCGTTAGTAAATCCTAGCGGTTCGCCTGGTATGTGGAATCTATCTGAATTTTGTTTTATTAGGTTTTCTACGCTAGCCCTTTCTTCTGTGTTTAGGTGTTCTAGTCGCAGTAATTTTTTGATTCTAGTCGTCCTATCTTCTTCCTGTGAGTTAAGATCTATTTGGTTCAGAAATATAGAAGTTGTGTTTGTGTCATTAGAGCAGAAGTTTGGAATTTGGCAAAAAGAAGTCGCCTCGTGTGGGCTGGAATTGGAAATTGCCTCGTGTGGGCCAAAATTGGAAGTTGCCTCGTCTGGGCCGAAATTGGAAGTTGCCTCGTGTGGGCCGAAATTGGAAGTTGCCTCGTGTGGGCCAAAATTGGAAGTTGCCTCGTGTGGGCCGAAATTGGAAGTTATATCCGAAATTAATTTGACACCTGAGATGCTGATTGCATTGGCTAATTCTGTATTAAGCTTCACACATTTTGCGCCAGTCCCTAGGGTAGGTCCATGTGTGCCCGAAATAGTAGGAGCGGATCCGTACTGTTGAGAGGTGACTGCCTCCATTTTTGTAATGGGGTCATGTTCTTCCTCTAAGAATGGGAGTAAACTTAATTTTGGAGTTTGCACGTTGAATCGTTTCTCCGTTGTATTAATTATCGGTAATAGAATTTGTCCATTTCGGACAGTGTAAATAGCTTCACCGAGGTATACACCTGGAGTTGTTTGTACCCTTGGGAGGTATCCTTCGGTTAGTTCTGAATTTAGTACATTTGCCTTAATGATTTGTATACTTCTAGCTTCTAATATAGTATTTGGATTAGTCAAGAAGGGTATCCTAAGTTGGTTTACTATCAGACATTCGTTCCCGTAGTCGATAGTAGTTTGCGTTTCCCTAAAGAAAGCTGATCCTAAGATTCCACCTTGCCTAATAGAAAAATCGTCGCGTACTACGTGAAGGTTTATCGGCTCGTTAGCTATCCGGATTGTTACCTTTCCTATGGAGTCAACGAGGTTATTCCCGATTCCTCTCATCCGTATAATGTGTTTGGTGTCTATTGAATTTTTATTTTTTATGTATTTATATTTGATGATATTCGGTTCAGCCCCTGTGTCTATCATGAATTCGGTAGGTCCGATTAATTCCTCTGATTGTATTTCTATAGTGGGTACTGCACCTAAGCTCAAATTTACTGTGGTAATGGTAGGTTGTCGAGGACCTGAGTCGGGTGGACCTGTCGCGATTGGCCCGTCTCTCGGGGAGTTGCGTAATTCCCCGAGGGCCCTGCCTCGTTTCCCTGGTTTGTATTTTGATTCCGATAATTAGGATTTTGTTGAGTATTCCTGTTGCGTTCTTCGTTATACTTTCTTTTACGACAATTTTCTATCGAGTGTCCAGGGAATTTACAATAGTAACAAATTTTAGAAGTGGAAGGATTTTGAACCTTGGGGTTTGTGTTTATTTCGTCAGTTCGTTGCAGATCAGTTCGTTTCTTTTCCTCGCTAAGTTCAGGGTTTGATGGTTTGTTGTTTGTATTTTTGAATCGACAGTTTTCTGATTCGTGGTTTGTTTTCTTACAAAATTTACATGGAGGTTTGCTAGCGTTCGCGTTATTAGTTTGTTTGTCTGATCTTGTTCGCTCGCGGTCGCGTTCGAAACGTTTACCTATTTCTATAGCCTTTGTACAGGCATCCCTGAAGTTTTTGATTCCGGCTAACTGTAGTGAGTTCCGGTAGTCTGCGGGTAAACCGTCTAGAAAGCTTTCGAGGGCGTCTTTATCGATAGCTTCGCGTCTTTCTGTGCTAACATATCCATCGATTCTCCTTTCAGATTCTAAAATTGCAGATTTTAAATCTTTGACTCTACTTATGAAATCTATGATGTGTTCGTTTGGTTTTTTATACGCATTAGCTAGTTCTCCTCTATAGAAATTGATGGATTTTGGTGGACTGAAAATTTCTGCTAAGGAATCTAAGAATCTTTCTAAACTGTCAAATTCTTCGTCTTCTATTGCTGCGTAAGCTCGGCCTGTCAATTTACTTTTTAAAACTCGTACGAAAGCGCTTTCTGCGTTGGGCGAAATCATGTCTCTGGCTCTTTTACAAGATCTAATAAATGAATTTAATTTGTCTCCGTCGCCGTTAAAGGTTGTTATAGTGGCAATAGCGTCTTTTATTGGTATCGTGACTTCTGGTTCTACTCTAATTGTCCTTGGTGAAGGTGTGCTTTGCCTATTTTGTTTTAATGCTTCTATTTCTCGTTTAAGTGTTAGTATTTCGTCCGTAATTTGTAAAGGAAAACCGGGCGGTTGTTCGGGTACAGGAGGTGGATCGCGTCTCGGCGGAGTTTGATCTATTATCGGTTCGTTGTTAAGATTTTCTGGGGTGACCGAAATTGTACTATCTGATTCATGCCTAAGATCGCGTTCCTTTTCTGTCCTAAGCTGCTCGGTTTCGTGTTGTAATTTTTTAATCATTTCTTCTAGATCGGCTTGAGCTCTTAATTCGCGTTGCATGGTTTCTAACTGATTTTGTAATTCTTGATTTGTTTTTTCTACGTTTTGTTCCTTTTTTGAAAGTGTTTCCTGTTTCTTTAAAAATTGAGTTTCCCTAGTTTGTATTTCTTTTTCTCTTTCTTCTAGGTCTTTCTGGAGTCTAGCTAATTCATCCATTGTGAGGTCTTTGCTCCTAGTTCCATGTGCCATTTTATAATTTTAGCAAAAATTTGTTTACGAATACAAGCTTTTTCTCTGGTTTAGGTAAATCCCGGCCGCTGTCACCAAATTTGTCACAACCCAGGTGGATAATGACAATTAAATATACCATTAACAGTAATAGTCAATGATATTTTGTCTCCTCAATTTAACACCTAAGTGTTGGGATCGGAGACTACCAGAGGAGGAAAGGTTGTATTCATAAATTATTGAAATATTATGTATAAATTGAATAAAATGATCTTTATTATACCTCTTTGAATTTATTCAATATCAACGATTTCCACGATTTTGGGCGTAGAGGGTAATGGGGTGGTTAAAGGTGGAACGTTGAAAACTCGAGTCGTGGTTTCTACGGTATTCACAAGGATGTGGCTTCCGTGATCTTCAATAAAATGTTGGGTCTGAGAGGTACCAGGGGGTAGGTCGTCGAGTGTGGTTTGGGTTGGTTGCACCTGAGGGTTCCCGATGTTGAGTTCTATGGTGTCCTCGTCGTCCAGAGGATGGCTGAATACACGTTCAAAGATGGCTGGGAGCTCCGGTGGACCTAGCCTGATTGCTTTTTCTAGGCAGGCTTCCAATCGTTGTTGGTATTTTAATTGTGCCTTGGCAATCCTTTGTTTGATTACCTTACCCCCGCGTCGATTATTTCTCTTTCTCTTCCTGGGTCTGTCCACGTTCATCTACATGTAAGGTGTGAGGATTTAGAATAATTGGGTGCAAGCTTTGCTCTATGGCTAGCTAATGCTACCCACGAATATAGGAAGTTGGGTGCAAGCGTTGCTCTTGGCTGGCTAATGCTACCCACGAATATGGAAATTGGGTGCAAGCGTTGCTCTTGGCTGGCTAATGCTACCCACGAATATAGGAATAGTAGATTAATTGTTTTCAGCCCCTGGTTGAGTGGAAATACTTGGGGTACTTACTTTGATTTAGGAGGGTTGCACAATGAATTCACTTTGTTTTAATATAGATATTTTAATGAAACTTAATAATTGAGAGTTTTAGTCTTTATGTGAAAATAACTTATTAACTGAGGTAAAACTGTTGAACTGGTATAACTGTGTAGTAAATTTGCGACTGACTGGTACTAGGTTGATTGAACTGAGCTGGTCTTACTGAACTGACTGCTCTTGCTGAACTGTTTGAATACTTCTTGAATACTGACTGGTCTTGACTGGTGATTTTTACTGAACTGCTTGCTCTTGGCCCGTGGGCCTCCTTATATACGCGAGTAAATGTTCGTAGTGGGGAGACTCGTGACTCCGGCCTACGTGACCGTTGGTGGGAGCCTTGCGCTGTGAATCCCCGAGTTATTTTCACATGAGACTGTTTAGGTCAGCCGTAGCTTGGTCATCGCTTACATTATAATATTACATACGGTTCCCAAGGCACGGCTGTTTACAATTTGCGGCTGTGTTTATGAAGCGAGTCTTATGATATCATTTCTTGGAGCGGTGCTCTTGGGTTTTAGTAACCGAAGAGCACGGCTTGCGTTTTATAAACATTTGCAGCTGTGCTCGATATTGAGACCACGGTTTGCGTTTTAATAAACATTTGCAGCTGCGCCATGAAATCAAGAGCACGGCTTGTGTTTTAATAAACATTTGCAGCTGCGCCATGAAATCAAGACCACGGCTTGCGTTTTAATAAACATTTGCAGCTGCGTCGTGAAATCAAGACCACGGCTTGCGTTTTAATAAACATCCGCAGCTGCGTGTTGAAATTGAAGTTGATATAATATTTTAGAAGCGGTGTTCTTGGGTTATGGTAACCGAAGAGCACGGCTTGCGTTTTAATAACATTTGCAGCTGCGGGAGTGTTTATCGTACACAGTTCCCGAGGTTTGGCTTTGTTTATAATTTGCAGCTGCGCTGCCTTACTGCCTGATATCATTCTACTGTGGTAATACTATCGTGGTTACGTCATTGGTTAAAAATTAAGAGTGTATAATGCCTGGGAAGCAGGCTGAGTGTTAGTGGATTATAATATTGGCTTATAATATTTTATAGTTAATTGTGTGATATATATATATATGTATGTATGTGATGTAATAGTGGTATATGTGCCATCTTTTATATGGCTACATGTATTATATGAATATTAATAAAGATTATTGAATAAAGAATTATTTTAGTTTGGTTAGAGTATAGTATGTTTTATGCTTAGACTGGCTGGAGTTCGAATATACTCCGTTAATTTAGTTTGAGTATAGAAGGTGTATTCCTTCATGCTTAGTAAGCTTGAATATGAGATGTATGTATATATATATATATGTGCGAGTAGGTTCTAGAAGGTTATTATATTATAAGGTATTGTAAGATATATAGGTATATAATGACATGAAAAATTACTCCGGTCTTGGGTAAATTATGTGGTTATGTAGAGGGTCGGGGACCGTCACAGCGGCAAGAAGAATGAAAAACCGCGTCCAGGTCCAAGTGGACGTCGAACTCGAAAAAGATTCGACAAATCTCGTGACTTGCGAAGCAAAATAGAAAACGAATCGAAAAGTATCTTTGAATAGTTTTTCGGCGGGATCATGGATGCGTCGAGGTCGAACATGACGTCGAATTCCAGAAAGTCCCGGAACACCTCGTCATGTTCAGAGTTGACGTTGAGCTTGAAAAACAGTCCGAAAATTCGCTACCTCAGGAACAAAAATCGGAACTAAATCGAGGAGCAACTCCATATCATGCGGCAAGAAGAACGAAAAACCACGTCCAGGTCCAAGTGGACGTCGAACTCGAGAAAGATTCGTCGAATCACGAGACTTGCGTAGCAAAATAGAAAACGAATCGAAAAGTATCTTTGTACAGTTTGTCAGAGAGATCGAAGCGCCGCGTCGAGGTCGAAGATGACGTCGAATTCGAGAAACATTCGGAACACCTCGTCATGTTCAGAGTTGACGTTGAGCTTGAAAAAAAGTCCGAAAATTCGCTACCTCAGGAACAAAAATCGGAAATAAAACGAGGAGCAGCTCCGTATCATGCGGCAAGAAGCACGAGAAACCGCGTCCAGGTCCAAGTGGACGTCAAACTCGAAAAAGATTCGACAAATCACGTGACTTGCCAACCAAAATAGGAAACGAATCGAAAAGTATCTTTGCATGGTTTTTCGGCGGGATCATGGATGCGTCGAGGTCGAAGATGACGTCGAATTCCAGAAACTCCCGGAACACCTCGTCATGTTCAGAGTTGACGTTGAGCTTGAAAAACAGTCCGAAAATTCGCTACCTCAGGAACAAAAATCGTAAATAAAACGAGGAGCAGCTCCGTATCATGCGGCAAGAAGAACGAGAAACCGCGTCCAGGTCTAAGTGGACGTCGAACTCTAAAAAGATTCGACAAATCACGTGACTTGCGAAGCAAAATAGAAAACGAATCGAAAAGTATCTTTGTACAGTTTGTCAGAGAGATCGAAACGCCGCGTCGAGGTCGAAGATGACGTCGAATTCGAGAAACATTCGGAACACCTCGTCTTGTTCAGAGTTGACGTTGAGCTTGAAAAACAGTCCGAAAATTCGCTACCTTAGGAACAAAAATCGGAAATAAAACGAGGAGCAGCTCCGTATCATGCGGCAAGGAAAACGAGAAACCGCGTCCAGGTCCAAGTGGAGGTCGAACTCGAAAAAGATTCGACAAATCACGTGACTTGCGAAGCAAAATAGAAAACGAATCGAAAAGTATCTTTGTACAGTTTGTCAGAGAGATCGAAACGCCGCGTCGAGGTCGAGGATGACGTCGAATTCGAGAAACATTCGGAACACCTCGTCTTGTTCAGAGTTGACGTTGAGCTTGAAAAACAGTCCGAAAATTCGCTACCTTGGGAACAAAAATCGGAAATAAAACGAGGAGCAGCTCCGTATCATGCGGCAAGGAGAACGAGAAACCGCGTCCAGGTCCAAGTGGAGGTCGAACTCGAAAAAGATTCGACAAATCACGTGACTTGCGAAGCAAAATAGGAAACGAATCGAAAAGTATCTTTGAATAGTTTTTCGGCGGGATCATGGATGCGTCGAGGTCGAAGATGACGTCGAATTCCAGAAACTCCCGGAACACCTCGTCATGTTCAGAGTTGACGTTGAGCTTGAAAAACAGTCCGAAAATTCGCTACTTCAGGAACAAAAATCGGAACTAAATCTAGGAGCAACTCCGTATCATGCGGCAAGAAGAACGAAAAACCGCGTCCAGGTTCAAGTGGACGTCGAACTCGAAAAAGATTCGACAAATCACGTGACTTGCGAAGCAAAATAGAAAACGAATCGGAAAGTATCTTTGAATAGTTTTTCGGCGGGATCATGGATGCGTCGAGGTCGAACATGACGTCGAATTCCAGAAACTCCCGGAACACCTCGTCATGTTCAGAGTTGACGTTGAGCTTGAAAAACAGTCCGAAAATTCGCTACCTTAGGAACAAAAATCGGAAATAAAACGAGGAGCAGCTCCGTATCATGCGGCAAGAAGAACGAGAAACCGCGTCCAGGTCCAAGTGGAGGTCGAACTCGAAAAAGATTCGACAAATCACGTGACTTGCGAAGCAAAATAGTAAACGAATCGAAAAGTATCTTTGAATAGTTTTTCGGCGGGATCATGGATGCGTCGAGGTCGAAGATGACGTCAAATTCCAGAAACTCCCGGAACACCTCGTCATGTTCAGAGTTGACGTTGAGCTTGAAAAACAGTCCGAAAATTCGCTACCTCAGGAACAAAAATCGGAACTAAATCGAGGAGCAACTCCGTATCATGCGGCAAGAAGAACGAAAAACCGCGTCCAGGTCCAAGTGGACGTCGAACTCGAAAAAGATTCGTCAAATCACGAGACTTGCGTAGCAAAATAGAAAACGGATCGAAAAGTATCTTTGTACAGTTTGTCAGAGAGATCGAAACGCCGCGTCAAGGTCGAAGATGACGTCGAATTCGAGGAACATTCGGAACACCTCGTCTTGTTCAGAGTTGACGTTGAGCTTGAAAAACAGTCCGAAAATTCGCTACCTCAAGAACAAAAATCGGAACTAAATCCAGGAGCAACTTCGTATCATGCGGCAAGAAGAACGAAAAACCGCGTCCAGGTCCAAGTGGACGTCGAACTCGAAAAAGATTCGACAAATCACGTGACTTGCGAAGCAAAATAGGAAACGAATCGAAAAGTATCTTTGCATGGTTTTTCGGCGGGATCATGGATGCGTCGAGGTCGAAGATGACGTCGAATTCCAGAAACTCCCGGAACACCTCGTCATGTTCAGAGTTGACGTTGAGCTTGAAAAACAGTCCGAAAATTCGCTACTTCAGGAACAAAAATCGGAACTAAATCTAGGAGCAACTCCGTATCATGCGGCAAGAAGAACGAAAAACCGCGTCCAGGTTCAAGTGGACGTCGAACTCGAAAAAGATTCGACAAATCACGTGACTTGCGAAGCAAAATAGAAAACGAATCGGAAAGTATCTTTGAATAGTTTTTCGGCGGGATCATGGATGCGTCGAGGTCGAACATGACGTCGAATTCCAGAAACTCCCGGAACACCTCGTCATGTTCAGAGTTGACGTTGAGCTTGAAAAACAGTCCGAAAATTCGCTACCTCAGGAACAAAAATCGGAACTAAATCGAGGAGCAGCTCCGTATCATGCGGCAAGAAGAACGAAAAACCGCGTCCAGGTCCAAGTGGACGTCGAACTCAAAAAAGATTCGTCAAATCACGAGACTTGCGTAGCAAAATAGAAAACGGATCGAAAAGTATCTTTGTACAGTTTGTCAGAGAGATCGAAACGCCGCGTCAAGGTCGAAGATGACGTCGAATTCGAGAAACATTCGGAACACCTCGTCTTGTTCAGAGTTGACGTTGAGCTTGAAAAACAGTCCGAAAATTCGCTACCTCAAGAACAAAAATCGGAACTAAATCCAGGAGCAACTTCGTATCATGCGGCAAGAAGAACGAAAAACCGCGTCCAGGTCCAAGTGGACGTCGAACTCGAAAAAGATTCGACAAATCACGTGACTTGCGAAGCAAAATAGGAAACGAATCGAAAAGTATCTTTGTACAGTTTGTCAAAGAGATCGAAACGCTGCGTCGAGGTCGAAGATGACGTCGAATTCGAGAAACATTCGAAACACCTCGTCATGTTCAGAGTTGACGTTGAGCTTGAAAAAAAGTCCGAAAATTCGCTACCTCAGGAACAAAAATCGGAAATAAAACGAGGAGCAGCTCCGTATCATGCGGCAAGAAGCACGAGAAACCGCGTCCAGGTCCAAGTGGACGTCAAACTCGAAAAAGATTCGACAAATCACGTGACTTGCCAACCAAAATAGGAAACGAATCGAAAAGTATCTTTGCATGGTTTTTCGGCGGGATCATGGATGCGTCGAGGTCGAAGATGACGTCGAATTCCAGAAACTCCCGGAACACCTCGTCATGTTCAGAGTTGACGTTGAGCTTGAAAAACAGTCCGAAAATTCGCTACCTCAGGAACAAAAATCGTAAATAAAACGAGGAGCAGCTCCGTATCATGCGGCAAGAAGAACGAGAAACCGCGTCCAGGTCTAAGTGGACGTCGAACTCTAAAAAGATTCGACAAATCACGTGACTTGCGAAGCAAAATAGAAAACGAATCGAAAAGTATCTTTGTACAGTTTGTCAGAGAGATCGAAACGCCGCGTCGAGGTCGAAGATGACGTCGAATTCGAGAAACATTCGGAACACCTCGTCTTGTTCAGAGTTGACGTTGAGCTTGAAAAACAGTCCGAAAATTCGCTACCTTAGGAACAAAAATCGGAAATAAAACGAGGAGCAGCTCCGTATCATGCGGCAAGGAAAACGAGAAACCGCGTCCAGGTCCAAGTGGAGGTCGAACTCGAAAAAGATTCGACAAATCACGTGACTTGCGAAGCAAAATAGAAAACGAATCGAAAAGTATCTTTGTACAGTTTGTCAGAGAGATCGAAACGCCGCGTCGAGGTCGAAGATGACGTCGAATTCGAGAAACATTCGGAACACCTCGTCTTGTTCAGAGTTGACGTTGAGCTTGAAAAACAGTCCGAAAATTCGCTACCTTAGGAACAAAAATCGGAAATAAAACGAGGAGCAGCTCCGTATCATGCGGCAAGGAAAACGAGAAACCGCGTCCAGGTCCAAGTGGAGGTCGAACTCGAAAAAGATTCGACAAATCACGTGACTTGCGAAGCAAAATAGGAAACGAATCGAAAAGTATCTTTGAATAGTTTTTCGGCGGGATCATGGATGCGTCGAGGTCGAAGATGACGTCGAATTCCAGAAACTCCCGGAACACCTCGTCATGTTCAGAGTTGACGTTGAGCTTGAAAAACAGTCCGAAAATTCGCTACTTTAGGAACAAAAATCGGAACTAAATCTAGGAGCAACTCCGTATCATGCGGCAAGAAGAACGAAAAACCGCGTCCAGGTCCAAGCGGACGTCGAACTCGAAAAAGATTCGACAAATCACGTGACTCGCGAAGCAAAATAGAAAACGAATCGAAAAGTATCTTTGCATAGTTTTTCGGCGGGATCATGGATGCGTCGAGGTCGAAGATGACGTCGAATTCCAGAAACTCTCGAAACACCTCGTCATGTTCAGAGTTGACGTTGAGCTTGAAAAACAGTCCGAAAATTCGCTACCTCAGGAACAAAAATCGTAAATAAAACGAGGAGCAGCTCCGTATCATGCGGCAAGGAGAACGAGAAACCGCGTCCAGGTCCAAGTGGACGTCGAACTCGAAAAAGATTCGACAAATCACGTGACTTGCCAAGCAAAATAGAAAACGAATCGAAAAGTATCTTTGAATAGTTTTTCGGCGGGATCATATATGCGTCGAGGTCGAAGATGACGTCGAATTCCAGAAACTCCCGGAACACCTCGTCATGTTCAGAGTTGACGTTGAGCTTGAAAAACAGTCCGAAAATTCGCTACTTTAGGAACAAAAATCGGAACTAAATCTAGGAGCAACTCCGTATCATGCGGCAAGAAGAACGAAAAACCGCGTCCAGGTCCAAGCGGACGTCGAACTCGAAAAAGATTCGACAAATCACGTGACTTGCGAAGCAAAATAGAAAACGAATCGAAAAGTATCTTTGTACAGTTTGTCAGAGAGATCGAAACGCCGCGTCGAGGTCGAAGATGACGTCGAATTCGAGAAACATTCGGAACACCTCGTCTTGTTCAGAGTTGACGTTGAGCTTGAAAAACAGTCCGAAAATTCGCGACCTCAGGAACAAAAATCGGAACTAAATCGAGGAGCAACTCCGTATCATGCGGCAAGAAGAACGAAAAACCGCGTCCAGGTCCAAGTGGACGTCGAACTCGAAAAAGATTCGTCGAATCACGAGACTTGCGTAGCAAAATAGAAAACGGATCCAAAAGTATCTTTGTACAGTTTGTCAGAGAGATCGAAACACCGCGTCAAGGTCGAAGATGACATCGAATTCGAGAAACATTCGGAACACCTCGTCTTGTTCAGAGTTGACGTTGAGCTTGAAAAACAGTCCGAAAATTCGCTACCTCAAAAACAAAAATCGGAACTAAATCCAGGAGCAACTTCGTATCATGCGGCAAGAAGAACGAAAAACCGCGTTCAGGTCCAAGTGGACGTCGAACCCGAAAAAGATTCGACAAATCACGAGACTTGCGTAGCAAAATAGAAAACGAATCAAAAAGTATCTTTGTACGGTTTGTCAAAGAGATCGAAACGCTGCGTCGAGGTCGAAGATGACGTCGAATTCGAGAAACATACGAAACACCTCGTCATGTTCAGAGTTGACGTTGAGCTTGAAAAAAAGTCCGAAAATTCGCTACCTCAGGAACAAAAATCGGAAATAAAACGAGGAGCAGCTCCGTATCATGCGGCAAGAAGAACGAGAAACCGCGTTTAGGTCCAAGCGGACGTCGAACTCGAAAAAGATTCGACAAATCACGTGACTTGCGAAGCAAGATAGAAAACGAATCGAAAAGTATCTTTGTACAGTTTGTCAGAGAGATCGAAACGCCGCGTCGAGGTCGAAGATGACGTCGAATTCGAGAAACATTCGGAACACCTCGTCTTGTTCAGAGTTGACGTTGAGCTTGAAAAACAGTCCGAAAATTCGCGACCTCAGGAACAAAAATCGGAACTAAATCGAGGAGCAACTCCGTATCATGCGGCAAGAAGAACGAAAAACCGCGTCCAGGTCCAAGTGGACGTCGAACTCGAAAAAGATTCGTCAAATCACGAGACTTGCGTAGCAAAATAGAAAACGGATCGAAAAGTATCTTTGTACAGTTTGTCAGAGAGATCGAAACGCCGCGTCGAGGTCGAAGATGACGTCGAATTCGAGAAACATTCGGAACACCTCGTCTTGTTCAGAGTTGACGTTGAGCTTGAAAAACAGTCCGAAAATTCGCGACCTCAGGAACAAAAATCGGAACTAAATCGAGGAGCAACTCCGTATCATGCGGCAAGAAGAACGAAAAACCGCGTCCAGGTCCAAGTGGACGTCGAACTCGAAAAAGATTCGTCGAATCACGAGACTTGCGTAGCAAAATAGAAAACGGATCCAAAAGTATCTTTGTACAGTTTGTCAGAGAGATCGAAACACCGCGTCAAGGTCGAAGATGACATCGAATTCGAGAAACATTCGGAACACCTCGTCTTGTTCAGAGTTGACGTTGAGCTTGAAAAACAGTCCGAAAATTCGCTACCTCAAAAACAAAAATCGGAACTAAATCCAGGAGCAACTTCGTATCATGCGGCAAGAAGAACGAAAAACCGCGTTCAGGTCCAAGTGGACGTCGAACCCGAAAAAGATTCGACAAATCACGAGACTTGCGTAGCAAAATAGAAAACGAATCAAAAAGTATCTTTGTACGGTTTGTCAAAGAGATCGAAACGCTGCGTCGAGGTCGAAGATGACGTCGAATTCGAGAAACATACGAAACACCTCGTCATGTTCAGAGTTGACGTTGAGCTTGAAAAAAAGTCCGAAAATTCGCTACCTCAGGAACAAAAATCGGAAATAAAACGAGGAGCAGCTCCGTATCATGCGGCAAGAAGAACGAGAAACCGCGTTTAGGTCCAAGCGGACGTCGAACTCGAAAAAGATTCGACAAATCACGTGACTTGCGAAGCAAAATAGAAAACGAATCAAAAAGTATCTTTGAATAGTTTTCCGGCGGGATCATATATGCGTCGAGGTCGAAGATGACGTCGAATTCCAGAAACTCCCGGAACACCTCGTCATGTTCAGAGTTGACGTTGAGCTTGAAAAACAGTTCGAAAATTCGCTACTTCAGGAACGAAAATCGGAACTAAATCTAGGAGCAACTCCGTATCATGCGGCAAGAAGAACGAAAAACCGCGTCCAGGTCCAAGTGGACGTCGAACTCGAAAAAGATTCGACAAATCACGTGACTTGCGAAGCAAAATAGAAAACGAATCGGAAAGTATCTTTGAATAGTTTTTCGGCGGGATCATGGATGCGTCGAGGTCGAACATGACGTCGAATTCCAGAAACTCCCGGAACACCTCGTCATGTTCAGAGTTGACGTTGAGCTTGAAAAACAGTCCGAAAATTCGCTACTTCAGGAACAAAAATCGGAACTAAATCGAGGAGCAACTCCGTATCATGCGGCAAGAAGAACGAAAAACCACGTCCAGGTCCAAGTGGACGTCGAACTCGAAAAAGATTCGTCGAATCACGAGACTTGCGTAGCAAAATAGAAAACGAATCGAAAAGTATCTTTGTACAGTTTGTCAGAGAGATCGAAGCGCCGCGTCGAGGTCGAAGATGACGTCGAATTCGAGAAACATTCGGAACACCTCGTCTTGTTCAGAGTTGACGTTGAGCTTGAAAAACAGTCCGAAAATTCGCTACCTCAAGAACAAAAATCGGAACTAAATCGAGGAGCAACTTCGTATCATGCGGCAAGAAGAACGAAAAACCGCTGCAGGTCCAAGCGGACGTCGAACTCGAAAAAGATTCGACAAATCACGAGACTTGCGTGGCAAAATAGAAAACGAATCAAAAAGTATCTTTGTACAGTTTGTCAAAGAGATCGAAACGCTGCGTCGAGGTCGAAGATGACGTCGAATTCGAGAAACATTCGAAACACCTCGTCATGTTCAGAGTTGACGTTGAGCTTGAAAAAAAGTCCGAAAATTCGCTACCTCAGGAACAAAAATCGGAAATAAAACGAGGAGCAGCTCCGTATCATGCGGCAAGAAGCACGAGAAACCGCGTCCAGGTCCAAGTGGACGTCAAACTCGAAAAAGATTCGACAAATCACGTGACTTGCCAACCAAAATAGGAAACGAATCGAAAAGTATCTTTGCATGGTTTTTCGGCGGGATCATGGATGCGTCGAGGTCGAAGATGACGTCGAATTCCAGAAACTCCCGGAACACCTCGTCATGTTCAGAGTTGACGTTGAGCTTGAAAAAAAGTCCGAAAATTCGCTACCTCAGGAACAAAAATCGTAAATAAAACGAGGAGCAGCTCCGTATCATGCGGCAAGAAGAACGAGAAACCGCGTCCAGGTCTAAGTGGACGTCGAACTCTAAGAAGATTCGACAAATCACGTGACTTGCGAAGCAAAATAGAAAACGAATCGGAAAGTATCTTTGTACAGTTTGTCAGAGAGATCGAAACGCCGCGTCGAGGTCGAAGATGACGTCGAATTCGAGAAACATTCGGAACACCTCGTCTTGTTCAGAGTTGACGTTGAGCTTGAAAAACAGTCCGAAAATTCGCTACCTTAGGAACAAAAATCGGAAATAAAACGAGGAGCAGCTCCGTATCATGCGGCAAGGAGAACGAGAAACCGCGTCCAGGTCCAAGTGGAGGTCGAACTCGAAAAAGATTCGACAAATCACGTGACTTGCGAAGCAAAATAGGAAACGAATCGAAAAGTATCTTTGAATAGTTTTTCGGCGGGATCATGGATGCGTCGAGGTCGAAGATGACGTCGAATTCCAGAAACTCCCGGAACACCTCGTCATGTTCAGAGTTGACGTTGAGCTTGAAAAACAGTCCGAAAATTCGCTACTTCAGGAACAAAAATCGGAACTAAATCTAGGAGCAACTCCGTATCATCCGGCAAGAAGAACGAAAAACCGCGTCCAGGTTCAAGTGGACGTCGAACTCGAAAAAGATTCGACAAATCACGTGACTTGCGAAGCAAAATAGAAAACGAATCGGAAAGTATCTTTGAATAGTTTTTCGGCGGGATCATGGATGCGTCGAGGTCGAAGATGACGTCGAATTCGAGAAACATTCGGAACACCTCGTCTTGTTCAGAGTTGACGTTGAGCTTGAAAAACAGTCCGAAAATTCGCTACCTCAGGAACAAAAATCGGAAATAAAACGAGGAGCAGCTCCGTATCATGCGGCAAGAAGAACGAGAAACCGCGTTTAGGTCCAAGCGGACGTCGAACTCGAAAAAGATTCGACAAATCACGTGACTTGCGAAGCAAAATAGAAAACGAATCAAAAAGTATCTTTGAATAGTTTTTCGGCGGGATCATATATGCGTCGAGGTCGAAGATGACGTCGAATTCCAGAAACTCCCGGAACACCTCGTCATGTTCAGAGTTGACGTTGAGCTTGAAAAACAGTCCGAAAATTCGCTACCTCAGGAACGAAAATCGGAACTAAATCGAGGAGCAACTCCGTATCATGCGGCAAGAAGAACGAAAAACCGCGTCCAGGTCCAAGTGGACGTCGAACTCGAAAAAGATTCGACAAATCACGAGACTTGCGTAGCAAAATAGAAAACGAATCGAAAAGTATCTTTCTACAGTTTGTCAAAGAGATCGAAACGCCGCGTCGAGGTCGAAGATGACGTTGAATTCGAGAAACATTCGGAACACCTCGTCATGTTCAGAGTTGACGTTGAGGTTGAAAAAAAGTCCGAAAATTCGCTACCTCAGGAACAAAAATCGGAAATAAAACGAGGAGCAGCTCCGTATCATGCGGCAAGAAGAACGAGAAACCGCGTCCACGTCCAAGTGGACGTCGAACTCGAAAAAGATTCGACAAATCACGTGACTTGCGAAGCAAAATAGAAAACGAATCGAAAAGTATCTTTGCATAGTTTTTCGGCGGGATCATGGATGCGTCGAGGTCGAAGATGACGTCGAATTCCAGAAACTCCCGGAACACCTCGTCATGTTCAGAGTTGACGTTGAGCTTGAAAAACAGTCCGAAAATTCGCTACCTCAGGAACAAAAATCGGAAATAAGACGAGGAGCAGCTCCGTATCATGCGGCAAGAAGAACGAGAAACCGCGTCCAGGTCCAAGTGGACGTCGAACTCGAAAAAGATTCGACAAATCACGTGACTTGCGAAGCAAAATAGAAAACGAATCTTAAAGTATCTTTGCATAGTTTTTCGGCGGGATCATGGATGCGTCGAGGTCGAAGATGACGTCGAATTCCAGAAACTCCCGGAACACCTCGTCATGTTCAGAGTTGACGTTGAGCTTGAAAAACAGTCCGAAAATTCGCTACCTCAGGAACAAAAATCGGAAATAAAACGAGGAGCAGCTCCGTATCATGCGGCAAGAAGAACAAGAAACCGCGTCCAGGTCCAAGCGGACGTCGAACTCGAAAAAGATTCGACAAATCACGTCACTTGCGAAGCAAAATAGAAAACGAATCAAAAAGTATCTTTGAATAGTTTTTCGGCGGGATCATATATGCGTCGAGGTCGAAGATGACGTCGAATTCCAGAAACTCCCGGAACACCTCGTCATGTTCAGAGTTGACGTTGAGCTTGAAAAACAGTCCGAAAATTCGCTACCTCAAGAACAAAAATCGGAACTGAATCGAGGAGCAACTTCGTATCATGCGGCAAGAAGAACGAAAAACCGCTGCAGGTCCAAGCGGACGTCGAACTCGAAAAAGATTCGACAAATCACGAGACTTGCGTGGCAAAATAGAAAACGAATTAAAAAGTATCTTTGTACAGTTTGTCAAAGAGATCGAAACGCTGCGTCGAGGTCGAAGATGACGTCGAATTCGAGAAACATTCGAAACACCTCGTCATGTTCAGAGTTGACGTTGAGCTTGAAAAAAAGTCCGAAAATTCGCTACCTCAGGAACAAAAATCGGAAATAAAACGAGGAGCAGCTCCGTATCATGCGGCAAGAAGCACGAGAAACCGCGTCCAGGTCCAAGTGGACGTCAAACTCGAAAAAGATTCGACAAATCACGTGACTTGCCAACCAAAATAGGAAACGAATCGAAAAGTATCTTTGCATGGTTTTTCGGCGGGATCATGGATGCGTCGAGGTCGAAGATGACGTCGAATTCCAGAAACTCCCGGAACACCTCGTCATGTTCAGAGTTGACGTTGAGCTTGAAAAAAAGTCCGAAAATTCGCTACCTCAGGAACAAAAATCGTAAATAAAACGAGGAGCAGCTCCGTATCATGCGGCAAGAAGAACGAGAAACCGCGTCCAGGTCTAAGTGGACGTCGAACTCTAAAAAGATTCGACAAATCACGTGACTTGCGAAGCAAAATAGAAAACGAATCGGAAAGTATCTTTGTACAGTTTGTCAGAGAGATCGAAACGCCGCGTCGAGGTCGAAGATGACGTCGAATTCGAGAAACATTCGGAACACCTCGTCTTGTTCAGAGTTGACGTTGAGCTTGAAAAACAGTCCGAAAATTCGCTACCTCAAGAACAAAAATCGGAACTAAATCGAGGAGCAACTTCGTATCATGCGGCAAGAAGAACGAAAAACCGCTGCAGGTCCAAGCGGACGTCGAACTCGAAAAAGATTCGACAAATCACGAGACTTGCGTGGCAAAATAGAAAACGAATCAAAAAGTATCTTTGTACAGTTTGTCAAAGAGATCGAAACGCTGCGTCGAGGTCGAAGATGACGTCGAATTCGAGAAACATTCGAAACACCTCGTCATGTTCAGAGTTGACGTTGAGCTTGAAAAAAAGTCCGAAAATTCGCTACCTCAGGAACAAAAATCGGAAATAAAACGAGGAGCAGCTCCGTATCATGCGGCAAGAAGCACGAGAAACCGCGTCCAGGTCCAAGTGGACGTCAAACTCGAAAAAGATTCGACAAATCACGTGACTTGCCAACCAAAATAGGAAACGAATCGAAAAGTATCTTTGCATGGTTTTTCGGCGGGATCATGGATGCGTCGAGGTCGAAGATGACGTCGAATTCCAGAAACTCCCGGAACACCTCGTCATGTTCAGAGTTGACGTTGAGCTTGAAAAAAAGTCCGAAAATTCGCTACCTCAGGAACAAAAATCGTAAATAAAACGAGGAGCAGCTCCGTATCATGCGGCAAGAAGAACGAGAAACCGCGTCCAGGTCTAAGTGGACGTCGAACTCTAAGAAGATTCGACAAATCACGTGACTTGCGAAGCAAAATAGAAAACGAATCGGAAAGTATCTTTGTACAGTTTGTCAGAGAGATCGAAACGCCGCGTCGAGGTCGAAGATGACGTCGAATTCGAGAAACATTCGGAACACCTCGTCTTGTTCAGAGTTGACGTTGAGCTTGAAAAACAGTCCGAAAATTCGCTACCTTAGGAACAAAAATCGGAAATAAAACGAGGAGCAGCTCCGTATCATGCGGCAAGGAGAACGAGAAACCGCGTCCAGGTCCAAGTGGAGGTCGAACTCGAAAAAGATTCGACAAATCACGTGACTTGCGAAGCAAAATAGGAAACGAATCGAAAAGTATCTTTGAATAGTTTTTCGGCGGGATCATGGATGCGTCGAGGTCGAAGATGACGTCGAATTCCAGAAACTCCCGGAACACCTCGTCATGTTCAGAGTTGACGTTGAGCTTGAAAAACAGTCCGAAAATTCGCTACTTCAGGAACAAAAATCGGAACTAAATCTAGGAGCAACTCCGTATCATCCGGCAAGAAGAACGAAAAACCGCGTCCAGGTTCAAGTGGACGTCGAACTCGAAAAAGATTCGACAAATCACGTGACTTGCGAAGCAAAATAGAAAACGAATCGGAAAGTATCTTTGAATAGTTTTTCGGCGGGATCATGGATGCGTCGAGGTCGAAGATGACGTCGAATTCGAGAAACATTCGGAACACCTCGTCTTGTTCAGAGTTGACGTTGAGCTTGAAAAACAGTCCGAAAATTCGCTACCTCAGGAACAAAAATCGGAAATAAAACGAGGAGCAGCTCCGTATCATGCGGCAAGAAGAACGAGAAACCGCGTTTAGGTCCAAGCGGACGTCGAACTCGAAAAAGATTCGACAAATCACGTGACTTGCGAAGCAAAATAGAAAACGAATCAAAAAGTATCTTTGAATAGTTTTTCGGCGGGATCATATATGCGTCGAGGTCGAAGATGACGTCGAATTCCAGAAACTCCCGGAACACCTCGTCATGTTCAGAGTTGACGTTGAGCTTGAAAAACAGTCCGAAAATTCGCTACCTCAGGAACGAAAATCGGAACTAAATCGAGGAGCAACTCCGTATCATGCGGCAAGAAGAACGAAAAACCGCGTCCAGGTCCAAGTGGACGTCGAACTCGAAAAAGATTCGACAAATCACGAGACTTGCGTAGCAAAATAGAAAACGAATCGAAAAGTATCTTTCTACAGTTTGTCAAAGAGATCGAAACGCCGCGTCGAGGTCGAAGATGACGTTGAATTCGAGAAACATTCGGAACACCTCGTCATGTTCAGAGTTGACGTTGAGGTTGAAAAAAAGTCCGAAAATTCGCTACCTCAGGAACAAAAATCGGAAATAAAACGAGGAGCAGCTCCGTATCATGCGGCAAGAAGAACGAGAAACCGCGTCCACGTCCAAGTGGACGTCGAACTCGAAAAAGATTCGACAAATCACGTGACTTGCGAAGCAAAATAGAAAACGAATCGGAAAGTATCTTTGCATAGTTTTTCGGCGGGATCATGGATGCGTCGAGGTCGAAGATGACGTCGAATTCCAGAAACTCCCGGAACACCTCGTCATGTTCAGAGTTGACGTTGAGCTTGAAAAACAGTCCGAAAATTCGCTACCTCAGGAACAAAAATCGGAAATAAAACGAGGAGCAGCTCCGTATCATGCGGCAAGAAGAACGAGAAACCGCGTCCACGTCCAAGTGGACGTCGAACTCGAAAAAGATTCGACAAATCACGTGACTTGCGAAGCAAAATAGAAAACGAATCGAAAAGTATCTTTGCATAGTTTTTCGGCGGGATCATGGATGCGTCGAGGTCGAAGATGACGTCGAATTCCAGAAACTCCCGGAACACCTCGTCATGTTCAGAGTTGACGTTGAGCTTGAAAAACAGTCCGAAAATTCGCTACCTCAGGAACAAAAATCGGAAATAAGACGAGGAGCAGCTCCGTATCATGCGGCAAGAAGAACGAGAAACCGCGTCCAGGTCCAAGTGGACGTCGAACTCGAAAAAGATTCGACAAATCACGTGACTTGCGAAGCAAAATAGAAAACGAATCTTAAAGTATCTTTGCATAGTTTTTCGGCGGGATCATGGATGCGTCGAGGTCGAAGATGACGTCGAATTCCAGAAACTCCCGGAACACCTCGTCATGTTCAGAGTTGACGTTGAGCTTGAAAAACAGTCCGAAAATTCGCTACCTCAGGAACAAAAATCGGAAATAAAACGAGGAGCAGCTCCGTATCATGCGGCAAGAAGAACAAGAAACCGCGTCCAGGTCCAAGCGGACGTCGAACTCGAAAAAGATTCGACAAATCACGTCACTTGCGAAGCAAAATAGAAAACGAATCAAAAAGTATCTTTGAATAGTTTTTCGGCGGGATCATATATGCGTCGAGGTCGAAGATGACGTCGAATTCCAGAAACTCCCGGAACACCTCGTCATGTTCAGAGTTGACGTTGAGCTTGAAAAACAGTCCGAAAATTCGCTACCTCAAGAACAAAAATCGGAACTAAATCGAGGAGCAACTTCGTATCATGCGGCAAGAAGAACGAAAAACCGCTGCAGGTCCAAGCGGACGTCGAACTCGAAAAAGATTCGACAAATCACGAGACTTGCGTGGCAAAATAGAAAACGAATCAAAAAGTATCTTTGTACAGTTTGTCAAAGAGATCGAAACGCTGCGTCGAGGTCGAAGATGACGTCGAATTCGAGAAACATTCGAAACACCTCGTCATGTTCAGAGTTGACGTTGAGCTTGAAAAAAAGTCCGAAAATTCGCTACCTCAGGAACAAAAATCGGAAATAAAACGAGGAGCAGCTCCGTATCATGCGGCAAGAAGCACGAGAAACCGCGTCCAGGTCCAAGTGGACGTCAAACTCGAAAAAGATTCGACAAATCACGTGACTTGCCAACCAAAATAGGAAACGAATCGAAAAGTATCTTTGCATGGTTTTTCGGCGGGATCATGGATGCGTCGAGGTCGAAGATGACGTCGAATTCCAGAAACTCCCGGAACACCTCGTCATGTTCAGAGTCGACGTTGAGCTTGAAAAACAGTCCGAAAATTCGCTACCTCAGGAACAAAAATCGGAAATAAAACGAGGAGCAGCTCCGTATCATGCGGCAAGAAGAACGAGAAACCGCGTCCAGGTCCAAGTGGACGTCGAACTCGAGAAAGATTCGACAAATCACGTGACTTGCGAAGCAAAATAGGAAACGAATCGAAAAGTATCTTTGCATGGTTTTTCGGCGGGATCATGGATGCGTCGAGGTCGAAGATGACGTCGAATTCCAGAAACTCCCGGAACACCTCGTCATGTTCAGAGTTGACGTTGTGCTTGAAAAAAAGTCCGAAAATTCGCTACCTCAGGAACAAAAATCGTAAATAAAACGAGGAGCAGCTCCGTATCATGCGGCAAGAAGAACGAGAAACCGCGTCCAGGTCTAAGTGGACGTCGAACTCTAAAAAGATTCGACAAATCACGTGACTTGCGAAGCAAAATAGAAAACGAATCGGAAAGTATCTTTGTACAGTTTGTCAGAGAGATCGAAACGCCGCGTCGAGGTCGAAGATGACGTCGAATTCGAGAAACATTCGGAACACCTCGTCTTGTTCAGAGTTGACGTTGAGCTTGAAAAACAGTCCGAAAATTCGCTACCTTAGGAACAAAAATCGGAAATAAAACGAGGAGCAGCTCCGTATCATGCGGCAAGGAGAACGAGAAACCGCGTCCAGGTCCAAGTGGAGGTCGAACTCGAAAAAGATTCGACAAATCACGTGACTTGCGAAGCAAAATAGGAAACGAATCGAAAAGTATCTTTGAATAGTTTTTCGGCGGGATCATGGATGCGTCGAGGTCGAAGATGACGTCGAATTCCAGAAACTCCCGGAACACCTCGTCATGTTCAGAGTTGACGTTGAGCTTGAAAAACAGTCCGATAATTCGCTACTTCAGGAACAAAAATCGGAACTAAATCTAGGAGCAACTCCGTATCATGCGGCAAGAAGAACGAAAAACCGCGTCCAGGTTCAAGTGGACGTCGAACTCGAAAAAGATTCGACAAATCACGTGACTTGCGAAGCAAAATAGAAAACGAATCGGAAAGTATCTTTGAATAGTTTTTCGGCGGGATCATGGATGCGTCGAGGTCGAACATGACGTCGAATTCCAGAAACTCCCGGAACACCTCGTCATGTTCAGAGTTGACGTTGAGCTTGAAAAACAGTCCGAAAATTCGCTACCTTAGGAACAAAAATCGGAAATAAAACGAGGAGCAGCTCCGTATCATGCGGCAAGAAGAACGAGAAACCGCGTCCACGTCCAAGTGGACGTCGAACTCGAAAAAGATTCTTTAAATCACGAGACTTGCGTAGCAAAATAGAAAACGGATCGAAAAGTATCTTTGTACAGTTTGTCAGAGAGATCGAAACGCCGCGTCAAGGTCGAAGATGACGTCGAATTCGAGAAACATTCGGAACACCTCGTCTTGTTCAGAGTTGACGTTGAGCTTGAAAAACAGTCCGAAAATTCGCTACCTCAAGAACAAAAATCGGAACTAAATCCAGGAGCAACTTCGTATCATGCGGCAAGAAGAACGAAAAACCGCGTCCAGGTCCAAGTGGACGTCGAACTCGAAAAAGATTCGACAAATCACGTGACTTGCGAAGCAAAATAGGAAACGAATCGAAAAGTATCTTTGCATGGTTTTTCGGCGGGATCATGGATGCGTCGAGGTCGAAGATGACGTCGAATTCCAGAAACTCCCGGAACACCTCGTCATGTTCAGAGTTGACGTTGAGCTTGAAAAACAGTCCGAAAATTCGCTACTTCAGGAACAAAAATCGGAACCAAATCTAGGAGCAACTCCGTATCATGCGGCAAGAAGAACGAAAAACCGCGTCCAGGTTCAAGTGGACGTCGAACTCGAAAAAGATTCGACAAATCACGTGACTTGCGAAGCAAAATAGAAAACGAATCGTAAAGTATCTTTGAATAGTTTTTCGGCGGGATCATGGATGCGTCGAGGTCGAACATGACGTCAAATTCCAGAAACTCCCGGAACACCTCGTCATGTTCAGAGTTGACGTTGAGCTTGAAAAACAGTCCGAAAATTCGCTACCTCAGGAACAAAAATCGGAACTAAATCGAGGAGCAACTCCGTATCATGCGGCAAGAAGAACGAAAAACCGCGTCCAGGTCCAAGTGGACGTCGAACTCGAAAAAGATTCGTCAAATCACGAGACTTGCGTAGCAAAATAGAAAACGGATCGAAAAGTATCTTTGTACAGTTTGTCAGAGAGATCGAAACGCCGCGTCAAGGTCGAAGATGACGTCGAATTCGAGAAACATTCGGAACACCTCGTCTTGTTCAGAGTTGACGTTGAGCTTGAAAAACAGTCCGAAAATTCGCTACCTCAAGAACAAAAATCGGAACTAAATCCAGGAGCAACTTCGTATCATGCGGCAAGAAGAACGAAAAACCGCGTCCAGGTCCAAGTGGACGTCGAACTCGAAAAAGATTCGACAAATCACGTGACTTGCGAAGCAAAATAGGAAACGAATCGAAAAGTATCTTTGCATGGTTTTCCGGCGGGATCATGGATGCGTCGAGGTCGAAGATGACGTCGAATTCCAGAAACTCCCGGAACACCTCGTCATGTTCAGAGTTGACGTTGAGCTTGAAAAAAAGTCCGAAAATTCGCTACCTCAGGAACAAAAATCGTAAATAAAACGAGGAGCAGCTCCGTATCATGCGGCAAGAAGAACGAGAAACCGCGTCCAGGTCTAAGTGGACGTCGAACCCGAAAAAGATTCGACAAATCACGAGACTTGCGTAGCAAAATAGAAAACGGATCGAAAAGTATCTTTGTACAGTTTGTCAGAGAGATCGAAGCGCCGCGTCGAGGTCGAAGATGACGTCGAATTCGAGAAACATTCGGAACACCTCGTCTTGTTCAGAGTTGACGTTGAGCTTGAAAAACAGTCCGAAAATTCGCTACCTCAAGAACAAAAATCGGAACTAAATCGAGGAGCAACTTCGTATCATGCGGCAAGAAGAACGAAAAACCGCTGCAGGTCCAAGCGGACGTCGAACTCGAAAAAGATTCGAGAAATCACGAGACTTGCGTGGCAAAATAGAAAACGAATCAAAAAGTATCTTTGTACAGTTTGTCAAAGAGATCGAAACGCTGCGTCGAGGTCGAAGATGACGTCGAATTCGAGAAACATTCGAAACACCTCGTCATGTTCAGAGTTGACGTTGAGCTTGAAAAAAAGTCCGAAAATTCGCTACCTCAGGAACAAAAATCGGAAATAAAACGAGGAGCAGCTCCGTATCATGCGGCAAGAAGCACGAGAAACCGCGTCCAGGTCCAAGTGGACGTCAAACTCGAAAAAGATTCGACAAATCACGTGACTTGCCAACCAAAATAGGAAACGAATCGAAAAGTATCTTTGCATGGTTTTTCGGCGGGATCATGGATGCGTCGAGGTCGAAGATGACGTCGAATTCCAGAAACTCCCGGAACACCTCGTCATGTTCAGAGTTGACGTTGAGCTTGAAAAACAGTCCGAAAATTCGCTACCTCAGGAACAAAAATCGGAAATAAAACGAGGAGCAGCTCCGTATCATGCGGCAAGAAGAACGAGAAACCGCGTCCAGGTCCAAGTGGACGTCGAACTCGAGAAAGATTCGACAAATCACGTGACTTGCGAAGCAAAATAGGAAACGAATCGAAAAGTATCTTTGTACAGTTTGTCAGAGAGATCGAAACGCCGCGTCGAGGTCGAAGATGACGTCGAATTCGAGAAACATTCGGAACACCTCGTCTTGTTCAGAGTTGACGTTGAGCTTGAAAAACAGTCCGAAAATTCGCTACCTTAGGAACAAAAATCGGAAATAAAACGAGGAGCAGCTCCGTATCATGCGGCAAGAAGAACGAGAAACCGCGTTTAGGTCCAAGCGGACGTCGAACTCGAAAAAGATTCGACAAATCACGTGACTTGCGAAGCAAAATAGAAAACGAATCAAAAAGTATCTTTGAATAGTTTTCCGGCGGGATCATATATGCGTCGAGGTCGAAGATGACGTCGAATTCCAGAAACACCCGGAACACCTCGTCATGTTCAGAGTTGACGTTGAGCTTGAAAAACAGTCCGAAAATTCGCTACTTCAGGAACGAAAATCGGAACTAAATCTAGGAGCAACTCCGTATCATGCGGCAAGAAGAACGAAAAACCGCGTCCAGGTCCAAGTGGACGTCGAACTCGAAAAAGATTCGACAAATCACGTGACTTGCGAAGCAAAATAGAAAACGAATCGAAAAGTATCTTTGAATAGTTTTTCGGCGGGATCATGGATGCGTCGAGGTCGAACATGACGTCGAATTCCAGAAACTCCCGGAACACCTCGTCATGTTCAGAGTTGACGTTGAGCTTGAAAAACAGTCCGAAAATTCGCTACCTCAGGAACAAAAATCGGAACTAAATCGAGGAGCAACTCCGTATCATGCGGCAAGAAGAACGAAAAACCACGTCCAGGTCCAAGTGGACGTCGAACTCGAAAAAGATTCGTCGAATCACGAGACTTGCGTAGCAAAATAGAAAACGAATCGAAAAGTATCTTTGTACAGTTTGTCAGAGAGATCGAAGCGCCGCGTCGAGGTCGAAGATGACGTCGAATTCGAGAAACATTCGGAACACCTCGTCTTGTTCAGAGTTGACGTTGAGCTTGAAAAACAGTCCGAAAATTCGCTACCTCAAGAACAAAAATCGGAACTAAATCGAGGAGCAACTTCGTATCATGCGGCAAGAAGAACGAAAAACCGCTGCAGGTCCAAGCGGACGTCGAACTCGAAAAAGATTCGACAAATCACGAGACTTGCGTGGCAAAATAGAAAACGAATCAAAAAGTATCTTTGTACAGTTTGTCAAAGAGATCGAAACGCTGCGTCGAGGTCGAAGATGACGTCGAATTCGAGAAACATTCGAAACACCTCGTCATGTTCAGAGTTGACGTTGAGCTTGAAAAAAAGTCCGAAAATTCGCTACCTCAGGAACAAAAATCGGAAATAAAACGAGGAGCAGCTCCGTATCATGCGGCAAGAAGCACGAGAAACCGCGTCCAGGTCCAAGTGGACGTCAAACTCGAAAAAGATTCGACAAATCACGTGACTTGCCAACCAAAATAGGAAACGAATCGAAAAGTATCTTTGCATGGTTTTTCGGCGGGATCATGGATGCGTCGAGGTCGAAGATGACGTCGAATTCCAGAAACTCCCGGAACACCTCGTCATGTTCAGAGTTGACGTTGAGCTTGAAAAACAGTCCGAAAATTCGCTACCTCAGGAACAAAAATCGGAAATAAAACGAGAAGCAGCTCCGTATCATGCGGCAAGAAGAACGAGAAACCGCGTCCAGGTCCAAGTGGACGTCGAACTCGAGAAAGATTCGACAAATCACGTGACTTGCGAAGCAAAATAGGAAACGAATCGAAAAGTATCTTTGCATGGTTTTTCGGCGGGATCATGGATGCGTCGAGGTCGAAGATGACGTCGAATTCCAGAAACTCCCGGAACACCTCGTCATGTTCAGAGTTGACGTTGAGCTTGAAAAAAAGTCCGAAAATTCGCTACCTCAGGAACAAAAATCGTAAATAAAACGAGGAGCAGCTCCGTATCATGCGGCAAGAAGAACGAGAAACCGCGTCCAGGTCTAAGTGGACGTCGAACTCTAAAAAGATTCGACAAATCACGTGACTTGCGAAGCAAAATAGAAAACGAATCGGAAAGTATCTTTGTACAGTTTGTCAGAGAGATCGAAACGCCGCGTCGAGGTCGAAGATGACGTCGAATTCGAGAAACATTCGGAACACCTCGTCTTGTTCAGAGTTGACGTTGAGCTTGAAAAACAGTCCGAAAATTCGCTACCTTAGGAACAAAAATCGGAAATAAAACGAGGAGCAGCTCCGTATCATGCGGCAAGGAGAACGAGAAACCGCGTCCAGGTCCAAGTGGAGGTCGAACTCGAAAAAGATTCGACAAATCACGTGACTTGCGAAGCAAAATAGGAAACGAATCGAAAAGTATCTTTGAATAGTTTTTCGGCGGGATCATGGATGCGTCGAGGTCGAAGATGACGTCGAATTCCAGAAACTCCCGGAACACCTCGTCATGTTCAGAGTTGACGTTGAGCTTGAAAAACAGTCCGAAAATTCGCTACTTCAGGAACAAAAATCGGAACTAAATCTAGGAGCAACTCCGTATCATGCGGCAAGAAGAACGAAAAACCGCGTCCAGGTTCAAGTGGACGTCGAACTCGAAAAAGATTCGACAAATCACGTGACTTGCGAAGCAAAATAGAAAACGAATCGGAAAGTATCTTTGAATAGTTTTTCGGCGGGATCATGGATGCGTCGAGGTCGAACATGACGTCGAATTCCAGAAACTCCCGGAACACCTCGTCATGTTCAGAGTTGACGTTGAGCTTGAAAAACAGTCCGAAAATTCGCTACCTTAGGAACAAAAATCGGAAATAAAACGAGGAGCAGCTCCGTATCATGCGGCAAGAAGAACGAGAAACCGCGTCCAGGTCCAAGTGGACGTCGAACTCGAAAAAGATTCGTCAAATCACGAGACTTGCGTAGCAAAATAGAAAACGGATCGAAAAGTATCTTTGTACAGTTTGTCAGAGAGATCGAAACGCCGCGTCAAGGTCGAAGATGACGTCGAATTCGAGAAACATTCGGAACACCTCGTCTTGTTCAGAGTTGACGTTGAGCTTGAAAAACAGTCCGAAAATTCGCTACCTCAAGAACAAAAATCGGAACTAAATCCAGGAGCAACTTCGTATCATGCGGCAAGAAGAACGAAAAACCGCGTCCAGGTCCAAGTGGACGTCGAACTCGAAAAAGATTCGACAAATCACGTGACTTGCGAAGCAAAATAGGAAACGAATCGAAAAGTATCTTTGCATGGTTTTTCGGCGGGATCATGGATGCGTCGAGGTCGAAGATGACGTCGAATTCCAGAAACTCCCGGAACACCTCGTCATGTTCAGAGTTGACGTTGAGCTTGAAAAACAGTCCGAAAATTCGCTACTTCAGGAACAAAAATCGGAACTAAATCTAGGAGCAACTCCGTATCATGCGGCAAGAAGAACGAAAAACCGCGTCCAGGTTCAAGTGGACGTCGAACTCGAAAAAGATTCGACAAATCACGTGACTTGCGAAGCAAAATAGAAAACGAATCGGAAAGTATCTTTGAATAGTTTTTCGGCGGGATCATGGATGCGTCGAGGTCGAACATGACGTCAAATTCCAGAAACTCCCGGAACACCTCGTCATGTTCAGAGTTGACGTTGAGCTTGAAAAACAGTCCGAAAATTCGCTACCTCAGGAACAAAAATCGGAACTAAATCGAGGAGCAACTCCGTATCATGCGGCAAGAAGAACGAAAAACCGCGTCCAGGTCCAAGTGGACGTCGAACTCGAAAAAGATTCGTCAAATCACGAGACTTGCGTAGCAAAATAGAAAACGGATCGAAAAGTATCTTTGTACAGTTTGTCAGAGAGATCGAAACGCCGCGTCAAGGTCGAAGATGACGTCGAATTCGAGAAACATTCGGAACACCTCGTCTTGTTCAGAGTTGACGTTGAGCTTGAAAAACAGTCCGAAAATTCGCTACCTCAAGAACAAAAATCGGAACTAAATCCAGGAGCAACTTCGTATCATGCGGCAAGAAGAACGAAAAACCGCGTCCAGGTCCAAGTGGACGTCGAACTCGAAAAAGATTCGACAAATCACGTGACTTGCGAAGCAAAATAGGAAACGAATCGAAAAGTATCTTTGCATGGTTTTCCGGCGGGATCATGGATGCGTCGAGGTCGAAGATGACGTCGAATTCCAGAAACTCCCGGAACACCTCGTCATGTTCAGAGTTGACGTTGAGCTTGAAAAAAAGTCCGAAAATTCGCTACCTCAGGAACAAAAATCGTAAATAAAACGAGGAGCAGCTCCGTATCATGCGGCAAGAAGAACGAGAAACCGCGTCCAGGTCTAAGTGGACGTCGAACCCGAAAAAGATTCGACAAATCACGAGACTTGCGTAGCAAAATAGAAAACGGATCGAAAAGTATCTTTGTACAGTTTGTCAGAGAGATCGAAGCGCCGCGTCGAGGTCGAAGATGACGTCGAATTCGAGAAACATTCGGAACACCTCGTCTTGTTCAGAGTTGACGTTGAGCTTGAAAAACAGTCCGAAAATTCGCTACCTCAAGAACAAAAATCGGAACTAAATCGAGGAGCAACTTCGTATCATGCGGCAAGAAGAACGAAAAACCGCTGCAGGTCCAAGCGGACGTCGAACTCGAAAAAGATTCGAGAAATCACGAGACTTGCGTGGCAAAATAGAAAACGAATCAAAAAGTATCTTTGTACAGTTTGTCAAAGAGATCGAAGCGCTGCGTCGAGGTCGAAGATGACGTCGAATTCGAGAAACATTCGAAACACCTCGTCATGTTCAGAGTTGACGTTGAGCTTGAAAAAAAGTCCGAAAATTCGCTACCTCAGGAACAAAAATCGGAAATAAAACGAGGAGCAGCTCCGTATCATGCGGCAAGAAGCACGAGAAACCGCGTCCAGGTCCAAGTGGACGTCAAACTCGAAAAAGATTCGACAAATCACGTGACTTGCCAACCAAAATAGGAAACGAATCGAAAAGTATCTTTGCATGGTTTTTCGGCGGGATCATGGATGCGTCGAGGTCGAAGATGACGTCGAATTCCAGAAACTCCCGGAACACCTCGTCATGTTCAGAGTTGACGTTGAGCTTGAAAAACAGTCCGAAAATTCGCTACCTCAGGAACAAAAATCGGAAATAAAACGAGGAGCAGCTCCGTATCATGCGGCAAGAAGAACGAGAAACCGCGTCCAGGTCCAAGTGGACGTCGAACTCGAGAAAGATTCGACAAATCACGTGACTTGCGAAGCAAAATAGGAAACGAATCGAAAAGTATCTTTGTACAGTTTGTCAGAGAGATCGAAACGCCGCGTCGAGGTCGAAGATGACGTCGAATTCGAGAAACATTCGGAACACCTCGTCTTGTTCAGAGTTGACGTTGAGCTTGAAAAACAGTCCGAAAATTCGCTACCTTAGGAACAAAAATCGGAAATAAAACGAGGAGCAGCTCCGTATCATGCGGCAAGAAGAACGAGAAACCGCGTTTAGGTCCAAGCGGACGTCGAACTCGAAAAAGATTCGACAAATCACGTGACTTGCGAAGCAAAATAGAAAACGAATCAAAAAGTATCTTTGAATAGTTTTCCGGCGGGATCATATATGCGTCGAGGTCGAAGATGACGTCGAATTCCAGAAACTCCCGGAACACCTCGTCATGTTCAGAGTTGACGTTGAGCTTGAAAAACAGTCCGAAAATTCGCTACTTCAGGAACGAAAATCGGAACTAAATCTAGGAGCAACTCCGTATCATGCGGCAAGAAGAACGAAAAACCGCGTCCAGGTCCAAGTGGACGTCGAACTCGAAAAAGATTCGACAAATCACGTGACTTGCGAAGCAAAATAGAAAACGAATCGAAAAGTATCTTTGAATAGTTTTTCGGCGGGATCATGGATGCGTCGAGGTCGAACATGACGTCGAATTCCAGAAACTCCCGGAACACCTCGTCATGTTCAGAGTTGACGTTGAGCTTGAAAAACAGTCCGAAAATTCGCTACCTCAGGAACAAAAATCGGAACTAAATCGAGGAGCAACTCCGTATCATGCGGCAAGAAGAACGAAAAACCACGTCCAGGTCCAAGTGGACGTCGAACTCGAAAAAGATTCGTCGAATCACGAGACTTGCGTAGCAAAATAGAAAACGAATCGAAAAGTATCTTTGTACAGTTTGTCAGAGAGATCGAAGCGCCGCGTCGAGGTCGAAGATGACGTCGAATTCGAGAAACATTCGGAACACCTCGTCTTGTTCAGAGTTGACGTTGAGCTTGAAAAACAGTCCGAAAATTCGCTACCTCAAGAACAAAAATCGGAACTAAATCGAGGAGCAACTTCGTATCATGCGGCAAGAAGAACGAAAAACCGCTGCAGGTCCAAGCGGACGTCGAACTCGAAAAAGATTCGACAAATCACGAGACTTGCGTGGCAAAATAGAAAACGAATCAAAAAGTATCTTTGTACAGTTTGTCAAAGAGATCGAAACGCTGCGTCGAGGTCGAAGATGACGTCGAATTCGAGAAACATTCGAAACACCTCGTCATGTTCAGAGTTGACGTTGAGCTTGAAAAAAAGTCCGAAAATTCGCTACCTCAGGAACAAAAATCGGAAATAAAACGAGGAGCAGCTCCGTATCATGCGGCAAGAAGCACGAGAAACCGCGTCCAGGTCCAAGTGGACGTCAAACTCGAAAAAGATTCGACAAATCACGTGACTTGCCAACCAAAATAGGAAACGAATCGAAAAGTATCTTTGCATGGTTTTTCGGCGGGATCATGGATGCGTCGAGGTCGAAGATGACGTCGAATTCCAGAAACTCCCGGAACACCTCGTCATGTTCAGAGTTGACGTTGAGCTTGAAAAACAGTCCGAAAATTCGCTACCTCAGGAACAAAAATCGGAAATAAAACGAGAAGCAGCTCCGTATCATGCGGCAAGAAGAACGAGAAACCGCGTCCAGGTCCAAGTGGACGTCGAACTCGAGAAAGATTCGACAAATCACGTGACTTGCGAAGCAAAATAGGAAACGAATCGAAAAGTATCTTTGCATGGTTTTTCGGCGGGATCATGGATGCGTCGAGGTCGAAGATGACGTCGAATTCCAGAAACTCCCGGAACACCTCGTCATGTTCAGAGTTGACGTTGAGCTTGAAAAAAAGTCCGAAAATTCGCTACCTCAGGAACAAAAATCGTAAATAAAACGAGGAGCAGCTCCGTATCATGCGGCAAGAAGAACGAGAAACCGCGTCCAGGTCTAAGTGGACGTCGAACTCTAAAAAGATTCGACAAATCACGTGACTTGCGAAGCAAAATAGAAAACGAATCGGAAAGTATCTTTGTACAGTTTGTCAGAGAGATCGAAACGCCGCGTCGAGGTCGAAGATGACGTCGAATTCGAGAAACATTCGGAACACCTCGTCTTGTTCAGAGTTGACGTTGAGCTTGAAAAACAGTCCGAAAATTCGCTACCTTAGGAACAAAAATCGGAAATAAAACGAGGAGCAGCTCCGTATCATGCGGCAAGGAGAACGAGAAACCGCGTCCAGGTCCAAGTGGAGGTCGAACTCGAAAAAGATTCGACAAATCACGTGACTTGCGAAGCAAAATAGGAAACGAATCGAAAAGTATCTTTGAATAGTTTTTCGGCGGGATCATGGATGCGTCGAGGTCGAAGATGACGTCGAATTCCAGAAACTCCCGGAACACCTCGTCATGTTCAGAGTTGACGTTGAGCTTGAAAAACAGTCCGAAAATTCGCTACTTCAGGAACAAAAATCGGAACTAAATCTAGGAGCAACTCCGTATCATGCGGCAAGAAGAACGAAAAACCGCGTCCAGGTTCAAGTGGACGTCGAACTCGAAAAAGATTCGACAAATCACGTGACTTGCGAAGCAAAATAGAAAACGAATCGGAAAGTATCTTTGAATAGTTTTTCGGCGGGATCATGGATGCGTCGAGGTCGAACATGACGTCGAATTCCAGAAACTCCCGGAACACCTCGTCATGTTCAGAGTTGACGTTGAGCTTGAAAAACAGTCCGAAAATTCGCTACCTTAGGAACAAAAATCGGAAATAAAACGAGGAGCAGCTCCGTATCATGCGGCAAGAAGAACGAGAAACCGCGTCCAGGTCCAAGTGGACGTCGAACTCGAAAAAGATTCGTCAAATCACGAGACTTGCGTAGCAAAATAGAAAACGGATCGAAAAGTATCTTTGTACAGTTTGTCAGAGAGATCGAAACGCCGCGTCAAGGTCGAAGATGACGTCGAATTCGAGAAACATTCGGAACACCTCGTCTTGTTCAGAGTTGACGTTGAGCTTGAAAAACAGTCCGAAAATTCGCTACCTCAAGAACAAAAATCGGAACTAAATCCAGGAGCAACTTCGTATCATGCGGCAAGAAGAACGAAAAACCGCGTCCAGGTCCAAGTGGACGTCGAACTCGAAAAAGATTCGACAAATCACGTGACTTGCGAAGCAAAATAGGAAACGAATCGAAAAGTATCTTTGCATGGTTTTTCGGCGGGATCATGGATGCGTCGAGGTCGAAGATGACGTCGAATTCCAGAAACTCCCGGAACACCTCGTCATGTTCAGAGTTGACGTTGAGCTTGAAAAACAGTCCGAAAATTCGCTACTTCAGGAACAAAAATCGGAACTAAATCTAGGAGCAACTCCGTATCATGCGGCAAGAAGAACGAAAAACCGCGTCCAGGTTCAAGTGGACGTCGAACTCGAAAAAGATTCGACAAATCACGTGACTTGCGAAGCAAAATAGAAAACGAATCGGAAAGTATCTTTGAATAGTTTTTCGGCGGGATCATGGATGCGTCGAGGTCGAACATGACGTCAAATTCCAGAAACTCCCGGAACACCTCGTCATGTTCAGAGTTGACGTTGAGCTTGAAAAACAGTCCGAAAATTCGCTACCTCAGGAACAAAAATCGGAACTAAATCGAGGAGCAACTCCGTATCATGCGGCAAGAAGAACGAAAAACCGCGTCCAGGTCCAAGTGGACGTCGAACTGGAAAAAGATTCGTCAAATCACGAGACTTGCGTAGCAAAATAGAAAACGGATCGAAAAGTATCTTTGTACAGTTTGTCAGAGAGATCGAAACGCCGCGTCAAGGTCGAAGATGACGTCGAATTCGAGAAACATTCGGAAGACCTCGTCTTGTTCAGAGTTGACGTTGAGCTTGAAAAACAGTCCGAAAATTCGCTACCTCAAGAACAAAAATCGGAACTAAATCCAGGAGCAACTTCGTATCATGCGGCAAGAAGAACGAAAAACCGCGTCCAGGTCCAAGTGGACGTCGAACTCGAAAAAGATTCGACAAATCACGTGACTTGCGAAGCAAAATAGGAAACGAATCGAAAAGTATCTTTGCATGGTTTTTCGGCGGGATCATGGATGCGTCGAGGTCGAAGATGACGTCGAATTCCAGAAACTCCCGGAACACCTCGTCATGTTCAGAGTTGACGTTGAGCTTGAAAAAAAGTCCGAAAATTCGCTACCTCAGGAACAAAAATCGTAAATAAAACGAGGAGCAGCTCCGTATCATGCGGCAAGAAGAACGAGAAACCGCGTCCAGGTCTAAGTGGACGTCGAACCCGAAAAAGATTCGACAAATCACGAGACTTGCGTAGCAAAATAGAAAACGGATCGAAAAGTATCTTTGTACAGTTTGTCAGAGAGATCGAAGCGCCGCGTCGAGGTCGAAGATGACGTCGAATTCGAGAAACATTCGGAACACCTCGTCTTGTTCAGAGTTGACGTTGAGCTTGAAAAACAGTCCGAAAATTCGCTACCTCAAGAACAAAAATCGGAACTAAATCGAGGAGCAACTTCGTATCATGCGGCAAGAAGAACGAAAAACCGCTGCAGGTCCAAGCGGACGTCGAACTCGAAAAAGATTCGACAAATCACGAGACTTGCGTGGCAAAATAGAAAACGAATCAAAAAGTATCTTTGTACAGTTTGTCAAAGAGATCGAAACGCTGCGTCGAGGTCGAAGATGACGTCGAATTCGAGAAACATTCGAAACACCTCGTCATGTTCAGAGTTGACGTTGAGCTTGAAAAAAAGTCCGAAAATTCGCTACCTCAGGAACAAAAATCGGAAATAAAACGAGGAGCAGCTCCGTATCATGCGGCAAGAAGCACGAGAAACCGCGTCCAGGTCCAAGTGGACGTCAAACTCGAAAAAGATTCGACAAATCACGTGACTTGCCAACCAAAATAGGAAACGAATCGAAAAGTATCTTTGCATGGTTTTTCGGCGGGATCATGGATGCGTCGAGGTCGAAGATGACGTCGAATTCCAGAAACTCCCGGAACACCTCGTCATGTTCAGAGTTGACGTTGAGCTTGAAAAACAGTCCGAAAATTCGCTACCTCAGGAACAAAAATCGGAAATAAAACGAGGAGCAGCTCCGTATCATGCGGCAAGAAGAACGAGAAACCGCGTCCAGGTCCAAGCGGACGTCGAACTCGAGAAAGATTCGACAAATCACGTGACTTGCGAAGCAAAATAGGAAACGAATCGAAAAGTATCTTTGCATGGTTTTTCGGCGGGATCATGGATGCGTCGAGGTCGAAGATGACGTCGAATTCCAGAAACTCCCGGAACACCTCGTCATGTTCAGAGTTGACGTTGAGCTTGAAAAAAAGTCCGAAAATTCGCTACCTCAGGAACAGAAATCGTAAATAAAACGAGGAGCAGCTCCGTATCATGCGGCAAGAAGAACGAGAAACCGCGTCCAGGTCTAAGTGGACGTCGAACTCTAAAAAGATTCGACAAATCACGTGACTTGCGAAGCAAAATAGAAAACGAATCGAAAAGTATCTTTGTACAGTTTGTCAGAGAGATCGAAACGCCGCGTCGAGGTCGAAGATGACGTCGAATTCGAGAAACATTCGGAACACCTCGTCTTGTTCAGAGTTGACGTTGAGCTTGAAAAACAGTCCGAAAATTCGCTACCTTAGGAACAAAAATCGGAAATAAAACGAGGAGCAGCTCCGTATCATGCGGCAAGGAGAACGAGAAACCGCGTCCAGGTCCAAGTGGAGGTCGAACTCGAAAAAGATTCGACAAATCACGTGACTTGCGAAGCAAAATAGGAAACGAATCGAAAAGTATCTTTGAATAGTTTTTCGGCGGGATCATGGATGCGTCGAGGTCGAAGATGACGTCGAATTCCAGAAACTCCCGGAACACCTCGTCATGTTCAGAGTTGACGTTGAGCTTGAAAAACAGTCCGAAAATTCGCTACTTTAGGAACAAAAATCGGAACTAAATCTAGGAGCAACTCCGTATCATGCGGCAAGAAGAACGAAAAACCGCGTCCAGGTCCAAGCGGACGTCGAACTCGAAAAAGATTCGACAAATCACGTGACTCGCGAAGCAAAATAGAAAACGAATCGAAAAGTATCTTTGCATAGTTTTTCGGCGGGATCATGGATGCGTCGAGGTCGAAGATGACGTCGAATTCCAGAAACTCTCAAAACACCTCGTCATGTTCAGAGTTGACGTTGAGCTTGAAAAACAGTCCGAAAATTCGCTACCTCAGGAACAAAAATCGTAAATAAAACGAGGAGCAGCTCCGTATCATGCGGCAAGGAGAACGAGAAACCGCGTCCAGGTCCAAGTGGACGTCGAACTCGAAAAAGATTCGACAAATCACGTGACTTGCGAAGCAAAATAGAAAACGAATCGAAAAGTATCTTTGTACAGTTTGTCAGAGAGATCGAAACGCCGCGTCGAGGTCGAAGATGACGTCGAATTCGAGAAACATTCGGAACACCTCGTCTTGTTCAGAGTTGACGTTGAGCTTGAAAAACAGTCCGAAAATTCGCGACCTCAGGAACAAAAATCGGAACTAAATCGAGGAGCAACTCCGTATCATGCGGCAAGAAGAACGAAAAACCGCGTCCAGGTCCAAGTGGACGTCGAACTCGAAAAAGATTCGTCGAATCACGAGACTTGCGTAGCAAAATAGAAAACGGATCGAAAAGTATCTTTGTACAGTTTGTCAGAGAGATCGAAACGCCGCGTAAAGGTCGAAGATGACATCGAATTCGAGAAACATTCGGAACACCTCGTCTTGTTCAGAGTTGACGTTGAGCTTGAAAAACAGTCCGAAAATTCGCTACCTCAAAAACAAAAATCGGAACTAAATCCAGGAGCAACTTCGTATCATGCGGCAAGAAGAACGAAAAACCGCGTTCAGGTCCAAGTGGACGTCGAACCCGAAAAAGATTCGACAAATCACGAGACTTGCGTAGCAAAATAGAAAACGAATCAAAAAGTATCTCTGTACGGTTTGTCAAAGAGATCGAAACGCTGCGTCGAGGTCGAAGATGACGTCGAATTCGAGAAACATACGAAACACCTCGTCATGTTCAGAGTTGACGTTGAGCTTGAAAAAAAGTCCGAAAATTCGCTACCTCAGGAACAAAAATCGGAAATAAAACGAGGAGCAGCTCCGTATCATGCGGCAAGAAGAACGAGAAACCGCGTTTAGGTCCAAGCGGACGTCGAACTCGAAAAAGATTCGACAAATCACGTGACTTGCGAAGCAAAATAGAAAACGAATCAAAAAGTATCTTTGAATAGTTTTTCGGCGGGATCATATATGCGTCGAGGTCGAAGATGACGTCGAATTCCAGAAACTCCCGGAACACCTCGTCATGTTCAGAGTTGACGTTGAGCTTGAAAAACAGTCCGAAAATTCGCTACCTCAGGAACGAAAATCGGAACTAAATCGAGGAGCAACTCCGTATCATGCGGCAAGAAGAACGAAAAACCGCGTCCAGGTCCAAGTGGACGTCGAACTCGAAAAAGATTCGACAAATCACGAGACTTGCGTAGCAAAATAGAAAACGAATCGAAAAGTATCTTTCTACAGTTTGTCAAAGAGATCGAAACGCCGCGTCGAGGTCGAAGATGACGTTGAATTCGAGAAACATTCGGAACACCTCGTCATGTTCAGAGTTGACGTTGAGGTTGAAAAAAAGTCCGAAAATTCGCTACCTCAGGAACAAAAATCGGAAATAAAACGAGGAGCAGCTCCGTATCATGCGGCAAGAAGAACGAGAAACCGCGTTTAGGTCCAAGCGGACGTCGAACTCGAAAAAGATTCGACAAATCACGTGACTTGCGAAGCAAAATAGAAAACGAATCGAAAAGTATCTTTGCATAGTTTTTCGGCGGGATCATGGATGCGTCGAGGTCGAAGATGACGTCGAATTCCAGAAACTCCCGGAACACCTCGTCATGTTCAGAGTTGACGTTGAGCTTGAAAAACAGTCCGAAAATTCGCTACCTCAGGAACAAAAATCGGAAATAAAACGAGGAGCAGCTCCGTATCATGCGGCAAGAAGAACGAGAAACCGCGTCCACGTCCAAGTGGACGTCGAACTCGAAAAAGATTCGACAAATCACGTGACTTGCGAAGCAAAATAGAAAACGAATCGAAAAGTATCTTTGCATAGTTTTTCGGCGGGATCATGGATGCGTCGAGGTCGAAGGTGACGTCGAATTCCAGAAACTCCCGGAACACCTCGTCATGTTCAGAGTTGACGTTGAGCTTGAAAAACAGTCCGAAAATTCGCTACCTCAGGAACAAAAATCGGAAATAAGACGAGGAGCAGCTCCGTATCATGCGGCAAGAAGAACGAGAAACCGCGTCCAGGTCCAAGTGGACGTCAAACTCGAAAAAGATTCGACAAATCACGTGACTTGCCAACCAAAATAGGAAACGAATCGAAAAGTATCTTTGCATGGTTTTTCGGCGGGATCATGGATGCGTCGAGGTCGAAGATGACGTCGAATTCCAGAAACTCCCGGAACACCTCGTCATGTTCAGAGTTGACGTTGAGCTTGAAAAACAGTCCGAAAATTCGCTACTTCAGGAACGAAAATCGGAACTAAATCTAGGAGCAACTCCGTATCATGCGGCAAGAAGAACGAAAAACCGCGTCCAGGTCCAAGTGGACGTCGAACTCGAAAAAGATTCGACAAATCACGTGACTTGCGAAGCAAAATAGAAAACGAATCGAAAAGTATCTTTGAATAGTTTTTCGGCGGGATCATGGATGCGTCGAGGTCGGAGATGACGTCGAATTCCAGAAACTTCCGGAACACCTCGTCATGTTCAGAGTTGACGTTGAGCTTGAAAAGCAGTCCGAAAATTCGCTACCTCAGGAACAAAAATCGGAACTAAATCAAGGAGCAACTCCGTATCATGCGGCAAGAAGAACGAAAAACCGCGTCCAGGTCCAAGTGGACGTCGAACTCGAAAAAGATTCGACAAATCACGAGACTTGCGTAGCAAAATAGAAAACGAATCGACAAGTATCTTCGTATAGTTTTTCGGGGGGATCACGGCTGCGTCGAGGTCGGAGATGACGTCGAATTCCAGAAACTTCCGGAACACCTCGTCATGTTCAGAGTTGACGTTGAGCTTGAAAAACAGTCCGAAAATTCGCTACCTCAGGAACAAAAATCGGAACTAAATCGAGGAGCAGCTCCGTATCATGCGGCAAGAAGAACGAGAAACCGCGTCCAGGTCTAAGTGGACGTCGAACCCGAAAAAGATTCGACAAATCACGAGACTTGCGTAGCAAAATAGAAAACGGATCGAAAAGTATCTTTGTACAGTTTGTCAGAGAGATCGAAGCGCCGCGTCGAGGTCGAAGATGACGTCGAATTCGAGAAACATTCGGAACACCTCGTCTTGTTCAGAGTTGACGTTGAGCTTGAAAAACAGTCCGAAAATTCGCTACCTCAAGAACAAAAATCGGAACTAAATCGAGGAGCAACTTCGTATCATGCGGCAAGAAGAACGAAAAACCGCGTCCAGGTCCAAGTGGACGTCGAACTCGAAAAAGATTCGACAAATCACGTGACTTGCGAAGCAAAATAGGAAACGAATCGAAAAGTATCTTTGCATGGTTTTTCGGCGGGATCATGGATGCGTCGAGGTCGAAGATGACGTCGAATTCCAGAAACTCCCGGAACACCTCGTCATGTTCAGAGTTGACGTGGAGCTTGAAAAACAGTCCGAAAATTCGCTACCTCAGGAACAAAAATCGGAACTAAATCGAGGAGCAACTCCGTATCATGCGGCAAGAAGAACGAAAAACCACGTCCAGGTCCAAGTGGACGTCGAACTCGAAAAAGATTCGTCGAATCACGAGACTTGCGTAGCAAAATAGAAAACGAATCGAAAAGTATCTTTGTACAGTTTGTCAGAGAGATCGAAGCGCCGCGTCGAGGTCGAAGATGACGTCGAATTCGAGAAACATTCGGAACACCTCGTCTTGTTCAGAGTTGACGTTGAGCTTGAAAAACAGTCCGAAAATTCGCTACCTCAAGAACAAAAATCGGAACTAAATCGAGGAGCAACTCCGTATCATGCGGCAAGAAGAACGAAAAACCGCTGCAGGTCCAAGCGGACGTCGAACTCGAAAAAGATTCGACAAATCACGAGACTTGCGTGGCAAAATAGAAAACGAATCAAAAAGTATCTTTGTACAGTTTGTCAAAGAGATCGAAACGCTGCGTCGAGGTCGAAGATGACGTCGAATTCGAGAAACATTCGAAACACCTCGTCATGTTTAGAGTTGACGTTGAGCTTGAAAAAAAGTTCGAAAATTCGCTACCTCAGGAACAAAAATCGGAAATAAAACGAGGAGCAGCTCCGTATCATGCGGCAAGAAGCACGAGAAACCGCGTCCAGGTCCAAGTGGACGTCAAACTCGAAAAAGATTCGACAAATCACGTGACTTGCCAACCAAAATAGGAAACGAATCGAGAAGTATCTTTGCATGGTTTTTCGGCGGGATCATGGATGCGTCGTGGTCGAAGATGACGTCGAATTCCAGAAACTCCCGGAACACCTCGTCATGTTCAGAGTTGACGTTGAGCTTGAAAAACAGTCCGAAAATTCGCTACCTCAGGAACAAAAATCGGAAATAAAACGAGGAGCAGCTCCGTATCATGCGGCAAGAAGAACGAGAAACCGCGTCCAGGTCCAAGTGGACGTCGAACTCGAAAGAGATTCGACAAATCACGTGACTTGCGAAGCAAAATAGGAAACGAATCGAAAAGTATCTTTGCATGGTTTTTCGGCGGGATCATGGATGCGTCGAGGTCGAAGATGACGTCGAATTCCAGAAACTCCCGGAACACCTCGTCATGTTCAGAGTTGACGTTGAGCTTGAAAAAAAGTCCGAAAATTCGCTACCTCAGGAACAAAAATCGTAAATAAAACGAGGAGCAGCTCCGTATCATGCGGCAAGAAGAACGAGAAACCGCGTCCAGGTCTAAGTGGACGTCGAACTCTAAAAAGATTCGACAAATCACGTGACTTGCGAAGCAAAATAGAAAACGAATCGGAAAGTATCTTTGTACAGTTTGTCAGAGAGATCGAAACGCCGCGTCGAGGTCGAAGATGACGTCGAATTCGAGAAACATTCGGAACACCTCGTCTTGTTCAGAGTTGACGTTGAGCTTGAAAAACAGTCCGAAAATTCGCTACCTTAGGAACAAAAATCGGAAATAAAACGAGGAGCAGCTCCGTATCATGCGGCAAGAAGAACGAGAAACCGCGTCCAGGTCCAAGTGGAGGTCGAACTCGAAAAAGATTCGACAAATCACGTGACTTGCGAAGCAAAATAGGAAACGAATCGAAAAGTATCTTTGAATAGTTTTTCGGCGGGATCATGGATGCGTCGAGGTCGAAGATGACGTCGAATTCCAGAAACTCCCGGAACACCTCGTCATGTTCAGAGTTGACGTTGAGCTTGAAAAACAGTCCGAAAATTCGCTACCTCAGGAACAAAAATCGGAAATAAAACGAGGAGCAGCTCCGTATCATGCGGCAAGAAGCACGAGAAACCGCGTCCAGGTCCAAGTGGACGTCAAACTCGAAAAAGATTCGACAAATCACGTGACTTGCCAACCAAAATAGGAAACGAATCGAGAAGTATCTTTGCATGGTTTTTCGGCGGGATCATGGATGCGTCGTGGTCGAAGATGACGTCGAATTCCAGAAACTCCCGGAACACCTCGTCATGTTCAGAGTTGACGTTGAGCTTGAAAAACAGTCCGAAAATTCGCTACCTCAGGAACAAAAATCGGAAATAAAACGAGGAGCAGCTCCGTATCATGCGGCAAGAAGAACGAGAAACCGCGTCCAGGTCCAAGTGGAGGTCGAACTCGAAAAAGATTCGACAAATCACGTGACTTGCGAAGCAAAATAGGAAACGAATCGAAAAGTATCTTTGAATAGTTTTTCGGCGGGATCATGGATGCGTCGAGGTCGAAGATGACGTCGAATTCCAGAAACTCCCGGAACACCTCGTCATGTTCAGAGTTGACGTTGAGCTTGAAAAACAGTCCGAAAATTCGCTACTTCAGGAACAAAAATCGGAACTAAATCTAGGAGCAACTCCGTATCATGCGGCAAGAAGAACGAAAAACCGCGTCCAGGTTCAAGTGGACGTCGAACTCGAAAAAGATTCGACAAATCACGTGACTTGCGAAGCAAAATAGAAAACGAATCGGAAAGTATCTTTGAATAGTTTTTCGGCGGGATCATGGATGCGTCGAGGTCGAACATGACGTCGAATTCCAGAAACTCCCGGAACACCTCGTCATGTTCAGAGTTGACGTTGAGCTTGAAAAACAGTCCGAAAATTCGCTACCTTAGGAACAAAAATCGGAAATAAAACGAGGAGCAGCTCCGTATCATGCGGCAAGAAGAACGAGAAACCGCGTCCAGGTCCAAGTGGAGGTCGAACTCGAAAAAGATTCGACAAATCACGTGACTTGCGAAGCAAAATAGGAAACGAATCGAAAAGTATCTTTGGATAGTTTTTCGGCGGGATCATGGATGCGTCGAGGTCGAAGATGACGTCGAATTCCAGAAACTCCCGGAACACCTCGTCATGTTCAGAGTTGACGTTGAGCTTGAAAAACAGTCCGAAAATTCGCTACTTCAGGAACAAAAATCGGAACTAAATCTAGGAGCAACTCCGTATCATGCGGCAAGAAGAACGAAAAACCGCGTCCAGGTTCAAGTGGACGTCGAACTCGAAAAAGATTCGACAAATCACGTGACTTGCGAAGCAAAATAGAAAACGAATCGGAAAGTATCTTTGAATAGTTTTTCGGCGGGATCATGGATGCGTCGAGGTCGAACATGACGTCGAATTCCAGAAACTCCCGGAACACCTCGTCATGTTCAGAGTTGACGTTGAGCTTGAAAAACAGTCCGAAAATTCGCTACCTCAGGAACAAAAATCGGAACTAAATCAAGGAGCGACTCCGTATCATGCGGCAAGAAGAACGAAAAACCGCGTCCAGGTCCAAGTGGACGTCGAACTCGAAAAAGATTCGTCGAATCACGAGACTTGCGTAGCAAAATAGAAAACGAATCGAAAAGTATCTTTGTACAGTTTGTCAGAGAGATCGAAACGCCGCGTCGAGGTCGAAGATGACGTCGAATTCGAGAAACATTCGGAACACCTCGTCTTGTTCAGAGTTGACGTTGAGCTTGAAAAACAGTCCAAAAATTCGCTACCTCAGGAACAAAAATCGGAAATAAAACGAGGAGCAGCTCCGTATCATGCGGCAAGAAGAACGAGAAACCGCGTCCAGGTCCAAGTGGACGTCGAACTCGAAAAAGATTCGACAAATCACGTGACTTGCGAAGCAAAATAGAAAACGAATCGAAAAGTATCTTTGCATAGTTTTTCGGCGGGATCATGGATGCGTCGAGGTCGAAGATGACGTCGAATTCCAGAAACATTCGGAACACCTCGTCTTGTTCAGAGTTGACGTTGAGCTTGAGAAACAGTCCGAAAATTCGCTACCTCAAGAACAAAAATCGGAACTAAATCGAGGAGCAACTCCGTATCATGCGGCAAGAAGAACGAAAAACCGCGTCCAGGTCCAAGTGGACGTCGAACTCGAAAAAGATTCGACAAATCACGAGACTTGCGTAGCAAAATAGAAAACGAATCGAAAAGTATCTTTCTACAGTTTGTCAAAGAGATCGAAACGCCGCGTCGAGGTCGAAGATGACGTCGAATTCGAGAAACATTCGGAACACCTCGTCATGTTTAGTGTCGACGTTGAGCTTGAAAAAAAGTCCGAAAATTCGCTGCCTCAGGAACAAAAATCGGAAATAAAACGAGGAGCAGCTCCGTATCATGCGGCAAGAAGAACGAGAAACCGCGTCCAGGTCCAAGTGGACGTCGAACTCGAAAAAGATTCGACAAATCACGTGACTTGCGAAGCAAAATAGGAAACGAATCGAAAAGTATCTTTGCATGGTTTTTCGGCGGGATCATGGATGCGTCGAGGTCGAAGATGACGTCGAATTCCAGAAACTCCCGGAACACCTCGTCATGTTCAGAGTTGACGTTGAGCTTGAAAAACAGTCCGAAAATTCGCTACCTCAGGAACAAAAATCGGAAATAAAACGAGGAGCAGCTCCGTATCATGCGGCAAGAAGAACGAGAAACCGCGTCCAGGTCCAAGTGGACGTCGAACTCGAAAAAGATTCGACAAATCACGTGACTTGCGAAGCAAAATAGAAAACGAATCGAAAAGTATCTTTGCATAGTTTTTCGGCGGGATCATGGATGCGTCGAGGTCGAAGATGACGTCGAATTCCAGAAACATTCGGAACACCTCGTCTTGTTCAGAGTTGACGTTGAGCTTGAAAAACAGTCCGAAAATTCGCTACCTCAAGAACAAAAATCGGAACTAAATCGAGGAGCAACTCCGTATCATGCGGCAAAAAGAACGAAAAACCGCGTCCAGGTCCAAGTGGACGTCAAACTCGAAAAAGATTCGAAAAATCACGTGACTTGCGAAGCAAAATAGAAAACGAATCGACAAGTATCTTTGTATCGTTTTTCGGGGGGATCACGGCTGCGTCGAGGTCGGAGATGACGTCGAATTCCAGAAACTCCCGGAACACCTCGTCATGTTCACAGTTGACGTTGAGCTTGAAAAACAGTCCGAAAATTCGCTACCTCAGGAACAAAAATCGGAACTAAATCGAGGAGCAACTCCGTATCATGCGGCAGAAAGAACGAAAACCCGCGTCCAGGTCCAAGTGGACGTCAAACTCGAGAAAGATCCGAAAAATCACGTGACTTGCGTAGCAAAATAGAAAACGGATCGAAAAGTATCTTTGTATAGTTTTCCGGGGGGATCATGGCTGCGTCGAGGTCGGAGATGACGTCGAATTCCAGAAACTTCCGGAACACCTCGTCATGTTCAGAGTTGACGTTGAGCTTGAAAAGCAGTCCGAAAATTCGCTACCTCAGGAACAAAAATCGGAACTAAATCGAGGAGCAACTCCGTATCATGCGGCAAGAAGAACGAAAAACCGCGTCCAGGTCCAAGTGGACGTCGAACTCGAAAAAGATTCGACAAATCACGAGACTTGCGTAGCAAAATAGAAAACGAATCGACAAGTATCTTCGTATAGTTTTTCGGGGGGATCACGGCTGCGTCGAGGTCGGAGATGACGTCGAATTCCAGAAACTTCCGGAACACCTCGTCATGTTCAGAGTTGACGTTGAGCTTGAAAAACAGTCCGAAAATTCGCTACCTCAGGAACAAAAATCGGAACTAAATCGAGGAGCAACTCCGTATCATGCGGCAAGAAGAACGAAAAACCACGTTTAGGTCCAGGAAAATAGAATTCCAGAAACTCCCGAAACACCTCGTCATGTTCAGAGTTGACGTTGAGCTTGAGAAACAGTCCGAAAATTCGCTACCTCAGGAACAAAAATCGGAACTAAATCGAGGAGCAACTCCGTATCATGCGGCAAAAAGAACGAAAAACCGCGTCCAGGTCCAAGTGGACGTCAAACTCGAAAAAGATTCGAAAAATCACGTGACTTGCGAAGCAAAATAGAAAACGAATCGACAAGTATCTTTGTATAGTTTTTCGGGGGGATCACGGCTGCGTCGAGGTCGGAGATGACGTCGAATTCCAGAAACTCCCGGAACACCTCGTCATGTTCAGAGTTGACGTTGAGCTTGAAAAACAGTCCGAAAATTCGCTACCTCAGGAACAAAAATCGGAACTAAATCGAGGAGCAACTCCGTATCATGCGGCAGAAAGAACGAAAACCCGCGTCCAGGTCCAAGTGGACGTCAAACTCGAGAAAGATCCGAAAAATCACGTGACTTGCGTGGCAAAATAGAAAACGGATCGAAAAGTATCTTTGTATAGTTTTCCGGGGGGATCATGGCTGCGTCGAGGTCGGAGATGACGTCGAATTCCAGAAACTTCCGGAACACCTCGTCATGTTCAGAGTTGACGTTGAGCTTGAAAAACAGTCCGAAAATTCGCTACCTCAGGAACAAAAATCGGAACTAAATCGAGGAGCAACTCCGTATCATGCGGCAAGAAGAACGAAAAACCACGTTTAGGTCCAGGAAAATAGAATTCCAGAAACTCCCGAAACACCTCGTCATGTTCAGAGTTGACGTTGAGCTTGAGAAACAGTCCGAAAATTCGCTACCTCAGGAACAAAAATCGGAACTAAATCAAGGAGCAACTCCGTATCATGCGGCAAGAAGAACGAAAAACCGCATCCAGGTCCAAGTGGACGTCGAACTCGAAAAAGATTCGACAAATCACGAGACTTGCGTAGCAAAATAAAAAACGAATCGAAAAGTATCTTTGTACCGTTTGTCAAAGAGATCGATACGCTGCGTCGAGGTCGAAGATGACGTCGAATTCAGGAACATTCGGAACACCTCGTCATGTTCAGAGTTGACGTTGAGCTTGAGAAACAGTCCGAAAATTCGCTACCTCAGGAACAAAAATCGGAACTGAATCGAGGAGCAACTCCGTATCATGCGGCAAGAAGAACGAAAAACCACGTCCAGGTCCAGGAAAATAGAATTCCAGAAACTTCCGAAACACCTCGTCATGTTCAGAGTTGACGTTGAGCTTGAAAAGCAGTCCGAAAATTCGCTACCTCAGGAACAAAAATCGGAACTAAATCGAGGAGCAACTCCGTATCATGCGGCAAGAAGAACGAAAAACCGCGTCCAGGTCCAAGTGGACGTCGAACTCGAAAAAGATTCGACAAATCACGAGACTTGCGTAGCAAAATAGAAAACGAATCGACAAGTATCTTCGTATAGTTTTTCGGGGGGATCACGGCTGCGTCGAGGTCGGAGATGACGTCGAATTCCAGAAACTCCCGGAACACCTCGTCATGTTCAAAGTTGACGTTGAGCTTGAAAAACAGTCCGAAAATTCGCTACCTCAGGAACAAAAATCGGAACTAAATCGAGGAGCAACTCCGTATCATGCGGCAAGAAGAACGAAAAACCACGTCCAGGTCCAGGAAAATAGAATTCCAGAAACTCCCGAAACACCTCGTCATGTTCAGAGTTGACGTTGAGCTTGAAAAACAGTCGGAAAATTCGCTACCTCAGAAACAAAAATCGGAACTAAATCGAGGAGCAACTTCGTATCATGCGGCAAAAAGAACGAAAAACCACGTCCAGGTCCAGGAAAATAGAATTCCAGAAGCTCCCGAAACACCTCGTCATGTTCAGAGTTGACGTTGAGCTTGAAAAACAGTCCGAAAATTCGCTACCTCAGGAACAAAAATCGGAACTAAATCGAGGAGCAACTCCGTATCATGCGGCAAAAAGAACGAAAAACCGCGTCCAGGTCCAAGTGGACGTCAAACTCGAAAAAGATCCGAAAAATCACGTGACTTGCGAAGCAAAATAGAAAACGAATCGACAAGTATCTTTGTATAGTTTTTCGGGGGGATCACGGCTGCGTCGAGGTCGGAGATGACGTCGAATTCCAGAAACTCCCGGAACACCTCGTCATGTTCAGAGTTGACGTTGAGCTTGAAAAACAGTCCGAAAATTCGCTACCTCAGGAACAAAAATCGGAACTAAATCGAGGAGCAACTCCGTATCATGCGGCAGAAAGAACGAAAACCCGCGTCCAGGTCCAAGTGGACGTCAAACTCGAGAAAGATCCGAAAAATCACGTGACTTGCGTAGCAAAATAGAAAACGGATCGAAAAGTATCTTTGTATAGTTTTCCGGGGGGATCATGGCTGCGTCGAGGTCGGAGATGACGTCGAATTCCAGAAACTTCCGGAACATTTCGTCATGTTCGGAGTTGACGTTGAGCTTGAAAAACAGTTTGAAAATTCGCTACTTCAGGAACAAAAATCGGAACTAAATCGAGGAGCAACTCCGTATCATGCGGCAAGAAGAACGAAAAACCACGTCCAGGTCCAGGAAAATAGAATTCCAGAAACTCCCGAAACACCTCGTCATGTTCAGAGTTGACGTTGAGCTTGAAAAACAGTCCGAAAATTCGCTACCTCAGGAACAAAAATCGGAACTGAATCGAGGAGCAACTCCGTATCACGCGGCAAGAAGAACGAAAAACCGCGTCCAGGTCCAAGTGGACGTCGAAATCGAAAAAAATTTGACAAATCACGCGACTTGCGTAGCAAAATAGAAAACAAATCGAAAAGTATCTTTGTACAGTTTGTCAAAGAGATCGATACGCTGCGTCGAGGTCGAAGATGACGTCGAATTCAGGAACATTCGGAACACCTCGTCATGTTCAGAGTTGACGTTGAGCTTGAAAAACAGTCCGAAAATTCGCTACCTCAGGAACAAAAATCGGAACTAAATCGACGAGCAACTCCGTATCATGCGGCAAGAAGAACGAAAAACCGCATCCAGGTCCAAGTGGACGTCGAACTCGAAAAAGATTCGACAAATCACGAGACTTGCGTAGCAAAATAGAAAACGAATCGAAAAGTATCTTTGTATAGTTTTTCGGGGGGATCATGGATGCGTCGAGGTCGAAGATGACGTCGAATTCAGAAACGTTCGGAACACCTCTTCATGTTCAGAGTTGACGTTGAGCTTGAAAAACAGTCCGAAAATTCGCTACCTCAGGAACAAAAATCGGAACTAAATCGAGGAGCAACTCCGTATCATGCGGCAAGAAGAACGAAAAATCGCGTCCAGGTCCAAGTGGACGTCGAACTCGAAAAAAATTCGCCAAATCACGTGACTTGCGTATTAAAATAGAAAACGAATAGAAAAGTATCTTTGTACAGTTTGTCAAAGAGATCGAGACGCTGCGTCGAGGTCGAAGATGACGTCGAATTCCAGAAACATTCGGAACACCTCGTCATGTTCAGAGTGGACGTAGAGTTCGAGAAACAGTCCGAAAATTCGCTACCTCAGGAACAAAAATCGGAAATAAATCGAGGAGCAACTCCGTATCATGCGGCAAGAAGAACGAACAACCGCGTTCAGGTCCAAGTGGATGTCGAACTCGGAAAAGATTCGACGAAGCCCGTGACTTGCGTAGCAAAATAGAAAACGAATCGAAAAGTATGTTTGTATAGTTTTTCGGGGGGATCATGGCTGCGTCGAGGTCGGAGATGACGTCGAATTCCAGAAACTCACGGAACACCTCTTCATGTTCAGAGTTGACGTTGAGCTTGAAAAACAGTCCGAAAATTCGCTACCTCAGGAACAAAAATCGGAAATAAATCGAGGAGCAACTCCGTATCATGCGGCAAGACGAACGAACAACCGCGTCCAGATCCAAGTGGATGTCGAACTCGAAAAAGATTCGACAAAGCCCGTGACTTGCGTAGCAAAATAGAAAACGAATCGAAAAGTATGTTTGTATAGTTTTTCGGGGGGATCATTGCTGCGTCGAGGTCGGAGATGACGTCGAATTCCAGAAACTTCCAGAGCACCTTGTCATGTTCAGAGTTGACGTTTAACTTTCGTATAACTTGTTTTTCAAGTTCGCATTTTTGGGTTATAATGTCTCTGTATAAGGTCGTCAATTGATTTCGTATATGTCGGTCGACGTAAATGAATTTTGAGTTTATGTATGTGAATATGTCTATATTTTCTACTTTTACTGCTGTTTTTTGAATAAAGGTGTTACCCTCTGTGGTTTCGAATATGAATAATTTCGGATGTTCCGTCCTCATTATCGTATAGCCGCAGGTTCGTTTTTCAGTTGTTTCAATTAAAGCGAATGTAACGTCGTCAGATGCTATTTAGTATATCGTCATGGGTTGTCTGTTGATCTGTCCGGTCTTTCAGTTATTTTCGAGACAGTCCCTTCGTATAAAACGTCGTATTCATTGAACCTCCAGTTGTCTTCTGGGGTGTCCGCCGAAAATGAATATCCTCCTTCTTCGTCGAAGCATGTGAGTTTATTTAGTTCGCACGTAACTCCATTTTGTAATGTAATTTTATTTTCGTCGAGTCTGACCGTCGCCATTTGCATGGTTAGTGTTATTTTAATAGTCGCTTGTACTACGACTTTCGTCCACTGTCCGTATCCGTCATCGAAAAATTCTCCTTCGCAGGCCCCGTCTCTCGTCACGCTTCCTGCCAAGGTTGCTGTTGTCCTAGTTGTTGTATTTCGTTTGATGTTTGTCAGGTATCTGTTATGTCCTATGTTTAATTCGCCTCTCTCTTGCATATGGCGGCATTGCGTTTCACTAACTTCGCGTATGTATGCTTGTCTGCCCCCTTCAGTGATGGATATGTGGGAGTGCATTCCACAATGATATATTGTCCGGTCGATTTCTACACGGCATTGCATTACTTTCGTTTTCCTAAATTTCGATAGTTGTAGAAGCTGTACGTATGTTTGTTGGATTTCAGGTTTATTTTCAGGTAGGTCGCAGTTTGTTGCGTCGAGTAAACTTAATGTTGTAATGTTGAGTCCGCCCCCGCCGCAGTCATACCCGATTAGTGCTTGGGCTGTTGTAGCTATTAATAGTAGCAGTGGCGTATGTCGCATTGTCAATCCTCTGGAACAGAAGGTTCCATTCGTTCTTTACTCTCGTATATTTTATTATCTCAAATTATATTCTAGGTTTTGAATTTGAAGTCGGTTTTTTAGAGGCTTGGTCTATTGATATAACGCTTTCCATTATTGCAGATGAGAGTGTTAGCAAAATCTTTGCGTGATTCGTATATGATGATAATTTCACTTGATTGCGTCACTAGGTCTTCTAGCGTGAGTTCATCGTAATCTACATCGGTAGTGTATGATGTAAATCCGTATACGCGTGGCTCTATTAGTCCTTCATTAACCAATTGCTCTAAAATATCGGCTTCGTGTTCTCTTAGTGTTCTACTGATTCCTATTATTATTTTAGAAGCTACTTGTTTTATCTCAATGGTCCGGGGGTTATTGTCAGCGGTTTTTCTCGTATAGAGGATGAGGAATTCTTGTACTGGTTCGGTTAACCTCATTTTACCTTCGACATAAAATTTTCATTTAAGCCTGGCTATTTTTAACTTATTTCTATGGACTATTCTGTCCCTATTCTTTACTCTGATTTTAATATTTTGGTTATCTAGTATTTCAATGATTTTATATGGTCCTGTATATTGGTCTCCTAGTTTTCCCTTTTGAGGTTCCTTTAGGAGGTATACCTCATCTTGTTCCGTAAGATGTAACGGGTTCATTTTCCTGTCATAATATTGTTTGGACCTAATCTTTGCCTGTTCCAGATTTTCTTTAGCTAGGTTTTGAATTTCTCTTATTTTGGTATAAAGCTCAATGAGGTAGTCTTCGTACGTTTTATTCGTTAGGGGATCTATTACTTCGTGTTCTGAGGGCATTCTTGCCAGTTTATCGAAGACTAGCTCATGAGGAGTATACTTGGTTCCTTCGTGGGTGCTAGTGTTATAAGAGAACATAGCTTGTGCTAACCATTGGTCCCAATTATTATTTTTGTCTACAAATTGCTTTAAATATTCTCTTAGTACGTGATGTGATCGTTCTATAGATCCATTAGATTGAGGGTGGAAGGCAGTAGTCCTTAGTTGTTTGATTTTAAATTTTCTGGCGACTTCTTTCATTAAAGAGCTGGTTAAATTAGCGCCTTGATCTGTTAGAATTTGTTTCGGAGCCCCAAATTTGCATATTAGATGCGTTATTAGGGCGTTTGCTATAGCAATTGAGTTAGTCTCCATTAATGGTATTGCTAAAGAGTATTTCGAAAGCTGATCTTGTATGGTTAGGATATATTCATTACCTGAGGGTGATATGGGAAGTGGACCTACTATGTCCATTGAAACTTTATCAAAGGCTGAATTTGGAGTGTCTGTTAATGTCATCGGTTGTTTGGTTTTTACCCGAGTTAATTTTTTAGTTTGGCAATTAATACACGTGGATATAAGATCCTGAATTTGTTTTTTCATACCGTCCCAATAATAATTTTGCCTAATCCTAGTATAGGTTTTAGTCATTCCTTTATGCCCTCCCAAAGCGGAGCTATGGTATTCCTGTATTATACCCTCTGGTTCTTCTTCTAGGGGTATTCTTACTAAGTTGGTGCAAATCTGGATTTGTGTTTCATATTCCTGGCTAATATTTTTCAAGTGAGTTTCCACTTGCTTCCAACTTATTGAATCTATTTGGGGTGTTTTTGATATTGAAAAAGATGTTAGGTTTAGTTCATTGAGGACGTCTATGAGTGAATTTATAGCATCGTTAAATATATCTGGGTCAAGCTGCGTTTTTGAATTTTCTTTTATAGGTAGTCCTACGAAAATTTTTGATTTTACTTTTTCTACCTTTGCTCTGCCTAAAGTGAGATCTTTAAATTTTGGTAAAATTTTTGCTTCGTTTAATTCTCGTGAACCGTCGTCGTATGGTTCGCCTTTACCAGTTAGAAAGAAAATAATCGTGCCTTTCTGCATAGAGAGTCTATCGCGAGTATGCGTTATTCTAACCAGGATTTGCCTGACTTCGTAGTTTCTGGAACTAGGTTCGATTATTTCCTCGTTGTCTGAGTCACTGTCTGTTTCATCTTCGGTTTCGTAGCGTGCGTCTTGTGACTCATTTGACTCTGAATCAGAGAGGTGGTTGCTGAAATTATCTAGTAAGGTTAAATCGTTATTAGGCTGCGTCTCGTTCGTATTTAGTTCGTCTTGTTCCTCTGGGGTATCTGTGGTTGGTAAATTTGAATTATTAAGGTTACAAATTAATATTTCAAAAGGAGGTTTGAATATTTGAGTGAGTGCGTGTTTGACGTGTGGCCAGAAGAGTTTATCGAGTCCGCATCCAATTCGAGGCATTGCTATTCTTGTTATACCTAATTTCATGCAGAGGTTTCGTAGATAGATTAAGCTGGACCTGAGATCTTCGAACTCTGGTTTCTCGTAGCTGCATTTTTTAGTTATTAGGTAGAATAAATATCGTTGACCGTTCTTGATATAGGCTACTTCTCCTATAGTTCTTCGTTGGCTAAATAATGCTGGTAGTTGATTGAAACGGTCCTTAAATTCTCTAGCTATTCCGGCGTTCATTTTAAGATCTTCTGCTACACAGTGGGCTAAAGCATATGAGTCGTCTGTTGTAAAAAGATCTTGGTCAATTTCTGTTACTACGGGTTTTTTAGGAGTGGGGAAGATTGCGTCATCTGAACTGTCGCCTGCTTCTGTCGGTCCCGCGACCTGTGTTGTCTGTATTATTTGTTTGATATCGTAAGGTATTAAATTATTAGGTACAGGGAGTACGATGGGGTGTGGAGGATCTCCTACATGTATTCTGATTTTGTAAAGTGTTCTACTGAATAGTTCGAAAAGAGTTGGTTCTATTTGTGACCAGTTTAAATCGTTTTCTTCCAGGTCTAGATTTGTGAATGCTAAATGAGAGATTTTGAATTCCTGGGTTAACTGATGGAGCAGCCTGAAGGCTCCTTCTACGTCTTCTAGTTTTGCCTGATCGGTATCCTTTTCTTTTATAACTAGGTAAATTACCAGTCTACCTTTATGATTAACAGCAGTTACCCCTCCTATGGGTGTATTATAGGTTTTAAGTTTTCCGATTTGTCCCACTGTTGTTCGAAATAGGGGTCCTAGGCCTCTTTCAAACTTGAAGTCTTGAGATGTCGTATGAACTAACGCGTATCCTTTCGGCGCGTTAAAAATGTCTCCTTTTGAGAGTACGAGTCTATTTATTTCGCTAGGTTCTGGATCAAGAGGTTTTTCTGGAGGATTACGGGAAAGTGCGTCCGCGTTTGCATTTATTCTACCGGGCTTGTAGACCATATTATATTCGTATTCCGCTAGCTTTAATCTCCACCTAACTAGACGCGACGTTGGATCTTCTACTGAGTTCAGCCATACCAAGGGTCTATGATCGGTGACTAACGTGAACTTAGTACCGTATACGTATGATCGGAATTGGGAAGTGCAGTAAATTATAGCCAAAAGTTCCTGTTCTATTGTGGAATATCTTTGTTCGGCTGGTTGAAGTAGTCGCGAGGTGTAGGCGATTGGTAAATCTTTTCCTATTTCGCCCTGGCTAAGTACTCCTCCTATCGCTTGTCCTGATGCGTCCGTGGTTATTATAAAAGGTTTCGTGAAGTCCGGGTATTGCAATATTGGTTTTTCGCATAATTTATCCCGTAATATTTCGAAGGCTTCTTGTTGTTTTTCCTTCCAATTGAAGGGTGTAGTTTTCTTTAAGAGTTCCGTCATTGGTTTTGCGATTTTTGAGAAATTAGGAATGAATCTGCGATAATAGTCTGCTAATCCAAGGAATTGTTTAATATTTTTCGCGTTTTTTGGTACCGGAAAGTTTCTTACTGCTTCTACCTTTTTCGGATCGGGTTTTACTCCGTTTTCGCTTATTACGTGTCCTAAATACATGACTTCTCTTCTGAGAAATTTGCATTTATCCGGTTGTAGTTGAAGGTTAGCTCCGCGTAGTTTTTTCATTAGAAGGTTAAATTTTTTTTCGTGTTCCTGAAGGGAACTGGCATAGAGGACTATGTCATCTAAGTAAACGAATAGTTCATTTCCCTGTAGTCCTGTCAATACGGTGTCCATTAAACGTTGGAAGGTGGCTGGCGCGTTTTTTAGTCCGAACGGCATTCGCGTAAACTCGTAATGTCCGTAGGGGGTAGAGAACGCGGTTTTAGGGCCATCTGCTTCCTTCATTCGTATTTGGTGAAAACCTGAAGCTAAATCGAAGACCGAGAAATATTTTGCATTGCCTAGTTGGTCTAAGATTTCGTTGATATTTGGTAGTGGATGCGCGTCTCCGATGGTTTTTTCGTTCAGATTTCTATAATCAATTACGATTCGCCAACGTTTGTTCCCTTGCGATTCGGGTTTTTTGGGTACAATCCAAACGGGCGAGTTGTATGGGGATAGTGAGGTTTTAATTAAGTTATTTTTTTCCAAGTCCGCGACCTGCTTATTTACTTCTTCCTTGTGAATTGGTGGGAATCTGTATTGTCGCGTATTAACTGGAGTATCGTCCGTTGTGGTTATACCGTGTTCTATCGCGTTGGTTGCTTTTCAGGGTTCGTCGGGTAAATGGAATATATCGACGTTTAGCTGTATTAATTTTTCTACGTGTTTTGTTTCTTCCGGATTTAAGTGTTCTAGCCTGAGTAATGGTTTTTTTTGCTCGAATCGTCGGATCTGTTGGTCACTTAACATATAGGTATGCTTTACATGCGTGATCCTTCCTTGCTCTTGGTTATAGGGGAAAATTTCGACTTCTGGTGTTTCAATTATTATATCCTTTTCTGTGGTATTGATAATCGGAATTATAGCCTGTTCGTTCTGAACGCTAACTAGTGCTTCTCCCGCATAAATACCTTCGATGTGACCTAACCGCGGTAGGTATCCTTCTCGGAGATTAGTGGTTTCTACGTTTACCTGAATGATTTGTGTGGTACGAGTCTTTATTGTAAATGTGTCTTTAGGTATGAAAGCTAATGACTGGTCATTGATGGTTAGGCATTCGTTTTCGTAATTCATGGTTGCCTTTGTTCCACGAAAGAAGGCTGATCCCAATATTCCGTCTTGTTTGATTCTAAAGTTGTCGTCGACAACGTGAAAGGGTACCGTTTCTCCTGCTATATTTATTTCTTTACTGCCTAAGGATTTAATCAAATTTTCGGTGATGCCTTTCATTTCTATTTTATCTGAGGTGTTTATTTTCTGTCGATCCTTTAAATTTCCTACCTTAATTATATTGGGTTCCGCTCCCGTGTCTATCATTAATTTGGTATTCATTTTTAGGTCTTTAGAATCTATTTTGATCGTGGGTACTGCGCCTAAGCTGAGGTTGACGGTTGCGATAGTATTTCTTCCAGGGTTAGCAATGGGTTGACCGTTCGCGTCGGCCCTGTTTCTCGGGGTTTCGCGTTCCCCGAGGGGCCTGCCTCGTTTCCCGAATTCTGTTTGCTAGCCTGGTCGTTCTGTCTTCGTTCGTCGGCCCATTTCTTTTTCCTGCATTCGTCGATGTTGTGGCCCGTGTATTTACAGAATTTACATGACTTATTTGGGTCATACGCGCTGCGAGTTGGATCATAATTAGGTCGAGGCCTATTATTATTGTTATTACTCTGAGGTTGATTATCACGCGTTCGTTCATAATTATTATTACGTGAGGCGTTAGTTGGAGTTGGGGTTTCTTGTTCCCTTTTCATGAATCTGCATTTTTCGGTTACGTGTCCTATTTTCTTGCAGTTTAGGCAAACCGGTGGCTCGTTTTTTCGTGAATAAAAACTCGTTTTGTCGCCCTGGTTATTCTTGAATCTTTCTTTGTCTTTATCGAATTGTTTCCCTATCTCTATAGCCTTAACCGTGGCTTCCGCAAAGGTTCTGACTCCCGCGATTTGGAGTGCGTTCCTATAGTCTGCTGGAAGTCCATCTAGGAAGCTATCCAATGCTTCTATATCTACGGCTTCTGTGTCTACGTACCCGTTATTTCGTCTTTCTACTTCTAGAATCGCTGTTTTTAGATCCTTGACTCAACTTATGTACTCAATTATATGTTCACCCGTTTTCTTGAAAATGTTTGCCAGTTTACCCCGGTAAAAGTTTGCACTACGGTTTGGGCTAAAGATTTCGAATAGCTTGTCTGAAAAGTCTCGAATATTTTCGAACTCTTCATCCTCCAGTGCTATTGCTGCTCGTCCCGTGAGCTTACCCTTAAGAATTTTAACCAGCGTTATTTCGGCTGAAGGGGTGATCATACCTTTCGCCCGCCTACATGCTCTAGTGAATGCCATGAGGCCTGATGTGTCCCCGTTAAACGTCGGTACTAATTCGATTGCTTGTTTTATAGAAATCGTATTTTCGGGATTTGAGCTGGTGTGCGGAGCTGTTCTAACTTCGTGTCGCCTCGAACTTCTCCTGAGAGATTCCATCTCTTGCCTAAGCGTTCTTAATTCTTCGGCTAATGCATGTATGGGGTTATCGTTGGGTGATGGATTTTGATTTTGCGGAGGAGTAGTTGGTAGTGCAGGAGGATCTGGTGTCACAACCCAGGTGAATAATGACAATTAAATATACCATTAACCGTAATAGTCAATGATATTTTGTTTCCTTAATTTAACACCTAAGTGTTGGGATCGGAGACTACCAGAGGAGGAAAGGTTGTATTCATAAATTATTGAAATATTATGTATAAATTGAATAAAATGATCTTTATTATACCTCTTTGAGTTTATTCAATATCAACGAGTTCCACGATTTTGGGCGTAGAGGGTAATGGGGTGGTTAAAGGCGGAACGTTGAAAACTCGAGTCGTGGTTTCTACGGTATTCACAAGGATGTGGCTTCCGTGATCTTCAATAAAATGTTGGGTTTGAGAGGTACCAGGGGGTAGGTCGTTGTGTGTGGTTTGGGTTGGTTGCACCTGAGGGTTCCCGATGTTGAGTTCTATAGTATCCTCGTCGTCCAGAGGATGGCTGAATACGCGTTCAAAGATGGCCGGGAGCTCCGGTGGACCTAGCCTGATGGCCTTCTCAAGGCAGGCTTCCAAACGTTGTTGGTATTTTAACTGTGCCTTGGCAATCCTTTGTTTAATTATCTTACCCCCGCGTCGATTATTTCTCTTTCTCTTCCTGGGTCTGTCCACGTTCATCTACATGTAAGGTGTGAGGAGTTAGAATAACTGGGTGCAAGCTTTGCTCTATGGCTGGCTAATGCTACCCACGAATATGGAAATTGGGTGCAAGCGTTGCTCTTGGCTGGCTAATGCTACCCACGAATATAGGAAGTTGGGTGCAAGCGTTGCTCTTGGCTGGCTGATGCTACCCACGAATATGGAAATTGGGTGCAAGCGTTGCTCTTGGCTGGCTAATGCTACCCACGAATATGGAAATTGGGTGCAAGCGTTGCTCTTGGCTGGCTAATGCTACCCACGAATATAGGAAGTTGTAGACTAATTGTTTTCAGGCCCTGGTTGAGTTAGAATACTCGGGGTACTTACTTTGATTTAGGAGGGTTGCACAATGAATTCACTTTGTTTTAATATAGGTATTTTAATGAAACTTAATAATTGAGAGTTTCAGTCTTTATGTGAAAATAACTCATTAACTGAGGTAAAACTGTTGAACTGGTATAAGGGTGTAGTAGGTTTCTAATTTGCGACTGACTGGTACTAGGTTGATTGAACTGAACTGAACTGACTGCTCTTGCTGAACTCTTCTTCTCTACTGAACTGTTAACTGCCTGCTCTTGGCCCGTGGGCCTCCTTATATATACGCGAGTGAATGCTCGTAGTGGGGAGACTCGTGACTCCGGCCTACGTGACCGTTGGTGGGAGCCTTGCGCTGTGAATCCCCGAGTTATTCTCACATGAGATTGTTTAGGTCAGCCGTAGCTTGGTCATCGTTTACATTATAATATTACATACGGTTCCCAAGGCACGGCTGTTTACAATTTGCAGCTGTGTTTATGAAGCGAGTCTTATGATATGATTTCTTGGAGCGGTGCTCTTGGGTTTTAGTAACCGAAGAGCACGGCTTGCATTTCATAAACATTTGCAGCTGCGCTTGATATTGAGACCACGGCTTGCGTTTTAATAAACATTCGCAGCTGCGCCATGAAATCAAGAGCACGGCTTGTGTTTTAATAAACATTTGCAGCTGCGGGAATGTTTATCGTACACAGTTCCCGAGGCGCGGCTTTGTTTATAATTTGCAGCTGCACTGCCTTACTGCCTGATATTATTCTACTGTGGTAATACTATTGTGGTTACGTCACTGGTTAGAAATTAAGAGTGTATAATGCCTGGGAAGCAGGCTGAGTGTTAGCGGATTATAATATTGGCTTATAGTATTTTATGGTTAATTGTGTGGTATATATATATGTGATGTAATAGTGGTATATGTGCCATCTTTTATATGGCTCCATGTATTATATGAATATTAATAAAGATTATTGAATAAAGAATTATTTTAGTTTAATTAGAGTATAGTATGTTTTATGCTTAGACTGGCTGGAGTTTGAATGTACTCCGTTAATTTAGTTTGAGTATAGAAGGTATATTCCTTCATGCTTAGTTAGCTTGAATATAAGATGTATGTATATATATATATATATACAGGGTGATTCAGGTTGGGCGCACCACCTTACGTGAGTGTATTCCTCCTGAGAATCTAAGACTAAATTTCCTTTACCAAAACTTCGAGGGACTAACGGTTTGGGAGCTACGGAAGATCTTAGTTGACCAATCACAGGGCTTATGAGTGACGTAGACAGGGCTGCTTCAAGAGTGTGAGTCGAGCAGTGCCCGCGGCGGTTCGATTTTTATTGTACGACGTTTCAGTTCGATTTCTAGATGAGTATGACGGCGTCGCCTCCTGAAGATGTCTTCGTACGGCATTCACCTCCGTTCTCGTCGTCCTGATCCTCTGCTTCATAGTTTCAGTCGTCCAGGTCCTCCGCTCCGTAGTTTTAGTCATCCAGGTGCTGCGCTTCGTAGTTCTTGTAGTCCAGATTCTTCACACCGTAGTTTGAGTCATCCAGGTCCTTCGCCTCGTAGTTTTAGTCGTCCAGGTCCTCCACTCCGTAGTTTCAGTCGTCCAGGTCCTCCGTTCGGTAGTTTGAGTCCCCCAGGTCCTCCGCTCCGTAGTTTTAGTCGTCCAGGTGCTGCGCTTCGTAGTTCTTGGAGTCCAGGTCCTCCGCTCCGTAGTTCTCGTAGTCCAGGTCCTCCGCACCGTAGTTCTTGGAGTCCAGGTCCTCCGCTCCGTAGTTCTCGTAGTCCAGGTCCTCCGCCTCGTAGTTTCAGTCGTCCAGGTCCTCCGCTCCGTAGTTTCACTCGTCCAGGTCCTGCTCTCCGTAGTTTCAATCGTCCAGGTCCCGCGCTTTGTAGTTTCAGTCGTCCGGGTCCTCCGCTCCGTAGTTCTCCTAGTCCAGGTCCTCCGCTTCGTAGTTCTTGTGGTCTAGGTCCTCTGCTCCGTAGTTCTCGTAGTCCAGATCCTCCGCACCGTAGTTTGAGTCGTCCAGGTCCTGCGCTCCGTAGTTTCGGTCGTCCAGGTCCTCCGCTCCGTAGTTTTACTCGTGCAGGTCCTTCGCTCCGTAGTTTTCGTAGTCCAGGTCCTCCGCACTCTAGTTTGAGTCGTCCAGGTTCTGCTCTCCGTAGTTTCAGTCGTCCAGGTCCTGCGCTTCGTAGTTCTCGTAGTCGCAGGGCCTGGACGACTGAAACTACGGAGAGCAAGACCTGGACGACTGAAACTACGGAGCGGAGGACCTGGACGACTCAAACTACGAAGCGCAGGACCTGGACGACTTAAACTACGGAGCGCAGGACCTGGACGACTCAAACTACGGTGCGGAGGACCTGGACTACGAGAACTACGGAGCGGAGGACCTGAACTCCAAGAACTACGAAGCGCAGCACCTGGACGACTAAAACTACGGAGCGGAGGACCTGGGGGACTCAAACTACCGAACGGAGGACCTGGACGACTGAAACTACGGAGCGGAGGACCTGGACGACTAAAACTACGAGGCGAAGGACCTGGATGACTCAAACTACGGTGTGAAGAATCTGGACTACAAGAACTACGAAGCGCAGCACCTGGATGACTAAAACTACGGAGCGGAGGACCTGGACGACTGAAACTATGAAGCAGAGGATCAGGACGACGAGAACGGAGGTGAATGCCGTACGAAGACATCTCCAGGAGGCGACGCTGTCTCACTCATCTAGAAATCGAACTGAAACGTCGTACAATAAAAATCCACCCGCCGCGGGCACTGCTCGACTTACACTCTTGAACCGACCCTGTCTACGTCACTCATAAGCCCTGTGATTGGTCAACTAAGATCTCCCGTAGCTCCCAAACCAGTAGTCCCTCGAAGTTTTGGTAAAGGAAATTTAGTCTTAGATTTTCAGGAGGAATACACCCACGTAAGGTGGTGCGCCCAACCTGAATCACCCTGTATAGGTATACAGGGTGACTCAGTTCGACCGCACCATATTTTAGGGGTAGATTCTTTGTGAAAATCTAAGACTAAAAGTCCTGTACGAAAAATTCGAGGGACTGACGGTGTTCCAGTTGAAAAATATCAAAGTTGACCAATTACGGAGCTCATACGTGACCAAGACAGGCCCGGCTTGAAAGTGAAAATTTAACAGTGCCCGTGTCAAATCGAATAACTGTCAAGATTTGAGTTTAATTACTTGTTGATAATTAAATCGTTGTCTCCGACTGAAATCGTCATGTCCAGGTAGCTTGTTCACTTTGCTCAGGTCCTCCGCTGGGTGGTTTCTGGTGTCCAGGTCCCGCGCTTCGTGATTCTCACCGTCCAGGTCCTTCGCTTCGTAGTTTCCGCGGTCCAGGTCGACCGCTTCGTAGTTTCCAGGTTCGAGGTCTTTTGCTTCGTAGTTTCTGTATGTTACATTTTATACGACCATTCAGGAGTGAGAAGAAGAAAAAGAATCAGAAGAAAACGCATCGTTCGACGACGGCGGTTTGCGAAATAAATGTGATCCAAAAAACGTACTATGAAACCCTTTACTTTTATTGAGCATGAAGTTCGTTTTATCAAATGTGAAATACGAGCGCAATCTATGAATAATAATATTGATTTGATAATAAGTGATCAATGAAAGACCTCGGAAACTACGAAGCGGAGGACCTGGACGGCAAGAACTACGAAGCGCGTGACCTGGACACCGGAAACTACCAAGCGGTCGACCTGGACCTCGGAACCTACGAAGCGGAGGACCTGGACGGCAAGAACTACGAAGCGCGTGACCTGGACACCGGACACTACCAAGTGGTCGACCTGGACCTCGGAAACTACGAAGCGGAGGACCTGGACGGCGAGAATCACGAAGCGCGTGACCTGGACCTCGGAAACTATGAAGCGGAGGACCTGGACGGCGAGAACTACGAAGCGCGTGACCTGGACACCGGAAACCACCCAGCGGAGGACCTGAGCAAAGTGAACAAGCTACCTGGACATGACGATTTCAGTCGGAGACAACGATTTAATTATCAACAACTAATTAAACTCAAATCTTGACAGTTATTCGATTTGACACGGGCACTGTTAAATTTTCACTTACAAGCCGGGCCTGTTTTGGTCACGTATGAGCTCCGTAATTGGTCAACTTTGATATTTTTTAACTGGAACACCGTCGGTCCCTCGAATTTTTCGTAAAGGACTTTTAGTCTTCGATTTTCACAAAGAATCTACCCCTAAAATATGGTGCGGTCGAACTGAATCACCCTGTATATATGCGAGTAGATTCTAGAAGGTTATTATATTATAAGGTATTGTAAGATATATAGGTATATAATGACATGAAAAATTACTCCGGTCTTGGGTAAATTATGTGATTATGTAGAGGGTCGGGGACCGTCACACCTTGGCGAAAATGTCCGTAAGTTCAACTCCGGTGTCGACAGAATTGCCGCTTCCGTTCAAAACCTCGGGACTTGGAGAGAGGAATTCTCCCAAGAATACCGACGGTTATGTGGATTCCTTAGCAGAACCTCTAACTAAGAAAAACCCTAGTACCCCGGGCGAACCTCAAATCGACTTCTGAAAACCCAATTCTTCGCATATCGGTATCGCTGAGTTTACTACCGACCAATTGAATCAAGTTAACGCGGTATTATACGAATTAATTCCTCCTTCTTCAGGTTATCCCGGTCTCACCAACTCAACCACCCATAAAATAGATACTCAGAATCACCCCCCGATAAAACAAAGGTACTATCCCGTCTCACCTATAGTTAGGGAAGCCATGTACGAAGAGGTAAATGGTATGTTAGAGGCGGATATTATAGAGCCCTCCAACAGCGAATGGTCCACTCCCGTAGTTATGATTAGAAAGCCTATGTAACGTCCTGGCGAGTCAGTCTCCTGTGAACTGGGAAGTTATATTTGCAACGCGAATCAGTGAAATTGGGTCTACGAATCGCGGCGAACGCACCCTAGCGTCAAGAGACTTTACTTCGCGCGTTACCAATAAACAAGACTCCCTTTCAAATACACATGTATCGGGATACGGGGAGTAATAGAGAAAGATTCCTTATCGAGGAAAATATGATGGTCGAATGGAAAATTTGTAGAATAACGTTTTCTCTTACCTTATGCAGTTGAGTGATTCGGTTGAAATCGGAGTTTACAGGTGTTTAGGGTCCCCCAGTACAGCGAGGATGTCGTCAGAAAGTACCGGTAGGGGTTGTTTTTTTGAACTGAGGATTGAATTTGCTATCTCCAGATAGAAATTGATTTCCTCAAAGGGTGATCGTTCGGGAATAGATAGAGCTGGGTATGTTGGGAGTGAGTCTTCCTGTTTAATTTCAGAGCTGGGGGGACGGTCGAGGGTCACTAAGGGCGTAGCGGGTTGTTGGATTAATGATGAGTTGTCTGCACGATTATTGAGTGGGCCTTGAGTTCCTTTTACTGAATGGTTATTCTCCTCAAGAGATTGAGGAGATCGGGTTGACGTGCTAGGAACTAGAGGACCACTTTGAGGAGTCAGTTCTGGGTTAGATGAAGGTGGTGTATTGAGGGACGGGAATTCGACTATTATTCGTGTATCTCCACCTTGAGGCAATAGTAATGAGGTTGGGGTTAGGGTCACGGATTTTTTGGTTGTATGATCGCCCGTTGATAAAAAGGGAAATATGTCTTCAGTATTTTGAATTATACGGTCAAGGGCTTGGAAAACGTTGCGAAGGTTATTATGGAGTTGTATTATTGCTTTCCTTGTTTCTACTGGTAGTCTGCAGCGTTTAGGTCTTTTATCATCGGTCCCCTTAGTGACTGGGGGTTTTCTGGGCATTCGATGATTTGATATGGCCGTAGGATAAAAAAGAAAAAGGACACCTCGGGTGACAACTTAAGGTACAATCAAAGATATTCTCTTTGATATTAACCCCGTGACCAGAGATATTGTCTCTAGGTGTCAGAGCCGAAGTTAGAAGTAAAGGGAATACTTCAGGCGACAACTCTAGGCACAATCAAGGATATTCTCCGAGATAATTACCCCGTTGCCGGAGATATTGTCTCCAGGTGTCCGAGCCGAAGTTGGAAGTAAAGGGAATACTTCAGGCGACAACTCGAGGCACAATCAAGGATATTCTCCGAGATAATTACCCCGTTGCCGGAGATATTGTCTCCAGGTGTCCAAGCCGAAGTTGGAAGTAAAGGGAATACTTCAGGCGACAAACTCGAGGCACAATCAAGGATATTCTCCGAGATAATTACCCCGTTGCCGGAGATATTGTCTCCAGGTGTCCGAGCCGAAGTTGGAAATAAAGGGAATACTTCAGGCGACAACTCGAGGCACAATCAAGGATATTCTCCGAGATAATTACCCCGTTGCCGGAGATATTGTCTCCAGGTGTCCGAGCCGAAGTTGGAAGTAAAGGGAATATAGGTTGGGGAATGTATTTGAGGATGTCGGGGGATGACGTATTAAGGAAAGAAATATCTTCAGTAACCAGAAGAGTGAATAAAATTACTTACGTTTGGGAAAATTAAGAGGCTCGTTCTCGAATATTAAGATTTATTCGGTTTTATCAAGTTTACAAATTTGAGATTGGTTAATTACTTAGTAGTTGTATATTCGACCAAGTGGACTTTAGAGATTTTTATGACTGTAAGAGTCCAAGAAACTGAGAAAATCAAAATGGAAACCGATCAGGGGGAACAGTAGTGTGACAATTAAGAGCCGATTGAGAAAAAGAACTGAAGTAGGGAGCCGATGATCGAGAGGGCGATTGATGGCTCCGTTGACCCTTTTATATGAATAATTTCTAAGAGTGGGGTTTTTTCTCTAAATCTCATTGGTCAAATATGTATATAATAAACTAATGAAGGAGGAGAGTCAGAGTAACGCCCAATCGTTAGGATCTCGGTATGTGGAAACAATGTGCATCAAACGATTGGTGACCCCCTCTTTCAGGCGTCTCTCCCGCCTGTGAGTTGTGACATTCTCACCAACTTACCATATGGAACACACGCTTACCAACGAAGGACGCTGACAGACCAAATTCCTTCTTTACTCTCTAGTAATATTAACCTATTATATCTAACCATAGCATATACGAAACCTACCTTACCACTAGCAGTTCATACTAGAGGATAAGTAACACTCAGCGATCGGCAATATACCACCAGCAAAACTTATATCAATGCAAGATATACACCACTGCTACCCTCTGGTATGACCCATGCTAAACCATAAGAATATATTCACGTTAATACTCTATACTATATAGGAAAGATTATTACTAACTGCAAGTATTATTCATACATTTCTTTATTCATATATACAGGGTGACCCAAAAGTGCCGCACCTCCTTGAATAGGCGGGTTCCTTATCGAATTCTAAGACGAAAGTTCCTTTACGAAAACTCTCCGAAGCCAACGGTTTTCGAGTTATTCAAAATCGCGATTGACGAATCAGAGCGTTTCTTATCATCGTCATAGTGCCGGCTCAAAAGCAAGCCATGGGCAGAGCCCATGGTATGTTTCTCATTAGCTTGGACGACCGCTATTTCTATTATTATTGAATTCAATTTGTATTTTCGGTCGTCTAGGTCGATTGCACCGTAGTTCCTGACGCCCAGATCTATCGGGTCATGGTCTTCGCGGTCTAGGTTTCATCCGGCGTAGTTTACGTCAACCGCTCCATAGTTTCAGCGGTCCAGGTAATTCGCTCCATACTTTTAGCCGTCCAGGTCATCCGCTTCATAGTTTTCGGCCGTCTAGGTCAACCGCTCCATAGTTTCAGCCGTCCAGGTAATTCGCTTCATAGTTTTCGACCGTCTAGATCAACCGCTCCATAGTTTCAGCCGTCCAGGTAATTCGCTCCATAGTTTTAGCCGTCCAGGTCATCCGCTTCATAGTTTTCGGCCGTCTAGGTCAACCGCTCCATAGTTTCAGCGGTCCAGGTAATTCGCTTCATGGTTTTAGCCATCCAGGTCATCCGCTTCTTAGTTTTCGGCCGTCTAGGTCAACCGCTCCATAGAACAAAAGAAAACTATGAAGCGGATGACCTGGATGGCTAAAACCATAGAGCGAATTACCTGGACCGCTGAAACTATGGAGCGGTTGACCTAGACGGCCGAAAACTATGAAGCGGATGACCTGGACGACTAAAACTATGGAGCGAATTACCTGGACGGCTGAAACTATGGAGCGGTTGACCTAGACGGCCGAAAACTATGAAGCGGATGACCTGGACGGCTAAAAGTATGGAGCGAATTACCTGGACCGCTGAAACTATGGAGCGGTTGACGTAAACTACGCCGGATGAAACCTAGACCGCGAAGACCATGACCCGATAGATCTGGGCGTCAGGAACTACGGTGCAATCGACCTAGACGACCGAAAATACAAATTGAATTCAATAATAATAGAAATAGCGGTCGTCCAAGCTAATGAGAAACATACCATGGGCTCTGCCCATGGCTTGCTTTTGAGCCGGCACTATCACGATGATAAGAAACGCTCTGATTCGTCAATCGCGATTTTGAATAACTCGAAAACCGTTGGCCTTGGAGAGTTTTCGTAAAGGAACTTTCGTCTTAGAATTCGATAAGGAACCCGCCTATTCAAGGAGGTGCGGCACTTTTGGGTCACCCTGTATATATATATATGAATAAAGTTTTTATATATATATATATGTATATATATATGAATAAAGAAATGTATATATATATATACATATATAATATATATATATATTCATATGAGGAATTATATTAAAACTCATATAAGAATAGCACTACACATTTAACATCATATACTTACCTTATATATATATCTTATATATTATACCTTATATATTATACCATCACCTATATATTATATTATATACCTAAAATATTATAACCAACTACCATATAAGAAATAATTATAAGAAATAGAGAATGAATTCCCCTTGGTAAAACTAAGAGCAATTCAAACTCTACGTGAACTCAGAGCAACCGCATATGAATTATATAAGATAAGGGGTACGCTCAACCGAACACTCAATACCCACTTATCAAGTGTTGATTTTGAAACTCTTAACTTCAAAACAGATTAGAGACATCCGGAGTTCGCTAGAAATATTATTTAAACATACCCAAGCAGGCACCGACTTGCAAATATTAAACATATGCAGCTGGCCAGAGTCCACCGTGGGATAAGAATTTGTATTTAACTAAACAACCCCACCACATAGATTTTAAGGCCTATATAAACCCCCACTTACCACACAAGACCACCGCAATCTTACCGCAGCCTTGCATACATCAGTCTTCATTCAAACTTCGTGCAAGTAGTTACTCTGCTCAGATCTCTAATCGAATTTTGACAAGTTAACTTCTGTTCGCGAAAGATTCTTAACTCGTGTCCACGGTCGCACATTCAGAATAGAATAACGTTAATAGTAGTGAGACGCGTAAGTCTTTTGTGGTCTTGGCGCTTCTAGAATTATTCTATTTTCTTATTAAACTTGTGAAACAGTTTAACTCACATTCATATTCATATAAAATAAAACCGAAGGTTAATCTTAAATCAAACAGTTTATTAACCTCAACCAACCCAAGGTAAATTACACCTTCATTCATATATTATTACAAAATCCAACATCCTACACTTAAACGAATATACGGGCGAAGGTACCTAGGTCTCTGAGCCAGTATATCCACACACAATTTCAAGACTCTGTCGTATAGGCGAGGATTTAGTGATCCAAGCTTACTTCAGTTTCTTACACGCGTTTAGCGAACATAGGCGAGGAACTACCTTCCAAGCTTGCGTTAAACTGTGACGGTCCCCGACCCTCTACATAATCACATAATTTACCCAAGACCGGAGTAATTTTTCACGTCATTATATACCTATATATCTTACAATACCTTATAATATGATAACCTTCTAGAACCTACTCGCATATATATATATATATATATATATATATATACATCTTATATTCAAGCTAACTAAGCATGAAGGAATATACCTTCTATACTCAAACTAAATTAACAGAGTACATTCAAACTCCAGCCAGTCTAAGCATAAAACATACTATACTCTAATTAAACTAAAATAATTCTTTATTCAATAATCTTTATTAATATTCATATAATACATGTAGCCATATAAAAGATGGCACATATACCACTATTACATCACATACATACATATATATATATCACACAATTAACCATAAAATACTATAAGCCAATATTATAATCCACTAACACTCAGCCTGCTTCCCTGGCATTATACACTCTTAATTTTTAACCAGTGTCGTAACCACAATAGTATTACCACAGTAGAATAATATCAGGCAGTAAGGCAGCGCAGCTGCAAATTATAAACAAAGCCGCGCCTCGGGAACTGTGTACGATAAACATTCCCGCAGCTGCAAATGTTCATTAAAACGCAAGCCGTGCTCTTGATTTCACGACGCAGCTGCAAATGTTTACTAAAACACAAGCCGTGGTCTTGATTTCATGGCACAGCTGCAAATGTTTATCAAAACGCAAGCCGTGCTCTTGATTTCACAACGCAGCTGCAAATGTTTACTAAAACACAAGCCGTGGTCTTGATTTCATGGCGCAGCTGCAAATGTTTATTAAAACACAAGCCGTGCTCTTGATTTCATGGCGCAACTGCAAATGTTTATTAAAACGCAAGCCGTGGTCTCAATATCTCAAGCACAGCTGCAAATGTTTATAAAACGCAAGCCGGGCTCTTCGGTTACTAAAACCCAAGAGCACTGCTCCAAGAAACAATATCATAAGACTCGCTTCATAAACACAGCTGCAAATTGTAAACAGCCGTGCCTTGGGAACCGTATGTAATATTATAATGTAAACGATGACCAAGCTACGGCTGACCTAAACAGTCTCATGTGAAAATAACTCGGGGATTCACAACGCAAGGCTCCCACCAACGGTCACGTAGGCCGGAGTCACGAGTCTCCCCACTACGAGCATTTACTCGCGTATATAAGGAGGCCCACGGGCCAAGAGCAGGCAGTTAGTAGTTCAGCAACAGTAGTTCAGCAAAGAACAGTTCAGTAAAAATCAGTTCACTCAATCAACCAATCTAGTACCAGTCAGTCGTAAATCAGAAACCTACTACACAGTTATACCAGTTCAACAGTTTTACCTCAGTTAATAAGTTATTTTCACATAAAGACTTAAACCCTCAATTATTAAGTTTCATTAAAATACTTATATTAAAACAAAGTGAGTTCATTGTACAACCCTCCTAAATCAAAGTAAGTACCCCAAGTATTTCCACTCAACCAGGGACTGAAAACAATTAATCTACAGTCACTCAATTCCTATATTCGTGGGTAGCATTAGCCAGCCAAGAGCAACGCTTGCACCCAACTTCCTATATTCGTGGGTAGCATTAGCCAGCCAAGAGCAACGCTTGCACCCAATTTCCATATTCGTGGGTAGCATTAGCCAGCCAAGAGCAACGCTTGCACCCAATTTCCTATATTCGTGGGCAGCATTTGCCAGCCAAGAGCAACGCTTGCACCCAATTTCCATATTCGTGGGTAGCATTAGCCAGCCAAGAGCAACGCTTGCACCCAGTTATTCTAACTCCTCGCACCTTACATGTAGATGAACGTGGACAGACCCAGGAAGAGAAAGAGAAATAATCGACGCGGGGGTAAGGTAATTAAACAAAGGATTGCCAAGGCACAATTAAAATACCAACAACGATTGGAAGCCTGCCTAGAAAAAGCCATCAGGCTAGGTCCACCGGAGCTCCCAGCCATCTTTGAACGTGTATTCAGCCATCCTCTGGACGACGAGGATACCATAGAACTCAACATCGGGAACCCTCAGGTGCAACCAACCCTAACCACACTCGACGACCTACCCCCTGGTACCTCTCAAACCCAACATTTTATTGAAGATCACGGAAGCCACATCCTTGTGAATATCGTAGAAACCACGACTCGAGTTTTCAACGTTCCGCCTTTAACCACCCCATTACCCTCTACGCCCAAAATCGTGGAACTCGTTGATATTGAATAAATTCAAAGAGGTATAATAAAGATCATTTTATTCAATTTATACATAATATTTCAATAATTTATGAATACAATCTTTCCTCCTCTGGTAGTCTCCGATCCCAACACTTAGGTGTTAAATTAAGGAGACGAAATATCATTGACTATTACGGTTAATGGTATATTTAATTGTCATTATCCACCTGGGTTGTGACATGGGTATGTTGCAACCCGAGTATCAAGGTGTTGCAATCCAGATGTTCGAGCCACACTTTGGGAATACTATGGAATGTGGAAGTACGAAGCGTTCACGCAACCAACAACAACTGCAAACGCAGCGCGACCTCCTTGACTTAGTTAATAAATAAGCGATCATTGTAATACTCAGGGTCAGAACATCAAGACCAGTAGTCAGTCACAGTAAATCAGATATCAGTTGGAATAATCAGAAACCTTTGTAAAGATATTAATTGTTATTTAATAAACTATTCACTTGATTGTACGATTGAGTTCCAACTCTTAACTCAACACGAACCTCCTAAATAAATAAATTGTAGTTGTCTGAAGGATCTCAGGATCCCGATTACAACAGGGTAGTTTTACTCCAAGAGTTGTCGTTACTTCTGACAGATCTTCTGCAATTTTCCCGTCGCTATTAATTGCGAGGGTATCCAGAATACTGTTGAATTTTGTGTTCATATCATATGCGAAACTTCGTTTCATTGATTTTAGTGTTTTCAAGATTATTCGTGTATTCTCCTGGCAGCAGGTGAATCCAGGCTCCATACTTTCTACACTGTAAAAAATTTGCGGTGTGAATCAGTTTGGAGTTGTTGTTTAAGAATGTTGGTGTCAATAACAGCACCAATAAAGTGTATGAAATACTCCGGCAATGTTGTTAGATTAAAAATGGTGTTGTTTCGTGTAAATCAACACCATATACAGTTTTTTACTTTGACTAACACCACTCGGTGCCATTTCAGATATTCAGGTATTAATTTAACCCCTGCTGAGTAGTCAGTATCTAATCATACCCGGAAATAAGAATCCACACAGTGTCAATAATGAAAGAAATCGTATTTGCGTGCTAGTTTTCACCGCTATGTGTCAATATTTTCGTACCCACTTGAGGATTATTTCTTACCCCGAAAAAAATGTTTCTATATGGTTGAATAAAATTATAAAAAAGCGAATAAATAATCAGTTTAATTCGCCCTGAAAATTCGAAATTTGAATTCCAAATTGTATAAAATTATATCGTATGATTTTATATAAATCAAGTTTCATGTCAGTTGTATATTCGTTACTCGAAAGACAAACACATTGTTGTATATATATTTACATTTATTAGAATATTTTTACGACGCACCGAATTTTTAGAGATGTGATTTGTGACGTGTGCGCGGCTGCATTTTACACCAATAGTTGGTAGCAGAATAAGATTTACACCGGGTCGGTGTTGTTTTGACATCGAGTCGGTGTTGATTTGACACCGATGTAGTCAATCGCGTGCAAGTTTGTGCATGCCGTAACATCCAGGCGTAATCTTGAGCGGCAGTCAGCCACAATTTTTCTGCTGCCTGCTAATACTTGTGCGGACGGGGTAAAAATGTGTCGCAGAAAATTACGTATTGTATTGTACCTCTACAAAAAATGTCTGCGTCAGATTTTACTGATGTTCTTACATCAGGCTTCTTGATTGATATGGATAATTCCGCGGTCGAAAAGCTCTTAAATAATACTGAGCAACCAACAGAGAGTGAAAGTGGGAGTGTGTCACAGCAATCGAGCAGTCATACCCAATTTCAATTGCGAAAGGGACGATACAACGGGGAGACTAAATGGATAAAAGTGCCCACATTCAGTGACCAGCCATTGAAATATAAGGATTTTATCGTGGCAGGTGAGTGTTAATAAATAATATATCTTGAATCGTTCAACGCTATATTTGTTGCTGGTTTGACACTATCTGGTGATCTTTTAACACTCTTTGGCGTCGTTTGAACACTATCTCTGCTGTGATTCAAAACTATCTGGTGTTTTCCGGTGTCTCTTTCACACCGTTCGGTGCTAGCTTGTCCAATTAGACACCGAAATTGTAGCATTTTATTCTTTATATAGGTAGTATAATATACCCACAGGGCTACTGTGCACTAAACTGTCTTCCTTTGGTAAACTTATTGGAAATTATAGTTAATCAGCTAAAATAAAAGTTCGCCACTCTGTAGTCAGCGTTAGCTTAATCTAAAGGATCAAAGCGGAAGTGTGCCGGCCTAGAGGATCATAAAAGTTTTTGTTTATCATTCTTTGAACCTTATATTATTTCATTACATATTTTAGAGCTCATGAAATTCCAATGGATTAATTTTTCCATCAAAGAAAGGAATATTGTATTCTGCTCGAAATTTATGCGTCTCCAAGTATTGACCCGTGATTGTTATAAATTGTGAATAACAAATAAACTACAAATCTTTGTCTCAACTTCTAGTAACCACGTTCGGTGCTAATTAAAAAATTCATCACGCACTAGTGTCGAATAACGGCAGACGGTGTTACATTTGTTAGAGATGGTGCTAAATTTACACCGCACTGTAGTCTGTATAAAATAAGTTCGCACCTTACATTTGTTTGAAGTAGAGTTTGATTCACATGAGTCTAGTTGGGTGGTGTATCAACTAATCGACTCGGCGAATGATGACATTCAAATTTCCTTTTCTACCGCATTCTTCGCATGCACGCGATGAACGGATACCGGAGTCTTGCTGCAAACATTCAACCGGTGTGCACATATTTTCGGGTATCAATGAGGTTTTTATTTCTTTGTGTTCGGACTTCGAATGATGTGGAAAATAATTATACTGGTGTTACGTGTCACACCGGTGGGTGCATAGTTTGTTTGCACTTTTAATTTTTTGCGACATGTTCATCTGCTGTGAGATTCCAGCAGCACAGATGAAGTCATAGACTTCAATTTCAATTAGTGATAACTGTACTTAAACTTGATCTTGGTCTTCATACTACTTGCAGCTAAAGCAGCATTTGAGCTCGACGACAGCAACGAGGTAGTGATACGTGACGAGGATGACGCTATTATTGAGCCATCGATATTTAGTCTGTTCCCAAATACAGTTTTTCGTTTAACACCGAAATATCTAGAACCTACTGCACGATCAGGTAGAATATTTCATTACTCCGGAATCCACAATAATCAGATTAAACGTAGAAGCTTATAAAGTTGTTAACATGAATCAGCTTATAATTTGTTAGAAATTCTCTACTTTCAGATCATATTTTCTACGTAAGCTTGATTCAACTCTATTCTGGATTATTTTTCACGTTTGATGGTGTTAAATTTTGAAATCAATCCCGACTTTTGTCTGTAGCAGTAATGACCATTAAAAAATATACACCACCCTTACTATTAATGACTAATAAGAAATATTCAGTTTCGAATTATACAGGTACAACTGGAAGTACTGCAGCTTCCATTTCGACGATTTTGCAGAACAGCTATGCCACAAGTTCTACAACTGACGGTCCACCACCTGTCAAGAAGACGAAATTCGAAAATTTGGTAACTACTTTACGTGAATAATATTAATAAATAAAACCGTAGGGATTCAGAGTTCATGTCATATACATTACATATATATCGTTAGATGATTTTTAGTAAATAAACTGACGATAAATCTATCTCAAAAATATTCATGCAAACGATTCTTCATTTGGAATGTTTATGTGTATCAGGATCTGAAAGAAAAAATTAGATCTTTACCCGGTGGCAAAGAAATTTCGACAGAATACGAGATCAGCAGAGGTCTCTCAGCCGAAAGTCGACGAAAACTAGTTAATTTAGTTGTCAATCTGATGGTAACCAACGAAGGCTACCACCCCACAAAGGATCGGAAGATTCATTATGCCAAGGAAATTATATCTGCATTTCCACTACTAAGAGATCCAGGCACACACGGAAAGAAAACTTTAGAGATACTAGGCATTATTCTGCTGGATCCGGCCATATTTTATTCTTGAAATAGCAACTAGCATGCTGTATGGCTACCGTAACTATACAAATACAGTTGGTGAAATATTTTTGTTGTGATCATCCTTGTTTGCCCATTCAACCATTACGTGTTTACCAAATTCAAACGGACCTTCCGTATACCAGAGAATTATGGTATAGTTGATACGGCTATACAGTGTTTAGTCACCATAGTTGAGCAATCGTAGAGAATTAGCAATGCGGAAAGATCGAGGTAATCATATAGCGTATTGCAACATCAAGCATCAGTATGGCTTACGTAGCCGTACGCTCTTGCATACGTGCCTGTACTCAATATAGCTACGATAGTGCAAGGCATGCATTCAAAAATAATAAATGAAGCGTGATAATGTTCAATAAGAGTTTGACCAACTCAACGAAAGAATAATACATCGGTGTATTTTGATTATTTATCAAAATGTTGGTTGGACCCTCATGACAATATATCACAGTCCAAATAATGTATGAGGTATTCCTGGCCAACTCGGTAAAACCGAATACCTCATATAAATATATAATATTCAGGGTAAAAGATTTCAACAAATTCGGATGAATATATACATACAGGTAATATTTTATTTTCAGACGAAAAAATGCTGTACACCAGTGCCCGTACTATTTGACTTACAACATATTTCGTACGATAATAAATTCACTGCCATTTATTTTTGTAATATGACTTGGCATATGATATAGCAAATCATTTAAATTAAACAACTTATGATAAAAATCTGTAGAATATATTTCATATGCACCGGTATGGTGAATGAACATATGGTTCAATCGCCGTTTACTTGTACTTGCATAGAAAAGGCCCGCCTAGTACCACGTACTCGAAATTTTTTTTTTTTCTTTAATTATTTTTTTTACAACGGGATGTCAGTACTAGGCAACTAGGGAATAGCATCTGATTTCGAATTGGTTTTTTACAAGGAAGGAATTTTTGTATAAAATAATCATTGTATGATGTTTTTTTGGCATGAGAATGTATTTTTTGTGGGTAAGTATCACATTTATATAACTAGGCGGAAGGTTTTTGCACCCAAGGTGCTTTTTAGGGGGATATCACTACTTTTTGTAGAATTTGATTAATTAAGTATAATTATTCTCGTATTCGTAATCTAAAAAAACATGCCAAGAACTTTACTGTACGACGTATCGTTCGTTAGTTACAAAAATCAGAACTAACAAAAGTAGTTGTTCCTGTGTTATTCTTATGGGAAATCGAAAAGTGCCATGTTAATATTAATATTAAGAGCTTATATTTTAACTGGCCTATTTTAGTACCTAAACTAAACTTTTAAACTTGATTCCGAGAAGAAAATAAATTTTTAATTTATCTCATGAAAAATAAATCGTACCATAGCCTACATGATCGTTTGCTGAATTATACACATAACATTACGACCAAAAATAAATTGACATAATAAATCATACCCCGCATGATGGGATATGATACCGTACTGTAGTTGGTGGTTCGGTTACATTCCTTATCAGATATAAGCCAATTAAAAGGATTTAAAAAAAAAAAAAAATCGCTGTCGAAAATAGAGTTTACCAAAGCGCCATCTGGCTACTGACGTCCGTACTTGGTAGGTCTCTTCTCTCTACATAGCCTAGCGAAGGCCACTCTATGCCAATTTTTATACACATAGGTTTAGTGTCACACTGACTGAAGGAGATGATGATGAACACTCGACGAAAACAAGTACGAATTACTTGAGACTAAAACGTCGAATAATCATATCTCAGCTCTACGTTCACCGATTTAATCGAAATAGGGCTTAAATGAAAGCTCTTTTTGGCCACATTCTGCGATGAATATTACAATTCCGTATCTATAGCGAGACGGAAGAAATTAACGATCATAAATTGCCGTAACGGTCGTTCAGCTCTCGTTCGGGCATATAGACTCGGTCGAGTCTCGCGCGGCGCATACAAAAAAAAATTTTTTTTTAATATATAACTAGGCGCGAGACTCTACCGAGTCTCTTGATAGAAGCTGATTCAAGATGTTTCAGGGACAATGTCGGGGACATGTTTCTTTTTTCTATAGGACCGAAATCATAACACATAATACGGGAATTCAGATCTGCTAACGTAAAAAAACATGCGTCTTCGGTGAGATAATTCGTGATTTCGACCATACCAAAGTCACATGCCCCTTCTAACATGTCATGCATGATATCTACGGACGGATTGTTATATAGATGGAAGTCATCAAGAGCAAGAAACACACATTTTTCCTTAATCCCAGTTATAGAAACGTCATTTAAGAGTAGGTCATTATTATAAGAGTTAGTATTTCTTAGAAGTCCATCAATCTCAACACAACTCTCAGATCTGTCTACTTTGGTCATCTTGCAGAATCGGCAGGAATAATAAGCGTTAAAATTTTCAACCAAACCAAGCATTGAGTGCAGTCCAAGATTATCTCCGATCAGTAATCCCAATTCAAAATACACCACAGTTTTTCCTCCAGGTAGCTCGAGTTCGATTCCTTTATTCTCAAGGAAACGCAATTCATCGATCAAAATTCCAAAAATCGCAGCGTTACCGAATTCCTGACGATCTTTTAAGAAAAAAAAGTAGGGCATGATATATAGAATTTAATGATGATTGACATTCGGGTGTAAAGCAGGGGATACTCATATGAACACCTCCTAGTTTGTTAATACCAGCGTGGCTGCCTAGAGCATTACCAGTTTCGTAGTCGTCGAGAAAAAGAAACAACGGAAGAACTGCTTTGTGTGTTGTTACAGACTGACATGCAGTTATCGCTGAATGAAGGAAACGGGAAGAGAGGAAGCTCTGGATCCGTTTGACCAGTCATCGAAGGTCGACGTTCAGGTTCAACGCACCTCCTTTAGATCCACATGGACGGGCTAACGGGAGGTTAACAGGGAACAGCAATATTATAAGGAGGAATGGTGAAGTATTATTATTAATCTTACCTTTATTCTAGCTCGACGATCTCGACGATTTTGGGCGTAGCGGGTTGTGATGGGTTGTCAAGATGGCGGATGTCGAAGGATCGTCTCGTCAGAGTTGTTTCTACGGTATCGACTATGCACCTGGCACCCTGGTAGTCGATGCTATGTTGGACTATTGTCCTTGGAGTCTCTTCTAGATATCCTCGGAAGGGTCCCTCCGGTAATTCAGCTGGTTGTGGCGAAGGAACTTCGGTGCCCGAGAAACTATTGTCCGTATGACTTGACTGAGTTTGATCGGTTTTCGGTATTATAATAGTGTCACGGCTGTCGCTGTCGTCTGGCCCTACGTATAATTCGTTTATGTAGTCTTTTAACCAGTCTGGCGTTGTTGAATTGAGTGACTCTATTAAACGTTGCCGTGTAGCTATAGCCTTGGCTAGACGCGCGTTTGCTCTTTTTCCCGAACGACGTTTGAATTTTCTTTTCTTTATTACAGCTCCATCCATCTACGGGAAAGGGAAGGAGGTGGTTAACGTCGGCTTGGGTTTTGATATCCTCGCCTTGACGTTGTATAATTATAGAAGGGTTTAGCGCAAGCTTGGAAAGTAGTTCCTCGCCTATGCTCGCTAAACGCGTGTAAGAAACTGAAGTAAGCTTGGATCGCTAAATCCTCGCCTATACGGCAGAGTCTTGAAATAGTGTAAGAAAAGAAGAGTTTAACGCAAGCTTGGAAAGTAGTTCCTCGCCTATGCTCGTTAAACGCGTGTAAGAAACTGAAGTAAGCTTGGATCGCTAAATCCTCGCCTATACGACAGAGTCTTGAAATTGTGCGGTTATACTGGCTGTTATTTAACGGATCTCGCGACCCAGGCATCACGCTCGCTCTGGGCTTGCTCAACTAATCTACAACCGTTACCCTCCCGATAGACTCAGGTCGGAGACAAGAAGGGGGGGGGCTGGGATCCATTGAATATTACTAATAAAATGACTCCGCAGGAGAGTTTCCGCTCATCGTTTATTGGTTAACTCAATACCATGGTCGATGCTAACTCGATTCGACTGGTGTCAACTTGGGCAATCTTTCTGCTACTCGCTCTTAAGCGCGAGTCCGTACGCGCGGGCAGAACTGAAGTAGGCCGCGGATAACCGTTTAATAGGAATTCTTTTTGCGCTTAACAGATTTTCCGTTTCCATAACCGTCCTGCGGGCTGTATATCCGTGCTAGGCCCAGCCAGTCAACCGCCTCGAACATCTCATCAAAATTCGAGACTACTACGAGGCGGCCAGCCCGCAATGCCCGGTATTCCCGGTACGTTCATTTGACTCGCGAACTGTAATATCCACGCTGGTTTCCCGGCGTGTCAACCATCCCGGCCAGTCTCACTTCTTTGAGACCCCGGGGAAGGCCAGCCCGCGAGCCCCCTATACTCTTATGTTTAGTTCACGGGTTGTAATATCCACGCTGGTTTCCCAGCGTGTCAACCATTCCGGCCAGCCTCACTTTCGTGAGGCCCCGGGGAAGGCCAACCCGCGAACTCCTTATTCCCTATTCAGTTCTGCCCTGATTGCGTATAACGATCCCGCTCTCGAGACGGAATCCTATTTATTTGACAAGTTGATAGCCCAATGTTCACACCCACTACACCATGTATCACTTGCGCACGTGACGCATTAATTTAGCTTGCTTACGTCTACTCAGCTCACAGGTGAATTTCATACTCCCTCCGAGAGTGAACTTTTCATCCTTTGTTCTTGTCTCGATTTGCGCACGCAACGAGTACTCCCTTCTTCCTTAGACCAGGATTACCTGGCTAATCGCGCGATGCTTGACCGCGTGCGTTAAGATGTGAGAGAGATTATCCTACTTAGGATTTGGTATATTCCTTACAGTATCGGGCAATACTCTCCGACATATGTTAGTGTGCCCCCCTTTCAATAGACTTTCACTAAATACAGTTTGAACAGATATACGATAATAATCCCGGTGACACAAAGCTCGTATGGAACTTGGTCCCGTAACTATATAAACAATTCACTTTTCAAGTAAATATCTTTACGCATGTTTTACGATATGAGGCCACTGAAATAATATGGTTTTTAATGATTTTACTGCTAATAAAATGGTTTAATACGCCAGTCGCCAACACTGGCTCAGAGACCTAGGTACTTCGCCCGTATATTCGTTAAGTGTAGGGTATTGGATTTTGTAATAATATATGAATGAAGGTGTAATTTACCTTGGGTTGGTTGAGGTTAATAAACTGTTTGATTTAAGATTAACCTTCGGCTTTATTTTATATGAATATGAATGTGAGTTAAACTGTTTCACAAGTTTAATAAGAAAATAGAATAATTCTAGAAGCGCCAAGACCACAAAAGACTTACGCGTCTTACTACTATTAACGTTATTCTATTCTGAATGTGCGACCGTGGACACGAGTTAAGAATCTTTCGCGAACAGAAGTTAACTTGTCAAAATTCGATTAGAGATCTGAGCAGAGTAACTACTTGCACGAAGTTTGAATGAAGACTGATGTATGCAAGGCTGCGGTAAGATTGCGGTGGTCTTGTGTGGTAAGTGGGGGTTTATATAGGCCTTAAAATCTATGTGGTGGGGTTGTTTAGTTAAATACAAATTCTCATCCCACGGTGGACTCTGGCCAGCTGCATATGTTTAATATTTGCAAGTCGGTGCCTGCTTGGGTATGTTTAAATAATATTTCTAGCGAACTCCGGATGTCATCTGTTTTGAAGTTTAGAGTTTCAAAATCAACACTTGATAAGTGGGTATTGGGTGTTCGGTTGAGCGTACCCCTTATCTTATATAATTCATATGCGGTTGCTCTGAGTTCACGTAGAGTTTGAATTACTCTTAGTTTTACCAAGGGGAATTCATTCTCTATTTCTTATAATTATTTCTTATATGGTAGTTGGTTATAATATTTTAGGTATATAATATAATATATAAGGTAATATATATATATGATATATATGTATAAGGTAAGTATATGATGTTAAATGTGTAGTGGTATTCTTATATGAGTTTTAATATGTTCCCTCATATGAATATATATATATATATATATATATATATATATATATATATATATATATATATATATATGTATGAATAATACTTGAATTTAGTAATAATCTTTCTTATATAGTATAGAGTATTAACATGAATATATTCTTATGGTTTAGCATGGGTCATACCAGAGGGTAGCAGTGGTGTATATCTTGCATTGATATAAGTTTTGCTGGTGGTATATTTCCGATCGCTGAGTGTTACTTATCCTCTAGTATGAACTGCTAGTGGTAAGGTAGGTTTCTTATATGCTATGGTTAGATATAATAGGTTAATATTACTAGAGAGTAAAGAAGGAATTTGGTCTGTCAGCGTCCTTCGTTGGTAAGCGTGTGTTCCATATGGTAAGTTGGTGAAAACGTCACAGTGTCATATTTTAAATTTTGCTTCGCCAAAAACTGCCTTGAACAAAGTTTGAAAGAACGTTCTCCTCGTTTAGTAATTTATGTTTGTATGCAAATATGGTGTTATAAACGTCAGGTATCTCAAGGATCATTATCAAGATATTACGCAAAGGAAAAAACTGCGCCTTGACTTCAATGGAATTCATCTGAACATGCCCTTCAGTACTTGATTGGGTTCGACTGAAACGTGTTCTAACAGTATATGCAATAGGAGGATGAAACCACCCCTTTTGATTCAATATTTCAAATCCATTTGAACTGCATAATTTTTTATTAATCTGCCCACGGTGCTGCTATCCAAGCATGGCATCGATTCCTGATCTATTAGAGGTACGTTTCTATTTGAGGTACTGCCCTGACTTTCAACAGTTATATCTAAAGTTTGCATAGATGAAGATGATGGAATTCCATCCACACATATACTCGAATGTGCTTCTGACTGTGAGCCATCATTATTGCTGTGGCTTAACAGCCAATGCCTCCGATATGCTCTAATATTATTAAAAGAACGACTACAGTCATTTTCAAAGCAATGAAACATACTATAAGCACACAGTTTATGCACGAATTTGAAGTGTTTCCATATTTCTCGCAGAAGAGGAAAATGTTTATGACATTTTAAACAGCTTGGCATCGTTATATAAATTTATATGGTACCTAACTGAGAAAAAGTATCACTTAGACACTGGACGATATTTACCTGACATCTTGGGTCTATGATGCGGTAAGACTAGTTCATATCATGTAATGAAAGTAATTTTCGCTGCCTCACAAAGTGAAAAAGGTACACAAAGATCACAGAGCTCGTGTATATACAGGGTGTCTGGAAATTCGTGTACCATCGGCATACTGGCGGATTCCTTGCGAGAAATTGAGACGAAAGTTACCAATGAAAAAAAGTCCGTGATGGCTTAGTTTTCCTGTAAAATCATTTAATAACGAACCAATCAGCGTCCAGCTTTAGGAAAGAATAGTTAGAACATTGCATAGCTGTCCGCCCCACTCCTGGGCGAAGCGGGGAACAACACACATTATTGTCTCGATCTCGGTAGTGGGGCGGACGGCGATGCGGAGCTTGAGCGAGTCTTTCTTAAAACCGATGCTGATTGATCCGTTATTCAGTGCTTTTACACGAAAACTAAGTCCTTGCGGACTTTTTTGCATAGGTAATTTTCTTCTCAATTTTTCGCAAGGAATCCGGCAGTATGCCGATGGTGCGCGAATTTCCAGACACCCTGTATATATATATATACATATGTATATTGTCACTTTTTGGGTGCTGTACGGGACACTGAAGATGTCGCGCATGGCTAGTTACTGTGAGTGTCTTAACTCTAGATTAATTTCTAGGGCTCCTTGGTAGAAATAAGCGAAATGTTAGTCCCTGATACAGACTAGGGTGGAGCGAATCACACCGTAGCTGCCTCCCTCAGATCTGGATGCTGCGAGCAGCACCGAGGCTGTATCAGACTTGGGATTCGACGCACCTGCCGAGACAGTATCTCGACTTGGATGCGCAAGGCGCACCGAAGCGAGTATCTGTTCTGTGCAGTGCAGTCGTCACCGCAGCTGTATATTAGGTAATAAATAAAATGAGTTAGTAAGAACAGTTCAATCTCCTGAGAAAAAGGTCTGAAAGAAAAGGGAATCGTCTCGGTTAAACATAGGTTTTAATCAAACATTTGAGTTTTAGGTTAAATGGTTAATTGGTTGCAACCGAGATTTTAATACAAAAACAAAATGATTCAAATTAATTCTATTACAATGTGTAGATTTAGCATCGCTACGGCTCTACTACCGTTATAATCTTGTCGGAATAGAGAGATAAATTAATAACAAAAGTATTGAAATGTAAAGAAAAGAAAATCAAATATAATCGAATGTGGCTCTACTACGTAAAACGCCGCTATGGTCGTTTCCATATAATCAAAATGACGCTAAAGAGAACCGCGGCGCTATGCCTGTGCGGCCTCAGAAAGAATAGTATAGTGAGTCAGCGTGGCGCTTTGCCTAACACTGCTCGAAAAGGAGGAATAAGTGAGTCAGCGTGGCGCTTTGCCTAGCACTGCTAATTAGCCAGGTTAGCGCTGCGCTTGAATAGTCACCGATTGACGTCACTTGTTGTGCGCGGTTGACGATGCGCGTGGCGACGTATTGTCTCGGGATTAGATCACCCGATCCGTTATATTGCCCCCTTCAATCATCGGATCGTTGGATGATTGGTCAGATGTTCGGACGATGATTGATCCAGTAGCCAATTGCGTTTACAGCGTCTTCAGACTCAGCGGATCGGTAGGGTCGAAAAATCTCGATATTTCTATTTCTTCACGTTTTTGGTGTTTGATTGACGGCGCTGGTGTTTTCTCGTCGTCATCAGAGATGTACGTAGTTGCGAATAACGTGATCATCGAGATCTTCCGCCTATGGTCCTTTCGCTGCAGTTTTCTACACTCCGGTATGTCGATCGGTATCAATCTCCAACGTAAGTACGTGTCAGTTGCATCTTTTTTTTCGGTTACCTTGTTTTTGTCATATTCGGGTATTCTTGTTATATTCGGTGGTGTTTTAGTTATAATCGGTGTTGTTTTTGTCATAATCGGTAATGCTTTCGTCATAATCGGTAATGCTTTCGTCATAATCGGTAATGTTTGTTTATTTCGGTTCCCAGGTTCAGCGATGTTGATTGTCGCTAAGTCAATTCGGATAGGTAGGGTGAGTTTTTGAATCGTCTGTGTTATTTGATCGTTCTTCAGTAATTCAGGTTCCGTCATCAGATTAGTTCGTGCATCGGTGAGTATTTCCTGATTATTTGTTTCCTCCACCGTAATCATAGATTCGCCTACAATCCCTCTTCCTCTCCTTGTCTCCTTTTGGATGGCTGCCGTCTGATTTGCTTTTCCCTTGACAAATCTCCCTTTTCCCGAAATAAACTCTTTATTCGGAAATAAAATCTTATATTCGTTATTATTTCCGTCTAGGTTGGATTGCGACTCGGTTTGCGTCTCTTTATCCGGCACGCTCGTATATTCGTACCTGAACGAGGTCATCTTGCCGAAAACTGCCTGTGTCTTCTTTGATGCTCGACTTTCATAGGTGCCAAATTTTAGTGTGTAATATAGGTGAGTACTTTTGTTCAATTATAATCCTTTGTCACAATGTCTATATGTTTTGTCAATGTGTATTTGAAATGTTTTTCTACGTTTCTGGAGAAGGTTTTCGATAAAGCTTAAACATATTAGCGTGGAATCTACCTCTTTCTTGTCCGCTATTAAGGTGTTCTAAAATAAATGTGGCTTCGCCAATCCTAGTTTTTAATTTATAAAGTCCTTCGTAAAGGGTAAAAAACTTTCCCATCTTTTTATTTTTAGTATCTGATACGTTCAAAGCTCTAACCCAATAGACACAGGATGGTAAAAAATACGTATAATCCACGAAAAAAGGGTATAAATATAGTATGGGTATAAATATAGTATGGGTATAAAATATAACCATTTTCTATGTACGTTTCATAACTATACCATTAAAATACCGATATCTTATACGTTTCGATTAGGTATCACTTTATTCCGTTAGTATATACAACGTGTAAGTGCAGTATTGCTTCATACGTCCATTCGTATGGATAAATAACAGCGTGTAAGAAACGTATTCCAAGCGCAATATTTACACATCGTTGTTCGAAAACCCTTATAAATGTACGGCATAAACGCTTTAACTCTGCGTATATAATACGTTCGTTGAAATCTCAATCTCATACGCACCCGTCGTATACGGAAAAACGTATATAAAGCGTTGCACTGCCGTATTTCATGAGCCCCCAACAATAATTGCTATACGTATATTCGCACGAATCACAACCTCGTGTAATAGACGTTGTTCTAACGTTACCTTTACACGTCGTTGTTCAGAAACCCTTACAGACGTACGACATAGACGTTTCGAGTACGCGTATGTAATACGTTCGTTGAAATCCCAATCTCATACGCACCCGTCGTATACGGACAAACGTATATAAAGCATTGCACTGCCGTATTTCATGAGCCCCCAACAATAATTGCTATACGTATATTCGCACGAATCACAACCTCGTGTAATAGACGTTGTTCTAACGTTACCTTTACACGTCGTTGTTCAGAAACCCTTACAGACGTACGACATAGACGTTTCGAGTACGCGTATGCAATACGTTCTTTACCTATATTCAGCAGTGCCTGGGATTAAGTGAAGCAGAGGCCCTCTTAAATGCAGAGAGATCGCCGATTTCTAAGAGGGGATGGGAACAAATTTTAGCATCATCAAAATCAATTTTGAATCAAATGATTTTGAAGTTATCCTTCTCAAAAAATAAACGGAACAGAATGAATCTCTTTCGTTTATTCACTAAAAGATTTATTTCTTTGTACAAAGTAGTTTTCAATAGGTTGGCTGCGGCGGCGGTTTTATTTAATTTCGTTTCGCATTCAGAGTTCATCTGAATGATACGAAAGTGTGCGCATGAATCGGTATCTGACTCTGCCATTTGATTCCGGACGCTATATATAAAATACGGAAATTGCCATCAAAAATCTAGTTCTCGTTTTCATTCATCGAGCGTCATCACTAAAATTAGTAAAAAAAAAAAAACGACTCTTCAATGCACATAGATCAATGAGATCAATCACTATACAAATGTCTGATTCCGCATTTTGAATATATCAGATCAGAATTTATTATTGTTACATGTGTGCGGTCCATCCTCGAATATTGCGAGTACCATTTTTCCGAAATTGATTTTTTTAACGGGACTAAACTCTAAATACTTCAGGACAGATTTTAATCATGACATGATTTGTCGAAAATAAATCGCAACAAAGAGTTTTGAAATAGCAGACCCCGGTAAACAGTGGATCGTCGATTATCCAAATCAATTGGGACCGGGCGCCTTTCGGATCATCGAAAATTCGGATAACCGAACAGCAATATTCCGTGGGCGAAAAAAATCTTGATTTTTTACTATGCGGACGAGTACAGACTGCTAGCGGAAAGCAGACTGCGCGCGAGCGCAGACCGAGAAAGTGGAGGAGACATACAACAATGTATACATCGTGTAACAATGTATACGGCGTCATCGTTCGAATAACCGAGCATCCAGATGAACAAAATTATTGTTTAGATAATTGATATTTTGGATACCCCAAATCGCCATTCGGATAATTACCGTTTCGGATAACTGACTTTCGGATAATCGACGCTCTACTGTATGCTGCTGTGAAAAGTGGATTGAAATACTGTCTTCAAAAATATTTTTCCTTGGATCCATGAAATTTATTGTAACATATTAGAGATTAATTTTTTTTTTTTAAAGAGAGTGTAGGGCCCTTGGAACCCTTGAGGCCCGCGGCTGTAGCCCCTGCTCCGGCCCCTACCCGCTGCCCCTAATCCGCCGCTGCCAATATGTGACCCACCATATTAACTGAAGTTATACTCGAATATGCAAGAATGAGTATAATATGTAAATGTATCCTAGATTACGTTGAAAACGTGGCATAACGTGTTTTCTACGTCATAAATCGTGATTTACGTGATAAAAGTGCTCGTAGTAACGATAAGATGCATAGTGGAACAAAATTTATCAAATAAGTACGGAATGAAATTACTGCATAACCAAGATTCTAAAAGTAAAGAAGCACCCGTATCTAAAATAATTCGTCAATACGTACTACAAGACCAAGGAATAAAAATCGTAATGAGTGTCCACGTCGAACGGGACGGAATTGACCAAAAATGTTCCTTGATGTTTCTGATTTTTCTGTTATTTTTTTTCACATATTCCCTGGGCGAAACGAGTTAATGAAATATTTTTCAAATAATAATAGCTCAGAAGCTACAAAGGATTGAAATTTCGAAAAACGAAAACTTTTCCAAAATCGGAATCGAACTCTCCTTCAAACATCATCTCAACTCACAGGTCTCTTAGAGAATGAGTCACGGAACACGCTCGTATTTTTTTTTAGAATTTCCAAAAGAAGTTATCACCTTAAATGACATTTAAGAAAGAAAATTGTTTATAACAAATGAAAGATTGTTTATCTCCTAAATTTTAAATAAGATAATGAAAGAACAATTCAAGAACTCGAAAATGAGTTTTTGTTAGCGTCTGTACGACAAAGGGAACCGAAGATATTAACGTTTAATGGAGAGCGCAATTCCGATTTTCGGTCATTTTTTCGAAAATTCAATCCTATGTAGCTTCTGAACCATAGTTGTTGAAAAAAAAAACAGAATTGTGTATTTATTTTACCCAGAAAAACTGTAAAAAAATATGACAATTTTCAAGCACATCCGGTCAAAAAGGTGTCTCGCTTGGCGTGGAATGACTCATAGCATGATATACTTAAATGTATATTTAACATACATAATATGCTTAAAGTATATAGCATAATATACTTGTGCGAGGCCCCGCATCAAGAACTTCAGAACAGCTGATGAGTTCAAAATAGTATATGATGCAACATGTGCGTAAAATTCGGATCGGTACCTTAGAAAATAGAAAGCAAGTATAATAAAAGCATGCTACTAGTGTGTGATTGTGCGGAGACGGGAGGATGGGAAGGAGCGGATCCCTGCCAAAAAAATAAATGCTAAATGAAAATAAGAAATCATTTAAATTGTAATTTTTATATAAGATAAATTCAAATAACTTAATTGAAACAATTTGTGAAAAACACTTTTATTTTGTTAAGTGCCATTATTTTTAGAAAACACTGAATTAATTATAATTCAACGTATATATCATAAAGTAGGGTTTTTTACGCACTCATATGGGTGTGTAAAAGGGAATTTTACTTTTACCATGACGAAATCACAAAATTAATAGAACAGCATTTCAGTAAGGGGATTTCAGAAATCGAACATGCTTTTGATGAAAAAAAATTTGACCCCTTTCAAAGAAATAGAGATGGGTTTGAAGTTACGGTACGAAAAAAGTGTACCGAAAAAGCTTCGTCTTTTTTTTAACATTTTTACCATTTATCTAACAATATCTCTGTTCTTGGTGTTCGCACATTAATGGAATATGGCTGATTTCGTGCGGGAGAGAACGAGCTTGAAAATTCTACTCGTCCAAAACCTCTTCTATTTTTTCTTTACTGAGATATAGTGTGTCAAAGCTAAACATCCCGAATTTTCATCCCGATAGTACGCAGGGTCAGTATAATATTTACACATGAGGACTTTCATGAAAGCACTGTAATATTGTCCGATAACGCTCAAATGACGACTTTTGAGCAGAAATATGTTAGTGAGGGAGGAAACCACGGTGACGGTTAAAAATACAAAGCTCTCTCTAATTTTTTACTCAGAAAAATTATAGATTCTATACAACAAACTTGTTATTTTATATTAAAATTTATAGAATGAAGATTCTCCAAATAATAATCCATTGGGTTTTTCCGAATCGAATATTCAAAAATAGAGACTCGTTTCGAACATAGTCTTATTTCTTAACGGCGGACCAATCCACATTCAGCATGCCTGTGTTGCATGACTCACGCCGAGATCCTAACGTACACTCAACGAGGTTGAATCTCATACCTACGATTTGGAAAACTCCCGAATTAACCAATTGGCGCGCAGGAATCGCTGTTGTCCAGAGTACTGATTGGCTGTTTCGGGAGTTGTCCAAATCGTAGGTATCAGAATCAACCTCGTGAGGTGTACAAGTAGTGGGGTACAAGTAGTGGGGAGCGCTACCGGGCCCGCCATTAGGGCATCAGTTGCAGTCGTAGCTTCCCAATAAGAACGGGTAGGTTGAATACACGTAGTAAAATAATCGCTACCCTACGTTAATAGTTCTTCAGACATATCCGTTCAATAAATCGAAAAATGTCCGCGTGATATACGGAAACGAAAACGTTTTCCCAATACGCTTTATGCACGGGCTTATCCGGGGAATAGTATACGAATATACTATTCGAGTATTCACGTTTGTACTCATACGGATAAAAAACGTGCAAAAAATACGCATTATGTTTCGCGTTGAATAAACATCGAAATGTCGAAACATGTATACGTTTTCAACTGCTCACACTTCTACATTTATTTAACTGAAAAATGTCCGCGTGATATACGGAAATGAAAACGTTTTTCCAATACGCTTTATGCACGGGCTTATCCGTGGAATAGTACACGAATATACTATTCGAGTATTCACGTTTGTACTTATACGGATACAAAACGTGGAAGAAATACACATTATGTTTGCCGTTGGATAAACATTAAAATGTAGAAACATATATAGATTTACAAGTGCTCACACTTCTACATTTATCCAACCGAAAAATGTCCGCGTGATATACGGAAATTAAACCGTTATTTTGATACGTTTCATTTTCGGGTTCGTTGATTGAATGCTATACGAATATGTTATCCGTGTATTCACCTGCATATAATTCTATATACAGAACGTTGAGAAAGTACTAATTATATTTTTATTCCGTTACCGTCAGAATATAGATATATTTATACGTCTAGAATCTTTCTGATCTCTACGTTCATTTATTACGAAAATTATCGCGTGATACACGAAAATTGATGTGCTTTTCTGATACGTTTTATATGCTGATGTACAGTTTTCACAGATTGCGTTGCCAAATTATAGAAAGACTGGCAAAAAGTAATAATCCGGACAACTCAACAAATTCTCAGTTATGGGAAAGTTCTCAATTATGATTCGCAGATGAGATAAACAAACAAGCCTCTTATGAGAAAACGGAACGTACATTTATTTTAGTGTTACATGAATTACATGGTAGACACATCACAAATATTGTCTTGCGGCTCGTAATCCATCGATGGATTAAATTATGGCGATTAAATTTATATACTCTATGTATGGTAACGTGAATAATTAGCTATAGATTATCAGATAAATCTTTGCAGTTTCGAAACGAGATCGCTTAGCACTTTTCAATCATATCCCAGACACTTTCCGTTTCGGATTTCAAATTTCAATTTTTGATTATATTTACGATGGATATGCGAGGCTACAGTTTTATTGATTGACAATGCAGAACTTTTGGCAAAGTTCAGACGGACAGGCGACTCAGCCGGTAGAAATTATTATAGTCAATACGTTTAATAATAGATAATTGTTTTTTCGTAGTGTTATACTCTCGTGTTTGCAAATGAAAAGAAAAAAGAAAAAAAAAAAAACTGGGCAAAAGTCGAACATTGCTTGAGTACGTAGGATACATCACGATACATAACTGAAAACTAAAGGAATCATTCATTTTTAACGTCACGGTAAGAAATGTTCGATGTTAAACTTGTTGCGCCTTCTCCATTGCGCAGTTTAAGAATAGCTAATCTTTTAAAAATAATATTTTAAGAATAATTTTTATTAAAATTGAGAATATAAAAAATAAATTTGAAAAAAAAAGTTTAATACTTTTACTTAATACTTAGTTTAATACATTACATAATATTATTTTTGCGAAAGTTATAGAATTTTACCCAAGGGGGCTACATTCAGGAAAGAAAACCTGCCAGTAGCTAGGCAATAGTACCCTACTGTTATAGATGCATACTAATTTTAATTGGGTACTTATAACTGCAATCTATGGTTTTGAGGGTGTTTTTTTGTTACTTGTAGAATACGCATGACGGCTTGTGGCCAGTTTTAACCAGTCCTTTACTGCCGAGGCGATATTTACATCAGATGATTCTGCTTTATTTTTGAAGGCATATTTTGCAGCCCCTAAATAAGGTTGAGAAAGATCTGATTAGAATGTTTCAACGTGAATAACTATGGTAAAGGCATCGATGATCGACTGCCGTCACCAGTAATCCACCATTTTAGTATTTCCATCTACAGAATTTACAGGAATGAAAATTCGTGGTTCATATTGGACTGCAAGAATTGTATAAGAAGGATTTTGAAATTTTGTAAATGAGATGATTCTTAAACAAGAATATATGAATATACCCGACCACTAGAGCTGGCTAGTTTGCTACTAGGCCTTTTATAAGAAATTAGAAATAGTTTGATCAACCTGGAACTTTCACTCCATTTTTGTCATGCAAAAGACCGGCAATATAAATAATGTGGCATTGAAAAACATATTTCATCATCTCATAAAATTAAAAAAAAAATTACAATAGTTATGCAAACTAATTCAAAATGAATATATGAAACATAATTACTGAGTGTGAATAGAATTTAATTCAGATTTTTCTGACTCAGAAAAATTGAATTTTTCACTTATTTATATACGCCTATTTCTGTTTAAATGAAATATCCGATAGTTTTAACTTGCCGTTTATGATTTCCATTAGGGTGGTGTTTTTGAAACATCTTTTTTCCCGACCGGCCCAGTTATACTCCATAGCCAAGCTATTGGACATCAAAAATTTCATCATGTTCATAACTGCTTGGCGTTGCGACAACCCACCTACTGAGGCAAGTCTATGAATCTGTGGAGATAATATAATAAAATTTGGAGAAGTGTATATTCAAAATAATATTTCACTTTGCTCGGTGTACACTCGTGCAGTTCGGAACAATATTTTATCAAGGAATATTAGAATATTAAAATTGTATCGCAGAGTTGTAACTGATACATTTTTTTTCCTCCGAATCTACGAAAACGAAAAGAGATTCTGATTGGTATTTTCGTTCATTCCAAATACATTCATGAATCGAATAAAATACCTAAACGGTTAACCCTGAAGCTGTCGGTACATAATTGAGAAGGCAGTTCGTTCTTATACACAAGTACAAATTCAGTTTTGTATAATAAACGACGACATTGATACTAGTATATGCGATCGAAGTAATGCACTCATCAAAATCACGAGTTCTAATGGTAAAAGCCCATGAGAGAAAGAGTACTTTTTTCGATGTAATGCGATGTGAAAAAAGAATAATCCAATAAAAGATTATTATAATAACGTGATCCATGAATCATACGTAAATTTCATTACGAACTATTCAGACTACATTAAAACAACTTACGAGATATGTGCGGTGCTGATCTTTTTTTAAAAGTTTTTCGAACTCTTCAAAAACAACCACCGACGATATTGGCAAATCCGGAAAACCTTCTGGCCGTGTACCTGGTGCTTCGTATAGTGTTTCGTTGATCCTTAAAACTTGGCTGATCATTATTTGATTTTGCTCTACCGTCTGACTTATTGTTGTTAAGTATCGTTTGATTTCCTCCATCTTCGTTATCTCTGAACCACTTGGCGTATGGTTGAATTGACTCGTTCTTGGGGTTGCAATTATTCCATCCCTGGAGATTATATTTCTTCGTGGCGTTGAATTTGCAGGATCGGTGCGAGAAGTTGTAGGCTCGCTCGAACAGCATGGGGTTGCGTTGCGCTGAAAGTCAGCGTTAATAGATATGTTGCGTCCCTGAGCTTCGATGGACATATTTGCACCTAAGCCTGTTATACTTCTTGGGTATGCCTGACCATTATTTGGAATATTTTCGTCGGAGGATAGAGTTCTCGAACAACTGTCGGTATCATTGCTGCAGCTCAAACTGACACGCTGTCGATGTTTTCTTTTCTTGCCCTTGCTTTTTTTTTTTCTTTTTTTAGTAGATAATTCCATTTGCTGGCTTTCATCGTGGCTTGAAAGTGACTCATCGAAGGTAACATTTCTTTGCACGATGGGCTGTGTTTTAATCCCGTCTTCAGACATACCGTTTTCTATGATATTAGCCATATACTCTTCCGCTGCGTTATAGTTATCTATACGGAAATTACTATCGTTAACTCATTTGATTTCACCAAGAATTTTCATCACGTTATTTTTCAAAGTTCCATATAACTGACTTTAATCGAATGAAGATGGAATCATATTATAAAATAATCATTAAACCAGTGTTTTCTTTTATTACGTATTCCCTTAGAAAATAGATAATGCAATGGAGTTATGAAAGTTCTGTGTAAAAATAATAGCATCCAATGACCCAGAAGTCAGTTGTTCACCCCCATGTTTCAAATTTTTCGTTCTATTACATGATTAGGAAAGAATACTACTTCAAATATGTATAACATTGCAATTTATCATCGTACCATATGATATTCTCTTGCATAAATCAAATTTTTGAACCGGTAACTGAATTCGAATCATGCAGTGAAACGTAAATTACTCTATCTTAAGTTATTGCATGTCAATAACTGGAATTAAGATCTGAAAATGATCCAACTTATTGATAAATGCGGGGTATTATACAAAGACCGAATCAAATTGAAGGAATCAATAATTCAAAACACTCTAATTACCTCCAGTATGTAGCACTCGGTTCACAGTGTGGGTGGGCCAAGACTTCTCATAAGCTGCATTTGCTTGGACCATAGATTTAAACCTTTCCTCTGTTTTTGTCCGAGGCCAATAACATTTGGCGTTGTTTTTTGTGAGCCATAATACGGGGATAAGCGCGCATTCCTTAACATTTTCACCTCTGAGGAACTCAATTACCGCGTACATATTCCTTCTTAAACAAACATTTACCATACTTATGTCATTATTAAGGATTTTACAAGACCAGTACGAAATTTCAAATTTGGAGCGTTCAAGATATTGCAGAACTCTGACGAGAAGAGATATTGTAAATGAGCCTAAGCGCGAGCAGAAACTTTGGCATCAAATATACATCAAATAAACAAATTAACGAAATCGAAAAAATTGAACCAATCAGATAAAAATGCGATTCTTAACAGTTAGTGTTTATGTGAACCAAAATTGGCTATATGTAGTTTTGTTTACAAATTAGAATTAGTTTACATGTCTTTTTGATGAAGTATTGGAAAAATTCCGAAGCCATCTCTAAATGGGAATCTGAGACATTTGAATGCGATTTCACTTATAATAAACGTACTGGCTTCTGCGTAACCTTTAACAAAGTATATGCCTAGCTGGGAAGACTCGATTGGTTTATGGAAGAGATTCCTAAAATATCTAAATGTAGTTCCTACACATTTGTACTCGCCATCTATACAAGTAATAGACTTGATTATATAAATTTTATCATTTACTAAGACTACATTATCTGGGTTTCTCGTTGACAATTTGAATCTTTTTGTTACCAGCTGCTCACATGTGAAAGCGTTTTCGCTCTTTGACTTAATCCTTTTTGGAATATCTGGATTGAGCCCAGGACTCACATTATCGGGCTTTATATTTGCGAATTCCGAAACTCGTTTAACAATTTGTTGCAAAGGCAATTTTTTTGCCCGGACTCGTTTTTTTAATTTTCCCAAATAATTTTCAAATGGAAAGCAACTGAAATCTTGTAACTTGCCGTACCGCTCAACATCGTCACAAATGTGTAGCAAGGAGTGCACGTTGTACGAGACAAAATGTGGACTGTAGAGACTGACGGAATGCCGAACAAATTTCCTGATCGCCCATCTTGCAACTTCGAGGTGGCTTGTAATGAGAGTCTCATTCGACAAGATAAAAATAGCGATGTGAAGCATCAAAAAATGAAAGTATTTTTTTGAATCAAGTACATCGCGCAGTACAATTGGTGCGCAATAAACTAGAAAAAATCTAAATTCAGTGGCCTTCCAACGTTTTACTTCATCTAGGCTACGAGGTTTTCGAATAAATTCCGCTGTCACGTAAGGTTTTAACTTTTCTATCTCACAAGAAATAGTATTCAAATTGTCTCTAGAAAGTCTGTGACCTCTCGGTCCTTCAATCCAATAGTTCACAACAATTCTTTTACACACACCCATATATACTAAGTGCATTGGATCTAAAACAAATTGACTGACAAGTCCGATGTGCAATGCAAGCAATGGCGACCGACCTTTTATATGTGAGTCGTCAGGTTCTTCAACTAAATAGTCATCATCACACCTCTTAGGGTGCTCAGCTTGATGAACAGGATAGGACAGTCTTTTTTCTAAAAATACGGCCGGTATGACACATCTTTCACAGCCATACTTGCTAGTATGACCTTTAATCATTTTTAGCATCGCTCTGGCTGGAGCATCACATTGAAAGGAACCAATTTCTACACGTAAAATTCTGTTATCATATTTTAATCCATGTTCGAGTAATAAACTCATCTCTTCAACGAACTCCTGCAAGTAGCTTTCAAGTGGATCAGGCTTCCCTCTACCACAAAATACGGCGACCATGAATGGCGAGTTATCATTTAATGAAAAACTTCTGCATAGTATCGGCCATAAATTTAGGGAACTACTTTTGAAAAGAGGTATCCCATCGATATTGATGTCGATTGTTATAATATTCGTGAAACTGATAGAATCATTGATTCCGGAAGATAATTTTCTTTCTAGTTCGCTCAAGATACCGATGTAGGACATTTGGCCATTTTTTAAGTATGATATGTCTATTTTTCTTTTGGTATTCATAAGGGTCTTAGAACTTTTTGGTAAAAATGGATATCTAGGGCGGATGAGATTCAAAATTCCGTCGAGTGCGGCATGGGTAACGTTATGATTCCACGCCCACTTTTTCATGTTTGTTTTAAATTCATTTTCGAGAGTAATTTGTTGACCATGATTAATACTGAATTCATCTTCATAAGTACTTGGGTCTCGCTCGCACCGAGCGCATCGAGAACTTTGTTCAAATGTTGAACGTACTTTGAAATCATTACAACGAGCGTCAGTCTTTGCATCCTCCGAAAATTGATGAATATGACTGTTAATTTCATCTGATAGTAATGGTAAATGTGAAACCAAACTAGGTGTACTCTTTAATGGGAAAAATATTGAAGGTTGCTGTAAGCTATAGTTTATATCGATTGCAGTGCACGGCGGCGCATTGACACCACTGCACATTTCGAGGCTGTCGTGCTTATGATTGGTACTGACGTTAGACGTACTTTCGTCATTGTCGGAAATTGAAATCGGACTGAATTTGCTCAAAGTTTCTGCTCGTTTACGGCGTAAATGCCGCTTACTCAGCAATTTTCGTTCAAGAGGCATATCTATGTAGTCAGCTTGATTTCTAATACTATTTAATATTATTCATGTTAAACTGATATGACCGACGGTAATTTGTTCTGTAGAGATGGAAAAATGCTAAAGGTTTTGCTTTATAGTGAATACTCATGTACTTCACTATCTGAAATACAGTGTCATGACCGAATAACATGGAATTGGAGATAAATCAACGAACGGACTAGACTATGTTGAAAATGACGAAATATTTTGTATACGTTCTTTTTTCTTGGAATTCTTAACATTTTAGATAATATTATAACTATCAAATATCGAGAATCGGCTTACCTGAACGTAGACGGAGTTCGTTACTTATGTAATACGGTCCAGTAGAGGTTTGGTACATCAAAATCTGCTTTTTCCTTATGAATCGTAGCGGTATTTTATTTTTTTACGAATCTTCCTTGCCGGACCTAGCCATGCAAAAATTTTAGTTTTATTCGTTTTTTACACAATCGCGAGCAATGCATCCAACTATGAGGATATATCCAATCAACAATGTAATGTACTGTGTGCGGAACGTAAATAATGAGTAGTTCGCGATTCACCGACGAAAGAAGGCTTACCGAAAATATTTCATGTAAGATATCGCTCGAACCAAAGAACATCTATAATACGTTTACAAGACGCATGTAGACGCATTTTCTCCGTGTTTTATTCGTTCTTTACACAATCGCGAGCAATGCATCCAACTATGAGGATATATCCAATCAACAATGTAATGTACTGTGTGCGGAACGTAAATAATGAGTAGTTCGCGATTCACCGACGAAAGAAGGCGTACCGAAAATATTTCATGTAAGATATCGCTCGAACCAAAGAACATCTATAATACGTTCACAGGACGCATAGACCCATTTTTCCCGTATCTCATTCGTTTTCTACGATATAAATGGGAATTGATAGAACGTTTATTTGTTATATAATCATCATTATTTGAGTAGTTTATGTTATTGGCGAAATCTTTATATTGTGCGATCCAGCTATAGTAAACGTAAAAATATCGTAGAAAAAATGCATTATTGAAGCAGAGGCTGATTGGAAAGATTGAAACAAATGCATCATGTTTTTACTTTCAGGAAAGTAGTTCGGTTCAATTGAAAACAAAATACATATCTTCGATAGAATTATACATTATTACCGTATCACGTATGTGTATAGGTATTCACTTACCTCAAACCAGGATATGCCACAGTTTTGTTGCAACAGGTCGACTTCTGTACAGAAACGAGATTCGCACTGTCCGCCGGGCGCCGAATCAAGTACGAATGTGTTCGCACGCCGGGCGAAGCTTTGAGCAGCGCCAATCGGAAACCTTTTGTACTAAATTTACGCACGTAAATGCACTTGGCCAATCGGAGGCTACTTATAACCGTAATTTCATTTTTGTTAGAAATCCGGATATATGTAGATTGGGGTGTACCTTGAAAGAGGTGTTTTCGAATTTCATTCCTCCCTGTGGCTCAATTGGTTCCCAATAAATTTAAAAAAAGTTCTGACAAAGGATTTTTCTTCATTTTGATTCTAACATAAGTGGTACCGGTAAGTTCATTCTTTTTCTCATTTGAATAACATGGGTTTTTAGTGTAAGTTTAGTTATTATTTTTTTCTGAGTCTGCTGAGTGTTTGGAAACCTGATGAGCACGGTAGGAAGACTTTTGAGATCGCTGAATCCACATTTGATAACAGAATTTCAAAATACCTAATAGCAGATCCAATATGGCGGAAAAACTTTAAAATTAGTGATTTTCATTAAATGTGTAATACCCGACGTTAATAACCGAATAACATTCACGTGTATCGTTAGATCAGTGTGAGAGTTTTTTTATACCATTATATATCCGTTTATACTCGTTATACCGCGAGCATTATGTTTACTTGGTGGGAACATACCTATGAAGCTTTTCGTTAACCACCGAGCTGTAATTCAGTGTGCATTTCAATATTGGCTTAGCATATGTTCGAGCGTCATCCGTTTTGGTTGACTTATATGTAATGAGAAATAACAAGCGATACTTGAAACGCCTTCGGCGAATATCGAACCGCGCCGGAAATATATCGAAACGAAAACACTGATGAAAAAGCAATAAGCATTTTTATTTAGCGTCGTTGGCGAGTTTCATGTTGAAAAATATCCATTTCTCAAAACGTTCTATCTCGTGTCAAGAGAAACGTATGTTACAGAGGTTTAAATTTGATTTCACGTTAAGTAGTTTCGACGTCTATTAAATAGTATTTGTGACGGAGATGAAATTAGGTCGAATATGAAAAACTCTAAACACCGAATCACTTCTCAATAGGTACATCGATTTGAAGGGAATAATTTTGTAACGAAAACCTGAAAACATTATATATACAAAGCCTTGCCTTAGTATGTATAATCATAATAAAAACGGCACTAAGTGAAACTGCGAACTGTTAGTCTTATGTCGTCGCCATGATGAATGCCACGGTGCATGCGAAAACGCGACACGTAATGATAATTTGTTTACGAAATAATTATATTTGATATTCATCTGCATCAATGCTGACTACGATCCAGCTCTACAGTATTTTCGAAACTTTATTACAAAAATGATCTCGTTCAAATAACTGTTTACGATTAGGAATACGATTCAACGCCCTACTTTTGGATATGTCTCAATGCAACCTGCATATCCTAAGTGTAGTGTACTATCGGTGTTTTTTTTTTCACGTCTAAAGATTAGCCGGAACAGTTAAAATCATTTTTCGTACCTCTAAACGTGTTTCTTACGTTGTTTCCATTTCGCAGAAAAACGTATGTTGTGTACGTTTAATTATTATTCTCGAATGAGTATTTTCGACGTCTCATAATCCGTCTTTAATGCAATTTGAATAAACGTATTTAATCAGTATATCGTCGACCATGTTCAAGCGTCTTCGATGGGCCAGACGGTTGGAATCATATTCGGTACCTCTAAACGTATTTCTAACGTTGTCTCCATATCGCGGAAAAACGTAAATAAGTACGTTTAATTATTGTTCTTGAATAAGTATTTTCGACGTCTCATAATCTGTCTTTAATGCAATTCGAATAAATGTATTAATTCAGTATATCGTCGGCCATGTTCAAACGTCTATGGAACGGCCAAACGGTTGGAATTATATTCGGTACCTCAAAACGTATTTCTAACGTTGTCTCCATATCGCGGAAAAACGTATATCATGTACGTTTAATTATTGTTCTTGAATAAGTATTTTCGACGTCTCATAATTTGTCTTTAATGCAATTCGAATAAATGTATTAATTCAGTATATCGTCGGCCATGTTCAAACGTCTATGGAACGGCCAAACGGTTGGAATCATATTCCGTACCTCAAAACGTATTTCTAACGTTGTCTACATATCGCGGAAAAACGTATATTATGTACGTTTAATTATTATTCTCAAATAAGTATTTTTGACGTCTCATAATCTGTCTTTAATGCAATTCGAATAAATGTATTAATTCAGTATATCGTCGGCCATGTTCAAACGTCTATCGATCGGCCAAACGGTTGGAATTATATTCCGTACCTCAAAACGTATTTTTGACGTTGTTTCCACATCGCGAAAAAACGTATGTTAGGGATGTTTAATTAATATTCTCAAAAACGTATTTTTGACGTGTTATCAATTTTTTTCTAATACAATTATTATAAACGTTTATGAATTGTTGAATGATTTCGTATAAAAGAAGTATACGAATTGATTAGCCGAAATTAATCTAATTTAAACGTATCCATAAAACGTCGTTCAAACGGACATTTAGAAAACGTTAATGAAAAACGTTCATGAATTATACCTATACCAGTTTTATACGGAGAAATCGTATATTATACGTTTTATCATCGATCGTGTTCTTATTGGGTTCATGGGTGAGACGGACTAAGAGCTGCCACGTGGTTTGCGAGTGCGCTGGAAGAAGAAAAACAAAGAAGCTCGTTTGCAGAATCAGTATTGGCAGTGAGATACGAAGACGAGTGGCAGCAGCGAATACGAAAACTTGCAGGTACGTGGATAATTCAATATCACTATATGTCGAGATGATAGCAGTGCATGTTGATAGCCGGCCTTAATTTTTTTATTTTTTCACCTCTCGTCCGTATGTGAATATACTATATCTTTCATTTCGACATAATTGACTCAATCCGAGGAATCACTTTCGTTATTTGATTCTGCAACCGTATCGGTATATAGCCTAAAGAATTAACATATTTCATCCGCTGACAAAATACGTTTGTTAACCGGCGCGCGTTTAATAATCGTACAAAAGACGTAGCAATACGACTTTCAACGTATAAAAAACGTAGTATCGCGGTTTTGGACTAAAATAACGTTTTCTATACGTCTATGCGCTTGACTGTGTACGGAAATACAATGATCATCAATCTATGCGGGTAATCTGGGGAAAAACGGCATATTCGTGGACCACGTGGTTTTCGATCGCTTCGTAACTTCGACGTTCGTTTACACGATATGATGACAGAACATACCTCAAATATATTTAGATTTTTAAACGGACGTGTTCGGCTATGGCGCAATACTGATTTTTCCCAAATTTGTGGTTTTCGTGGTTTTCGATCCCAAATTTGTGGGTTCACGTGGTTTTCGATCGCTTCGTAACTTCGACGTTCGTTTACACGATATGATGACAGAACATACCTCAAATATATTTAGATTTTTAAACGGACCTGTTCGGCTATGGCGCAATACTGATTTTTCCCAAATTTTCGAAATTTACTTTACAAATTATTTTCTTTCGGTATGTACCGGGTCTACTTGGAAATCTAAAATCGAAAATCATGGTAGTCGACGAGTGTATGGATATAGTTCAGCAGATCTAATTGCTGAATCAATATTGTTGTTATTATTATTACTATCATTATCATTATTATTATTATTATCACGATTTGAAAAAAATCTAAAAAATCCTGTTTTACATATAACAATATTCGAGTAACAGCCCACGGTAGATTGACTTCTGTTTCCAATATTTTCCGATGTGTTTCCCTCCGAAAAAGCTTGGAACAAAGAAGCGAATGCCAGTCCAGTCTGAGATTAGGTTTTAAAATGTTGGTATCACACGAGCACAGGTTTTCGGGAAATTTTGTCTAATTTTCAATTTTTGGGCAACGATATGTTTGTTATACAAAATTACAAGTATATTAAATTTATTTTGAAAAAAAAAATTCTCGGTGCATATTAGAGTCAAAACAATGACATTTAAAAATCATAGACCACATCCAAGAGCTGATCGAGGGTCAGACTTAGGATGTATTGGTGTTTTGTTTTTCTCAAATATTTTTTTTTTATTACCTTACCTGCTGAATAGGAAATTCTCATAACAGAAAAAAATTCTCGCAAAGGTCAAATTTTTAATGACCCTCTGCGAGGATCGTTTTCAAGAAGAAAACTCACTTTTAGGCAGGTAAGACCATGGGAAAAGTGAGACTTGTTTACCGTAATAAAACTTTTTTATTTGATAGTTTTCAGCCCAAAAACTGCTCAAAGATAGAGTTCTTCCTGATGTTGAAATTATTGGAATGAATTATTGAAATGAATTATTGAAATTTCGTTGAAAAGAATAGAAAAACCGGAATCCATTATCTTGTTTTAGTCTTCAAATCATTGCTTTTAGTCTTGAAATTCATGCGAATTTTTTGATTTATAAGTAAGAAAATCGCCTTTTTAAGTACTTACCTTCAATAACTTGACATTTTTTTTCTATTTTTCCCTTATGTTTGGTGGTCATCTGAGGTGAGAATTATTATTCGAAAAAAATTTGAAGAAAAAAAAAATGGTCAAAGTCACAGGCTGGCTGATTTATATTGTTGATTCAACCTTTCTCAAAACGTGAATTTTTTTTCAGATACGATGACATTGTGATCAAACTAAAATCCATTCCTATTCCTAAGCATTCCACTTGCTCATGTTCCAAATACACTACTTGCAATAATGCCACGGGAAAAAAAAAGATGGTACGACATTTACGTCGTAAAATAGCAAATAGTATTTATAAAGTAATGGCTGATCGAGAACAGAAACATGAAAATACTACAGATTATCAAATATCGGAGTTGAATAATATGGATAAGGCAGATGACAACGGGACAGTTATTAACTGGCCGTTGACATTTACTGATGATTCCAACTACTGTAATGTCACTACATCTTTCCTCGTCGAAAAGGAGAATAGCCCCGTTCTCGAAAGTATCATAGAAAAAACATCAAGTAATGCTACTCATAGAAGAGATTTCGAATGCCCGCAAATGCAAGTTGCATTTAATTCGGGCGAGGAATTCGTATTGCACAATAGTTCTAATAGTGAAAACGAGGATTCTAGTTGTACGGCGCAGAATAATGTTTCCGATGAAGAGACCGTTACGTTTTCCGTCAATAGAAATCAATTTATTAGCGATTTAAGAAAAATAACGATTGATTGTAACATAGATCACACAGCGATCACGCGTATACTAAAATTAATAAAACCAGCTTACGCCTTTATACCGAGTGATGCGCGTACCCTGTTGAAAACTCCGAGGTCCGGGACTATGCAACCGCACACTAGCCTCGAAAACGGAGAAATGCGTTACTTTGGAATAGAGATAGCCTTGCGACAACAACTTGGTAATCGAGCGATAGGAACAGATAGAATCATTGCGCTAGACATTAATATTGATGGATTGCCAATCTTTAAAAGCAGTAGGACCGAGTTATGGCCAATTCTAGGCTATTGTCGGACACTCAATGACGGTAGACCATTCATTATTGCGGTCTACTGTGGTGTAGGAAAGCCTTATCCTTTAGAAGATTATCTTAAGGAGTTTATCGCTGAAATAAACCATTTGAAAGAAGTTGGTGTCAAATACAACGGTAAAACCTTTGAAATAACAATTAGATGTTTTCTATGTGACGCTCCGGCACGGGCTATGTTGAAGGTAGTTATGGGACATTCCAGTCAACAGGGTTGCGAAAAGTGTAAGATTAAAGCTGAAACTGATAACCGTCGATTATATTATCCCACCGGATGTTCATACCGTGAAAGAACGGATAACGACTTCTATCAATACGATGGTAGACGTAGAACGCACAAATCTCATATTAAGGGTAGATCTCCGTTATTAGATATTCCGGGTATAGGGCTTGTATCGCTTTTCCCGGCAGATCTGATGCATTTATGGTATCTTGGTTGTAAGCGGCTTCCTTTAAAGTATTGGGTCGAAGGACGTCGTGGATTAAAATTATCACGGCAACAGCTCTCGCTTCTAGATAGCATAATTAAAAAAATTCGATCCTTTATACCGCGAGATTTTGCAAGAAAACCACGTGGATTTGTGGAGATTAAGCGCTGGAAGGCAACGGAATTTCAGCTCTTTCTTCTTTATACAGGCCCAATTGTAATGCATAACATTCTAGATAACGATAAACATAAACACTTTTTATTGGTGCATTGCGCTGCAACAATTCTCTCAAACACGAGTCTGGTTGGTTCCCATTTACATGCTGCTCAAAAAGCCATAGAAGAATTCGTGGCTCAATCAGTCGACATCTATGACCGTTATTTTGTCTCATATAACATTCATTCATTGCTTCACGTATGTCGCGATGTACAAGTCTATGGTACCCTTGAAAACTACAGTTGCTTCCCATTTAAAAATTTTCTAAATTACATAAAACGCCGAATCCGAGCAAAAAGACTTCCATTGCAACAGGTCATTAATCGGTTTGCCGAATGGAGCAGCAGTCAGCACGAAAGCGTTACCATTCAAAATCCGACTGAAAAAATAGAATAGGCAGTATATGTGTATTGGCGACCCCTTTCGATATTTACGTGAACTTTACACGTATCCAATACCCTCTTCTCAATTAGGAATCTATTTTGCGAGAAGTTTTGGACATTCCACGAAATTCCTTGTTGCAGATATATCTTTTAAATGTCTTAGACTGCCCTTCAAGGATGGTTACGGGCTTTTTCCCATACTGCACCTAACCTAACTAAAAACACGTAATGAATTTCAGAAATTGGGCATTGAGTGACGTGATATATTTGTTAGACGCGTTCTATATCAAGCGCGCGAAATACTACACGCATGTACGATATAATAAATATAGGTATACTTACAGATTTATCCCTTTTATTTTTGTTTTGATTGACGGCTGAGTTTGTATTACAGAAAACGGTGGTGACAGAATGACGTTTAGTGGGGCTTTATCCCCAAGTGTGTTTGATATGGTTTTAAATATGTCCGTAATCGTAGGCTTATAATCTCAACACTTATGTCATAATACATTTAATTAAATTTCACAGTCTGATAAATACTGTAACAGTTCTATAACTCTAGCTTTACTTTATAAATACGGCTCGGATGTTTTGTTTACAAGTTGTAAAAGTTATTTTTCTGAACTTCGTGATTTATAAACATTCGTGGTGTAGATCGACCATATCGATTCAATAGTTATGCTATTTTTGATAGCGTTATATGATATATGAAATTCCGTAGATCCGTTGAAAAATTCGCGGTCTGTGATTTACAGTTTACTATTAATTCGTCAAACGATTTGATTGATTGAATATATTCAGTGGAATCCTCCCTTCGATTTTTCCTACCAATATCCATATACCTATCAACGTACATACACATGAAACTGGAATTGGAACCGAAACTGAAACTGAAACTGGAATTGGAATTGACATTGACATTGAGATTGAGTTGTGGTATCTTGCAGTCTGACAGAAGCCGGAAGCATAATGGCCAAGTCTTATGCCGTCGTAGAATTCTTTTCTACGCAAAATAACAAACGAGACTGTGCAGTAGTTCCAGTTTTATGGTTGAGACAGAACGCAACTCAATGTTATTGACCTCGGGCAAAAAATGAAGACGCCTTCCGAAAACTAGTCACGGAAAACGCACCTTATCAGACGTCGTGGCGAATTTTTCCTGTTCATCGAATTCATTCTACAAACGGTAAGCGAAAAGATACCAGAAAAATGTCATTCCTGCGACTTCGTTGATCTGTTTTACTTTTCCACCAGTTAGCTGATACCAATATAAGCACAATGTGTGTACTACGAAATCGCAGAAGAAATATATGAATTTTTTTAGATGTGTTTTGTGAATAAATCTAACATTATTAATCACATCGTAAATAAATCTAACATTATTAATCACATCGTCTACAGAATCCTTGCGTTTCATTTCGAGTTGTGATTACTTTCTTTAATTAACATAAATTCTTTCAGATTAAATTCACTTGTATTAAAATCGTGTTTAGCTAGCTAACAGGCAGCTTCGGTGCGATACACTCAGGCAGCAACGGTATAGCTTTAATCGGTACCCGAGTCTGAGAGTGTATCATATACCAAGTCTGTAAAAGGCAGCTTCGGTGCGTTTAACCTAGACAGCAACGGTATAGCTTCAATCGGTACCCGAGTCTGGAAGGTAAAACAATCCCAAGTCTGTAGGGATGCAGCTCTGGTAGATCTGAGTATCTATCCGAGTCTGTATGAGGGAGGCAGCTCTCTGGTAGACCAAAGTGTCTATCCGAGTCTGTATTAGGGCAACAAAAGGTTTTTCACATTTTTCCAAAGAGGAGCTCCAAAAATCATCCGTGACGTGAACTCACGCGGACTAGCATAATTCCACCAACCTTCCGTTGACGGAACATATACAGAGAAAGTTACAGTACCTTGCATCTTTGACATCTATCGCATCGCGCTAATTCTTGTCGGATTATTCGTGCGAATTTGGGGTAATAGAAACCTTCCTTTAATATGCGATAGCATTTGCTTGATCCTGTGTGCACATACACTTCGTGGCATTCTTTTATTAATTTTTTAACCAATTAATCAGGTACATAGGCTTTCAAACCGCCCCCTGGCTCTACGTGATACAGTACGCCGTTTATTTTTTTTATATCGTCTTTCTGATTTGACTTCGTCTGATTCTAGGATCGCTCGAATTCTCTGGTCTTGTCTTTGATGATTAGCAATAGATTCTAGATTAGCTTTTAATTCATTCGTTATATCTTTAGCTGAGGGTGCTAATATTACTATCTGACTTACTAATGCTGTTTTTTCTTTCTTTTCAAGAAGATATCGGCTCAGCGTGTCTGCAACAACATTATCTTTTTCTTTAACGTACTCGATTTCGAAGTTATACGTTTGAACAAATAAAATCCATCGGGTTGGCCTTGAACTTAATAATCTGCATGCAAATAAAAACCTTAATGCTTTATGATCTGTGCGAATTGTTAATTGAGCTCCTGCCACAAATGTCCGAAACTTTCCTAGTGCAAACACTATTGCTAACAATTCTTTTTCTGTAGTGAAGTAATTCAACCCAGCTCCTTTTAACGTTCTACTTGCAAATCCAACAATTAATTCCTCATTTTGATCTGAAAGTTGATATAATACGGCTCCGATAGCGTAATTGCTTGCATCGCATTGTAGGTAATACCTACGTTTAGGATCAGGATGATGTATTATCATTAGGGTGGGTAAAAAAAATCAAGTATTTTTTTTTTTGGATCTGACACACGAAAACCAGCTGCTAGGTGCCTCTAGAAAGTACTTACCAAATATGAGCTCTTGATATTAATATTAGGAGGTGGCTCATCGCGAATTTCTATTTCCCATTTAAATAACATAGGAATTTTTTTTTTTTGAATTTTATACCTCGGTAATGGCATATTGTACAGAGAAGCCCATGACATATTTTTATAAAGAATCGAATGCTCTACAAAAAAGCTCTTATAATTTTTTGATAACTCAACTCTTTTCAATACTTACCTAATTTATTAATACATTTTTGGTACTCTAGGTAGGTATTGAAAAAAGTTGAGTTATCAAAAAATTATAAGATACCTTTTTTGTAGAGCATTCAATTCTCTATAAAAATATGTCATGGGCTTCTCTGTACAATATGCCATCACCGAGTTATAAAATTCCAAAAAAAAAAAATTCCTATGTTATTCAAATGGAAAATAGAAATTCGCGATGAGCCACCTCTTAATATTAATATTAAGAGCTCATATTTGGTAAGTACTTTCTAGAGGCACCTAGCAACTGGTTTTCGTGTGTCAGATCCAAAAAAAAAAAATACTTGATTTTTTTGACCCACCCTAATTATCATGTTGTCACAGAACAACTTCTTTACTGTCGTAAAATGTGCTATCATTTCCTCGGTCCAACCCCATTTAGAGTCCTTCTTTACCAACGCTAATAATGGTGCAGTTGCCTCGGAATACAATTTTGTGAATTTACTATAATAATTTGTTAAGCCCAAAAATCCTTTTAGTTGTTTAACGTTCTTTGGCTCTGGAAAATTTTGAATTGCTTCAATTTTTTCTAATTGCGGCCGAATGCCTTTCTTAGTTATTTCGTGGCCTAAAAAATCGATTTCCTCTCGGAAGAATTTAGATTTATTAAAGTTTATTGTCATGTAGTGTTTTCTGAATACTTCAAATAATAACGCAAGGTGCTCTAAATGTGATTGGATCAAGTCAGATAAACACAATATATCGTCTACAAAATTGATTGTAAACTGGTCAGTGTCTTTCAACACTAAATCTAAAGTTCTAATAAGGCTGGCTAGACTGGTACTTAGCACATATGGTGTGACAGTGAATTGGTAGGTTTTACCCTCGTGCGTGAAAGCTGTGTATTTACGCAAATCTTTATGCAATGGCACCTGCCAAAAACTAGCTGTTAGGTCTAGACTCGACATTACGGATGCCTTTCCGCAGTTCTGGAACAAAACCTCAGTAGATTACACACAATCGTGATTAGGTACTATGAGCCGATTGATGTATCTTGCATCCTAAGACTAATCTGATTTCGCCTGATTTTTTAGCAACAACTACTAGTGGATTCACATACTCACTATAAGATCTTTCGATCACTCCAAGATCTGGCATTTTCTGTATTTCAGCATTTACTTTATCTCGATGTACCATCGAAATAGGATACGATCGTTTGACAAAAGGTCTATCTTCATAAACTTTGATTTTATGTTCATATACCGTGACTCTACCCGGAATTTGTTGGAAAATGTCTCGATACTTTTTTAAAGTCTGAAAAAGCTTTAACTTCATCGGCTCCTAGTACCTGACATTCCGTTAGTTTGCTCTTTACTTCATCATCGGTTATATGATATTTTATTTCTTGATCGTATGTTGCATTCAAGTTGGCTATGTTAGATGTTGAATCCGATCTGTTTTGCTTTTCGCTCGGTCTATACAATTCGATGTTAAATTTTCTTCCTCTTATCTGGACGTCTAGCCTGTTTACTCGTAAGTCTAGATCAGCTCTCCATTTACGAAGCGTGTCGATACCGATAATTACTTCGTGTCTTAGCCCAGGCACGACGAGAAAACCAACCTCATCAACTGCCATACCGATCTTGATTTCAGCGAGAAACTGTCCTTTAACTCTAGCTGGTCTGCCCCCTGTTACACCCTGTATTTGAAAATTTACAACCGGTAATTTTTCGCAGCGAGACAAGCCGTCTTTATGTTTGTGATACCAGCTATCCGAAACGCAGGTTATTTGGCTACCTGTATCTACCAAAGCTTTCATTTCCGTTTTTTCGATTTGGAGACTTAATTCCGGACATTTGTTATCTACTGGTTTTTCATTAGCTTCTTCCGCAATTAAATATTCGTACGGATCTTCAAAACTACTTAAATCAACTAGATTCGCCGCGAGAACATTTACTTCGCGCTGTGTCGGTATATTCATCGGCGTGACCGGCACAGCGATCTTTAGTTCCCCGAACTGTTACTAGGTTCTATTGTAACTTGATCTTCTGTTGTGTCGTTACAGTCGATCGCGTTTACTTGGCGATTTGTCCAATTTTGTTTTGAATTTAAGTATTGAGTATTCGGCTTAATACTTTCGTTTATGTGGCTCTGTTTTGGAATCGGATTAATGTTCTCCGTCCGCCATGATACTTGTCTATCACGCGTTTCGGTTGTTCGATAACCCGGTGAACTTTGTTTGTTCGCATATGTGATTTTACTTCGGGTTGCATTTGATCTACCCCCAAATTGCAGTTCGTCCAAGAATGCGGGGAGCGTATCGATGTCGCAGATGTCACGGCACCTAGCTGCTTCTACTACGGCTCCATTGAAATGACGGGTAAGGCTACGAACTATTTTTTGTTCGTCCATGCGTGGAACTTAGCCTGCGGCTGACGCGAATTTTCTGTTTGCGTATTCTGACCACGTTACCTTCGTTATTATAAAAACCGAATTCTATATCTTTCTTCATGTCTCTCTGTGTTTCTTCTCCCCAATATCTATCTAGAAACCTGATTTTGAACGAGTCCCAGAAATTGATCACGTCACGACGCGCAGTCCAACAATCTTTTGCATCCTGATTAAGACTTTGGCCTATGAGTTGTGACAGGAAAACTAGATCCTCCTTGTTAAACTCAACGTCACCGTCAAAGTCCTTAGTTAAGCTTATTTATAGTTTACTATACATGTCAAGCCGACAAACCAACTCAAATATCGCGCCGTTACGTCACTGTTCGACTCAAGCGTAGAGACGTTCAAAATTTAGTCAATGCGCAAGCGCAAAAGCATTGATCGAAGATCACACAACCCGTGGTTAGTCACTTTGTTTTATATCGTCCTACAAGCAACATTGTAACTTGTGAGACAATCACGTCGTTCTTGAGTTAATTTTTGTATTCGTCATATAATTAATTTGTCCGTGACTTTCGCGTTATTCTTATATTATTATACGTCTTATTGTTGACGTAATTATATAATTAGTGGTTATCACTGTATAATCTTTGTCAAGTAATTTTGACAATTAGTGTTTGGCACATTGGATAGACCATCTATAAGAATCGGACTTTGACAACAATTTGTGAGTAAAATAAACTTGAATATTCTGTCCAACTCTGTCTTTCTTTGCTCTCGGAAATTTAGATCCTCCTCCATTGGGTCCCCAAATGAACTGTGACGATCCCCGACCCTCCACATAATCACATAATTTACCCAAGACCGGAGTGATTTTTCATGTCATTATACAGGGTGATTCAGTTCGACCGCACCATATTTTAGGGGTAGATTCTTTGTGAAAATCTAAGACTAAAAGTCCTTTACGAAAAATTCGAGGGACCGACGGTGTTCCAGTTAAAAAATATCAAAGTTGACCAATTACGGAGCTCATACGTGACCAAAACAGGCCCGGCTTGTAAGTGAAAATTTAACAGTGCCCGTGTCAAATCGAATAACTGTCAAGATTTGAGTTTAATTAGTTGTTGATAATTAAATCGTTGTCTCCGACTGAAATCGTCATGTCCAGGTAGCTTGTTCACTTTGCTCAGGTCCTCCGCTGGGTGGTTTCCGGTGTCCAGGTCACGCGCTCCGTAGTTCTCGCCGTCCAGGTCCTCCGCTTCATAGTTTCCGAGGTCCAGGTCACGCGCTTCGTGATTCTCGCCGTCCAGGTCCTCCGCTTCGTAGTTTCCGAGGTCCAGGTCGACCACTTGGTAGTGTCCGGTGTCCAGGTCACGCGCTTCGTAGTTCTTGCCGTCCAGGTCCTCCGCTTCGTAGGTTCCGAGGTCCAGGTCGACCGCTTGGTAGTTTCCGGTGTCCAGGTCACGCGCTTCGTAGTTCTTGCCGTCCAGGTCCTCCGCTTCGTAGTTTCCGAGGTCTTTCATTGATCACTTATTATCAAATCAATATTATTATTCATAGATTGCGCTCGTATTTCACATTTGATAAAACGAACTTCATGCTGAATAAAAGTAAAGGGTTTCATAGTACGTTTTTTGCATCACATTTATTTCGCAAACCGCCGTCGTCGAACGATGCGTTTTCTTCTGATTCTTTTTCTTCTTCTCACTCCTGAATGGTCGTATAAAATGTAACATACAGAAACTACGAAGCAAAAGACCTCGAACCTGGAAACTACGAAGCGGTCGACCTGGACCGCGGAAACTACGAAGCGAAGGACCTGGACGGTGAGAATCACGAAGCGCGTGACCTGGACACCAGAAACCACCCAGCGGAGGACCTGAGCAAAGTGAACAAGCTACCTGGACATGACGATTTCAGTCGGAGACAACGATTTAATTATCAACAAGTAATTAAACTCAAATCTTGACAGTTATTCGATTTGACACGGGCACTGTTAAATTTTCACTTTCAAGCCGGGCCTGTCTTGGTCACGTATGAGCTCCGTAATTGGTCAACTTTGATATTTTTCAACTGGAACACCGTCAGTCCCTCGAATTTTTCGTACAGGACTTTTAGTCTTAGATTTTCACAAAGAATCTACCCCTAAAATATGGTGCGGTCGAACTGAGTCACCCTGTATACCTATACAGGGTGATTCAGGTTGGGCGCACCACCTTACGTGGGTGTATTCCTCCTGAAAATCTAAGACTAAATTTCCTTTACCAAAACTTCGAGGGACTACTGGTTTGGGAGCTACGGGAGATCTTAGTTGACCAATCACAGGGCTTATGAGTGACGTAGACAGGGTCGGTTCAAGAGTGTAAGTCGAGCAGTGCCCGCGGCGGGTGGATTTTTATTGTACTACGTTTCAGTTCGATTTCTAGATGAGTATGACAGCGTCGCCTCCTGGAGATGTCTTCGTACGGCATTCACCTCCGTTCTCGTCGTCCTGATCCTCTGCTTCATAGTTTCAGTCGTCCAGGTCCTCCGCTCCGTAGTTTTAGTCATCCAGGTGCTGCGCTTCGTAGTTCTTGTAGTCCAGATTCTTCACACCGTAGGTTGAGTCATCCAGGTCCTTCGCCTCGTAGTTTTAGTCGTCCAGGTCCTCCGCTCCGTAGTTTCAGTCGTCCAGGTCCTCCGTTCGGTAGTTTGAGTCCCCCAGGTCCTCCGCTCCGTAGTTTTAGTCGTCCAGGTGCTGCGCTTCGTAGTTCTTGGAGTCCAGGTCCTCCGCTCCGTAGTTCTCGTAGTCCAGGTCCTCCGCACCGTAGTTTGAGTCGTCCAGGTCCTGCGCTCCGTAGTTTAAGTCGTCCAGGTCCTGCGCTTCGTAGTTTGAGTCGTCCAGGTCCTCCGCTCCGTAGTTTCAGTCGTCCAGGTCTTGCTCTCCGTAGTTTCAGTCGTCCAGGCCCTGCGACTACGAGAACTACAAAGCGCAGGACCTGGACGACTGAAACTACGGAGAGCAGAACCTGGACGACTCAAACTAGAGTGCGGAGGACCTGGACTACGAAAACTACGGAGCGAAGGACCTGCACGAGTAAAACTACGGAGCGGAGGACCTGGACGACCGAAACTACGGAGCGCAGGACCTGGACGACTCAAACTACGGTGCGGAGGATCTGGACTACGAGAACTACGGAGCAGAGGACCCGGACGACTGAAACTACAAAGCGCGGGACCTGGACGATTGAAACTACGGAGAGCAGGACCTGGACGAGTGAAACTACGGAGCGGAGGACCTGGACGACTGAAACTACGAGGCGGAGGACCTGGACGACTGAAACTACAAAGCGCGGGACCTGGACGACTCAAACTACGGTGCGGAGGACCTGGACTACGAGAACTACGGAGCGGAGGACCTGGACTCCAAGAACTACGAAGCGCAGCACCTTGACGACTAAAACTACGGAGCGGAGGACCTGGGGGACTCAAACTACCGAACGGAGGACCTGGACGACTGAAACTACGGAGTGGAGGACCTGGACGACTAAAACTACGAGGCGAAGGACCTGGATGACTCAAACTACGGTGTGAAGAATCTGGACTACAAGAACTACGAAGCGCAGCACCTGGATGACTAAAACTACGGAGCGGAGGACCTGGACGACTGAAACTATGAAGCAGAGGATCAGGACGACGAGAACGGAGGTGAATGCCGTACGAAGACATCTTCAGGAGGCGACGCCGTCATACTCATCTAGAAATCGAACTGAAACGTCGTACAATAAAAATCGAACCGCCGCGGGCACTGCTCGACTCACACTCTTGAAGCAGCCCTGTCTACGTCACTCATAAGCCCTGTGATTGGTCAACTAAGATCTTCCGTAGCTCCCAAACCGTTAGTCCCTCGAAGTTTTGGTAAAGGAAATTTAGTCTTAGATTCTCAGGAGGAATACACTCACGTAAGGTGGTGCGCCCAACCTGAATCACCCTGTATATCTTACAATACCTTATAATATAATAACTTCTAGAATCTACTCGCGTATATACCGTGCGTTTTCGTGGATGAGCGACATGCCTAGATCCGAAGATAGCCGAACTTACGCCCTATTATATGCAATTAAGGGTACATGTCATATATATATATCAGTATTTCTGACACTCGACCCTTGACGGCAAGCTGTCAGTTGCTGTAGAGCCTCTATATCTATTAGCCGTAATGTTTATAGGTTATTCTTTAATCACACGTAATTATTCGAAATCGATTGATCACTGATCCGCGTCATTCGGCTAGTTTTATGATTAAAAAATAACCTATACACGTCGCCGCCAATGCACGTAGCCTCTATAGTAGCTGACAGCTCGCCGTCAAATGTCAAAAATACTGATATATACAGGGTGATTCAGGTTGGGCGCACCACCTTACGTGGGTGTATTCCTCCTGAGAATCTAAGACTAAATTTCCTTTACCAAAACTTCGAGGGACTAACGGTTTCAGAGCTACGGAAGATCTTAGTTGACCAATCACAGGGCTTATGAGTGACGAACACAGGGTCGGTTCAAGAGTGTGGGTCGAGCAGTGCCCGCGGCGCTTCGATTTTTATTGTACGACGTTTCAGTTCGTTTTCTAGATGAGTAAGACAGCGTCGCCTGCTGGAGATGTTTTCGTATGGCATTTACCTCCGTTCTCGTCGTCCTGATCCTCTGATTCATAGTTTTAGTCGTCCAGGTCCTCCACTCCGTAGTTTCAGTTAACCAGGTCCTCCGCTCCGTAGTTCTCGTGGTCCAGGTCCTCCGCTCCGTAGTTCTTCTGGTCCAGGTCCTCCGCTCCGTAGTTCTTGTGGTCTAGGTCCTCCGCTTCGTCGTTCTCGTAGTCCAGGTCCTCCGCTCCGTAGTTCTTCTGGTCTAGGTCCTCTGCTCCGTAGTTCTCGTAGTCCAGGTCCTTCGCACCGTAGTTTGAGTCGTCCAGGTCCTGCGCTTCGTAGTATTCGTAGTCTGGGCTCTCCGCACCGTAGTTTGAGTCTCCATATCCTGCTCTCCGTAGTTTCAGTCGTCCAGGTCCTGCGACTACGAGAACTACGAAACGCAGGACCTGGGGACGGCTGAAATTACGGAGAGTAGAACCTGAACGACTCAAACTAGAGTGCGGAGGACCCTGGACTACGAAAACTACGGAGCGAAGGACCTGGACAGGTGAAACTACGGAGCGGAGGACCTGGACGACTCAAACTCCGGAGCGCAGGACCTGGACTACTCAAACTATGGTGCGGAGGACCTGGACCACGAGAACTACGGAGCAGAGGACCTAGACCACAAGAACTGCGGAACGGAGGACCTGGACTACGAGAACTACGGAGCGGAGGACCTGGACTACGAGAACTACGGAGCGGAGAACCTGGACCACAAGAACTACGGAGCGGAGGACCTGGCCGATTGAAACTACGGAGTGGAGGACCTGGACGACTGAAACTATGAATCAGAGGATCAGGACGACGAGAACGGAGGTGAATGCCGTACGAAAACATCTCCAGCAGGCGACGCTGTCATACTCATCTAGAAATCGAACTGAAACGTCGTACAATAAAAATCAAAGCGCCGCGGGCACTGCTCGATTTACATTCTTGAACCGACCCTGTCTTGGTCACTCATAAGCCCTGTGATTGGTCAACTCAGATCTTCCGTAGCTCCGAAACCGTTAGTCCCTCGAAGTTTTGGTAAAGGAAATTTAGTCTTAGATTCTCAGGAGGAATACACCCACGTAAGGTGGTGCGCCCAACCTGAATCACCCTGTATATGACATGTACCCTTAATTGCATATAATAGGGCGTACGTTCGGCTATCTTCGGATCTCGGCATGTCGCTCATCCACGAAAACGCACGGTATATATATGCGTACATCTTATATTCAAGCTAACTAGGCATGAAGGAATATACCTTCTATACTCAAACTAAATTAACGGAGTATATTCGAACTCCAGCCAGTCTAAGCATAAAACATACACTATACTCTAATTCAACTAAAATAATTCTTCATTCAATAATCTTTATTAATATTCATATGATACATATAGCCATATAAAAGATGGCACATATACCTCTATTACATCGCATACATACATATATGCACATATACTCAACTTAAGATACATATATATATACATATGTAAGCTTTGTGTATGTACTTGTACACGCATATGCGGCTCCAATGATGAGACGTTTGGGAGGTGGCGCCACCAGACGGACAAGAGGGAGAGCAGTAGACCATATAGAAATATAGATAGACAGATAGAGATATTCAGACTCCCACTAAAACCACGTGAATAATTTAGCAGTTAATTATTAAGTAGCTGCGGATTATTTAATACTAAGTGACATATCAATATTGGGTAACCAGATTCGGATTGCAGAAGTAGGAGCATGAACATTTATTGGTTGATTCTCTTTTTTTAGGTTAGCACGCCACGCACATGTGATCCTAGTTCTAAGTCATTCCCTAAAAATAAATTAAACTCTTTTTTTTTAGACGAATCAAGGTGTGTCGATTGCTTCCACGATCCTTCCACATATTATATATATATATTATATATATATGTATATATTGTGACGGGCAAGACCGACGATTGGAGTGGGGGTTGGTTATCGTGGTCAGCTGCGTGCACAAAACAGGCAATCCCACCGTTTGGTAAATTTGAGATTTGACAGTTAATGACTAATTATTCAACCACGAAATCTACGTACAATATAAGGTTGGGCGCCAGGTACCTAAGGTACCGCGGTAACAAAACGAATAAAATAATGATAAGAATGAAACGTAATGCTCAAAATTTAAATAACACAAACAATTTAATAACACCAAACGAGACTACTCGGCGAGTTCAGGGTGAGGGGAACGTGGGGGCGAATAATATAGGCGAAACGATACAATTAAGGTTTATGGAAAAATCACAAAGAAACCCAAAAATTTATTTAACGTAAAATAATCAAACAGGAGGGCTGTGACCCAGTGACCGAAATTGACAAACAACTGATAGTTACGAGGTATGTGGGTCACCAGCGAGGAGGTATTGGTTATGGTAATATAGAACAATTCACAAAACAAAGAAAAGGACTACCTTAGGATACAGTAGGAACTATTCATAGGGTACAAAGAAAATAATCAGATCAGGTCGATAACATAGGGGGGATCTGGGGGAGCTAGGGTCGATACTTTTTTGAACTATTGAAAATCAATTAACAGGGTCGATAAAGTAGAACAATTAACCGAAAAATTCTAATGCGTCGGGGCGAACCCGTACGAACTCTCACGGACATGCACGAATACTAGCACAAAAGACACGCTATGCCATGAGGCAACACACAATAATAATTAAAAATTACTGAGATTCACCAGCAGGGAACACAAATCATACTATCTAAATTCTTAAATAAACCAGCTCAGATTTTCAAAGGATTTTTAGGGGATTTCTACTCAGGATGAGAGGGAGGTACACAAGTTTGGGGAAGAATCTTATCAAGATGGCGTTGGTCGATCTTTCTAGAGACACGTGGCTAGGTAACGGCTCAAATAATAACAAAGGACTAAACCCACGCTTTCAATGCCGGGATAGAAAAGACGCTATATCTTGAGGCCAAAGGCTCCTTAGAAAAATCGATCTAACGATACACAATTTAAAAATATAAGGATTTTTTAGGGAATTTTAAGAAAAATAAGGAAAACTAAAACGCAACAATTCGATAAGATTTTGAGAGACGTTAAAATCAGGCAAATTAATTTGGGTAGTTTCGGTAGGTCGACTAGGATGAGAGCTTACCTTAGATAAACGGACCCAACGGCACACCACACAAACAATTAGTCTTTATAGAACAGGGTACAAAACACAAAAAAAGAAAGAACAAAACGAAGGAAATGACTGACGTTAGGAATTTACATAAAACCACCAAAATAACAACAAAACAAATGGAAATATTACACAAGAAAACGCAAGGATCAAATTATACCAAAAAGTTATATACTCGATCTTAATGTAATCGCATCCAAACAAGAAGTGACCTGTTTTTCGCCGGTTACTACCCAAATCAAAAAGAAATAGTGGGAGGGGGAAGAGACAAATGCATACGATGCATTTAATTGGTGGACGCTTTTGTTCTTCTTTCTTCGATGACGAGGTGGCGGGCCGGACAGGGCCTTTGGCACTCAGAGCTTTTGCCAGGGGGTTGATAGATGGCATCTCATGTTTTCTCGATACCCTGGAAGGCGGAAATATCTGCATGTGAACCGGTGGACCAGGCCGGTAGGAGACAGATGGGGAGGGGAGCAGGATATTCTTGGCGAGAGGCAGATCGTATGCAGCGCGCTTCCAGGCGTATCTCAGGATATGATGATCTGGGCCGACCCGGCTACTGACTCTGAGGCTTCCAGGTGACCTGCCAGGCGTAGCGGGATTGAGGGATGATCTCCCTCGTTGATCCGGTCGAGACGGCACGTACGATAGTAGAGAGGGACGGGAAAAATAAAGGGTTATAAACGATAGAAATTAAATTAGGGAACCTTCGGAACCTGAGCTGGGGACCTCTTGTTTCGGTTATTTCTAGTTTTCTCGGGGTCGCTTTCGTCTGAGGAGGAGTCGATTGTTCTATTACGAGGCAAATATTTTGCCTCGTTACAATATATATATCACACAATTAACCATAAAATACTATAAGCCAATATTATAATCCACTAACACTCAGCCTGCTTCCCAGGCATTATGCACTCTTAATTTTTAACCAGTGATTTAACCACGATAGTATTACCACAGTAGAATAATATCAGGCAGTAAGGCAGCGCAGCTGCAAATTATAAACAAAGCCGCGCCTCGGGAACTGTGTACGATAAACATTCCCGGAGCTGCAAATGTTTATCAAAACACAAGCCGTGCTCTTGATTTCATGGCACAGCTGCGAATGTTTATTAAAACACAAGCCGTGCTCTTGATTTCATGGCGCAGCTGCAAATGTTTATTAAAACACAAGCCGTGCTCTTGATTTCATGGCGTAGCTGCAAATGTTTACAAAACGCAAGCCGTGCTCTTCGGTTACTAAAACCCAAGAGCATCGCTCCAAGAAATAATATCATAAGACTCGCTTCATAAACACAGCTGCAAATTGTAAACAGCCGTGCCTTGGGAACCGTATGTAATATTATAATGTAAACGATGACCAAGCTACGGCTGACCCAAACAGTCGCATGTGAAAATAACGGTAACTTAAACAATTCAAAGAACTCGGGGATTTACAGCACAAGGCTCTTACCAACGGTCACGTAGGCCGGAGTAACGAGTCTCCCCACTATGAGCATTCACTCGCGTATATAAGGAGGCCCACGGGCCAAGAGTAGGGATGGACAGATTTCTTAAAGAATCGATTCTCGATTCTGCTTTCTATTATATACGTTTTGATTCTTAGAATTGATTAATCGACTGTAAGATTCGATTCTTTCGATTTTAATCGATTCCTAATTTTTAAATGGATTTCAATTGAGAAAAATCATAATTATCTATCAAGTAAAGCTCTATAAATATAAATTTTTCTGCAATTGAAACTACCTAACAAGGTAAAATAATAATGCGTGCAAAAGATACGCGCCAAAATTTAAGTTGAAGTAATATTCAAATAATACTAATTTGAAAATTGAATTTTTTTGATAATATGAACATTCGTTAACTATTTTTAATGCAACTCCTGGGACAACTAATTAGCGCGCAGAAATCACGGTTGTTCAGAGCACTGATTAGCTGTCTCGGAACTTATCCGAATCGCAGGTATCAGAATCAACCTCGAAATGAAATATATGATGTCGCCCGCTATTCGTATCGTGATTGTTTGAGTGCAGCATATAATATACAAAACGACACAAAAATTATACTAAAATAGAAATGTATGACGAATTTATTTAAACTAGATAATTAAATATTATGTATGTATGTGACTTGTATGAAATGAGTAAACGAAACGAAAAGTCGACTACTAAGAATCGATTCTTGATCGACTTTGAAATTTAAAAGTCGATTCTAAATAAACGATTATTTTAACAGAAAAGTCGATTCTCGACTAGAATCGGAATCGACTTTGCCATCCCTAGCCAAGAGCAGTCAGTCGCAAATTAGAAACCTACTACACAGATCAGTTCAGCAATAACAGTCACACAGTTCAGACTAATTAAGTCAGTTATACCAGTTCAACAGTTTTACCTCAGTTAATAAGTTATTTTCCAATAAAGACTTAAACTCTCAATTATTAAGTTTCATTAAAATACTTATATTAAAACAAAGTGAATTCATTGTGCAACCCTCCTAAATCAAAGTAAGTACCCCGAGTATTCTAACTCAACCAGGGCCTGAAAACAATTAGTCTACAGTCACTCAATTCCCATATTCATGGGTAGCATTAGCTAGCCAAGAGCAAAGCTTGCACCCAATTTCCTATATTCGTGGGTAGCATTAGCCAGCCATAGAGCAAAGCTTGCACCCAGTTATTCTAACTCCTCACACCTTACATGTAGATGAACGTGGACAGACCCAGGAAGAGAAAGAGAAATAATCGACGCGGGGGTAAGGTAATTAAACAAAGGATTGCCAAGGCACAGTTAAAATACCAACAACGACTGGAAGCCTGCTTAGAGAAAGCAATCAGGCTAGGTCCATCGGAGCTCCCAGCCATCTTTGAACGCGTATTTAGTCATCCTTTGGACGACGAAGATACCATAGAACTCAACATCGGGGACCCTTAGGTGCAACCAACCCCAACCACACTCGACGACCTACCCCCTGGTACCTCTCAGACCCAACATTTTATTGAAAATCACGGAAGCCACATCCTTGTGAATACCGTAGAAACAACGACACGAATCTTCAACGTTCCACCTTTAACCACCCCATTACCCTCTACGCCCAAAATTGTGGAACTCGTTGATATTGAATAAACTCAAAGAGGTATAATAAAGATTATTTTATTCAATTTATAAATAATATCTCAACAATTTATGAATACAACCTTTCTTCCTCTGGTAGTCTCCGATCCCAACACTTAGGTGTTAAATTAAGGAGACAAAATATCATTGACTATTACGGTTAATGGTATATTTTATTGTCATTATCCACCTGGGTTGTGACAGAACTCCCTTGTGAGTAGAGCCTGTATATAGATATACATATTATTTGCCAATCGACTAGAGCCTAGCCGATGCTTCGTTTTCGTTAATTTTGATAATCAACTGGCGCCCAACAAAATTTAGTATTTCGAGCCTCGACAGCATTGACCCAGGCCGCGTCGAGTGGAAGCGTTAAGTAAAATAGTCGATTTCGTCGAAATTATTAAGTTATATTTGATAAACAGGCGAGATTGACTAGGGGAGGAAAACGCTTCTGTCTCAGAGTTTTAAACCTAATTCATCGCAATCGGCGCCTACAAAGGTAAAATATTCTTCTTATTCTGTTATAAAATTAGCAGGTCGCCCCCATGCTTTTCCTGAATATGTTGGCATTTTGATGTGTTTAGCTATCACGTTATTATATTCATTGTTATTGCCAGAGTTTCTGAATCTGATTCCCCTTACCTCTGCGTCAATGTTTGTTTTCAAACTTTCGTGTTTGTTTTCTAACTCGGTGAATTTATCAACACTAAACTGATAGTTTTCCTCAACCTTTGTATTGAGTTTATTCAAATTTCCGTTAAATTTACTTCTGATATCTATTTGGCAAGTTGTAAATTGCTCTTGAAAACCTATCATTTCAGAACCATATTTTTCGTCTAAATAGCGCAAATTCGCTTGTACAGATTCTATTTGCTTTCGGTTTATCTGCTGTCGTTCATCTACTTTCTTTGATATGCGATTTTCGAACTTTGAATATTCTTTTTCTGTGTCAGTTTTGAATATCATCATTCTACGTTCTACCGCAGCAAATTTTTCATCTAACTTTTTATTTATCTGTTCTAGGATTTCCATCATCATGGATTGCGTCTGATCAGCGAATTTACTTGATGTTCCTACTTCTGCTGGCCTATCAATAAATGTTTTGTCGAACTCAATATTGCCTTTGTCTTTATCACGCCTACCTACATTCTTATCTGTAAGTTTCGAGCCGGTTTCCTTTTCTGAACCATTTCTCGAGATTGAACTTTGACCTTCCATTTTGGAAATTAACAAATGATTCTAAGTTAAACAAATAACTCTAAATTATTTAGCAATGATTTTACTGATTCTACAGGGAAACAGAAGGTTTATCTCTAACAAACAAGGAGCCCCACGTTGGGCGCCAAATGTAATTTTTTGGGTGCTGTGGCTAGTTGCTGTGAGTGTCTTTACTCCAGATTAATTTCTAGGGCTCCTTGGGAGCGATAAGCGCAATGTTAGTCCCTGATACAGACTAGGGTGGAGCGAATCACACCGTAGCTGCCTCCCTCAGACCTGGATGCTGCGATCAGCACCGAGGCTGTATCAGACTTGGGATTCGACGCACCTGCCGAGACAGTATCTCGATTTGAATGCGCAAGGCGCACCGAAGCGAGTATCTGATCTGTGCAGTGCAGTCGTCACCGAAGCTGTATATTAGCTAATAAATAAAATGAGTTAGTAAGAACAGTTCAATCTACTGAGAAAAAGGTCTGAAAGAAAAGGGAATCGTCTCGGTTAAACATAAGTTTCAATCAAACATTTGAGTTTTAGGTTAAATGGTTAATTGGTTGCAACCGAGATTTTAATACGAAAACAAAATGATTTAAATTAATTCTATTACAAAGTGTAGATTTAGCATCGCTACGGCTCTACTACCGTTATAATCTTGTCGGAATAGAGAGATAAATTAATAACAAAAGTATTGAAATGTAAAGAGAAGAAAATCGAATATAATTGAATGTGGCTCTACTACGTAAAACGCCGCTATGGTCGTTTCCGTATAATCAAAATGACGCCAAAGAGAACCGCGGCGCTATGCCTGTGCGGCCTCGGAAAGAATAGTATAGTGAGTCAGCGTGGTGCTTTGCCTAACGCTGCTCGAAAAGAAAGAATAAGTGAGTCAGCGTGGCGCTTTGCCTAGCATTGCTAATTAGTCAGGTTAGCGCTGCGCTTAAATAGTCACCGATTGACGTTACTTGTTGTGCGCGGTTGACGGTGTGCGTGGCGACGTATTGTCTCGGGATTAGATCCATTACAATATACACTGCCGGCCAAAAGTTTGGGTACACCAATCGAAATTTCTTGCCGCACTAAAAGTTAGATAGCGGAACACTACAGAAAGCATTCAATAACGCCAGAAACTCTCGAAAAATTGGTTGCAAGGATGCCGCGCCTTGTCAACGCGGTGATCAAGGCCAGAGGCGGTTTTTTCGACGAAAAACTGGTCTAGGTGAAATAAGAGACGTGATTAACTATATATTTTTTTTGCGTTAAAAAGCAAGTTCAAAAGTTTTAAGTTTTTTTTTTTTAATATTTTATCCTCAATCTGATAGTTCTCGAGACAGAAAAACTCAACTGAGATGACTCTCCGCGTTCTAGTCGAAAAAATTGTCAAGATAAAATTTAAAAAATTTTAAAAAACATTGTTAAAATAATGTAAAAAAAAATTCTGACTAAATTGTAACTAATTAAAAATGAAAAAGTAGACAAATTTTCTTTTTTGATGTATTGTCCTAAACCTCATAATTCCCAAATGAAGCCCCTCCACTCATCAGAGTTCCGACCAAAAATTGTAAAAAAAAAATTCCCGAAAAAAATTCTGAAAAAATTCTAGCTACTCCAGTGTAAACCTATGCAACTTTTTACCCTCTTGACATTTCTTCTGAAACCTCATAAATATTGGACTACGCCTTTTTTTCTAAAACTTGTCATTTTTAGCTAAAAATGGAATACTAGGGCGAAAAAAAATCGTACGAAACTTTCTAAAAAATGAAAATGTAGGTTTTGATATCCTTCTTAAGTTTACCTTAGAAAAAGCCGAAGAAAAAATTTTCCCTAAGTTTGGGGGTTAATTTTCGTCGGCTAAAAAATAGCCGAAAAACGGCCATGTTCAAAAATACGTACCGGGGCCAAAAAAGATCGTAGAGAATTTTCGAAAATAGCAAAATGAAGGTAAATGTGTCCTCTTTAGAACAGCGCTTGCGAAATTTGATTATCTTCATTTTTGAATCCGCTATCTAACTTTTAGTGCGGCAAGAAATTTCGATTGGTGTACCCAAACTTTTGGCCGGCAGTGTATATATATATTATATATACAGGGTGTCTGGAAATTCGCGCACCATCGGCATACTGCCGGATTCCTTGCGAAAAATTGAGACGAAAGTTACCTATGCAAAAAAGTCCGTAAGGACTTAGTTTTCGTGTAAAAGCACTTAATAACAGACCAATCAGCATCGGTTTTAAGAAAGACTGGCTAGAGCTCCGCATCGCCGTCCGCCCCACTACCGCGATCGAGACAATAATGTGTAGTGTTCCCCGCTTCGCCCAGGAGTGGGGCGGACGGCTATGCAATGTTTTAACCATTCTTTCCTAAAGCTGAACGCTGATTAGTTAGTTAATAAATGATTTTACAGGAAAACTAACTTTTTTTATTGGTAACTTCCGTCTCGATTTTTCGCAAGGCATCCGCCAGTATGCTGATGGTGCGCGAATTTTCAGACACCCTGTATATATACAGGGTGATTCAGTTCGACCGCACCATATTTTAGGGGTAGATTCTTTGTAAAAATCTAAGACTAAAAGTCCTTTACGAAAAATTCGAGGGACCGACGGTGTTCCAGTTAAAAAATATCAAAGTTGACCAATTACGGAGCTCATACGTGACCAAGACAGGCCCGGCTTGTAAGTGAAAATTTAACAGTGCCCGTGTCAAATCGAATAACTGTCAAGATTTGAGTTTAATTACTTGTTGATAATTAAATCGTTGTCTCCGACTGAAATCGTCATGTCCAGGTAGCTTGTTCACTTTGCTCAGGTCCTCCGCTGGGTAGTTTCCGGTGTCCAGGTCACGCGCTTCGTGATTCTCGCCGTCCAGGTCCTCCGCTTCGTAGTTTCCGAGGTCCAGGTCGACCGCTTGGTAGTTTCCGGTGTCCAGGTCACGCGCTTCGTGATTCTCGCCGTCCAGGTCCTCCGCTTCGTAGTTTCCGAGGTCCAGGTCGACCGCTTGGTAGTTTCCGTTGTCCAGGTCACGCCCTTCGTGATTCTCGCCGTCCAGGTCCTCCGCTTCGTAGTTTCCGAGGTCCAGGTCGACCGCTTGGTAGTGTCCGGTGTCCAGGTCACGCGCTTCGTAGTTCTTGCCGTCCAGGTCCTCCGCTTCGTAGTTTCCGAGGTCTTTCATTGATCACTTATTATCAAATCAATATTGTTATTCATAGATTGCGCTCGTATTTCACATTTGATAAAACAAACTTTATGCTGATATATAATAAAAGTAAAGGGTTTCATAGTACGTTTTTTGCATCACATTTATTTCACAAACCGCCGTCGTCGAACGATGCGTTTTCTTCTGATTCTTTTTCTTCTTCTTACTCCTGAATGGTCGTATAAAATGTAACATACAGAAACTACGAAGCAAAAGACCTCGAACCTGGAAACTACGAAGCGGTCGACCTGGACCGCGGAAACTACGAAGCGGAGGACCTGGACGGCGAGAATCACGAAGCGCGTGACCTGGACACCGGAAACTACCAAGCGGTCGACCTGGACCTCGGAAACTACGAAGCGCGTGACCTGGACACCGGAAACCACCCAGCGGAGGACCTAAGCAAAGTGAACAAGCTACCTGGACATGACGATTTCAGTCGGAGACAACGATTTAATTATCAACAAGTAATTAAACTCAAATCTTGACAGTTATTCGATTTGACACCGGCACTGTTAAATTTTCACTCACAAGCCGGGCCTGTCTTGGTCACGTATGAGCTCCGTGATTGGTCAACTTTGATATTTTTTAACTGGAACACCGTCGGTCCCTCGAATTTTTCGTGAAGGACTTTTAGTCTTAGATTTTCACAAAGAATCTACCCCTAAAATATGGTGCGGTCGAACTGAATCACCCTGTATACAGGGTGACCCAGAACCCTCGTACCACCGTTGGTGGGCATATTCCTTGTCGAATTCTAAGACGAAAATTCCTTAGCGAAAAATTCCTGAGATCAACGGTGTCCGAGTTATAGAATTTTCTAGTTGACCACTCAGAGAGCTCTACACTGGCCGAGATAGTGCCGGCTCTAGTGTCAACAATTGTGGCAGTGCCCTCCATCGTATGTCTGATAATTTGGCGCGAAAGTTTCATTTGAATAATGCGTAACGGATAACGGGTGAGCTTTTTCACTTTGACATTGCGGTTTTTCAGTTCCTGGCAGCTAGGTCACCCGCTCCATAGTTTTCCGCCATCAGGGTCCAACGCTTCATAGTTTTATGCAGCCAGGTCGTCCGCTTCGTAGTTTTTCGCCGTCCACGTGGACCACGAGATTATTTCCGTTGTCCGGGTTGTTCGCACAGCAGTTCTTGGCCGTCTAGGTCCACCGCTCCATAGTTTTCTGCAGCCAGGTCGTCCGCCTCGTTTCCGTAATATTGCCGTATTGTGTGGTATCTGACCTTTTAATAACAGATACGGATACGAGGAGAAAAAAAAAAAAAAAAAACGGCGCAGAGCTTCGAAAAGCGAGTGCGAGCATGTCTTGCTCTTGATGGTGGTATTTTTGAACATCTGTATAGTCACCCCACTGATGCTTCAACATATCACTCATATCACAGAGAGGGTATAGAGTAATAAAATATCGCGAAAGTGACGACACGCACGCGCGGAAGACTCGACCTTCGTGTGCCTAGCAGAATTTGTTTTTTTGTTTTATCTCACGAACTATACATTTTACAAAAAAACATTTCCTGAGAAAATTGTACATTTTTGAATAAAGAATATTTTGAAACAAAAATGAATGATTCCATTTAAAAAAAACTGGTCCATCCTCCACAGCATCACCAATTATGATGCTGGACCGCAAAAAAAAAAATTCTTCATGTGTCCCCCTCTGAACCGGACAACTTTTGTAGGACACATTTTCCAATTGAAACGTTAGGTCGGCTGAAAGCGTAATGCGTACTTTAAAATGGGACACCCTGTATAATATATATATATATTAAACATTGAATTCAACAGATCCGTTTGAGGGGCGAAATTTCTGGAAAAATTGTTTCATTTTTTTCCTTTTTTTTGAATGAATGAAACAAATTTAGAAAGGATTTTCAGTTATTTTCAATCATGAGAAATCATAAGCTGAAAAAAATGTTCAACCTCCTTCGCTAAAATGTTTGCGCAGGGACACTTTCGCAGTCGAGACTTCAGATATGACCGCAAAAGGTTCCCTGCGCAGACAATTTCATTGAAAGAGGTTAAAATTTGTTTTCAGCTCTCGATTTGTCGCTGATCAAAAAACTGTGGTAATTCTTGTAAATTCGTTTAAGTCATTTAAAAAAATACAAATTGATTTTTTCAAAAATTTCACCGAGGTCTCCCCTTATGAAGCACTATAATGACAACTTCAATTCGGAACTGTGATTTTCTTGGAACAATATATTCACAGTACAACGTTTTCTGTACTGACTCTTAACTTCTAAATATTATACTACATGGGAACCCTTCAAATGATGCCACTGGTTTCATTGGATCTTGGTAACCAAATGAAGTTACAAAATGTGAAAATATATAACAATTACTTTACTACTAAAACTAACATATAGGCTAAGACATTATGAAGATAACTAAATGTATATGTTATTTCGCATCATTTGTTATAGTTGTGGGAAATTTTGTCAACTTTTCACACAAAATTTCCATTATTTTCATATGTTATATAGTTCTAAGGCAATCGGTGTACACCATTTGAAAAAATTCTCGGATTAGGAACTAAATTCCAGTCTTTTATTTCTGACTTTAATATTCCTTTATATATGTAAATTGATATATAAAATCATAAACTCAAAGATAGTTACTTTGGCATATGTATATGGGGTATTTCATGTCAACTCAGTAAATAATTGACTATGACATTTCATTTTCATCAAGGATTTCCAGTGATAGTACTAAGACTCCTGAAAACCTTGAAAAAAAATTTTCAACTTTTTTCCATTACCCATTTTCGGCCTATGCTGTTTTACATCTATCTCAAAAACGTCCCGATTGATTTTCAAAAAACACACGTGAAAATATTCGGTTTCCAGCCCAGAAATGCTCACCCGAATTTCAGAGTGGAAGTACGTTTTTTCGATTTTTAAAAAATTAGATTGTCTATTTTCATGTTGATTTTTGACGTTTTTTTTTGTATTTAATATTATTTTAATTTTATTTTTATTTCTAATTTTTTTTTTTCTAGTCAGCTGACTAGGTCAGGTATGTGTCACAGTAATATACTATGCGCTGTAACCCATCAAAAATCAACATAAAAATAGAAAAAAACGTACTTCCACTCGAAATTTGGGTGAGCAATTCTGGGCTGAAAACCGAATATTGTCACGTGTGTTTTTTGAAAATCAATCCAGACGTTTTTGAGGTAAGTTTAAAAGAGCATAGGCCAAAACCGGGTGATTGGAAAAAATTGAATTTTTGCTTTTAATGTTTTCAGGAGTTATACTATCAGTGGAAAAATCCTTGGTGAAAATAAAAGATGGCATGGTCAATCGTTTACTGAGTTGACATGGAATAATGCCCGATATATTTTACACACATCTATCAAATTTGCAGTGCAAAGTTTTTATACGATCGGCTTAAATAACAAAATATTATAACACAGGTTTAGTTAGGAACTATACGTAAGTCTTCGTTATCTCAAACTTTTATCACATCTATGATTTATAAAATATATTTATAGAATAGGGACTTAGGCAAACGAATTTACGGACGTTCGATTATCAAATCTGACAACTGAGACGATATTGAAGTCCATATTGAAAAAAAATCAAACACTCAATGAATCATAATCATAAAATGATGGTTTCAATAAACGCATTTGAAGAACATTCAAATCAATACTCGAGTTAGTTCAAAAGATAATGGCATACTTAGGTACTATATAAGTCTTGATACTATCATACGCTTGATGAAGGTTGTATGTAACTTTATGACAGAGCAATGAAATATCCACGATGCTATAACAATTCGACAAACCTTCCTCGACTCGATACGCGCATAAGGTTCCATCAAAAGGTATAGTCTTTCACTTTTTACATAGACACATTGGAATATCATTATTAATGAATGAGTTATGTATTTTTTCGAAAACAGGCAACTCGGTGTTGTCTGTATGTGTTGTAATGAAAAATCCTACTCTATAGGAAAATATAAAATTAAGTTTATTTACTATCAATACTGAGGTATTACCACTTATATCTATATCGCTAGACTCTAAAAATAATTCGTCAACTATGTTACGTACCAACTTTACGCTTTCCCTAAAAATTCATAATAATCAATATATTAGAGTTGAGATTAAAGAAAGAACATTAGCATTCGAGGAAACCCTAGTTGTTACCTTTCTTTTTGGATACTCGAGAAGGAGAATTATTAAAACGTGCATTTTGTCTGGATTCGCTTTGTTATTTAGAAAAGATTCATTAATGTCGAAGAAGTCACGTATAATATGGATAATATAGAATATCTAAGATTAAGTAGCAGTTTCTGTTGACCTAGCACCTATAGTCGCATCATTATAACTCTTTCTAATAAAACCCTAATTATCCTAGAATAGACAAGGAAAACCATAAGAACTAGGAAATTCTAAATGAAAGAATTGGGATGTGTGTTATGCATGGAGTGATTTTATCTAGCTAATTTTAAGAATCTAGAATTACTACGGTGAACCGACTATGTGGGTGCGGACGGCTGACGCGTGCACTTCTTGGGACTTAAGTCCCCAAAGTCTTGACGAACCAATCAGGAGTAATGCAGAAACCTAGTTGGCTAATTACGAGCGAGGTAGGGATCATCTTTTTGTGTCTTTCTTCTGGTAAATCGCGAGGCGCGTGGATGCAGAGAACCGGGTGCTAGTTAGAGCCTAGAGTTGGTGTTCAATCTTTAACAAAGTGGTGACCCAAGGGACTCAGTACTCGTCAAAAAAAATAATTATTCAAGCAGTTCAGTTTTGCCAAGTCTCGTTCTTGTAGTTATAGATTCAGTTTTAAATTCATAAATTCAAACCTTACGTTCCTTTATAATGAAAACCTAGTGATAGACATTTTTCAAATTCAGGACCTCATTAACTTCAGTAAAAATATTCAAAATTCGAGTCAGTGTATAGATACTCTATTAAAAACCAAGACTGTTTAAAAATCACGTCGACAGCACAAAGTTTGAAACTAGAAGATACTAAAGGTGAGGACCCGCAAAATCAAGGGTGCGACGCGACATCCAGCCCCTCCATGGTCGGTTCTACCAAAGCTAAGTGTCGACGATCGTTATCCATGTATTATCATCCATGCTAGATTCCATTTCTATTGTCAAAATTGCTCACAGTATTCTCACAAGTATACTAGTTATACTTGTACATACTATAACATATTATAAAAAGTTGATACGAAAATGGGAATCGTGCCCGCTAAGCCAGTACTCTGAATACTCCGGGATACTCCCTGGGTTTAAGTTGGTATTGCAGGTCGAGCATAATTAAATTGAAGTCAGTAATAAACTGTTCACGATATCCCAATTCAAGTTCTTGCTCCGACCTGACATACTTCACGACTCCTATTCGTCAACTATATTTCGTTATTATCTTGTTACCTATATCTTTTATCTATGCTTGCTATGATAATTAGTTTAAGAAAGCCCATAGACCTTGCCTAGAGCTAGTGCAAAGACACTTCGGCAAAAACCCTCAGCTTTAAGCAAGTTCGCGACGTCTCCAACTTGTCGAGCATGGCTATATAATCTTACGCAATAAAATATTAGTATGACCTGTAACGAGGCAAAATATTTGCCTCGTAATAGAACAATCGACTCCTCCTCAGACGAAAGCGACCCCGAGAAAATTAGAAATAACCGAAACAAGAGGTCCCCAGCTCAGGTTCCGAAGGTTCCCTAATTTAATTTCTATCGTTTATAACCCTTTATTTTTCCAGTCCCTCTCTACTATCGAACGTGCCGTCTCGACCGGATCAACGAGGGAGATCATCCCTCAATCCCGCTACGCCTGGCAGGTCACCTGGAAGCCTCAGAGTCAGTAGCCGGGGCGGCCAAGATCATCGTATCCTGAGATACGCCTGGAAGCGCGCTGCATTACGATCTGCCTCTCGCCAAGAATATCCCGCTCCCCTCCCCATCTGTCTCCTACCGGCCTGGTCCACCGGTTCACATGCAGATATTTCCGCCTTCCAGGGTATCGAGAAAACATGAGATGCCATCTATCAACCCCCTGGCAGAAGCTCTAAGTGCCAAAGGCCCTGTCAGGCCCGCCACCTCGTCATCGAAGAAAGAAGAACAAAAGCGTCCACCAATTAAATGCATCGTATGCATTTGTCTCTTCCCCCTCCTACTATTTCTGTTTGATTTGGGTAGTAACCGGCGAAAAACACGACACTTCTTGTTTGGATACCGTTGCATCGAAAGCATTATCTACTTTTTTTTGCGATTTTTATCTTAACGATTACCATTTACTGAATTTTTGTTGTTGTTGTTGTTTCCGTTCTTTTGTTGATATATTTTTCTTGTGTGTGTTATTTTGTATTTGTTCGTTTGGTCTATTCTTTAATTTTTTTTTATATTTTGATAATTGTTTGTGTTTTGTGCCGTCGAGTCCATATTCTTAAGGTAAGCTTCCAGTCTAAACGACCTTCCGAAACTACCCAAATTAATTTGCCTGATTTTAACTTCTCCCAAAATCTTATCGAATGGTTGCGTTTTAGTTTTCCCTATCCTTTTTTTTTAAATCCCCTAAAAATCATTATATGTATAAATTGTGTATCGTTAGATCGATTTCTCTAAGAAGCCTTCGGCCTCAAGATATAGCGTCTTTTCTATCCCGGTATTGAAAGCTTCGGTTTAGTCCTTTGTTATTATTTGAGCCGTTACCTAGCCACGTGTCTCTAGAAAGATCGACCAACGCCTTCTCGATAAGATTCTTCCCCAAACTTGTGTACATCCCTCTCATCCTGAGTAGAAATCCCCTAAAAATCCTTTGAAAATCTGAGCTGGTTTATTTAAGAATTTAGATAGTATTATTTGTGTTCCCTTCTGGTGAATTTCAGTAATTTTTAATTATTATTGTGTGTTGCCTCATGGCATAGCGTGTCTTTTGTGATTGTATTCGTGCATGTCCGTGAGAGTTCGTACGGGTTCGCCCCGACGCACTAGAATTTTTCGGTTAATTGTTCTACTTTATCGACCCTGTTATTTGATTTTCAATAGTTCAAAAAAGTATCGACCCTAGCTCCCCCAGATCCCCCTATGTTATCGACCTGATCTGATTATTTTCTTTGTACCCTATGAATAGTTCCTACTGTATCCTAAGGTAGTTCTTTTCTTTGTTTTGTGAATTGTTCTATATTACCATAACCAATACCTCCTCGCTGGTGACCCACATACCTCGTAACTATCAGTTGTTTGTCAATTTCGGTCACTGGGTCACAGCCCTCCTGTTTGATTATTTTACGTTTAATAAAATTTTGGGTTTCTTTGTGATTTTTCCATGAACCTTAATTGTATCGTTTCGCCTATATTATTCGCCCCCACGTTCCCCTCACCCTGAACTCGCCGAGTAGTCTCGTTTGGTGTTATTAAATTGTTTGTGTTATTTAAATTTTGAGCCTTACGTTTCATTCTTATCATTATTTTATTCTTTTTGTTACCGCGGTACCTTAGGTACCTGGCGCCCAACCTTATACTGTACGTGAATTTCGTGGTTGAATAATTAGTTATTAACTGTCAAATCTCAAATTTACCAAACGGTGGGATTGCCTGGTTTTGTGCACGTAGCTGACCTCGATAACCAACCTCCACCCCCATCGTCGGTCTTGCCCGTCACAGACCATAAGGAATTGCAGCGAAAGAGTTATAAAGAGTTGCTAGGTTGCAAAGATTTATCAAACCAAACATTAAATTCCGAGCGACATCAGATTCACACGTTATATTATTTTATCACTACCAAGGTGTCAACGCGAGAATCAAGAAGGGTATATTTCCGTTTGGTACCTATCTAAAGGTTTCTTTTAAAGTAAGCTCCCTTCACGAACCCGCGTCGACACACGCATCATTACCCTTGTATTAACCAAACACAATATTCTTTTATGTTCAACCGTACGTTTTATTTCAAATTATCGTTCAAGAATATAATTTATTTTTATCAGTTAATTTCCTATATCATTTTACCCGACCTAATACATTCCTGACAAGACGATTAGGCCCTTCTGTTAATATAATTAATGCGAGACCTGTATAGGACTAGCCGGCGTAGGATCCAAAAATCGATCTATTGAGAGATAGGTCAAAATTATTTTTATTTGTTATCATGGATAACGGGCGGCTATACTTAGTGTGACGGTCCCCGACCCTCTACATAATCACATAATTTACCCAAGACCGGAGTAATTTTTCACGTCATTATATACCTATATATCTTACAATACCTTATGATATAATAACCTTCTAGAATCTACTCGCATATATATATATATATATATATATATATACATACATCTTATATTCAATCAAACTAAGCATGAAGGAATATACCTTCTATACTCAAACTAAATTAACAGAGTATATTCGAACTCCAGCCAGTCTAAGCATAAAACATACTATACTTTAATTAAACTAAAATAATTTTTTATTCAATAATCTTTATTAATATTCATATAATACATATAGCCATATAAAGGATGGCATATATACCACTATTACATCGCATACATACATATATATATATATATCACACAATTAACCTTTAAATACTATAAGCCAATATTATAATCCACTAACACTCAGCCTGCTTCCCAGGCATTATACACTCCTAATTTTTAACCGGTGACGTAACCACGATCGTATTACCACAGTAGAATAATATCAGGCAGTAAGGCAGCGCAGCTGCAAATTATAAACAAAGCCGCGCCTCGGGAACTGTGTACGATAAACATTCCCGCAGCTGCAAATGTTTATTAAAACGCAAGCCGTGCTCTTCGGTTACCATAACCCAAGAGCACCGCTTCTAAAATATTATATCAGCTTCAATTTCAATACTCAGCTACAAATGTTTACTAAAACACAAGCCGTGGTCTTGATTTCATGGCGCAGCTGCAAATGTTTATTAAAACGCAAGCCGTGGTCTCAATATCAAGCACAGCTGCAAATGTTTATACAACGCAAGCCGTGCTCTTCGGTTACTAAAACCCAAGAGCACCGCTCCAAGAAATAATATCATAAGACTCGCTTCATAAACACAGCTGCAAATTGTAAACAGCCGTGCCTTGGGAACCGTATGTAATATTATAATGTAAACGATGACCAAGCTACGGCTGACCTAAACAGTCTCAAGTGAAAATAACTCGAAGATTCACAGCGCAAGGCTCCCACCAACGGTCACGTAGGCCGGAGTCACGAGTCTCCCCACTACGAGCATTTACTCGCGTATATAAGGAGGCCCACGGGCCAAGAGCAGGCAGTTCAGTAAGAGCAGTTCAGCAACAGTAGTTCAGCAACAGTAGTTCAGCAACAGTAGTTCAGCAACAGTAGTTCAGCAACAGTAGTTCAGCAACAGTAGTTCAGCAACAGTAGTTCAGTAAGAGCAGTTCAGCAACAATAGTTCAGCAAAGACCTGTTCAGTTCACTCAATCAACCAATCTAGTACCAGTCAGTCGTAAATCAGAAACCTACGACACAGTTATACCAGTTCAACAGTTTTTACCTCAGTTAATAAGTTATTTTCACATAAAGACTTAAACTCTCAATTATTAAGTTTCATTAAAATACTTATATTAAAACAAAGTGAGTTCATTAAACCCTCCTAAATCAAAGTAAGTACCCCAAGTATTTCCACTCAACCAGGGGCTGAAAACAATTAATCTACAGTCACTCAATTCCTATATTCGTGGGTAGCATTAGCCAGCCAAGAGCAACGCTTGCACCCAATTTCCATATTTGTGGGTAGCATTAGCCAGCCAAGAGCAACGCTTGTACCCAATTTCCATATTTGTGGGTAGCATTAGCCAGCCAAGAGCAACGCTTGCACCCAACTTCCTATATTCGTGGGTAGCATTAGCCAGCCAAGAGCAACGCTTGCACCCAACTTCCTATATTCGTGGGTAGCATTAGCCAGCCAAGAGCAACGCTTGCACCCAATTTCCATATTCATGGGTAGCATTAGCCAGCCATAGAGCAAAGCTTGCACCCAGTTATTCTGACTCCTCGCACCTTACATGTAGATGAACGTCGACAGACCCAGGAAGAGAAAGAGAAATAATCGGCGCAGGGGTAAGGTAATTAAACGAAGGATTGCCAAGGCACAATTGAAATACCAACAACGATTGAAAGCCTGCCTAGAAAAAGCCATCAGGCTAGGTCCACCGGAGCTCCCAGCCATCTTTGAACGTGTATTCAGCCATCCTCTGGACGACGAGGATACCATAGAACTCAACATCGGGAACCCTCAGGTGCAACCAACCCAAACCACACTCGAAGACCTACCCCCTGGTACCTCTCAAACCCAACATTTTATTGAAGATCACAGAAGCCACATCCTTGTGAATACCATAGAAACCACGACTCGAGTTTTCAACGTTCCGCCTTTAACCACCCCATTACCCTCTACGCCCAAAATCGTGGAACTCGTTGATATTGAATAAATTCAAAGAGGTATAATAAAGATCATTTTATTCAATTTATACATAATATTTCAATAATTCATGAATACAACCTTTCCTCCTCTGGTAGTCTCCGATCCCAACACTTAGGTGTTAAATTAAGGAGACAAAATATCATTGACTATTACGGTTAATGGTATATTTAATTGTCATTATCCACCTGGGTTGTGACATAGACGCTACGCGGTTAGGCAAAGTCGGACAACACATGTGACGATCGTGGCATCGCGAATTATTAGTATTGTTGATCTTTTTGTTAATGATCGATAAGTCGTGATCAATTATACCCACGTACGTCACAACTATTTCTGAGTATTTAACAATGTTTCCTGGGCCTGCCTGGATTTTTGTGTCCAAATCTTTTGCATTAATAATCCAGTTATAGAACATGTAGCGTTGATGCTGATTAGCCAGTGTTTTGGTGACATGTTTAAAATTGCAGTACTCGTGAGCTAAATCTTTAAAATAACTATGCTTGGTTTCAAATCTCATGGACCATATAAATATCGGAGGTCCCATACATTCAATCACGTGCGGGTAATCAATCATAAAATGATATCTAGGTAATGAAGATCTATGAAATTGTGCTTGGAATTCAGAGTGATGTTCATCTATCAAAGATTCCAATTCACGTATCATACCCCTGCTAATTTTCGGAGAAAATATTATTTGCATAATGCTCAACAGCAATTCTTTGACGTGCCACTTTCTCTGTACTTCCGCTTTTTTTTTATAATATCACTTATAATCAGAGGCAAATACCGAACAAGGCACCAACTTTGTACTGCTCGTTGTCCAATCAATGAACCAGGCTTCTCCAATACTATTGGACTGGGCTTGTTACTCATTTTTATGATACCATAGTCAAAGGTCTTGATTCTGCTATTCAAGTCAGATATTGTTATCAATTTCAGATTGTTTATAATCTCATTGACAAACAGTTTTACTTCAAGTTGACCTACACCTTCCAATATATCATGCCCTATATCCACAGAGGGATCATCAAATGCATTGAAATATTTCAATTCATTGAACACAGTGGGATGTTTAATTCCCAGTACATGGGAAGCTGGCGGAGTATGCTCCGTATAGGTTCCATATTTAGTTGATGAGCGAAGATAATTTGGATTTGGTTTTGTCATGATTCGAGCTTCTTCTTTATTCGCGATGCAAATCCTACAATAGTGTGTAGCAGAAAATGATTCTACCATTCCATACAGCATACTTGCACCCAAGTTATCGAAACTTAGTTCTGAAATTGTACTGCGACTGACTTTATTGCCTACTTATATATCTTCAGATTCTAATATTTTAATATCTTCAACAATGGGTTTTAAAACTGCGTTCAAGCCAAAATTTTTCATGTCAATAGTGTAAAACAGTGATATCAAGTGAATGTATTGCAAATTGGCATTGAGATGAGGTGGAAGATTGCCGAGAACAAAATATATGCCACCTAGTTTATGAGCACCGGTTTTACTGCCAAGAGGGTTAACCGTCTCAAAATCGTCAAAATACATTTGCAGTTGCAACCCGTACTGAGATGATTCGAACAGAGAGTTAGTTTGATAACATGTACCATTTGTTATGTCTTCTAGAATTTGCGAGCTTCCTGGTTTCACAGCTCTTACTTGTTCTCGCACGGATTTATTAGACAAGATAGACTTGAGAGTCTTCAATATCGGAACATACGTCATAGTACTGCAACAGTTTTATAGATATTCAAGGACTTGTCGTACAGTTGATCATGGCGTACTCCTATTGATAATTGAACTGGCTGAACAAAATGTTTTGAATGAGAATAAATTTTATGCCTTTTATAAGTACTCTTGACTTTCTCAATCTGAATTTTTTGATTATTTATATAAGTTTTCAACACGCTCTTTTTAGCTTCGGTTTCTACGTTGGTTATATCTGAAATATCATCCATCACGTCACTTATTAAATTTGCAGTACAGTCTACAACAGTTTGAATTGCTCTCTTCGGAGTACCAGTAGCCTCCAGTTTTGAGAAAAAGTTATTTAGTAATGAAGTATTAGGTTGGTCATTACTAAGATTATCTTCATAAAGCCTAGAATCATCATGATTTCTCAAAGAACTATTATGATCTGAGACGGCTGAGTGTTCAAAGTCACTAGGATGATAAGACGTGGTGGCTAATTCATCAGTGGCTGATGGGTCGTCAACACTACATGTTCGATCAACAGTATCAGTAACCGGAGCTAGAAAATCTGTTTCTATCGAAAAAAACACTAAGATTAGAATTTGCTCCATCGAGTTCAAGGTGCTTGACTAAGTGTTTACGAAAGCCGGAGTATGTTCCAAAAATTAGCGAACATGGAGGAAAACAGCACTCTAAACGTAACTGTGATCCACAAAATAACGCATGGTTTCGTCGAAGATGCTTAACTATTTCAGTGATTGATGGTAGACTGACTATACAAATGTAACAACGTATTGAGGTCATTTCTCAGATAATTCAAAGAATAAAAGAAAAAAGAATTGAAGAAATAAAGAATCTCTCGCTACATGTTCTATAATTGGATTATTAATCAAGTGTACGGTGCATATGTATAGAAAACTACGAACTACTGTGAGTTAACCACGTGCGTACTTCTCTCATTCGAGGAGTAAACTTCACTTCATCCACATTAACCTTATAATAAAATACCTGGATGAACTGGTAGAAGCTCATTAGATTTTCTTCATATTTTGTATTCAGAACAGAGTGACTTTTGAAGAACTGATCGAACGCTTCTACTGAAGTGTGTCCATCAGTTAGTATATATTGACCATCTACGGCAATAAAATATGAGCTGATTGCACCCTCATTTTCACCAACAGCCAATAGACATGGTTGTCTACTTTTGAGGTTCGTATTTTCCAAGGGAGTTCCAAGCTGAAAAAGCTATATATATAATATAAGAAAATCACTTGCAATGTCTTCTTTTTGTACAGTACTCAACAATATCAAATTAATATTCGATGAAGAGGTATAGAGCTTTGATGTTCGCTAACAATTTTAAATTTCTTTGACCAACATTCAGCTCATTTAAACATGTAACGGGTGGTTAGCTCGTCACCAATGAATCGAGGGAGAGCTGGGGAGTAATGACTCGAGTTGTCTCGTATTCACTTGCTTCTGTGTCGTCTTCTTGTGTATTTTGTGTGTGTTCTTTTGGTGTGATGTAATAGTTTTTCGGAAACGGTGGGTGTGTTCTTGTGCGTGTGTGTCTGAGGTGTCTGGCTATTGGTTTTAGTGGTGTTTGTGTGACTGTGACTGTGTTTTCTGGGTTTGGTGGTGGTTCGTATGGTGGTAGATTGTGTATGTCTATCGTGTTGGTGGCTACTACTGGGTGTATTTGTGTAGCTCTTCGTCGGTGTAGGTTGTGTCTGTCTAGTGCTTCGAGTATTTGTATTTGTGTTTCGACTCTTTGTGTGTGACGTTCTCACTGTTCGGGCAAAGTATCATCGATCTCGTAGATCAGCTGGACGGCCAGTACTTATCGATCGCACGCACACCATCGTGTGGTGTTTACGTGACAAATCAGACTATGTAGTCCTACCGCGCACCGAGCGCAAGAACTATTCTATCTATGTATGTATTCTTGCGGACTAGATCGAAGTCCATAGATCAATGTGTCTCGAAATCCCCCGTGGGAAACATTGTATTTAATCGGCTCTGTAGTCAAATGTACAAATAAATTCACGAGTTTTTAAGCTGTAGTGTGAGCTTTCTATATTTCATTTAACCCGAAGGTCACTCATCCTAGGCCTCTATCTCGCTAATTCGTTAACCCATATCCAAAGAACCTCTCTCTATCGTTTTCTCGCAACACTCACCAACTTACCATATGGAACACACACTTACCAACGAAGGACGCTGACAGACCAAATTCCTTCTTTACTCTCTAGTAATATTAACCTATTATATCTAACCATAGCATGTAAGAAACCTACCTTACCACTAGCAGTTCATACTAGAGGATAAGTAACACTCAACAATCGGCAATATACCACCAGCATAACTTATATCGATGCAAGATATACACCACTGCTACCCTCTGGTATGACCCATGCTAAACTATAAGGATATATCCATGTTAATACACACCGTGAATTTCGCTCGTAATGCCCGAATTCCCGCCTTCGCGGTATGCCTACCCAACATGAGTGCCATCTCACGCTATCGACTAAAATTATAGATTCAGAAACTTCAATACCGAGAACATCTTATGTGAATCACTTTGGTACGGTAGCTGAATGAAAAAATGCATCTCAAGTCACTTATTTTTACAAATTGACATAGCGATAACCGAAATATAGAAAAATTGGTAACTCCTGCTGAAACACTATACGCTTTATTGAGTAAACGAGGCATAATGAATTTTTTTTTCGGTTCGAGGATTTGTGTACGTATAGATAAGAGTTCAAAGAACACTTTTCTGTAAAAAACCGAAAATCGATTTTTTTGGAATTTTTGCACTCAAATTTCAGTATCTCCTACCCTTAAGCAGATTTCAAAGTTGCTACGATTCAACACATTTTAAGTACGCGATGCGAATATTAAAATACTTATACAAAACGAAACATTTAAAATTAACTTTTTGTTGTAATTCAAATAAGGATAAACTTGTCTGTATGGTCCACTCAGACTTTGCAGGTGATATCACTGACAGAAAGTCAACCACCGGATTTATTATTAGAATGTTTGGACATATAATTTATTGGAATACACACAAACAAAAAACTGTGACAAAAAATTCCACTTTTGCTGAATATATTGCGCTGTCGGAGGCGACAACAGAAGTGTTATTTGTAATTAATCTCTTGAAAGACGCTTTCAATGTCACATTTGAAAATCCTGTTAAAATCTACGAAGATAACTCAGGCGCAGTAGCAATAGGTAAATTCGGTAACTTAACAAAAAATTCTAAGCACATTGAAATACAATGCCATAACGTGAATGAGAACTCCGAAAAAGGGGTTATCGACATTGTAAAGATAGAAACTGAAAACAATGTAGCGGACATATTCTCTAAAAGCCTATGCAAGGATAAATTTGTTAAAAATAGAAATGCCTTAAAATTAATATAAACCATTACAAATAAGATTCGAAAATTCATGGAGGCGTGTTAGATATTATGAATATTTCGCCTCCTGCCGAAAAGCATATACAGGAAAGCTGCGCGGAGTGCGTGCGTACTCGGTCTGATTCTGAGTCTAGCCTAAGCTGCGCATATAGCAGCGCTGTACGCGCGACAATCTGTCTGTCGCCTAAATGCGTGGTGTGAGTATACATGGTGTGCCTAGAACTCCTACGAGACGCCCCTTCCTTCGAGATCAAAGCCTTTAAGTAATTTTGTACCAACTGTCCAGAGGAATCCCTATATTGTCAGGGAATTTTTTTTTTTGCCGACGCAACCCTGCTCGGTAATGCCATCGTGTAGAGTACATAACACCCAACGGTTATTCCAGTTTGACAACGTCACAACAATTAATCACTGCCGATCTAGGGTATTTTGACACCGTTGGTACCGGACTTACTCAAGTCCAGTTCAGTGCGAGAGAGAAACTTTTTTAGAGAAAGAAGCTGCACTCCTAGGCACACCATGTATACTCACACCACGGTCTAAATGTGTGCAATGAATGTGCGCGCGGCGCGTCCCGCGAGAAACATATTTGTATTGTTTGCTTTTCACTGAAAAATAAAGATTAAGTACATATGAAGAAGGAAAAATGTTTATTAACCTCACCACAACCTCCAACAATTTTGTTGGAAATGCTAAAAAAAAAATTCCCTCAAAATATAAGCCCTTAATATTCATATTAAGTACTCTCCCGAAACGTGAAATGATTACTCATTTAAATAACATGGAAATTAAATGGTCTTTTTTTTCAAAATTCTATAACTCCGTGAAATTTTATGCTATTATATCGCCCAAACTTGCAAATTACCCAGCATTAAGCGTTCTACAAAAGTGCCCATTGCGACTTAACTGTACCTCACACTGGTGAGGCAGTAAAGGTCACTAAAAATACAAGAAATTTGTATAAAATTTGCCTTTAGTGTGAGTTACAGGTCAGTCACAATGGGCTTTTTTGTAGAGCGCTTAATGCTGAGTAATTTGCAAGTTTGGGGGATATAATAGCATAAAATGCCACCGAGTTATAGAATTTTGAAAAAAAAAAAATTATATTTCCATGTAATTTGAATGAGAAATCATTTCACGTTCTGGGAGAGTACTTAATATTAATATTAAGGGCTTATATTTTGAGGGAATTTTGTTTTTAGCATTTCCAACAAAATTTCAGGCCGACAGCGGAAAAAAAATAGTCCCAAAAAAAAGCACCCTAGTATACATATACAGAGTGTCTGGAAATTCGCGCACCATCGGCATACTGGCGGATTCCTTGCGAAAAATTGAGACGAAAGTTACCAATAAAAAAAAGTCCGCAACGGCTTAGTTTTCCTGTAAAATTATTTAATAACGAACCAATCAGCGTTCAGCTTTAGGAAAGAATGGTTAGAACATTGCATAGCCGTCCGCCCCACTCCTGGGCGAAGCGGGGAACACCACACATTATTGTCTCGATCTCGGTAGTGGGGCGGGCGGCGATGCGAAGCCTTAGCCAGTCTTTCTTAAAACCGATGCTGATTGATCCGTTATTTAGTGCTTTTACACGAAAACTAAGTCCTTGCGGACTTTTTTGCATAGGTAACTTTCTTCTCAATTTTTCGCAAGGAATCCGGCAGTATGCCGATGGTGTGCGAATTTCCAGACACCCTGTATAGTATATATTGTAACTTTTTTTTTCACTTTTCCAATCCAATGGATGTAGGATTAGTGAAAAGAGTAGTGAGTCCGACGTCTAGTCGTTTCAGTAGGATGAATTTAAAGAAAGAAAAAGACCCCTCGTGTGAACTATTCCAACCCATTAGTAAAACAATATGTCAATCAGGTTATGGTTTGAATAAACAGTCACCCTCGAACACAGTAATCAGACCTTCGTAAGTAGGAGTCTACCGAGACTAATTTACTGATGTCAGAGCTGGATAGCTGGTTTTAAAGAGTACTGTTTTGGAAACTATACCTCCAGGACATGGATAGTCGGTGAGCTATCGATGCCTGGATGATCTTTACATAGAGAGTATAGAGCGAGGATCCTAAACGCGAATTACTGGAATAAAAGATTTATCACTTATGGTTGGAAAAAAAAAATATAATAACGATTTATTTCCAGTAATAACCAAAATTCTGCCCAGTTCGGCTCATAAACAAAATTAAAATAAAAACAAAAAACTTCTTCGAATACACTCCAAAACTTATTTTCTTATTATACTTAACCTAACGGGCGTGGACTTATTCTATGCTGTGTCTGTATCCTAATGTAACTGGTAATATCATAATTTTCTCTTGGTCGATAACTTCAATTATTTTCTTAATTTGAATGTACTGACTCTATTCGTTACTTCAACCTTGAAATCGGAACAAGTGCTGCTTTAGCTAATTGTCTCGATTTTAAATCTGAAATTTCTAAAAGCTCAATCGCTCTTTGCATAATGACTCTATGGATTTTTGATTTTGATGAGCTAAACGAGAGACGCTTTGCCACACCATTGCTAACCAGCTCGCTGCTCCTTCGTCTTTCATTTTCTTGACGCTATGCTGGCTCCTTCCCCACCCCTATGTCGCGCATGATAACGGAATGCTTCATGACGGTTTTACATAGATGTTTGATAATCAGCTGTCCATCGGCTGGTTACGTTATATATTGCAACGGTGCACTTTTACGGGAACGGTTACCCGGGAACCGCGCACTTCGGCGTCAACGTTTATTTAATAAAAAACTAGTAAGAAAACTGATAGTTGGGCGCCAGACGTTTTCACGTCACTCGCAAGACTAAAACATATAGTTTGACGGCGGAAATTGCCAGATAGCTCAGAATATACTAGTACCTAAACGGTAGAGGGGCAGGGTGCCAATTAATAGTCCATACCAATTATATTTTCGACTGATTTATTCAGAAGTACTGAATCGGTACGGGAAGAACTAAAGCACAATCCGCAAAAATTACGGGAGTCAGTAATACAATATTCACAAAAGTGTGTTCTGTGATTCAGACAGATTCGGGAAATTACGGTAACAGACTAATGATCAAATATCCAAAATATATGACACAATATAACAAAATATAAGAGAAATCCACAGTAGTCGTCTCGATACAAGATTAATCAATTTACACGGGAATTAAAGAAGAAAATATGAAAAATTCATCAATCAAATAATTATTAACTAAGGACTAAAAACTAAATAACAATGCTGGCTTCTACGCTCGCTAGCTCCAGGAAATAGTCGTTACAGGTCGTTTGTGATCGAAATAATGAAATAAGACAGAAAGACAGAGAAAAAGAAGAAAATCTAACAGAATCTACCGCATGCTGAAGCATAGAGAAAAAGCCACAAATAGTCACTAAGCACGAGTCGACTCGGGAATCCGTTTTTAGCAATACTAAATATAATAAAATCTAACCGAGACGAAGTCTGAGGACTTAACGAACCATAATCGTGGCCTACGCCACACCAAATATAACCTACTAAATAACTAAACGGGATTCATGAGCGACCTCGTGGTTTTACAGAAAATAGGTCTTACCTTATCAGCGATAAGTCGGCTTCACACAAAACGGGAATAACAAAATAATAATAGACTATACTTTAAACTTCAACAAAATAACAGTAATAACTTTAACAATAGCTTTAACTTTAACGGGATAATAACAAGAACTTTAACGATAGATTTAACAATAATTTTAATACTATCTTTAAGGAAACTCGGGAACACTGTAATTAACGGGAACTCAGGATCAGATGGTCTAGACGTGAGGACGAACAAGCGTAGAAGTAGGCCGAGTCCTGCGTTACCCCACATTTTATAGGTGCAGGATCCCCTAGCTGCTAGCCGATTTGAATCGTCGTACTTAAATTTTTCGTCAAAACCTTAGTCGTCAGACTCAGCAGTTAGTCGGCCTTGTTGGCGTGAGTTTCGGGACGCGTAGTCCGGGACGCTCTAGTCGTAGGAGTTTGTCCAAGTGCTCATCCAACATGGCGGTACGGCGGGATGTTTTGAATGTGGTATAGCGGGACTCCTCGGGATTATCGTCGGGACGAAGTGCACCCTGGCTGCGTTTTAACAAGAAAAACGGACTAGTCAGAGGATCTGGCGGAAGTTCTGATGTCCCAATAACCGGATCTGCATCCAGAATTCCCCATTGTCGATGTGGAAGGCTTACAGACAGGCCTGCCTCACATGGTTGCAGTTCTTCTACCGGGACTTTTCGGGAGTAACGCCGGTAGCGGGACGATACCGGGACAGCCGATGACAAGGTCTAGCTCGACTCCGGGTCGATAAGTCATTGGCAACGGGAAGCTTTGGTGGGTTACTCGGAGTTTCGCCCTGCTCTATTCAACCATTGCCTAGACGTCCAGAAACGGTTGACGGGAAGTGGTTCAGCACCAGGCTGATCAGTCTGCGGAAACGGGAGGGTTTGACTCCGGGAGTCATCCTTATTCGACCGCTCCTGCGGCATCCACGACCGGGAGTTGGAAAAGAAAGACGTGCTGACCGGGAGCTGTAGTTCGGGAAGGACGTCGGTTTCGACCTCGACGTCCTGGCGTTGTCCTCCCGAACTCCGCTATTATAGAGACTCGATATAAAGCAAAGGGGTTACATAATAAATCAAACTATTATCAGACTAATAGTCGTAATATCAATTAAAATAATAATCAAATTAATAATCTAAATAATAAAGAAGCTATATTACGACCTGTGCTACTCCTCTGGAGCTGTCCGTCCTCACGTCGTCTGCCACTCGCGCGGTATTGTGACGCTTGCAAAATGCAACGTCACAATATATATATATATATATATATATATATATTGTGACGGGCACGACCGACGATTGGGCGAGGGGGGGTTGTATTCGAGGTCGGCTACGTTCATCAAACAGGCGGTCCCACCGTTTGGTAAATCGAGATTTTACTGTTATTGAATAATTATTCAACAATGAAATCTGTAGAAAATATAAGGTTGGGCGTCAGCTACCTAGTGTGACAGGTGAGCGTGACTCAAAATATATCGTTTGTTAATCCGAGCGGTTTGTTAATAAACGAATCTACTAACGTGGTCTGCTCCCGTCACAGACTGAATAAAAATAATTGAAAATAAAAGAAAGATCTACCTTACGATAGACCGGTAAATGGGATCGTTGCCACCAATAGATAGGCTAGGCCGGTTCTGGATCAACGCGTGTTAGTGCACACGTGCACGCACACACACATGCGTGCGCCGTCCGTGTCCGTGTGAGGGTGGGGGGGTCTGGCACGATGACGTCATGCTCGCAGATCTCTCGGTCCCTTAAAATGTCGTCATACCCTCAAGATGGCGTCGTCCGCTCTGGAACTGACGGCACACACCCTTGAATTGACGTAACACTCCCTTAATATGACGTCACACACTCTTAATATGACGTCACACACCCTTAATATGACGTCACACATTTCCGAAATAAGATTCCAAGCCCTGGGTCAGGGAGTTCTAGAAGCTTCCTTGGGCAGACAAACAGTTCCTGGAATTATTCGGCACCCTGTTCGGATCGAGTTACGCGAAAATATGATTATCGAGTTACCTAGGAATGTGAAAATATGATTAGCCTAATGATTCTCAGAAGAATGGTTCTCGGAACAACCTTCAAGTTGTGACACGTGCAAACATTCTAGAAAGATTTTTTGGAATGTTAATGGAAGGGTGAAGGTTCTTTAATTTGATACCCCTGCGACTCGTACGAAGAACAATGCAAAAATATGATTGGCCTAATGATTCTCAAAAGAATAGTTCTCGGAAAAATCTTTTGGAACGTTCTAGAAAATTAGTGAGGGGATTGTCAGCTATAAAAGAGCGAAAAATTCAGGGGGTGCGAATTAGTCTTCAACCGATCTTCGAGTAGGAAAGAATCTTCTCTGACAATGGAGATAATATTGGATGTGCAAGGTTTTCAAAGCTTTTACGACGTATTTGTACTAAAGGAGCTGGCTGCAATCACTGTTCAAGCGGATGACGCAGGCCGGTATGGTATGACTCGTATCCTATTCAAACCACCTTGTTCTTGGCAAACCTTACCACCTAAATGTAGAGCTACCAATTCCTGGTTGACGCGAAATTATCATGGATTGGAGTGGAATGATGGTGACCTATCTTACGATGAAGTGCAGAAAGTATTAAAGAAAATTGTTGTACCTGCAAGTTATATCTATGTGAAGGGAAATGCGAAGAAACAGTGGATCGAGAAAATTATCAACGACGATTCAAAGCCAGTGATCGATCTGGAAGAATTGGGGTGTCCGAGTCTTGGATTCTTGCAATACATCAAAGTGGGTGGTTGGCATGAGGACTATCACGGGAACATTGTCACATACCGGTGTGCCTGGGAAAACGTTCAGCGATTGAAATCTTGGTTTTTGGAGGACTGTACTGAATCTCTTCAAAAATCTTTGCACATATACCTTCAAGTGGGATGTTTGAAACGAATGAGGAAGAAGGATATCGCATTTTTAACCAAACAATTCATCCTCATTTACGCGTTGGATATCATTGATGAGATATGGGATAAACTATCGGTGGCTATAAAGAAGGACGAAGACATCATAAGCTGTCTGGAACATCGAAAAAGTAAACATCACTGTTGGCTGAACGACGAATTCGATGGACCTATTACCAATGACAAATAAATTTGTATAACAGTAAATGGTTGAATAAATGATGAGATAATTTATAACAGTATTATTAACCCTCCTTTCTAAGCTTACTCTAGAGTAATAATTGAGGCGACACATATATTTATTGAAAAATCTTTATTTGTAGAAATACATAATTATACCAATTTCTTCACCCCACCGCTTATGGGATTGTATTCAACTACTCTATCGTGTAGGATCAAACAGTATGCTGACGTATCGGCAGGGAAGTTGTCTTTGGCTTCGAACTCGAGATGAACGTCTACAGGTCCAAACTTGAGCGATTCGTTTTGTTTCGAGCAGTCGATGACGAATAGGGGAGCGTACTGTAAAAATTCACTCTTTTTCAGCAACGGTTCGGGTTCCTTGTCGTAATAGGAGGTTTGGAAATTTGCGTACATTTCATACAACAGAGCATACTGATTATGACTCATATCGTGGTTTAGGTTTCCATAAGGATAACATTGAGAATTCAAGAAGAGTTTAACGTCGATGACATTGCAGTGATCGAAATGGCTAGCGTTTTTATTTAGCTTATTCTTCCGACTTGTTTGAAAACCCAGTATAACGTATCGCGGTTTCTCCAGCTGAGTCGATGTCTTCACCGTCCAAACGTGTTTTGAGGTGGTGGGAAGTACAGGATACTCGTACAATTCCCAATTGCGAAAACTCATGGAGATCGCCGGATCTTTCTCGATGAAATTCAACAGCTGTATTTTCCGTTGATCCGCTAGCTTAACATATGGTAACAACCATTCGACTTTATCGATCAGGATTTTGAATTCCTCATCTTGAGTTTGTAGAACCGCGTTCGTATCGGTCTTTGAACGGGTCAAGATCAACTCGTGTTTGGCGTTTACGATTATCTTGCGATAGTCTTCGGCGAATTCTAGCATCATTTTCAGCGGTACGCATACTTCGAAGTTACCAGTGGCATCCGCATGGGTTGCATTCACATTAAGCCAACCGGCATTCTCCATCATCCAATTCTGTCCAGGTCTCAGAGAAGGGTAGCCTTTCATAAGACTAGTGAGACCGACGTTCTTGCTCCTGTCGATCTCAATCGCATTGATCTCGTAACGCATTTCTTCGAACAGGTGACAAACACCGTTGTTGACTAGTGCTGCAGTAGTCGACGGAGTTCCATCAGCTTTGAGTATTTTTCCGTACACATGCAATGAACTCTTGCTTGGTAACACGCACAGGTCTTGGTGTTGAACAGCGATACGAATTTCATCACTGTTATTGAAACTTGATGAGGCGTAAGGCTTGTGTGTATGAACTTCGTAGTGTGTGATAGACTCGTCAAAAACTACGGGTGTTTGAATGTCTAAGATTTCTTCCTCCATGGTATACAACAGATGATACAGATGCAAACGAATCGTCGTCTTATTTTGCGGAAATTCCTCTTCCAAAAGGTGTGATCTTGAGACCCAAGCTTTTCAGAGGCAGCACGTTCTGAGGTGTCAGCTCTTTGAGAACCGGTTGACGACTGACGTGTTCGGGGCATCTTACCTTATTATTATAACCACTTCTGTTATAAACTATTCCCATTATTGAGCCTTGATATGCAACCTTACAGTTATAACCTCTCCGCGGAAATTAACCGAATCCCCGTCTTGATCGACGATACGAAGTTGGATATGATCTATGATCCTTACGGTGACTGGAAGGTAAATGACGTGAGATAGTACTTCAATGATCTTATATCCAGGTGGAACGACGGGAAAAAACGAGAGGGCATCGTTCCTACAGAAATAAGTCCTGCATAGTGAAAGTCCTACAGAATCGTTGCTACAGAATCTTTCCTACAGAAGAATTATCCTGCATAACGCGATCCTACAGAATCAAATTTCCACTTTGAGGATTCCTACAGATCGTATCCATGACCGATCCTACAGAAATAATTTTCGCAGAGCAAAGGAATCTTTCCTACAGAACAATTATGCTCCATAGCGCAGTCCTACAGAATATAAATGCTGCGATGAGCGATCCTACAGCAGGTATCAAAATGTCCTACGGAATTTTTCCTACAGAATCGTTCCTACAGAATCTTTCCTACAGAATCTTTCCTACAGAATCGTTCCTACAGAATCCTTCCGACAGAATTGTTCCTACAGAATTGTTGCTACAAACGACATTCTGTACGATCATTAGTACAAGAAAATTCTTCAGCTTATCCTACGGGGTCGACCTGATCGAGGTAGTAATGTCAGTGAGTACATCCATTTTTTAATCTTCGTCGATTGCACCCAAACACTGAACGTATTGAACGAATGAATATCTATAAGTATAAGCGTGTGATAAGCTTGAAATCTTAGGCAAACCATGATCCGAGGGGACGCGCGTACGTTTCACAATGCGTGAATCCTTGTTCTGCTCATCATTGTGCTCCATTATTGGATTATATAGCTTCGAATCGGAGAATTGTTTGGTAGAGATTATGAGTTCAAAAACAAATCGAGCTATAGAGTGCCGAAGCATAAACATAAACAATGATTTCATGGGAAGAAAGAACTGAGGGTTGTTTGTCCTTGTGGTGAAGATATTCTCTTGGCTTTGTGACCGCTTATTAGTCCCCTAGAGTTTTTCATTGAGTACAGACGTCTCTTCCTCGTGCGATATTTATTAATGAAAGGAAGTTAATATTTAATTCAATGTGTATAATATCTATTTATAAACCCCATTTCCAATATCCATTAATCGTGATCGTTTCAAGCTGTCAAGATTCGGTAAATACCAAGAATCACGAAAGGCCCGATTAACCGGCGCGGCGTAAATATACTATAATAGTTCAATAGCGAAGGGTACTGGTGGCGATTTGCTGCCGCAAATTTTGATATCCAGACGAACGGACAATATGTCATTTCGAGACTTTTGGGTTTTTTCACTATTTCTCGTGATCACAGTAGGACGTCGAAGGTTCAATACTTGATTCTTTTTTATCCTCTTCTCTTGTGGTTATACCATCACGATCTAAAAAACGAATCAACTTTGTGCCCTTCAGCGATTATTCAAACTGAGAATTGCAAACATGGAAACTGTTTGCTCAAGCAATTTGATTACGTTTCCAATGAAAATGAAACAAAACAACAACCACCCTAAAGTCACCTAATCAAGCAGCACAGCACTATAAAATAATTTGTGAATTGATGCAGTATCCCTTTTTGAGTGCCAATAATCATCTTCACATTTCGTGATGAGGCCGCAGTATTTTGGAATATTTTCCAAGTAATCTGTCATGGAATAGGGATACTATTGTAAAGTCAATTTCTGCAAACGTGATTCGTAATATTATAATGCAAGAAGACGAAGAGTTTTTATCATTAATGTTAATTTACATATGATATTCACCATATCACTGAAATTTAAGCAATTCCGGCTGACAATTTTTCTACGAAAAAATTCTTCGACGAACCGGACGTTTAACGCGGATCGAACGGTTCAATTGTAGCCTCTAATGATCCAAATGTCTAGAATTTCGATTTATGAAAATCTGATTTGGCTTCCTTGTTTATTATACGAATTATTGGTTGAATTTTACTTCGCGAAAATTCGAACGAATAACATTAAATTGTTGGAGTGGATAAGCGCCACTCATCGTGAAACGGATCCATTGGATAATACTCAAGTACTAGTGGATACGCCCTTTCAGTATTAACTTTATGAAGAAATATCACGTTAACTAATGGTATATGGTCACCGCCGCCAGTATACATACGACCTTCTACTATTATTATTTTATTTTTTTGTTCCTGCTGATTTCTATTGCGTTGAGTATTTTCAATGCGAATGCTGTAGAAAAAAAATTATACCCCTTTGCACATACAAGCGTATACCGTTTGCACGTGATATAATACCAATAAATAAATAACGTTAAACTGAAATACCGGAATCCTCAAATTCAATCTCAGTTTATGATTTGAAATAGTTTCATAACTATTGTCTTATTATCACATTCATATTGAAATTGACAAATATCACTGAATAGATGTCACAATAAAACATTTGTGCATGATTTATAGGCAAGGACTGCCGGGACTAGAGAACAACGTATGAACGAGAAGAGCGTGTGAAGAAGGTTTCATTATATTTGTGAGGTCCTTCTTGCATTGCAATGTTTCATTCATTTGACAAAATATTGAAGGGAATATATGCGATCTTATTATTCACGTAATCATTTGCTATGAGGTATGCCAATGCAAGGGAATATAATATTTAGTTTTTGTATCATCCCCAGAACCAATACGTAGATTTAGAGATCCAAATTAAATATTTCGATTTAGAAGTTCATAAACTCAGAATACTGAACTGAAAAATTCACATATTAGAATAAGAGTTATTCTAGAACTCAGGTTGGAAAGATAGGATCAAACGTATTCAACCACACATCGTGGATTGAAAAAACTCACAATTAGTACTATAAGGTTAAGTTTTTTTTTTTTGTATGTTGTTTTTTTTTTTTCTATTATTAATTTCAAATAAAATTTTGGGATTCTCAACCGGTCTGATCAAATCTCCAGCACGCGCAGAATTCCTGTGACCTCCGTCCGACACATTGGACATCGGCCGGTCAAGGCAATGCGTTCAGCGCAAGCGGCGCAGCAGCACCGATGCCCGCAAGGGATGAGGGCATTGGTTGCAGGTAGAATGAGACAGGCACAGCATGTGCCTGCAGGACGTCCCGCGGCATTTTCCCTCTCTGCATCCATTATTGGCTCTACCCGATGAAACGGCAGTGGATCCTCGGGTAGTGGAAATACTTCAAAATCATCTTCCGGCAAATGGAAGATACCCTCATCATCTGAAGTATAAAATTTGAGTTACATACATGTAAGTGTCTGTAAGTTGGTAGCGTGTATGATGTACGGTGAGAGGCGTGGTTCACCAAATAAGTTGACCTTCAAATTATTATTTGCATGCAGAGTAAAATATGCAAGAATTGATGTTGCCTACAATAAATGTTATACATTTTATATTTTAAGAAGAATTGGATATTGAAGTGCCGAGGAGATTTATGCCAAGGACCTATCAGACAATAAACTTGAAGCAAGTCAAAGCGGGTATCTGTCAACACTGTGGTGGTAGAACTAGTTCAGGAGATTACGCTGGCTTCAGGATGTACCATTATCGACTGGTTCGATTATTTCTGCTCCATCCTGACCATCTTGTTGGTCGCCAGCAGTCGCCTGTGCCAAGTGAACGGGGCCTGCTACCGATAGTATCCACTTGTATCCTGGCACGTTCACCACCAACCCTATTTTGTACGTGAACCCCACGTCCAGCACGTCTGCCTACGCGACAAGCAATTCAATTTCAGTTTAGTGAAATTGTTAAAATTCGATTACTATACAGAAAATCATACCTGGTTGATCAGCTCTGGGATCCCCAGCAGCTAACATTCCCTCTATGGTGTGTGATACGTAATTTGTTAGTAGGGTACGTCGATATGTTCAATACGATATATTCGTAATCATTGTACTACGAACCTTCTTCTGGCACGTTATTCCCCGGACATAAATAGCTGCTGTCCTAGTCACACAGCGATCTAGGAATTCCCTCAACGTGTATCTTTAGAGCATACGTACAAGTTATAATATACGTCGTATTAATCGTTATGAATAAGAAACGGATATAAGATGCTAAGGTGACTGCGCGAATCATTGCGTGAGTTTTATCCCTAGCGCATTCAAGTACACTGTCTTTTAAGTATTTTTTTAGTGTTTTCACGGTTACGTTTAGAAGCTGTATTAATTCAGTGGCATGTTGGGATTCACTAAAATGCACCTAAAATTATACCGAAATTATACGGTGTTTTTTTTTTTGAATTTCTTTCACTATTTTTACACCGTATAATTTGGGTGCAATTCACGACGCACATTGGTATTTTACCAAAATGTCACCCGATTGCTGCTCTTTTTATGCGTATCATTTTGGGTGTCATTTAAGTGTAGTCGAATTTGCTAGGGATATTGCGATGGGCTTATCGGGACTCAATAATAACTAGCAGTCCAAAAATGTGACATCACCGTGAGTTTATTGTGAACTTAATAACTAGAGGGGCAATTAAATCTAGTGAATAAGCCAGCAACTAGTGCTACGACTGCAATACTCATTTGAGAAAATAGCGGCTGTATGAATTTTCTTTTTATGTGTAACCATAGCTGCTTTGCGTAATATGAAAATTTCTAAGACATGTTTTCCTACGGTGCACGTCTCAAAATTCATACTTGACCGTGTAAATATTTTCTCAACTTGTTTGAAAGACAAATATACATTTCTCGAAGCTTTAGAAGCAGTCACAATTTGATGAATATAGTGTTCAGTTGCAATGCTGGTGATAATCCGGAAAAGCTGATGTTACAGGGTTAGACCATAGTCTATACTTATGATGCTGCAGAGGTTCTGATGGACCCACTGCTATGTCACATATACCAACGCTGACAAACCCGTGATTGGATCAGATTGTGAAAACACATACGTAAACACTCATTATTAGATGATGTATTGTCGATGTTATATCATTAGAAACTCTAGAAGTAGTGATGCTCAACGTTTGGGGTTACATTACCTGCCGACGCTCAGATCATGCTGGGCGTCCCAAATCAGAGTGTCTCTCGCCATATTCCTTATGGTATGAGCTCGTCTAGCTCGTCCCCCATTCCGCAGGCGATCCAGCTCGATCCCTTGGTTGGTGATCATATCCAATAAATGTTCTGTATTTGAAAATAAGACACATTAGAAAAGCCTTACTGACACTGATGTCTTCAATGTACGCTCTAGTGTGGAAACGAAGTACATCATACCGAGAAAATTCCAAATGTTCGGATGAAGACCACCGAGTTTTCGTTTCGCCTCATTATGAAACGACTCATTATGAAACGACAGAGGGCTCCACTGCGTTCGCAGGTAACGCATGAATTGAAGAATTGTCGGATGGTCCTCCGCAATCGCATCTGCCAAGTCATTTAGTAGGCCCAGCCCTTCGGCAAACCGTTCCGATGGTGCCAAAGGTAATGCCATCGACATCGCCAAAATTGATGTGCGAGCTCCTGACAACCCTAGGTGCCTCCATCGCCTTGCAAGAGCCTGATAGTAGGAGAAATTTCCAAGAATGAAGAATATTGTAGTAAACCACACATGCGCACGGGGGACAATATACAGGGTGATCCAGAATGAGGTATTTTCCTTCTACCAGTTGATTCCTCGTGAAAATCTAAGACGAAAATTATCAATGCTAAAATGTCGAGGGTGAAGCCGTTTTTAAATAACAGCCGTACAAAGTTAGCCAATATGAAAGCAGATACGAAACTGTCTCAGGGCCGCTACCGCCGGCCTGGCGGTCCTCGCGACGCGTCAGCGGCCACCGTGATCTCGCCAACTGACAAAACGACGATCGCGGCCCTGAGATAGTTTCGTATATGCTTTCGTACTGGCTAACTTTAAACGGCTCTCATCTGAAAACGGCTTCACCCTCGACATTTTAGCATTGACAATTTTCGTATTAGATTTTCACGAAGAATCCACTGATAGAAGGAAAACACCTCATTCTGGATCACCCTGTATAATATTATAGTATGTTTACTTGATTGAAGTGGAACCAGCAGCCGTGAAGGCTGGCTCTCGGAAATACTGCCCGTAACGAGCTCATGGCTGCGCGCTCATAGTCACCCATGATAAAGACGAGACTGTGAGACCGGGTGCTAGATAACTAATTTTCGAAAATACCGCCGTATATAACGCCCGAGTCCGTGCCCCGCATAACACGTATACAGCAGCGATACCCTGAGAAGAACAATCGGTTCATTTGTATCAAAGTTCCATATATTATTGGAGCATATTGAAAAAATCAGTGGTACGCACGGTGTCCATAACGCGTATATGGATCGTGTAAAGTTGGCAAATCGGCGGATGGTACGGTGCCACCTGAAAATAATCATACCGAAGAATGATATTGCACACAATTGGTTTGAGTTCTGTATAATCTTTAAGTAGCGTGATCCTTGCGCAAATAAGCTAGCATATCGTGCTTTAAAATTTGCAGCAACCCCCGAGATCGTAAAAAATAATTCTTGATGCCGAATACAATTTTTCGATAAAAATTATTTACTAATTCTTCACAACAAAATCAGCGTATATATAGGCGATTCCGCGCGAGAAGAATCAGTAAGAGGTCAGGTATTTTTTTAAAGTCTGCATGTCGGCTCGCGTATCAAAAACTTCGAACATTCCTTCCTCGAGAACAAAAAATGAGATGTTCGTGCTTTTCATTCATAAGCTTGAACACACTCCAAAGTTCATGTATGAATTTTTTTGGACCTTTCTGTATTTTTGGCGGATGTTGACAAAATTAGACAAAGTTAGTTTTAGAAAATGGAAAAAAAAAAATTTCTCTCGCAATATTAACCGCGAGTGATGCATTCGTTGAGAAAACCTTGCTGAACTTTTTAATTGTAAATATCTCGTTGAATTTTTCACTTATCGCAAAATCCATTGGCATAAAAATCTAACTCTGAGGTTTATTGGCGGATCTGAAAAAATATCTGACATCTCACTGATTTTTCTCACGTGAATTCGTCCATACGTATACTCGGAATCGGAAACCTTATGGTATACCACGTAAACTGATTACAATACGTAGACAAAACTGCGGTTTGGAGGTTTTCGTAGCGTGAATCTGAATCTGCACCCTGTACATATTGAGTATTGTCATCATAGTCTGTCAAGTGCTATACCTTAAATGTACCATCAACATAAATTTCACTGGAGGTTCCAAGAGCTCGAAGCATCTGGTTGCTGGAAAAGATTAGGGCTACCGAGCCGTCATCTCCCTCAACCATGCCGCGGTACACTGCCTCCGTAGGGGCGAATGTGTCCAGGGCATTCGCCAGATCGCGTAAGGTTTCCGGTATCTTCGGCCTCACTTTTGCACGCGCCCGTTGCATCGAACTTCTCATTTTGGCAAACGAAAGCTTCGGTGCGATAACAGGGTTTCTACAAAGGAATCAGGACTTAGATTTAATTGGTAATCCTAAGCGAGACAAAACATTTGAAACGTACAAATTTATCGCTAACGTTTCACCAATAGACGCTGTATGAAGTGATTGCTGGCTTAGATTATATTATCGACGGAATAAAAAAAAAACCTTCTGCACACGGCGTCAAAAATGTCTTTTAGTGGAGTGTTCGTCTCTGAAGCCAGATCTAACATTTCACGCTGCATACGTGACTCCTCGAGGATGGTTTCATTAGGTTCGTGATTTTCGTGAGGTCTGTAGACCTCGACGTGACCGTGTTCGTCAACCCGCGCGGCTCCTCGGCATCCCGTCGATGAGCGCGTTGAACATCGAAAAAGGTGGACGGACGTAGGATCAACGTGATACTGATACCCAAGCCCAACAAAAAGAAAAATGATACTCGTGTCCTTCGCATACATACCAAACGATATTAACGCATTTACCGCGAATTTCCTACATCTAAATTTTCAAATCCGCGGGCAGTACACAAATTGTTACGCGACTACAGTATGCAATGCACCAAGTTATTTAATAAAAGCTCATTGTAATCGATAACTGTTTTTTTTTTTTTATATCTGATGGTGGGTAAACGGTGCAAAACTACACAACCAAGTTTTGATGCTAACTTTTATCACGGTAATGAAGTATCATAGGCAAATCATAGAAAATGGAAGATTACCTCATATCGCAGTATTTATATCTTTTTGATAAATTATAGTCAAATGAAAATTAGAGCATATCGACAATTTATTGTAAGAGCCTGAGGGTCTGAAGCATCACAAATAGAACCAGAAATTAACGTATACATCTTTCCAGTCAACGACTAGGCGTGAACAATTGAGCGCGTTTAGTTTTTTCACCGATCCTAATCCTAGAAATTCAGCAATTTTTTTTTCAGCAATCATGACACTTCTTTATTTAGTCGACTATTGGGTAGACGAATATCTATCTTCCTAGACACTAACGACAGAAAGAGCTTCCAATATCCGTGTAAAAAAAAATGTACAATTTTTTTAATTTAAATTCTTTGATAAAATACAGCAATTGTTAAATGTATATTTAATGTGAAAATCCGGATTGAAAAGTACAAGCGAGCAAAGACGAACTAATTATAATCATGTGTAACTTACCGCAAAAGATTGCACCTCACGCTCAAATAGCCCTGAAAAGGGCTGTTTTATGAGAAAATAGAAAAGAACAGAAGAAGGTGTAAAATATTTGTCAAAAAAAGAATGGATCGAAAAATGAAAACAATCAAAAAAGTTATAGAATATAGGAATAGATATACGAAAAGGCAGCTATAGAAAAAAATGATTCGAAAAATTAGAACAATCAAGAAAGTTATAGAATATAGGAATAGATATACGAAAAGGCAGCTGTAGAAAAAAATGATTCGAAAAATTAGAACAATCAAGAAAGTTATAGAATATAGGAATAGATATACGAAAAGGCAGCTATAGAAAAAAATGACTCGAAGGATTAGAAAATGAACGAAATTGAAACACAAGTGTGGGAACTTAGGAGAATGATATTCAAAATCAATGATGCTAACTGTTCGACAAGGTACGAGTCAACTAACTTCTCCAGCGTGAGCTTCACCTATTCCCTTAACAACGAGTTGGCAAATAACGACGTAATAGCCAATGAGGAGGCTTTCTAGAACAATCCGAAAAATTTGAAAGAACTTCTCCTCCTCATGTCGGTAGTTATCAAAGCTACGTGCGATAACCGAGAACTTAAGGAGCGCGAAACATTGTAGGCAAGTCGGTTCATTTTAACCAAGCAAACTGAAAAACAAGATTTTTTCGCGTTTCTCGATGGAAAACATTTTTTAAACCGAGTATATCTCAACAGTTTCAAACTTTCACGTTCCGATTAATACATAGACAGATTTTCCGACCAATTGGCTATCGGGAAAAAGCCCATCAAAATACGATCATTTTACTCGAAGTTATGATTGACAATCCGAATGGGGTTCCACAGACCCCAGTGTGGCAAGTATATCTCCGAAAATGAAGTGTGGAATGCTAGGCTTTATGTCAAAAAAATTGTAATCTAGTAACGTTATATAGATTATCATAGACTATTCCCATCTATATTAAACATCAAAATCCGGAGCAGCCCAGCCTTGGTAATTGAATCGAAAGTATCGATGTGATACAGGAGTCCATACCCGCTCACAATCAGTTTTAAAAATGAGCAATGACAATCAACAGAAGGTGTCGCAAATTTGTGCCGCCTGCACTTTTAACGCCTTCGTCGAGATTTTTCTTCAAAATAGAGCAAAATTGCAAGTAGACAATTGTGTAGAACGTAGAATTACCTATAGAAAGGTCAGAAGTGGCATGATTTCTATGTCCAAAACCTGAGCCGTGAGAGGAGTCCGAAAATATGATTTTTTTTTCATTTGCCGTGTTTCACACGTCATTCAAAATTTCCTTATATTATAAGAGCGTTTAATTGAACAGCTGGAAAAATTCATGGCTGATATCAGCCCAAAAGTAATTTGTCTATAACGAAAAATAATATTTTTTGTTAAGATTGGATTTTTAGCCGATTGATGAAAATTTTTATTTCATTCTCCCTAATTTTAACATATTTCATGAAATAGTTCTGTCGTTATCTTTCTATCCCCGGAAATCCGATCTCAGTTTTCATGGTAGAGTCGATGGTTTTGCCGTGAATATATCGTTAAGGGAAGACGCTCCGGAGATTTTGACCAAAATCGTTTAAAAAATCGATTTTGCGTGTTTGCCGGAAATATACTCCAGGGGCCTGTCCCTACCTTGTGAGAAATATTCAAGGCCCTGTGATTTTTTTTAATTCATGGGCAGCTGATTTTATGAATAAAATTGACAAAAAAAATAGTTTTTCCGATAATAAACTTCTAGAATCTCGTCCAGCTATTGGAAATACCATTAAATGTAAGTTTCATAAAAAATGAAGTCAACGTGTAAACTACGTGGCCAAATGTATGAGAACTGCTGGAGCGCTCCAGGTATAACATTTCTTCCTAAACCTTCTTTCTTCGTTTCAAAAACAACTTCTATAGGACAAAATGTGAAACATGATAATGTGAAGAAGGCCAATACCGCTACGCTGAAAACTCCTTGCGTCATAATTGTGCTCTGAGTAACTTCTTCTTGGCAGTGGAAGTTCCCATCTACCTTATGCACAAAATCACAAATCGGATTTTTTATACTGTGAAAGGAACATACTTTTCAAGTCTCAAATAACATGAATAATGCAAAAAATGTAGAACTGAAAATATGAAATGCCCTTAAAAAATAACGAGTAATTTAGTTTCAAATCCAATTTGCAAAATCCTTCGCCTTAGGCCGCTGGAGACTCAAGTTAAAGATGAATATAATGCAATTGAAATTGCGATGCAAGGAGCATTTTGAAGTTCAGTATGTATTGACCATTGAACGTTGCGTAACCTCTACGTTTCTTAAGTAATCTTCGAGCTCAAGGCGGTTACCCCCCGCGCAGATTGTTCGGATGACTGGCCGCAGTCCATGATTAAAGATTGATTCACGGTAAAACCGTGAGGTCTACGATGGAAACTGAATCAATTAAATTCTGGAGGAATAGTATGATAAATAATGACACCCAAAGCTGATTATCGTCCGACAATTAATTCATGAGATATGTTAAATTCGGGAAAAATAAAATAAAATTTTCACACATCTGCCAAACGTAACATGTTGAAAAAAATATTGTTTTTCATCATGGACAAATTACTTTGGGGGTCAGTATAGGCTATGATTTTTTCAGCTTTTCGATGCAATGCTGTTATATTGTAAGGAAATTGTGAATGACGTATGAGGTGCAGCGAATGCGATAGAAAATATCATATTTTCGCACGCAACATTGAATAGTTTTTCCGGGGAAGGCATTCAAAGTGCATGCGACACAAATTTTCGACACTTTTTGTCCATTCTCATTGTTTATTTATAAAAGTCAGCAGGTACATGAATTCCGCAATTTTGGTTTCTTCCCCACATTGATACTCTTTATTTAATCACTAGGCGCAGTGGACTGCCCTATTAGGTTCCGCAAGCACTCTCTCTTCCGTGAAAAAACTCTCAAAAACTGATATACATGTACTACCTACATAATCATACATATTCTGTGGGAATATCGATATGTTTGATGTTCATGATTTCCAACATTTTCCTACAATTCCCGTCGTTTGCCCGATCTTGAAGCGTATTTGCCAACCATTTATTTTATTACGGTTTCCAGTTGGCCGTTTGAATACTTCGAACTGTGAAAAATACGATTCTTCCCACTGAGCCCCTCGTCGTTATAACAGGCGCAATCAAGTAAAATCCTTCACTGGAAATAGACTCCTATAGAAAAGCCGAAACAAAAATATCGGCGGAATCCTCATTCCATTCCATTATACGAAATAGATACCTTTTTTTTCTACAGTGACGTTCATCATTTCATGTTTTTAAATCTCTCCTGCAGAGATGCTGCGCCGTGCCGCGTTGAATATTGCTTTTTTTTATTTTTAATAATACTTTAGTTACTATTATTATTCCGGCAGACGGAATTTAAAAAAAATCGTATACGCTTGCGCTTTTCACAAATTGGAGGTACGAAGCAAAATTCGACGCACATGGAGAAGTGTATCACCGACTCATCGCCGCGGATTGTCGGTACTTCGCACCGCTGTGCCACATTCTATTTAAAAAGGCACCATTAACTTTCAAGCGCTACCTGTGTGAACAAGCGTTGCAGAATTAATATCGGTAGATGAGAATAACGTTGCAGGATTTCAGCATCTAGCTGCTACGATCGACGCTTTGCACAGTGCACAAACTGAAACGCTTCATGTAATCCAAGTATCATTCTTCAAAATTAAGGGGACGGGATCAGTTCATACAAATTTTCGTTATCGTGGGAGATTTATAGATACGAACGCTTGGCACAGGTACTTCGCCTCCATGGCCGTTTGCTTCCTTTCAACGCAGGGGTAATGAATTTTAACTTATGTACTCATTAAATTGGATCGCATTAGGGTTCTATGGATAGTACAATTACCGTTCACTTACCTGGGCGCGTCCTATTTGTCTCATGGTCAAATCTTGAATCTAACTTATCAATTCACAATATTCACTGCGTTAAAAAACTTGGCCGTTACGGATGTCCGTTACCGAACTTTGACTCGGTGAAAAATCCTCGTAAAATCAAGAAACGGTTGAAGTTGTTTCCCCAAAAGAGCTTCAACCGAAAAAGGATGCCACTGAGTTTCTCAAAAACTTACAATTTTTGTCTGAAGCATAGCTTAGTAAAACTCAGTGTCTCCACAATATTTCACACCCGGCGAATGGAATTTCATGCGTCTGTATTTCGTACACCTTAAAGAACGCCCAAGGTGCCGAAACTCCAATGAACTTTGAACTTCAAAGACTTACTGTTCTCAAATTACTTCAATTCAGCTTTTAATTTTGAGCAGAGAGGTGATTCTATATATATTTGCACAAGAATTTATTTCTTTTTCTCTCTAGTGAAGTCTGCTCGTTCATACTGAAATCGCCTTCTTGGGATAGGATTGAAAGCAGTATAAAATTGTATTTTTTAGAATATAATGGTCTCTTCACATCATTCCCCTAAATTCAAATTGATCTTGTTACTTCGAGCTGTGAGCTCAAGAAGATTCGGAGAACTGAAATATGTGAAAGAGTATGTGATTTTTGTTTCAAAATCTGATCAACAATAACATAAATACTGTTCAAATGAGAACTTCAGTTAAATTATCGAATTATTTTATTGACCCTTACAAAATGAATATAGGTGATGAACAATTAGATCGCGTTTGAAGATACGATAAGTTGAATCGGAGCTACGGCGGTCTCGAAAGAAAAATTACAAAAATTTTGACTATATAATCCAATAATGGAGCACAATGATGAGCAGAACAAGGATTCACGCATTGTGAAACGTACGCGCGTCCCCTCAGATCATGGTTTGCCTAAGATTTCCAGCTTATCACACGCTCATACTTATAGATATTCATTCGTTCAATACGTTCAGTGTTTGGGTACAATCGACGAAGATTAAAAAATGGATGTAGAGACTCACTGACATCACCACCTCGATCAGCTCCACCCCGTAAGATGAGCTGAAGAATTTTCTTGTACTAATGATCGTACAGAATGTCGTTTGTAGCAACAATTCTGTCGGAAGGATTCTGTAGGAAAGATTCTGTAGGAACGATTCTGTAGGAACGATTCTGTAGGAAGAATTCTGTAGGAACGATTCTGTAGGAAAGATTCTGTAGGAACGATTCTGTAGGAAAAATTCCGTAGGACATTTTGATACCTGCTGTAGGATCGCTCATCGCAGCATTTATATTCTGTAGGACTGCGCTATGGAGCATAATTATTCTGCAGGAAAGATTCCTTTGCTCTGCGAAAATTATTTCTGTAGGATCGGTCATGGATACGATCTGTAGGAATCCTCAAAGTGGAAATTTGATTCTGTAGGATCGCGTTATGCAGGATAATTTTTCTGTAGGAAAGATTCTGTAGGAACGATTCTGTAGGACTTTCACTATGTAGGACATATTTCTGTAGGATCGGTCTCCTTCGGAAAAGACTCATGAATGGTGTGTACTTTACGCTCATTGACGTAGGCACCCGTTGTAATGTTACACTCGACTCGTAATGCGTTGACTTTGAGAATAGCTACAGGAAGGTCAGACTCGTGAACTTGATCAGCTTGCAAAACACGTGGAGTGAAACCCAATAGGCTGCCTATAGAATCGCTCGGCAGAAAATTTACAGGGTGACTACATTTGATTTCGCTGCAAAATGTATTCTTATTCGGTTTGATGTTGATGGTGATACCCTTATTCGACAAGACACCCTGTAGGTAACTCTCTATATCCTCTATTTCATAGCTACCAGTGGGTATAGTAACTACTTCTTTACCCAGGTAAATCTTGTTGTGACCAACATCTACATTAGGAATCGAATTAAAAGTCAGGAATTCAACGAGACCGAGGGAATAATTCTTGAGATGGGAAAGTTCAATGGGAGGAAAGTATTAAGTCTCAAGAACCGAGGAGTTCCCCGATACGGTTAGCGTGAACGAATCGTCCATGACTACTGCGAAAATCAAACTGAGTTCGAGGAATTACGCTGCATGTTTATATAGAAACTCGAGACACAAGTGACCGCAGTTGAACGTATTGTAGTCTTGATATCTTTCATCGTTATATTTGACGCTACCAACGCCAAGGTATCTGACGAGGTCCGATCTTGGAATATTACAAGACGGGCGAAGTAATCTAGATAACGTTTTCGGTGTACGCAAACTCGCTCACGACAGGTTAATGATGGGTGACTCACCGATAAGTTTTGAGAATGATTTCATTCATGTAGGTGACATGCGCTTTACAAAGACAAGAGGTTTGTTCGAACTATTATTCAAGAAGATTCCCGATGAGATCTACGTGAGTTCAGATGACATCCGAAATTATAAACAAATCGTATCTGCAACGAATGCACATCGAAAATACTACAAAACTGGTCAACCTGTTCGGGACTTGAACAACCCCAAGTTCAAAAAGTTTATAGCACAAGCCTTCACCGTTTCACTTGCACGCAAGGGTCAAGGTGTGCTACCGGAGTTTATGGTTGCCCGAGAAGGTAGAGGAACGGACTATGTTCACTGGGATGATCCCAACGAGCTGGTGGAACGTTTGCGTTTGCTTCTAGCTTCCCAAGCAGCTGGAAACTCGAGTCACTCCAATGAAATTGTATCAATAATCGAAGAATTACGCGAAGCTGGTATCATTTATTAACCAACATCTATCCATTTTTACCGTGATTTCCAAGATGAGCGTTGATGTGTTCGGACGACAGTTGGACAAGGGTGCAGCTGTAAGCGGTCGTGGCCCTCCCGGTGTGGGTTTAAGTTCACCACCGACGGACATTACGATATAGACAATAAGAGGCTGTGCAACGTCGCCAATCCCGTGCAGCAAAGTGACGCCGTTACTATGAATCTCATGCGACAGGAGATTGACCTCGTGAGAAACGAAATCCTCTCGATGATACATGCTTCGGACTCCCGCATAACAGATGCTCTGCGCACCCTAGGTGTTGATATTGAAGCAAGTCAAGACCTGTCGACTCGCACCGCCAAGATCATTCTTGAGCTGGACACCAGACTGACAGTGTTGGAAAATGAACGAGAAAAAGCTAGCACTCGTGACGGAGCTGCATAGACCAGCTCGAGAAAACTATCAACGTCGTCGTGTAGATGTTCGCGGTTTGGATGAAACCTGGCAAGCGGATCTCGTTGATATGGCAGCTTACGCAGGAGCAAATAAAGGTTACAAATACATGCTCACCGTCATCGATATATACTCCAAGTATGCTTGGGCCGTGCCAATGAAGAGTAAGACCGGTAGAGATACCGCGAGTGCTATGGAATCTGTACTCGTACAGGGACGTACCCCGAAGAATTTACACGTTGACAGAGGCGGAGAATTTTATAATTCAAATTTCGATTCCGTCATGAGACGATATAATATTAAATTATACTCAACCTTTAGTAATTTGAAGGCATCAATCTGTGAGCGCTTTAATCGTACGCTGAAAAACAAAATGTGGATGCAGTTCAGTCTGCACGGGAATTACAAGTGGATAGACATTCTGTCTGATTTGGTTTCGGCTTACAACAACTCTAAACATCGGACTATTCGCATGAAGCCAAAGAACGTTTCCCCTAGAAATGAGCGAACATCACTGCAGACTGTATACCAAAGAGTTCGAGTCAGATCTGACAAGCCGGCAAAGTTCAAAGTTGGAGATAAAGTCCGAATCAGCAAATACAAGAATGTTTTTGAGAAAGGATATACGCCAAATCGGACGACTGAAATATTCACGATTATCCAAGTATTAAATACTGATCCAGTAACGTACAAGCCTAATGACTATCAGGATCAGCCCATAGCAGGTGGCTTCTACGAACAGGAACTTCTCAAAGTTACGAATTCCGACATCTACCTGGTGGAGAAAGTGCTCAAGAGACGTGGAAACAAGCTATTTGTAAAATGGTTAGGATTCAATAATACACAAAATAGTTGGATAAATAAGTCTGACTTGTAAGGTTTATTAATAAAGAAACAATATTTGACAAGTATACGTTTATTTATTCTACACAGTCTTATCGTAACCCCACGGAAGCGTGTCCGTCGTGTCAGGAAATATGATCCTCTTGTCGTCGTTCCAGCTCAGCGCTATCTTCCTCTGCGACACCGTATGAACCTGATGATTCTTGCTTTGAATTAAATTTTGACTTTTTGTTAAATTTCGATGCTGCAGAGCACATTGTAGGTAGTCATCGAACGTTATGGTTCTCGGTGTTGCCCCTTTGACTCCCTTAGCACGTTTCTGCTCTCTATTTTCACCTAAAACCTTGAAGGAATATAATTTAGCTCTTAAGCCTACAAACTCAGTCATTATCTTTCCATTATTTTCGTCTTTCATTAATCCCAATATTTTTTTGTTGACCAGCGGCATCTTGTAAATATTTTCCGAAGGATAGTCGGAGGTATCAAATCGGTCCAAATCGCGTTTCATGTGCTCATATATATCGGGTAAGGTAAAGTGATATATGAGACTATCCGTGTCGGTATACATAAGCTTTGCTTGGTCACCAAATCTGCTTTTTATGTAATTATAATGAAAATCATAAATGTAGGTTTTAGCGAGATCCATAATAGAAAATCCTCCGTATATAGGTTTATTGAATTTAATTTTCGTCCGATTCAACTCAATTATCGTCATATCTTCACCGAATACGGTACTGCTATGAAAATTTGGTTTAGCGATAAGCCCTCTCGCACCGTATCTACCATCCCACTTTGTAACTAGCCTCACGTCTCTATGTTTTCTAACGTTTTCCATGGTTTTCCCGAAAACAGCGTCATTCATAAGTTTGTAAGTTCTTTTCGAAGTCGTTGTTGGACTTTTTACGCAATTCAGTATTCAAATTGATATATTTTTTGAGCCACGATGCTTGCTTGAATTTCAATACTCGATGGATTTTCGTTAACTTCATACCTGAACTCAAACACTGCTTCAAAACCTTGTAGTGGATGACGTATTGCTGTTTTGAGAAAAGGGTAGTTGTTAATTTAGAATTTTTGCAAGTCGAAAGAGGTGGGATGTAATGCTCCGGACACAACGGTAAGTCTTTGTGAGAGTCCTGAAGTTCTCGCGGATATTCTAAATCTACCTCAAGTATGTAACCGATGGAGGATTCATCCGAGATATCCAAAACATCGAGGTGTTCGAAATTCGACATCCATTCGAAGGAACTATACGGTAGGTAATGACTCATAGCTGCACCATATAGATTATTAACATCGAAATACATGGGGTATGATTCTTCCCGATTCGGATCAAATGCTGTCCCCATGTATCTGTTGTTGGCTTTAGCGTATCTATTAGAGCATCGAGCTACGCCGCCGCGAATGCCTCTTTCTATAAACATCAACATATCAATGTCGACGAGGAGCTCGAGTTCAACACCCGTGCACTTGAGCATCGCGTCAAACGAGAGGCCCGGCGCCGTATAATAATGTAACGGATCTAACTTATAAGTGGACCAACAATTACTTCTAAAATTTTGAAAAATATCCGCTAAAAGGAGCACATCCGTTTGCAGATACAAGTCCGAATATTGACCTAAAGTTTTGACTTGAAAAGTTTGCCAAACATTACACGCGTGTAAATAATTATCCTCTGAAATACCCACATCATTTAATTTTGAATAAAATTTTTCTATGGGAGGTAACTGTGTTTCTTCAAGACTCTGCCAACTGTCTACGTACTCGTAGGGAAACACACCTTTCCTGGTCAATAACTGAAATTCTTCAACGCTTCCGCAGTGTTTACGCGTGATTAGTTTCTGCTCGTCGTTCAGATAAGACGCTAATTTTTCTAGACTACCCGGCATGAATCTGAACGAATCAATAAACCTAAAATGTATAGATGTTCCTTTCACACTCTTTGTAAAGGAAATATATCTATCCTTGTTGATCGGTAAGAGAGTCAACGAGCCTTCAAAAGATGTTGCCAACGTTTCAATCAAGAAATGTGAGTCGTAACCTGATAAGTTATGAAAGACCACCGGAATGACGTGCGAATCTTTGTAATTTAAATTGCATCCTTCGTGCGCTGCACCACGATATTTGCTTGTAAAATGGCAATGATCGCGATGTTTCACCTCTCGATGTTTGAATGGTTTTTCACAAATGTGACAAGTCTGAGCCGAATGAAATGCTTGTTTCTGGGAATGACTCAACGATTCCATAGGTATGATACACTTGAAATAAGATTCCAAGGCTTGAGTCAATTCTTCCAACTCGTTCACAAACCACTCTATACAATCCTTCCCGCGATTGATTCTGAATTTGGAAACTGAATCGTCAAAGGTGCAATGTAAATAGTAGGCAATACTGTATGGAACATGTTTTTCATGCACCCTCCTATTCTCGGACGTATCGTTAACCGGTTGCAAGAGACATTCCAGATCAGCGTAAATACAAAACGGTATATTTTCTTTATGTTTGAAGGTTTTGAATTTCAAGATCTTATCTTTTTCGTCCGGTAATATCACTCTACATTTATTCAGATTCGCGCAATCAATCCGGTGTTTGGTTAAACAATTTTCAGTCTGAAAATGACTCAAACACCTGTCACACAACCAGCTACGATGGTCATGCTTTGAAATTTGTGAACTTAACAGTCGAGACAAATTTTTAATCCATGCAAAATGATATATTGTATCGTTAACATCATCAATTTCGTTTGACTCGATATTAGTTTCTAACACAAGAAGATGTATGGTAGACTTGTCTGATTTTACTTCACTCAAATAAAGAGGTACTATTTGATGATCATCTATACCGTAAACATTGATCGTAAGATCATTTAATTTTTCAAACTTCGAAATTTTATCGAGACTCATGGAAAAATTCGGACCTTCATACCTTAGCACTGTGCGGATAAGAAGTCGTCCTATTCACATTTTTACACGCGGGAAAAAGGGCTGCTGTGACCAACCAGAGAAAACAGTACGGATCGTCGTTCATAATATGTACCACCGCCTTTTTATCTTGTATATGCTTCGGTAGCTGTATGTAAGTAGATATACCTCCTCGCAGTGGTACATATTTATTGATATTCACAACCATATTTATAATTTCAGTCAACGACCATCCCGAGTCCTTTTCCTGGAAGTCTTCGATTTCGACTAACAATTTCTCCTTCACGTTCTCATCGAACCATTCATCAATGTACGTCGCTGGTAAAATAGCTTCATTTTTGGTATTGGAGAACTTCATTTCTTCGATAATTTCACCGTCTTTTACAGTTTCGAATTTGCAGGACAACACTACATTTACTTTCAAGTTTCCGTCTTTCCGAAGCATATTCTTAAATCTGGGGATGATTAGTTTTTTCGAATCATCTAGAAAATGTTTCAGATCTTTGTGTTGCAGATTCGCTATCATCCCAGTTCCTATTCTTCCTTTGAAAGCTGACTCTAAATCCTCCCACTTTACTCTGTCACTTCTCCGCAGTCTCCTCACACCTTCCCCTGTTTTTCGACACTGCTCAAACCGCGCTTTCAATGATTTCAAGATTCCTATTGTTGTCAAAATTCTTGTTTTTTCTCCGATCGTTGAAGCGGATTTTCGTAAAATTTTGTTCAAAAGCCTAATGTTTTGAGTTCCAAATCTAATCCACTTCTGTGTTTCCGTAGTCGATGATTTCTCTTTCAGAATTTCATAAGCATTTTGCATAATGCTGATGAGTTTAAGACATTTAGCCGCATCCATTTTCGTGATTACTAACAACAATTGTACACCGCAAAAGTTCAAGCGCGAATGGTTCTTGAATACCGAGGAGGAGTCATTTTATAGGTCAGCACCATCGACAAATTCTGAGAACTGTGAAATTTGATCCGAGAACCCTTTTTACAGAATGTTCTCGAAGCAAGTCTTAATCAAATGCAATTTGATCAGCATGGAAGTTTCGTATACTATAAGATAAGAGATAGGTTTGTGAGGATATTATTCATATAATACGTTTATTAATCATATTGTTCATACAAGTGAGAATCACATATAGATGATGGTCAACCTTTGATAATTTGATATCATTGCATGAATGTATTACCTCTACTACGAATATATAATTATTACACAGACACATCGAAATATTAACATATTTGTGTATAGAAATAGGTTCAGAGTTAAAAATCATTTGTTTTCATAGTTGAATTCGATTTGATTGAATTGTCCCCCGAGGTAGCGCATCATCAGTCTATCCTCTTCACATGCTCCCATCATCTTTTGGAGAAGATCCGCGTCGTCGTTCAGAATTTTTGTCATTCGAGCTGGTAGAAATACCGAGCAGCTGTTATTCACATCAACCATGAATCTGGCTCCAAATTTAGTCTGAACTTTGCGGATGTTGCTGATTTGGTGATCTTTGAACACTTCCAGATCCGTCAATTTCTTAGTTGGAAGAAACTCCTCCAGCCGACCGATTTTATTAATCTTCGTAAGGTCCATGCTTTTCTTGGATTCAAATTTTGATATTCCTTAGTCTGCCTGTGATTTGATTCAGATTAGACTTGGCTTCGATTAGACTTTTCACTTCTTCGATATTTCTCAGCAGTAGATGTAATCGTATTTTCAGTTCTCTTCGCTGCTCTTGCAGGTTATTCTGCATTACTCGAAGATCGGTTGAAGACTAACTGTCGGCTTAAAATTTCCCTTTCTTTTATATACCCTACACCCTTCCATTAATTTTCTAGAACATTCCAAAAAATCTTTTTTGCACGTGTCACAACTTGAAGGTTATTCCGAGAACCATTCTTCTGAGAATCATTAGGCTAATCGTATTTTTGCATCCTTAGGTAACTCGATAATCATATTTTCGCGTAACTCGATCCGAACAGGATGCCAAATAATTCCAGGAACTGCCCGAAGGAAGCTTCTAGAACTGACCCAGGGCTTGGAATCTCATTTCGGAAACGTGTGACGTCATATTAAGAGTGTGTGCCGCTAATACAAGGGTGTGGGACGTCATATTAAGGGTGCGTGCCGCTAATATAAGGGTGTGTGACGTCATATTAAGAGTGTGTGCCGCTAATACGAGGGTGTGTGACGTCATATTAAGGGTGCGTGCCGCTAATATAAGGGTGTGTGACGTCAATTCAAGGGTGTGTGCCGTCAATTCAAGGGTGTGTGCCGTCGATTCAAGGGTATGTGCCGTCGATTCAAGGGTGTGTGCCGTCAGTTCTAGAGCGGACGACGCCATCTAGATGACGACATTTTAAGGGACCGAGAGATCTGCTGACGTCATCGTGCCAGACCCTCACACGGACACGGACGGCGCACGCATGTGTGTGAGCGTGTACGTGTGCACTAACACGCGGTGAGCCAGAACCGGCCTTGTATATCTACTGACGGGCTTAAGAATGACCTGTCGCTACCACCATCGATTATTCCTTTCGTTTCTTCGCCGAAAATTGAAATCTTTACCGGTATTCTAACTACTTTAGCTGGCTCTTTTAATTCATGACTGCCACGGTAAATACGACGTTGAGTTAACCGATAGATTATATGGTGTGGTAACCGCGGTGGTATCCAATTTTGTAATGAATCCTTATCTAACTGGGGAACGTGATCATAGTTGATGATGTCTTCTTGATCGATTATTTCATCGCGCATTGTCGACTAATTTACTGGTTCGTTTACAGATTCGCTGAAACAATTCAGTCTTTCATTTCCATTGTTTTGGAGTGAGAACTGGTCTTCATCATCCGAGATCTCGTATTCGCTATCGGTTAAGTTAATAATGTTCAAGCTCGTGTTTTGTTCTAATTGATTTTCGATTTGATTATTCAGTTTGCATCCAGTGCTAACGCTTGGCTTATCTAAGTTTTTTATTTGTTCGATATTACTAATTGTTTCGCGTTTTTCGTTAGGTTCTACCGGACCGACTTTACTTCCTACCTCGACTTCGCCCTGAGGTACAGTAATTTGAGGATGAATTACTGCGGGCTGTTCGCGTTTCCCTGTTGAGTTGGGCAATTTTTAGTTTCGTGGCCTATTTGACGACAACTATAACAAACAATTTGCCGGTCGCTTTTGCAATACCGAGCAGTGTGTCCTGTCTGGCCACAATTTACGCAAAACAACTTACTTGGGTCAAAAGGAGGTTTATTTTGAATAAATTTGGGTCGTTCGGTAGCGGAGCTAGTGGCTTTATTTTGACCTGCTTTATCGAAACGTTCCAAATTCTGTTCTAGTCTCTGCGAGTTAGAGGTTTCGAATCGGATGACTTTGAAGATCTCTTTGAATCTATTGAACTTTTGTTATTTCTAATGAACTTCAATCCGATTTCTGGTTCTGCTTCTTGATCAGTGAAATTTTGTTCATCGCTCGCTGTATTGTCTTCGTCTGATTCATCGGACGAATAAGTTTGTCCCTGCATGACTTTTAATTCGGGAGCTCTCGCTGAGCGTCTACTACTGTTATTGTTATGCTGTGCGTTAGACCTTTGATACAGGTAGCTTCTTTCGTTAATATAATGGAAGAAATTGTGTATAGTTAACGTGACCAAGATTTAAAACTTTGCAGGTTAAACGCGGATTGAATTTTGTTAGAATTTGTCTAAGTTGTTCTCTGAAAAGTGGAGGAGTCTGCATACGCTCGAAAATAAGTCGCGCTCGACAAGCGAATTCGGCTAACCATTCATCTTTTTCCACTATCAGATCGCGAACTTCATATAACAAGTCAGCGTCGGCTTTTTTAACTACCCAATCGCCGCGGAAAGCTCTGACGAAATCTTTCCATGAACGCCATGATGCCTTGTTTACGAGGTAATTCCTTCGAATTCCTTCGAATAATTTTGACAAACAAGGGACAAATAAATCCTTTTGTATGCCGCTGGATGATAAAAGGTCTTTTAAAATTAGCAAAAATTGTTCCGGGTCTTTTTCCGTTTTAGGAAAAGATATTTTCCATGAATTGACAACTTGACCGATTTTTAACGCTGAAGGTCGGTAATCATTGTTGGAATTAGGATAATGACTTTCATTCCTACTGTAAGATCTGTGTTGTGCTGTTTGTCTGGCTTGTGTACCTGAGCTAGTGGCAGGGTTAACCGGATGACGGTATTGATCATCGTCGCTAGAGTCGCTAGATCTCCAGGATAAATTTCCTCTACTCGTTCTAGGTAATTGATAATCAACTGCCGCGAACTGTGTCGATGATGCTAAATTATTCGAATTAAAGGAGTAAGTTGATGCGCGACTGATGCTACGGGCTCGATCATTTGAGCTTGACTGTGTTGCACTTCGCTGGCTTACAGGTGGGTTTTGAAAGTCTACCGGTGAATTTAACATTCGTCGATATTGTTGTTCGGTAACAAAAGCTTCTTCGTCGACAATCTGACCATTAGGTCAAGGTCGACCGATTTTAACTCTAATGAAATACGGTATTGTTTGTTCAGGGGGTTGCATAGTATTATTTACTGCATGCAAAGGCTGAATGTTCGCGTTAAAGGGGTTTGATCTTTCTGGTGCATTTAAGCTTGAATGAAAATGTACATGACGTAATTCCCTTTCAACTGAACCGCTTGTAACTACCGATGGATTCGATCTTCGATCCTGTGTGTTTTCATTAATATATGCATTCTCAGCTGGTGGCCTATAACCTGAGGAATTCGTAGGACCTTCACTACGAGAGTATTGAGTAAAAGCACTAGACAATTGGTTAGCTTTCTTATTTCGTACGGGAACAGGCGCTTGTTGTTGTTTACTATGACTTCGTCGATCTAAGTCTACCGCTTCGTCGTCTGCTGAATAATCCGTTTCATCTTCATTAGGATGACTATCTGTGTTTTCATTCGGACCGTTTTCTTCCGATTCTTTGTCTAACATTCGAATGACTAATCCGTTAATTTTATCCAGAAGGGCATTTACCGTGCCTTCGATAACGTACATTCGACTAACAATAGGCTGTACAGCTTGACTAAATAACGGTGATTGAACTAATTGATCGACTGTGAGGGGGGGGCGTATTTACATTATTTCTTTGCCCTCTTCCCTCAGGTGATGTTTGTGACAAGTCTACCCCGGAAAGATCTTGGCTAAAATTTCCCCGCATATTGTAACCTTTTTGTTAATTTTTATCGAGTTGAAGACAGATAAAAATTTGCAGTTATTGTGAGTAATTTGTCCGGAAGGGACTCGGAGCAGCGCGTACGAAAATTTAAAGAAATCGTATCCCTTGTTGTGGAGTTGGCTGGGTATTAACCCTCCAGTGAAGCCACCTTCCTGTTGCACGGATTCGGATGGGAATTATACCTCCACCAGAACCGTCTCCTACAGAACAGGGACGCTTTCGCGACCGTGTCTGCCTATCAGACTTGGTACTAACGCTATCACCCAGACACGTATAGCTATTATAGCTCTATAAGTGCTGTCAGTAATAGGTCTGACCGAAGCTGTCTCTAGCTAAGATTCTCTTGTTATATCCTGAAAACGTAAGGGTGTTAATATGGCAGATAAACAACCAATTCCTTATGAGTCAGAATAAATTTTATCTCAAATCGATATTAAATGATATTGGTTGCAACCAGTTGTACAAAAAAAAATATAATAAAGAATTTTATAACTATTTATACATTTAATTTAGTTGAAGCCAATAGTAAAACAAAAAAATAAATAAAATAATTTCTCCGAATTATCAAGAACCGATTTAAGCTTATCGTGTGTTCGTAACTTTGCTCAAAGGTAAACTCAGTCAGATAAGTATTTGTTCAAGGCGAAATTGCGATGATTTTTTAAGCTAGGATAACCTATAAATATCCAAATTAGTATTTATAATTTGGATTTAAGTTATTCTACAATATGTAAGTTTGATTGAAATGGTAAATTTATGAAACTAATAATATCAAGAAATATTTTTATGGGCCTCGCGAATAGCAATTTTTGACAATTCCGAAATGGCAAGTTGAAGCTAAGAAGACAAACTCAATTTTAGCAGTTTGCTTGAAGATAGGATACTAGTGGATACGATGGGCGCTTTGCCACGAATCGCTCCCTGAGCGCCGCAGCTGCGCGACTTTTATACTCGTGGTGACGTCATCGCGTGATCCCGTGCGCTGCGCGGTTGATAGTGCGCGATCGGCTTGTTGATGTATGCCGAACGGTTATAATATGTTGACTCATATTTGGGCTTAGACGACTACCGCTTGGCATATTGCGCTCGCTTTGTTTTAACGCAGTATTTTCGGTTGACAAATCGGCTGAGCTTATTGGGTTTTCCGTTGTATTCACCCTACCTTTCTTTATCTGCTTTTGATTTTGCTTTCGTTTAGGTGGTGAATAGGCTACAAACATTGTTTGCAATTTCAGTTCCCTTAAGCCCTATAATCCTTGCCAGAATCTAATCCGATAATTGTTTATTAAAATTCTTAAACTAGTTCTTGTTAATTTCTTGAGAGTTTTCTCAATTTTTAAATAAGCGGCCTACGCCGTATCTATTTTCTTCACGTAATGAGATTAAATTTTACAGCAGTAGGGTTACTCGCTAATTGCCGCTAAACTCGCTTTGATAAATGACCGAAACAAGATTCTAGTCACCTAACAAATTCATTTAAATTTTCAACAATGTGCAATGTGCAAGGTACAAAATAATTTCGTCGGTATGCTGGAGCAAGATCTCAACATCGACGAACTATAACAATGGCATTTAATACGATGTACAAAATTGACGTTCAATCAAATCATTCGTTCGTGCCTATCAATAGGCGAGAGCAAGATCTACATCTACTGACAAATCAACGAATTTTTTCATAATTTGATCGTTACTAATTTACAATTTTACAATTTGGCGCTCTTAGTATATACGATGTACGATTATTTATTTTCGTTAAGCAATCATCAACAGACGGGAGCAAGATCTTCATCTATGGGCAATAACTAACTTTGATTCATTTTTACTAAATTAACAAATTTCCGAATTGTGACTTTTGCAATATTCATCGTGCGTACGGTTTTGAATTTATCTCCTACTAGTTCATCGACAGGTCAGAGCAAGATCTGGTCCCGATGACGTGAATTAGCAGACATATTCTTATACTATATTACAGTGTGACAAAATGAATAGAATAAATAATAGAAAGAAAACATTTAGGATAAATAGACAGAGATATGAGAGAGAGAGAGAAACGATCTTCACGATAGCTTTGTTTACGTTTAGACTCAGCCGTGTGCCTCGGCGTATGTTATTATACTATTGCTAGGCTGGTCTCAAATTCCAACACTCTACTATTTGAATTCGGACAAGGATATTTCAACGATTTTAATTTACTATTTTTAGTTCAATTTTTCCCAAACTTGCCCCACGTTGGGCGCCATTCAGACAGTAGCGTTTTCCTCCCCTCGTCAATCTCGACCGATTATCAAATATAACTTAATAATTACGACGAAATCGACTGTTTTATTAAACGCTTCCACTCGACGCGGCCTGGGTCATGTGCTGTCGAGGCTCACATGCAATGTACTAATAGTTGGGCGCCAGTTAATTATTAAAATTAACAAAACAAATTGTCGGCTAGTTCTATACTAATTATTGAGACCTTCTGCAAGCGAGGTTATTTGGGAGACCCGAAAGGAAGGGAGATTCTAAATTTCCAAGAGCAGAAAAGCAAAGTATTGGACAGAATATACAAGTTTATCGTACTCACAAATTGTTGTCAAATTAGGCCGTATGGTCACTACACTTAATAATTATTGACAAGACACCAAGTTTGGTTATTCAATCGCATAAAGTTGACAATATATGACGAATTGCTATTATTTAAACAGAATATAATGCGGCCGCAACACGTGCAAGAACGCGTTGTCGACGGGAGAGCGCCGTGAGAGTCTCTATTTCTACGTTGTACGTAGGACGATACAGGACAGAGTGTCTCGCCACGTGTTGTGTGATCTCCGATCGATACTTTTGCGCTTGCGCATCAACGAATTTTGAGCGTCTATACGCTGCTAAGTTCGAGATAGACAAAGGGGTGTATGGCGGCAATATTCGAACTAACGATAAAATAGGACGATTGACTTATAATTTAACTTTGGATATTTGACAGTTGACGTTGAATGGTATAATTCTAGTTTCCTGTTACAACAACTTTTAAATAAGGAGTGAAAACCAAACAGTTGAGGGGTGATTCACCCCTCATTTTTTTTTTCGTTTTTAATAAGTATAGTGGGCTTTTCATTGATTTACATGAGAAACATTTTCGTCTTTGATTCATTGAAATCGGTCGATTGCTTATAGGTGAAACTGCCAAATTGACCCTTGACATGCCTTACTTTGGGTGGTGGTTTCACCTCTTTAAACTGTTTTTCCGCCGATAAAAAAAAAATACGTGTCTCTTAGTTTTCAATGGTCTACAAGATACATGAGTTGCAACAAAATCGCAGGGGGACACCAAAGTGATGTTCCTGTTAGATTAGGTTTTTGAATAACAGTGCAACCTTCTGTTGTCGTAGGATTAAGCGTTAAAATTAACTTCGTTATAAAACATTCTATGTAATTTCTAAAGTAATTAGTCTCATGGATATTTATCTGACAAAATCAATTTAATCACAATTTAATCCTACACCAATTTACACAGCACAGCCAGCTTCAGAGAACGGTCGTACCAGCACTGACATAGTCCGTGTCTGTTACTGATTCGCATCTCAACTCTGGAAGGCAGGTTTGGCCTTAAAAAGCCCAACTCTGCGTAATTAGGAGACAGACTCGGATTGAAAACCCAGTTCTGTGTTGCGGCTTTGTTCCTCTGCGCAGTGACCAAGTCCGCTTAGCTTACTTTACGCCTAGAGTCGCTTGAAGTTTTAAAGCGAGGTCCGAAAACTAACTTTTGATGCAACCCCCACGACCATTTCAGATTTTCTAACTCAATTAAAATTTCGTCATGAAATCGAAAGAGTTGCAATATTGTAACCAGCAATTTTCCTACCCGGAGGAAGCGAATATAAAAATAAATCTTGCACAAAGCACACCAACGTGATCACACTTAAACTAGGTGAACGAAATAAGATAAAAGAAAGAGAGATAGTGTTGGGCGCCAGGCACACGAATGTGCCAAGGTAAGAAAGAACGGTACGGCAAAATAGAAAGATTCAAATAAGCCACAAACAAAACTCAATAACTCAAAACGGTAACCGACTAGTTAGCAGGAGAGGGAAACATGGGGGCGTAGAAATAACACACTCCGGTACGGCAAAGATACGATAAAGATAACAAAATATAATCTGGATTTGCTCAGGCAATACATTCAAATGGAACAAAAGAAATACAATTGCAGTTTCGCACAAAGCGAAGAATAACTAAAGAATCTCAAAACAATAAAAATAAATAGCAAAAATAGGTAATCCCGATTTCGCGAGGCGTCTGACTACCGTCACTAAAGTAACCGGAGCTAGGCTCGGCCTCGGCTAAATCAATAGCACGCCAAAATCAGTACGGAACGGAACGGTACGGGAATTCTTTCTTTAGAATAAGAAATCTTAAATCTAATCATCCTAGGCTAAGATAAGATAAAGAACGACCACGTCAACTCGCTTTGGCGGCAATTGAAATCGGCCGTTAGGCGGCAACAAGGCAAATGAATGCACTGTGACGTTGCATTTTGCAAACGTCACAATACCGCGCGAGTGTTGGATGACGTGAGGATGGACAGCTCCAGAGAAGTAGCACAGGTCGTAAAATAGCTTCTTTATTATTTGAATTATTAATTTGATTATTATTTTAATTGATATTACGACTATTAGTCTGATAATAGTTTGATTTATTTGGTAACCCCTTTGTTTTATATCGAGTCTCTATAATAGCGGAGCTCGGGAGGACAACGCCAGGACGTCGAGGGACTACTCCCGACGTCTGAGTTCGAGGTCCTTCCCGAACAGCAGCTTCCCGTCAGCACGTCTTTCTTCCCCAACTCCCGGTCGTGGATGCCGCAGGAGCGGTCGAATAAGGATGACTCCCGGAGTCAAACACTCCCGTTCCCGCAGACTGATCAGCCTGGTGCTGAACCACTTCCCGTCAACCGTTTCCGGACGTCTAGGCAATGGTTGAATAAAGCAGGACGAAACCTCAAGTAGTCCACCAAAGCTTCTCGTTGCCAATGACTTATCGACCTGGAGTCGAGCTAGACCTTGTCATCGGCTTTCCCGGTATCGTCCCGCTACCGGCGTTACTCCCAAAAAGTCCCGGTAGAAGAACTGCAACCATGTGAGGCAGGCCTGCCTGTAAGCCTTCCACATCGTAAATGGGGAATTCTGGATGCAGATCCGGTAATTGGGGCATCAGAACTTCCGCCAGATCCTCTGACTGATCCATTTTTCTTGTTGAAACGCAGCCAGGGTGCACTTCGTCCCGACGATAATCCCGAGGAGTCCCGCGACGAGAACCGAGGTTGGAGAAGAAGACGCAACGCACGAAATCCCGCACGAGTCCCGCTATACCACATTCGAAACATCCCGCCGTGCCGCCATGTTGGGTGAGCACTTGGACAAACTCCTACAACTAGAGCGTCCCGGACTACGCGTCCCTAAACTCACACCAACCAGGCCGACTAACTGCTGAGTCTGACGACCAGGATTTTGACGAAAAATCTAAGTAAGACAATTCAAATCACCTAGCAGCTAGGGGATCCCGCAGCTATAAAATGTGGGGTAACGCAGGACTCGGCCTACTTCTACGCTCAGCCATCCTCACGTCAAGAACACCAGCTACCGTCCCGAGTTCCCGAATACAGTGTTAAAGATTGGTTAAAGTTTATATTATCGTTATTTAGTCTCGTTGAAGTTCTTGTTATTTTGTTAAAGTTTAGAGTTCTAGTTTATTGTTATTTTGATTGTTATTCCCGTTTTGTGCTAGAAGCCCACTTATCATCGACAAGGTAAGACCTATTTTCTGTAAACCACGAGGTCGCTCAGGAATCCCGTTTAGTCATTTATTAGGTTATATTTGGTGTGGCGTAGGTCACGTTTATGGTTCGTTAAGTCTTTGGACTTCGTCCCGGTAATATTTTATTATATTTAGTCCTGTTTAAAAACGGATTCTCGAGTCGACTCGTGCTTAGTATCTATTTGTGGCTTTTTCTCTATGCTTTAGCATGCGGTAGATTCTGTTAGATTTTCTTCTTTTTTCTGTCTTTCTCTCTTATTCTATTAACTCGATCACAAACGACCTGTAACAACTATTTCCCGGAGCTAGCGAGCGTAGAAGCCAGCATTGTTATTTAGTTTTTAGTTTCTTAGTTAATAATTATTTGATTGATGTATTTTTATATTTTTATATTTTCTTCTCTTTAAGTCCCGTAAATTGATTAATCTTGTATCAAGACGATTGCTGTGAATTTTCTTATATTTTATTATATTGTGTCATATATTTTGAGTATTGGATTGATTAGTCTGTTCTAGTAAATTTCCCGAATTTTGTCTGAATCACGAAACATAATTTTGTAAATAGTGTATCACTTATTCCCGTAATTATTGCGGATTGTGCATTAGTATCGGCATTTCATGTCCGAATAAATTAATCGAAAACATAATTCTTTGTCTTTGAATGTTAATTGGCACCCTGCCCCTCTACCGTTTAGTTACTAGTGTATTCTGAGCTATCTGGCAATTTCCGCCGTCAATTTCTATATTTTATAGTCTTTCGAGTGACGTGAAAACGTCTGGCGCCCAAATCTTAGTCTTATAATTTTATATTAAATAAACGTTGACGCCGAAGTGCGCGGTTCCCGGGTAGACCCTTCCCGTTAGAAGTGCACCGTTGCAGCACTTAGAGACGGATGGTCGAGTCTGAACGAAAAGAAAAGCCTACCTTCAATCGGGGACGTATCCGAGCGAGGTGGCACAGAAAAAAAAGAAAATACAAAGAAAAGCAAAGATAAGAAAAGATACTTGAGGAAAAAAAAATGAAAAGTAATAAACGTAAGAAAACTCAAAACTAGACGGTAAGGTACAAGTAGCTCAACATTAGCCGAAGGTGGTCGGTAATGGAGTGACGCGTGGCGCTGCTCGGCGAAACGGAGAGGGGAAAGCCTCTACGCACACGGCATGTTCGCTGCACCTAGAGGGCGAACATTTCCAAATTTCAGCCAGGAGGTAGAGAGGCAGACGAGGCAGGTTGGGAGGTACAGCCCTCTCCCGGCTCGCAGGTGACGAGGATGCTTGCTGGATGCTGGAATGACGTATGGGTACGGGTACTAACCAGTGCCAAGGCATCGAGGACATCCCCCCCCCCCCCCCCCAATGTCGCAGCGGCGGTGAAATCCCGCGGTGTCCTGGTGTCCGGCAAAATCTACGTTAACAAAAAAAAAAAAACACTTACGGCAGACAACCAACTTACAGTTGAAATATGGGTTCCGTCGCTCTGGGCAGAAATAAAGACGTGGCAGCGGTACGGCACGGCAAGATCGCTCACGTCATAGGGTGGAGGCGAGGAATATATTGTAACGTGATGGACTTCCAGTCAGCCACTGAGCAGCCTTCCCTGCACCTAGGGACGATCCGCGACTCCTAGTATTAGTTCCTATAGGATCCCCAAGGCGAGCCTCTAGTCTCCCAGCTCTAGCATATCTGTCTGCCTTAAGGTCATGTCAGCAAGTTGAGACGTCGCTGGACTGCAAGTGACGACAAGGGAAAAACATCATGGTAATCGGCGGGCAGAGATGCTGCAGAGCCTCGCCAGTAGTAGCTATACCTCGGCCCACGAATACTGGACATCAGCCAGGCGGTCGGAAGAAGGCTGACTGCCACAGCCTCATGCTGCCGCTCCTCACCTGTGTTACCTCCCGAGCCGGCCACAGTATAGTGGAGGTATAGTGAAATCGGCGTGTGCCGAGCGGCTACCTCGCTCGCCGTTATCAGCGACACCTGGTTGAAGACTTCTGCTTTCCAAGAAGAAGACAGCGGAAAGGAGGATCGCAACCATCTTGTATTTGGTACTCTGAGTTATCGCTAGCTTTCCGCTGGATCCATCTTTTTCGTATTTTGTCTTTGCTTTCTCTGGTCTGCTTCACTTCCTCTTACATTTTGCACTTCTCTGATATATTTAGTTTAGTCGAGTACCGTGATATCTTTTGCTTTTTCCTAGTTAATATTCGAGTTTTATAGCTCGGTTCGGCTTAACCGACGTCCGCTGCGTAAAGTGTATGTGTATGTGAGCGTGCGTTGCTGCCGTCCCGTGCCGTGTCGCAGGAGTTGCTGCTGGAGAGCGAGGTAGGCTTCTCACCAGACCACCGATCAACCGTCTCGCGCGGTGCTGCGATCTCTTTCAGCTGCTTTTCTGTTCTTTATCACCATATTCATGGCAGCTCGTGGTATCTCCAGAGCCTCTTACCTGCTGCCATCGCGTTCGACAGTTGTCGGGAATCTGATTTTTATATCTTCTGCTTGTGTAGTTACGACCCTCGGCCATCTCCACCTGGCCTGCTCCCTTGCCTTGGGGAGATCTACGGCCCGAACCCGGAGGCGCAAGTCTCCAGCTATCCGCCGTCTGCGTGTGTGTGTGACCGTGATTGTGTGATCATGACTTCTCTCATGAATAAATATCGGAAAAACTCACAGGAGCCGACATCTGACATCCGATTGAGCGCACTGTACACTGATGGTTGAATTAGTAGGGTTACCGATTAGTTTGATCCTCCCAGACAGTCTACAAGGCAAGCATTAGTTCTCTTTTTCTGAGGTTAGGTTATATCCATTTTATATAAGTACATGAAACTAATTACATTGTCAGGTGAATCAAGGTCGCAGTAATAAAAAATGTTGCTGGTGATGCATGGGGTGGGGTGCATTTGGTACATTCTTCAACACAACCTCAGTAATTGAGCAGCATTCACGGATGGGCCATGACTTTTGAATCTAAAGTTTGATTTATTTTTCCTAGATCGAGTAACCTACTCTAATTGTTGAGATGCAAGAGCTTCTCTTCGATTGAAATTATCTTCGAGATTTTTCTTGCCCTGCCGATACACTCGCAGGATCTGGTCCTAAAGTTTCACTCAACACAAAGACACAAGTTTGATGGTGAATGCTTGCAAAATCGGGATACAAAATATGACTAATCAATTCAAATTTGTATTGCTGCCAGTTATTCATTCATGCGTTACTTCAATGGGGAAAGCCCATAAAAGTTATGGTTCTACCTTGAGATATATGGCTTCTCTACAGATTTTTGTTTTCCTTTCAGGCACATCACTGACACTCGTTATGTTTCACGCGATATGGCATTGGAACTGAGTTTCTATTGGGGGAGTCCACCTGGATGAAGTTTGGTTTCAAGAAGTCACAACTTTACAATATATTGACCTCATATGGTATACTGCCATTAGGACTACATGTAAAATGGTACATCACTAACACTCGTTATATTTCACGGGATATGGCATTGGAACTGAGTTTTTATTGGGGGAGTCCACCTGGATGATGTTTGGTTTCAAGAAGTCACAACTTTACAATATATTGACCTCATATGGTATACTGCCATTAGGACTACATGTAAGATATTTGTAATTATATAGCAGACGCATAAGCTCAATGAACTATAAACCAGTGTTTGATATAATGCAACTCAATTGGATATTTTGAAAATATATATTCAGAAGAATATTGATGCGTATGTATATACATCGATGTCAGTTGGGTGATAATTCTAATAACATTCTACTAATTAAAACTTCATCCATCTCATTCGAATGATAGAAAATAATTTACAGTTTCACTTTGTATTCTCAACTATGTATTATGAACTTAAAAACTACATAAACGATATTTGAGCAAGTTTGTAGTACTTTTGGGTAGATGTTGTATCCTGATATAGAGCTTGGCTTTCACCTATGAAGATTATCAGATCGCTCTAAATTCGTTAGCTTAGGATATTTTGAGAAAACCTGATTGCTACCTGGACTAGCTATAATACACCTTCAATAACTTTCAAACTTTGGCATATGGAACGTAACGTGATGAGAAGCTTATAGTAATTATCACAATGTTTTGCGACCATTAGTCTTAGCTTAGGAAATTAAAGTCCAGATATAGTCAACAACGTATGGTCTACGTTTCTGTGTATCAAAAACGTTCTATGGTAAGTGTAGGATAAGCTTATTTTCTGTCATTTTTTCGAATGTATTGTAACTTTTTCTGGTTATGCTTCACCAGCAGAAGGCTGGTGAAGTTAACCTAGTCCGCGTGTGTTCTTTGTCACGGGTGAAAATGTGATTTTTGGAGCTACTCTAAGGGGAAAAGTGAAAAACCCTGAAACCCTGATACAGACTCGAATAGATGTTAAGGGGGGCAACCGGTTTAGGAGGCCGAAATTTTGGTGTTTTTCGGGGATTTTTTTAACAGGGAAGGAAAAATCAGAATTTGTTTAAACTTGGAGGATATTTTATTCATGTTTTAAAGTACACTTTGTAATTTTTCCAAGTCATTTCCGCCCGAAATAGTGGAGTTAGAAGCTGCTGTCCATGGCCGATCGCCATTCGAGTTTTTTTCTGGTGGGCATTCCTGACGTCACAATTTTCATCTGTAATCATTACAACTTTTTTTTTCCGTTAACAACATATTCCCTAGGAATATGAACCTCATTGTGATAAAAAAAAGTTGAAAATTGCATGTTTTTGAGGTGTTTGAACGCAATGTCATGTTTTTATACCATGTTTCTTCACCTTTTTTGCATTAAAAAAAATAATTTTTAATAATAATATCATCCCAGAGTTAGGTTCATATAGATTATAATTGAATAAAGAATATTCACACAAATTTTCAGAACGATTGGTGAATAACTTTTTGAGCTAGAATGCCCACCAGTTGAAAAAAAGTCGTTTCGAGAAAAACGCATTTGAAAAATAATGTAGAGAAGACGAGACATTCAAGGCAGTAATAATTATATAAACTGCTCACCGGTTAATCAGCTATTCCAGCACCATATAGCAACCCCTCTTCTTCTTCAACCGCTCTGCCGAAATCCCCCTCGCTCTATTATCCTGTAGTACAGGGGTATTGAGCCAGGTAACTGAATAAGGGACGACCTGAGCGACCGCTGCGTTCTAACTACCGCGCGCTTCGGCGCCAAACCGACGGACGGACACTTATGGTCATAGCATCGGAACTAGTCGGAATTTTGCTTTGAAATTTTAGCACGATATTCTTGAATAGTTTTACTAACAATTTATGAAATAAAAAAAAAGTTGATTTTTTGACCCGTCTAAACCGGTTGCCCCCCTTAACTCTACCAGAGCAGCCTCCCTACAGACTTGGGATATGCTTGACTCACAGACTGGGGTAGCAATTACAGCTCTACCGTAGCTGCCTTGAGTCAAGCTCACCGAAGCTGCCTAGTTACAGACTTGGGATATGTGTGTTCTCAGACTACGGTACCAATTATAGCTATACCGTAGCTGTCCAACACACTCACCGAAGCTGCCTTTTAGCTAAACAAAGTGAATCTAAGTTGCTGAAAATGAGTTTAAGTTTTAATTAGTAAGAAGGAATCTTTGAAAATGAAATGATAAGAATCAGACCTCTAAATGTGTTTAATATTTATTATGACTTGCATTGCATGCTGATGCAAGGCAAATAATAATAACGGTTTTCGTTGAGTCTGATATACAACAAAAGAAAAATATAACAGAAATTATAAATTGAGTAATGAGAAATTAATCACAGAGGAAAACAAAATAATATCATAGTTTTGAGATCTCAAATAAAAGAAAATAAAGGAATATAAAAGAGAAATTAAATCTAAATTATCCTAATTCTTATGTCTAATTTCGCTTCGTGTTTCTGGTTTGGTTTTGAATTTAAGTTTGATTTGGCTTTTGAACAAATGCTGCTTTAGCTCATTGTCTAATTATAAAGTGTGTTGATTCTACCAGGCCGCTTTGGCTCAAAGATGAAGTGATGCTAAATTCGAGGTTATGTGAATCGAAAAGAAAGAATTTATATGAGTCGGTTAGCCGCTTTGGCACAAGACCGCTCTAATGAAATATGCTATGAGTCGCACTGCCGCTCTGGCTAGATACGCTGATTTGCGTCTCAGCGTTGCTCATTATATACCGTTAGTGACGTCACCAGGCGTCACCCCATCTGCGCGAAGCGTATGTGCAGTGTACGACTATACCAGTACAGGCTGGTATAGCCGTACATGTCACAGTATATAGCGAGATGGGCTTCGATGTTGGTGTCCGAACTGCATGTGTGCATATTTGGCAGTAAGTCATTGTACAATCCCCAATGTCCACTCGTACGGAGGCAGTAGGGGAAATAATGACCAGGTGTGTACGCTACTACTTCAACAAGCCGAGGAAAAGATTCGTGAAAAAAATCATCCAAAAAGGACTTAAAAAATGCATGAGAGTGAAAGTAGTTCAATGCACCAATATTCGTAAATCAACTGTGAATTTTGGTTCAAGTGTAATATGGTCGGAATTTGCCGCAGCATACATTTCAATCCGCGGGCGGCTTGTAGATTTGGACGAATGTCCAGTTCGATGAATATATGATGATTCAATTGCCTGAGAAGTGTATATTTCCCTGGGCATGGATCACGACAGCGAATGTTGTATATTGGAGACTGAAATTCCAATCCTTTTTCTAGGGAACCAAAGCCATATTTTCCAATAGTCTTGTGATTTGGGGCCAGCGACATGCACGGATATACTCGATGACCGGAGTTCGGACACTCTTCAATATTCTCAATACTAGGATCTAATTTCATAACTTGTTCCACTAGATGGGCAATACTTAATCCTGCATCAATCACATATGACAGCACGCGTTTGTCTGTACTCATTCGTACTTTGACTGGGCAGAATTATTTCAGAATGACAATCCTTTCCGAGCAAGTTTTCTGCGTCACACTGCTTTGAGTAAGATGCCAAACCAATTGCAGAGTCTTATTTGTTGAGGTTTTAATGAAGGCGGAGTACTCGATATGATCGAGAGCACCTGTCAGCAATAATTGTACGAGAGAATCAAAACTACACGTTCTGTGCACAAAAAATGACTGCTTATTTATGCTAACCGCAGGATAATGCAATCCATTTGCGAGCAGTGAATTTTTGTTTTTTTTTCTCTTTTTTGTTCGGAGTACATTCATTTAGCGGACTTCTGAACACGGTCTGAAATATTCACTGATTTTTGTAGGCTTCGGTTTGGCTCTGTCTGTTTCTGTGGAAATTTTTGGCAATATCGGGTCATGCTCCAAAGCTGTTAATTGACACGGTCTGGGATGCACTTCATGAAAGGCTTCATCTTCACCCACAGAAGTGTATGGTATTCCATGGCCGCATTTGTGTATGCTGCAGCATCACTCTCATCTCTGATTTGTAGAATTTCTTTAAAGGGATTTAAGCTGTTGTTCCGCAGGCACGTTTGTGCTTATCATTAGTGATGCATCAATTTGATCTAAAGAAGCGGCTCCTACTATATTTTCGAATACAGTGAGGCCTTCAATTTTCGAGTATAAATGATCAGCTAATGCCTGCAAAATCAGCTAAGTATTATTGTTTAACTCGTCTTACAAGCGGGTCGAACACGTCAGATCTACTGTAGAATTTAGGTCACAGAATTGTTCCAATCGCTGTTCAAAAGAGTTTGCATCTTCGACGCTAGGTGCTGTAGTTTTTCGGTACCGACTTTCGATACTAATGAAGCTTCGGTCGTTGCTGATTGATGCGACAGGGTTCGATATGTGAATGTTAGAGACGTTTTCACTCCAATCTTCAATGGGCATGAAGTCTAGCTCAATGGCTTTAACTGGTTTAGCTTTTCCGCGCCAATTTTCAGTGGACATCAGATCTGAATCATTTTGGATGATATCAAGTTCTCCATTGTTTTCTTTTTTGCAAGGCATGCAAACTAAGTCATCGATAGTTTCACTACCTTGCCTGAATTGATTTTGAAAGGGGATCAAGCCTGAGTCATGAAAGTTGATTGCATCCATGCTTTATGATCGGCTCGTAGTTCTCGGCTCGGTAGCACTCGGCTTAGTAGTTTCAGTAGTCCATCTTCTTCGTTCCGTAGTTTGAGTCGTCCAGGTTTTTCACTTCGTAATTTGCGTCGTCCAGGTCCACCGCTTCGTAGTTTCGGTCCTCCAGTACCTTCGCTCCTTCGCTCTGTAGTTTCACAAGGAGACGGCAAGGTAGTCGGATTTTTTTAATTTTTGATATTTATGGTACGTGTAGTTGGGACCTTGAATAAGAATTCCCCAAAGTAGTTCGACGCAATATTCATAAATTTCCGAGATAATCGACTTTGAAGTTTTACTTGACTAGTTAAATCCACCAGACGCAACGCACGTTCCAACGAAGCGCGTAGCTCAGTTGGTAGCGTTCGAGTCTCGTAACCGCGAGATCGCTGGTTCGAGGCTCGCTGCGTGATTTTTTTTTGTTTTTTTTCAAAACGCACTTTATATATTTGAGGTATTCCATGCCGTTTCGACCTGAGTTTGACCCTTGACCTCTCGGATTTGGCCCGCGATTTTTTATATGGTTGTTCCCACTTTGAAAAGCACTCAGTTTTTATTTTAGATTTTTTCGACTCGATTTGAATTTTCTACAATTTTTGAAAACGATTTCATTGATCGACACAATTTAAATAATAACAAATATTTATGCGGGTTTTTTTCGAACCAAGTGATAGTTTTACAAAAACTCAGGTAAGTGCAAGGCGTTATTTTATGGTCGCCTTAGAATTATTATTTTTTTTTATCAATTTTAGCAACGCTTCGCTCGTGGTAGGAGTCTCGTGGTTGTTAGGTAAGGGATAACCCTGTGCCGTTTATTGGAAATTTGATTAATTTTCCACCAGAGATAGAAAGTTACAATATCTGACACGATATTTAGTCAAATTTTGTGGAAAATTTGAGATTTACGTCAAATTTGGTGAGACATTTTGTGACGACTTGTGGTTTTACTTTGTTGCTTCAAGCGATTTTACATTATTGCGGCTAAGATATTTCGTGCCAATCTCCAGTCTTATATTCATTCAGCCGATTTGAAATTGCCACGGCTCAGATATTTCGTGATTTCCATTCCACGATTTCGGGAGTTGTTCGTTTTTAACAAATATTTAATAAAAATTTTGTCGAGGATTAGGAATTAAGGTCAATTTTGAAACGCAGTAGAAAGAAGAGATTCCTTGCAGCGAGTATGGCATTATCAGAAATTAGAGTGCGTCGAATGGTATGGTAGTATGCTAAGTTAGTCCTTACAATGCAATAGTTATTCATTACATCCCTGCGTGTAATCTCGTTTTTTACTGCGTCTGTTCCGACTTTCCCCGTGTTCCCTCTAGCCCTGATCTCCTTTACCGGAACTATTTATCCATAAACCGTTGCTTTAATTTTAAACACGTGAATATTACAATTTTACCATAATGATTTAATGTTGACGGAATAAATTTGAAACTTTAATGCAAAAAATGTATCATTTTTGTGTCCAGCCACACGGATTTTACGAAAGATTTGTAAATTTTCAGCCGAGGGTGTAAATAAAATGGAAGTCAGAGGAGGTCGGTGCTGTAACCCCTTCCGTTTGCAGCGACACAATCTGAAGAAAGGGTTACGACCCGTATCACGTATAACAGAGGAGAAATTTCCGGAATTCACCGGAAAGTACGTTTGTCGAGATTGCCGATCGAATCCGAAAAATTACGTTCGTCCGACGATGGACGAAAACGGCAAGAAAATCGACAACGCAGGGATGAAAGAGAGTGCATCAGATGCGGACGATAGCTACCGAGAATCATCCGAATTAGTTTCAATTGTACGTTCATGCGAGTCACAGCCACAGCCGGAGCCACAGCCTTCAACATCCCGGAGCGATTGCTGTATCATGCTACCAGAACCTAGCCTGGCGACAGCATCGATTCCCGATACGATCTCATCAGGATTAAGTCAAATTTCGCTCTCGCCATTACAGCGCGAATATTCAGATTTCCGTCCTGATATCCGGCCTTCCGCTATTAATAGTGCGTTGCAGTTATTGGAAGTGTCCCCGATCCCAAGAAAAAAGTTGAGAGTCGCAAGCTGGATGGACAAAAAGCTTGACGAAACAAAGCGTGTCATAAAAAGATCTTTGGGACTACCAGTTTCACCAACATCAAGTGGAGGTAGTACTGGATTTGAAAAAGTAATTCGCCAACTGAAGGAAAAATTCAAGGACCCGTCAACTACTAAGAATAAACGAATCCAAATATTGACCCTCATACTGAGTAGCTGGAGTAACATTCGAGTTTCTGAGGAGTTTGATACAACACTTTACATGGTTAAAGTAGCGAGAAAACTGTATAAAGACAAAGGGATTCTGGCAACACCGAACGCGAAACTCGGTGAGTACATTTTTATTTTAATAAGCTGCTCTACTGCATTATCTACATGTGACGGAAGCTTTTTGAACTGTGAAAATCAAGTTTTAAGTAGTGCCTCCATAACCTGCATAGCTTCCATAACTTGCATAGCCTCCATAAACCTGCATAGCTTCCATCGCTCTGACAGCACTGTTACAAACATAGTATTGAGAAAAAGTTGGATAATTTTACATTAGCTTAACTTTACTTTATCAAATAACTGATTAGCCGGAGTTAGTACATTGATTTTTTTTCTCTTACTATTTATAACGCAGGAAGACCTCTGGACGAAGTAGTCAAAGCCACGGTGATCGCGTTCTACAACGATGATCAAGTCACGGTTTTATTGCCAGGGATGAAAGATTTCATTTGTGTGCGTGACGCTAATGGTCAAAAAGTTCGCCACCAAAAAAAATTGACTTTGTGCAATTTGAAAGAACTGTATGCACACTTCAAGCTGGAAAACCCTAACTTGCGTATTGGCTTTTCCACGTTTGCTACGTTGAGGCCGAAGCATTGCACATTAGCTGGAGGAGCTGGAACTCATACAGTCTGCGTATGTCCTTTTCATCAGAACATGAAATTGATGATTTCAGGTACGGGCATTCGTATTTAACTCGGATGCAATTTTTTCTATCATGACGGTGACCATCTTTTACTCATAATAATAAGATTATCTTTTGTTGACTGCTGCAGGATGTAGTTTGCAGCTTCTAACCAAAGAATCAGAAACTTCGATTGCGTGTTTCGAAGATTTGGTTCCATTGTTGCTGTGCCCGGTGCCTCAACAAACCTGTCATCTGCTCAAATGCAAAAATTGTCCCGATAACGAGAACCTCAAGGACACTTTGCTGAAAGTCCTGGATGAAACTGCGATTGAAGAAGTCAAATATTCGCAGTGGGTTTCGAAACCTCGAACGACACTCGAGACGTACGTAAAATCGGCTAACGAGTTTGTCGACGATTTTTGCGAGCAAGCAAAAAAACTTTTGCCACATAATTTCATCGCTAAGCAACAATCACGTTTTTTCAATCTTTGAAAGACAATTTGAAGCAGGATGAGTGTCTTGTGATATGCGATTTTGCGGAGAATTACGCCTTTATCGCTCCAGACGCTGCCCCGAGCTTCCATTGGTATAACGACCAGGCTACAATTTTTCCAGTTGTCGTATATTATAAATCTGATGAAGAAATAGCGCATAAAAGTCTTGTCGTGATCTCAGACAACCTGAACCATGACTCTGTCGCCGTTCACGTGTTCGCGAGAATTATCGTGGACTTTATCAAAGCGGAAATAATGACACCCGGTCGTATCTACTACTGGTCAGATGGCGCACCACAGCAATCTAAAAACTTTAAAAATTTTATCAACTTGTGGTACCATGATCGCGATTTTTCTGTTCCTGCTGAGTGGCATTTTTTTGCAACGTCGCATGGCAAAGGTCCGTGCGATGGTATTGGCGGGACATTAAAAAGATTGAGAAGAAGGGCCAGTCTGCAACTTCCACCTGATCGCCAGATATTATCTCCGCGCGGCTTGTTTGATTGGACTTGTACGGTAGGAACATTGCCGTCAATAACTAAAAGGTTCTCATCGGTCGAAGATTATGAAGCTGCCAAAGACTCCTTGGGTGAGAGGTTTGCAACGGCAAAGCCAATTCCCAATACCCAAAAACAGCACTGTTTCATACCAACGCCGGAAGGTATGAAAACAAAATTGTTTTCTTCGTCACCAGATTTTCAACTGTACAGTGTTGTCAGGAGAAGGCGGGCAGCTGCGAACGAGTATGAACAAGTATGAATTTCTGTGAAAAAAATCGAAATAAAAGTATTACCATATCAAATAAAATTGTTGTCGTGCAAGTTATTTATAAGGGCCTTATGACGGAAAAAATGGGATTTTCAATTCCGCTGGAACCTCTCAAAATGAATGCACGCTGTTATGATGGACACATTTTATCATATTTTTGACCTGGCAATATTTGGCCTACAAAAAATATAAAGTGCGTACAGCGAGATTCGAAGCAGCGATCTTGCGGTTACGAGACTCGAACGCTACCAACTGAGCTACGCGCTTCGTTGGAACGTGCGTCGCGTCTGGTGGATTGAACTAGGCAAGTGAAAACTTCAAAGTCGATTATCTCGGAAATTTATGAATATTGCGTCGAACTACTTTGGGGAATTCTTATTCAAGGTCCCAACTACACGTACCATAAATATCAGAAATTAAAAAAATCCGGCTACCTTGCCGTCTCCTTGTCAGTCATCTAGCTCCTCCACTTCGTAGTTTCAGTCGTCTAAGTTCTCCGCTCCGTAGTTTCAGCCGTCCAGGTTCTGCGCTCCGTAGTTTCAGCCGTCCAGATCCATGACTTCGTAATTCTCGTAGTCCAGGTTTTCCGCTCCGTAGTTTAAGCCATCCACTTCCTTCGCTACGTAGTTTGAGTGGTCCAGGTCCTTCGCTCCGTAGTTCAAGTTGTTCAGGTCCTGCGCTCCGTAGTTTGAGGTGTTCAGATCCTCCGCTCCCTAGTTTCAGCGGTCCAGGTCCTCGGCTTTGTAGTTCTCGTAGTCTAGGTCCTTCGCTCTTTAGTTTCAGTCGTCCAGGTCCTTCGTTCCGTAGTTCAAGTCGTCCAGGTCCTTAGTTCCGTGGTTCAAGTCGTCCAGGTCCTCAAACTACAGAGCGGAGGACCTGGACCACCGAAACTACGAAAACAAAAACCTGGATAAATGAGATTACGATTCCGAGGATCTGGACTAGGAGAATCACGGATTAGAGGGCCTGGACCACTGAAACTATCAATCAGAGGATCAGGACGTTAAGAACGGAGGTGAATGCCGTGCGAAGACATCTCTACGAGATGACATCGTCATACTTATCAAGAAATCGAACTGAAACGTTGTACGATAAAATTCAAGCCGCCGCGGGTACTACTCTGCTTATACTCTTGAACCGGCCTCGTCTTCATCTTTCACAAACCCTGTGATTGGTCAACTAATTTCTCCTGTAGCTCCGAAACTATTAGTCCCTCGAAGTTTTGAAGAAGGAAATTTATTCCTAGATTCCCAGGAGGAATACACCCGCTCAAAGTAGTGCGCCGAACCTGAATCACCCGCTATATCAATTAAGATTCTCGATCGATAAGATATAATTGACTCGACGAAAATCAACAATCTATCGGAAACAAACTGAGTCATTTGACTGAATCATTTTTTTCGTTACGACCTCACGCTATCATAGCATCACGCATGGAATAGTTTTACGGAGATCGTTCCGTGTAGATCAATATAGGTAGATCTGCACTATGAGACTTCATTTTGAGTTGTAGGCATATACAACATATCCATCAGATGCGAGTGCGATCTATCTGAAAAATATTGGAAATATTACTTATATTGAACGTCTGTATAGTACGCGGCATTATGGTTGTTACATGTAAACAGCTAATAATATCTAATCATCAGCCTTATTCTCGGCGTGCGTAATTCTGTCTTCATATCTACGTACGTCGTTCAAATACAGATTCTTAATGACTCGCTTATCGTGTGAACGTTTTGATTTCATTTAATGTATAAGCAATCAAATATGATATTATGGCGATAAATTTTACGGCAAGGAGAGGGCAACAAATATTCTTAAGTAACTGTTTGTCGTGAAGTTCTGAATTGTACGCAACGATGGACCAATTCTTGTTGACGATATCTGAATTCACCAATAGTATGTGTTCTTCTTCTCCTTCCTTTTGGTTATACAATAATATACCGTGCGTTTTCGTGGATGAGCGACATGCATAGTTCCGAAGTTTATAGGTTATTCTTTGATCATAAAACTAGCTGAATGACGCGGATCAGTGATCAATCAATTTCGAATAATTACGTGTGATTAAAGAATAACCTATAAACATTGCGATCAATAGACATAAAGGCTCTACAGCAACTGACAGCTTGCCATCAAGGCTCGAGTGTCAGAAATACTGATATATATATAACACGTACCCTCAATTGCATATAATAGGGCGTACGTTCGGCTATCTTCGGAACTATGCATCTCGCTCATCCACGAAAACGCACGGTATATTGGCAAAATAACTTCGCGCGCGAGTGTACGGATGCGATGGGGTGCGGGCGCCCGGAAGGCGTTCGCACGTAAGCGCGTCCGTACACTCGCGCGCGACGATCTTCTGACGGTATATTACCAACGACAACTAGCTATGAAAATCTAATTCAAGGCACGTATCAAGTATCTGACAACGAATGAACCGAACTCGGTTCAAATTAGTTTAACATTAATCTTCATCTAATTTCATTCTCTACATATATCTGGATACAACATGCATACCTCCGCATTCCAAATATTATTACTAGTAAAATTTTCTCAGTCGCAAGACAGCGTGGCATTTTTTCAACAAATTATTTTTATGAATTGGTACCGATCAAGTTTTGGAATCCACAATCCATCGCCATATGACAGAACGTACAGTCGTATCTTTATTGATCCTGCAGCTAATCGGATATAAATATAAACTTGTGTACAATCACGGTAGAATGCAGAAATTAAATGTGCCTTCCAAGTACGTAGCTCTTGGAATGATGTTTCGATATCACCACACGAAACAGCGAGGTCCGACTTCACGACGCATACTTGCGGGGAAATTGTAGTGCTTCACAGCCTTTCCTAATATGTTGACTGAAAGTTAACTTTCCTAATATCATGATAGAGACTGGCGTAGGATACTCGTGAATATTCATTGTAAGATAATTTGGGTACTTGGCGGCTTTGTTTCACACTTTAGATATTTTTGACCCGGATTGGATAAGTTTTTACGAAAAAAGTGAGGTGGCCTCAGCGATGTCACCAGCATGTATTTTGATGTATTTGTCGACACAGATGGCCGCGATGTGTTCTTAAAGACCCGGTTCTTAATATCGTTTAAATAGGCTTCTACATAAGTAGATGTCGCCCATTGAGTACTCTAACCCATTCCAACCATAGTCCAAAGAGGAAATTCCCGACAAAGTCTTGACATATTTTTTATAAAATCAGGAAGATAAATAGGATTTAATTCTTGACCAGCGATTCTCGTCTCGGCAGCTCTAGATACTCTCTGTTGGATCCATGCAATGATATTATTATCCTGGCCACTGTCGGGCGCATTGATATCATCAAGCTCGAATGATTCTGAACGGTCCTTTGCTCGGTCCTTCATTGGATCTTCGATGCCAATGTCGACATTTATACCCCAATTTGTGATATAATTTCAGCTTTTTTCGAGCTTCTCTGGCTGTATTGGCTTCAGTAATTACAAGCTGTGCATCCTCATGCGTCTGCAAACCCGCAACACAAGTGAGGATCAGGATTTCTTCGAAATCTGAGAGGGATTTGCACTCCACCATGGGCGCAAGACAGCGAACAACGAATTCCTTGACGGATGGATGCCTTAGACTCTCGAAGCACTTTCACCTACAGATTAGATGAATTCAGGGAGTAACATCCACTCTTATGCGAGTTGCAAATTTATCGGAAATTTTGGATCTTGATTTCAATATTTGGCTGAAGCAGGAACTAACGTAGGCTTTGACAGTCTGGTTGTTGGATACCAGACTTAGCGCTGAAAAAAGCGCCCGTGAATAATCCATACAGCCTCCTTCGGTTTTGTTGCTCCTCCTCGGATCCATCGTTTTAACCAAAATTCGATGAGTTCAGTATCATGCTGTTCCGAAAGCATTTGTTCAATGGCAATTGTCGTACTGTCAAAATGAATTACAATAAAGTACAAAAAAATGTGTCCTGTTTTCGTGCCATCACTTCGATCCAAGGTTTTCACCACGCTACCAGTAGCATCAATGCATATAAAGTTTGATCCTCTGTTGAGTCAACAATACTCTTCATATGCATGCAATTGAGCCGGGGCACAATAAAATACGTAAAACAATGTCATTTCCTCCATTGTCCGTACAAGGTCACGCGAATCATTTTTCTTTGTGCTTAGTTTTGCATTCAAGTATTCTTAACGAGCTTTCTGGAGAACGCTACTACGAGGTGAAATTGGTGGTTCAACATCACCGGGCTGTATACATATCCGCGCTTCTCGCTTTTTCCAGGTAGCTGCTCCCTCATGTTTAATATCTTTTTGAGCCTCTTTACGTCTTTCACCATTGAGGAAACGTTTAACCAAATCATGCTTCTCGTCACGTATGTCCCGTGCCCGAACTTTAATGATTAGACCTTTGGAAATTAAATTTTTTTTTCAGCATATCCATAAAAAATGTTTGCACATTTTTTGCTTTGACATGCGCCTGTGATTTTTATTTCATATATCTGATCATCATTGGATAGTTATACATCTGCTCGTTTGAATACGAATGCGATCGAAATTACATTCCTTCATACGCCTGTCGTCAAACTGAGTTCCGGTCTTACAACGCATTCCTCGGAATCTGTGGCGATTGCAGTTGGTTTGATCTCTGTTCATTGTAGCTCGGTTAATACCAAGTCGAAAGTCTCCAAGTTTTGCTGATTTATTCCAATACCGCCTGATTCCAGAGAAACCTTGCTGTAATTTGATTTTTCTACGATGCGCACTGTTGTTTCTTCTAGACTCAAATTATTGTTGTGATCTACTGTTTTAGAAACTGAAATGTTCATCTTTTTTCTGGGGAGATCTAGGACGTTCCTTCTATTCTTAGTGGCATTGGTATAGACGCATTCTGCAGTCCACGCACCATTCAGAGGGGTAGACCATGCTGGCAGTTTTTCAGTCCCAAAGTGTGACCCAAACTGCATAGTAGATAGGTTAGGCGGGTTCTGGACCAACGCGTGTTAGTGCACACGTACACGCACACACACATGCGTGCGCCGTCCGTGTCCGTGTGAGGGTGGCAGAGGGGGGTCTGGCACGTCAGCAGATCTCTCGGTCCCTTAAAATGTCGTCATACCCTCAACATGGCGTCGTCCGCTCTAAAACTGACGGCACACACCCTTGAATTGACGTCACACTCACTTAATATGACGTCACACACCCTGATATTAGCGGCACACACCCTTAATATGACGTCACACACGCTTGATATGACGTCACACATTTCCGAAATAAGATTCCAAGCCCTGGGTCAGGGAGTTCTAGAAGCTACCTTCGGGCAGACAAACAGTTCCTGGAATTATTCGGCACCCTGTTTGGATCGAGTTACGTGAAAATATGATTATCAAGTTACTTAGTAATGTAAAAATATGATTAGCCTCATGATTCTCAGAAGAATGGTTCTCGGCATAACTTTCGACTCTGGAAAGATCTTTTGGAACGTTCTAGAAAATTAGTGGAGGGATTGTCGGCTATAAAAAAGCGAAAAATTTAGGGGGTGCGAACTAGTCTTCAACCGATCTTCGAGTAGTGAAGAATCTTCTCTCACAATGGAGATAATATTGGATGTGCAAGGTTTCCAAAACTTTTACGACAGATTTGTACTAAAGGAGCTGGCTGCAATCACTGTTCAAGCAGATGACGCAGGCCGGTATGGTATGATTCGCATCCTATTCAAACCACCTTGTTCTTGGCAAAACTTACCGCCTAAATGTAGAGCTACCAATTCCTGGTTGACGCGAAATTATCATGGATTGGAGTGGAATGACGGTGACATGCCTTACGATAAAGTGCAGACAGTATTGAAGAAAATTGTTAAGCCTGCAAGTTATATCTATGTAAAGGGAAACGGGAAGAAACAGTGAATCGAGAAAATTATCAACGACGATTCAAAGCCAGTGATCGATCTGGAAGAATTGGGGTGTCCGAGTCTTGGATTCTTGCAATACATCAAAGTGGGTGGTTGGCATGAGGACTATCACGGGAAGATTGTCACATACCGGTGTGCCTGGGAAAACGTTCAGCGATTGAAATCTTGGTTTTTGAAGGACTGTACTGAATCTCTTCAAAAATCTTTGCACATATACCTTCAAGTGGGAAGTTTGAAACGAATGAGAACGGAGGATATCGCATTTTTAACCAAACAATTCATCCTCATTTACGGATCGGATATCATTGACGAGATATGGGATAAACTATAGGAGGTTATGAAGAAGGGCGAAGGCATCATAAGCTGTCTGAAACATCGAAAAAGTAAACATCACTGTTGGCTGAACAACGAATTCGGCGGACCTATTTCCAATGACAAATGAGACTGTAATTTTTCCATTAAATAAATGATGAAATAATTTACAACAGCATTAATACTAACTCTCTGTATCCCTCCAAAGTAATTAGATACCGCTAAGCGGCATAACTATTCGGGATGGGAATGATCGACACATATATTTATTGAAAAAATCTTTATTTGTAGAAATACAGTTTGAATAATTATACCAATTTTTTCACCCCACCGCTTATGAGATTGTATTCAACTACTCGATCATGTAAGATCAAACAGTATGCTGACGTATCGGCAGGGAAGTCTTTGGCTTCAAACTCGAGACGAACGTCTACAGGTCCAAACTTGAGCGATTCGTTTTGTTTCGAGCAGTCGATGAGGAATAGGGAGCATACTGTAGAAATTCACTCTTTTTCAGCAACGGTTTAGGTTCCTTGTCGTAATAGGAGGTTTGGAAATTTGCGTACATTTCATGCAACAGAGCATACTGATTATGACTCATATCGAGGTTTAGGTTTCCATAAGGATAACATTGAGAATTCAAGAAGAGTTTAACGTCGGTGATATTGCAGTGATCGAAATGGCTAGCGTTTTTGTTTAGCTTATTCTTTCGACTTGTTTGAAAACCCAGTATAACAGCTGAGTCGATGTCTTCACCGTCCAAACGGGTTTTGAGGTGGTGGGAAGTACAGGATACTCGTACAATTTCCAATTGCGAAAACTCATGGAGATCGCCGGATCTTTCTCGATGAAATTCAACAGCTGTATTTTCCGTTGATCCGCTAGCTTAACATATGGTAAAAACCATTCGACTTTATCGATCAGGATTTTGAATTCCTCATCTTGAGTTTGTAGAACCGCGTTCGTATCGGTCTTTGAACGGGTCAAGATCAACTCGTGTTTGGCGTTTACGATTATCTTGCGATAGTCTTCGGCGAATTCTAGCATCATTTTCAGCGGTACGCATACTTCGAAGTTACCAGTGGCATCCGCATGGGTTGCATTCACATTAAGCCAACCGGCATTCTCCATCATTATCATAGACTTTAAGCTGTCTATCATTGTTCCGTACCTGCCACCGGACCTCCCGGTTGATCTTGTGTCTGTGTTTTTTGAACATCTTGAGTCAATATGTGTAGGCCTTGGGGGTCATATGCTCCTTCTGGGTGACTTTAATGCGCCATGTTTTGCAAGCAATCAGCTGGCGGGTGACACCCGATCCTGCTGCCTCCGGGACTTTTCTAATTTGTTTGACCTTTCTCAGTTTAATGGGGTGGCGAACTTTCGCGGGGACAGGCTTGACCTGGTGTTTTCAGATCTGAGGGTCTGCGTTGACCGCTGCTCTGCTCCGTTTGTGAATGAGGATGACTACCATCCAGCTATTGTACTCAATGTTGCTGCCTCGCGGGCGGCGGTACCTGGCGTTTCTGATAATCATGTCTCTTTGCGTTATAACTTTAGGAGAGCTGACTATCTCTCTCTCTACAGCAATCTACTGCGGTTGGACTGGTCAACTCTTAGCCTTTGTCAGGATGTTAATGTGGCCTGTGAGCGTTTCTACGCTGTCTTATATGGGGCAGTTGACACCTCTGTCCCTAAGCAACCGGCTGTGGGCAGGCCCTCCAGCTACCCTGACTGGTTTACGCCGGAAATAATATGTAAGTTGCGTGCTAAGGAAAGGCTTAGGTCTAAATTCTTACGTTCTGGCTCTGCTGAGCAGCTAGCACAGTATAAGGCTCTTCGTGCCTCCGCGAAATTTCTCATAAATGAGGCGTACTCTGCACATGTTGCTGCTCGCGAAAGAGCTATAATCCAGGACCCCGGTGCGTTTTGGTCCTACGTCAATCGGCTTAAAGGTTCTTCCCGCATTCCGGACATGATGACCCACGCTGGTGGCTCGCTGAACACCCCGTCTGGTATTGTCAATGCGTTCGCTGACTACTTCGGTAGCGTGTTTTGTCTGCGTAGTGACCCCGCGTCTAGCCTGCCGACCGTTGCTACGCGAGCATCTTCTGGTCGTTTGGCTCTCGAGATCTCTGTGGATGATGTTCTGCTTGCTCTCCGTTCTCTGAAGCCGAAGTTTTCTTCTGGTCCAGACCAGATTCCCTGTCTTGTGGCGCGAGACTGTGCGTACGCTCTTGCTAAACCGTTATGCTTTCTTTTCAATCTTTCACTGCGTAGTTGTACGTTCCCTGATCTTTGGAAATCTGCGAGAATTTGTCCAGTCTACAAAAGCGGTGATGCGTCCGTGATTGGTAACTATCGTCCGATTGCAGTTATTTCTGCATTCGCTAAGGTTTTTGAGTCTTGCATTTATGGCCACATCTTTCGTCAACTCTCTGGGCTCATCACACCTTCGCAGCATGGCTTTATGCCCGGTCGGTCTACGGTAACTAACCTAGCTTTGCTGTCACATTCGGTGTGTTCGGCTTTGGATAACGGAGGGCAGGTGGACGTTATTTATACTGACTTTTCCAAGGCTTTTGACAAGATTCACCATGGTCTTTTGCTCGACAAGCTCGCGGCTTTTGGCTTGCATGGCAGCCTTGTCGCCCTTCTGGCGTCATACCTTACCAATCGGGTGCATTGCGTTGACTTCCGGGGTCACATGTCCAGGCCGTTTGTTCCTACCTCTGGAGTACCGCAGGGTTCTAACCTTGGCCCGTTACTTTTTAATCTGTTTATTAATGACATTGTCTGTCCGTTGTCTTCTGAGGTGCTCCTTTATGCTGATGACCTTAAACTGTTTCGTGTCATTCGCAGCCGAGCCGACTGCCTAATGCTTCAGGATGATCTTGACGCTGTTTCTGCGTGGTGTGATGATAACCATCTGCGGTTAAATATAGGAAAATGTAAGTCCTTATCTTTCCATAGAAGTCGCAGTCCTGTGCCTTTCGTTTACAGCGTGGATAGTGTCGCTCTTGTGAGAGTCCAATCCGCCACGGACCTGGGTGTCACCTTTGACAGTGAACTACGCTTTTCGGCTCACCTCGCGAATGTTGTTGCGGCCGCCACCAGAATGCTTGGGTTCCTCTTCAGACCGTGTAAAACATTCTCCTCCACCTTGGCGTTCAAGTCTCTGTATTTTGCGTACGTTCGCTCCAAGCTGGAGTATGGCTCTGTCATCTGGTACCCTGTCCTTGCCAGGGACGCCAAGCTGGTGGAGGGTGTTCAGAGGAGATTTCTAAAATATCTGGCCTTCAAGGAGGACGCGGTTTACCCTGCCCGTGGAGCGGACTATTTTGCGTTGTGTTCCCGTTTTAACATTCCCCCGTTGGCTGCGAGGCGTGATGTTGCTGCTGTTGCATTTCTGTTTAAATTACTTATTGGTGTCGTAGACTGTGCCGATGCTCTATCGCTTATCCCTTTTCATGTCCCCCGGGCTTCGGCCCGTATTAGCACCATGTTTTATCTGGATAGGTGCCGTACCAACATTGCGCGCCGCTCTCCGTTTTTTGTTATGTGTGCCATTTTTAATCGTATTGCGGATAAGTGCGACCCGGCTTCGATGCGCCTCGTGGAATTTCTTAAGCTTGTTCGGGCGCACTTTTATGAGCGTTCTGCCCTTGGGAGTGGGGACTATTAGGTTGATTTAGCGTGCTGCTCTAACGGCTAACCGTGCAGTTTTAACTAATGTATTTATTTATTTATCCACTCTGTTTTTATCTTTACTTATTTTATTATTTACACTATTTTTATCTTTATTATTTTTTATCTCATGTACTGTATGTTATTTTATAGTCAAGTTATGTTATTTTATCTGTATATTTCTGTTTTCCATATGATACTGTTTTATTCTCTTTTATTCTATTTTAGATTACTCTAATTTATGTTTTTTATTTTACTCTTCTTATTTTGATTTTATTTTGTTATTTTAATTATTTCAATTCATCTAATTCATTTTAGCTCTCTTCATCTCTTTTAATATCCTAATTCTAATTCATCTGTTGAGCTCCTTTACTGTAGTGCCATGTATTTGTAATGCCTTTGCCCTGTCTTGGGTTCGCCTGTTGGGCATATGTCAATAAATTCAAATTCAAATTCAAATCATCCAATTCTGTCCAGGTCTCAGAGAAGGGTAGCCTTTCATAAGACTAGTGAGACCGACGTTCTTGCGCCTGTCGATCTCAATAGCATTTATCTCGTAACGCATTTCTTCGAACAGGTGACAAACACCGTTGTTGACCAGTGCTGCAGTAGTCGACGGAGTTCCATCAGCTTTGACTATTTTTCCGTACACATGCAATGAACTCTTGCTGGGTAACACGCACAGGTCTTGGTGTTGAACAGCGATACGAATTTCATCACTGTTATTGAAACTTGATGAGGCGTAAGGCTTGTGTGTATGAACCTCGTAGTGTGCGATAGACTCGTCAAAAACTACAAGTGTTTGAATGTCTAAGATTTCTTTCTCCATGGTATACAACAGATGATACAGATGCAAAGAAATCGTCGTCTTATTTTGCGGAAATTCCTCTTCCATAAGGTGTGATCTTGAGACCCAAGCTTTTCAGAAGCAGCACGTTCTGAGGTGTCAGCTCTTTGAGAACCGGTTGACGACTGACGTGTTCGGGGCATCTTACCCTAGTATTATAACCACTTCTGTTATAAACTTATCCCATTATTGAGCCTTGATATGCAACCTTACAGTTATAACCTCTTCGCGAAAATTAACCAAATCCCCGTCTTGATCGACTATACGAGGTTGGATATGATCTATGATCCCTACGGTGACTGGAACGTAAATGACGTGAGATGGTACTTCAATGATCTTATATCCAGGTTGGAACGACTGGAAAAAACTCATGAATGGTGTGTACTTTACGCTCGTTGACGTAGGCACCCGTTGTAATGTTACACTCGACTCGCAGCGCGTCGACTTTAAGAATAGCTACAGGAAGGTCAGACTCGTGAACTTGATCAGCTTGCAAAACACGTGGAGTGAAACCCAATAGGCTGCCCATAGAATCGCTCGGCAGAAAATTTACAGGGTGACTACATTTGATTTCGCTACAAAATGTATTCTTATTCGGTTTGATGTTGATGGTGATACCCTTATTCGACGAGACACCCTGTACGTAACTCTCTATATCCTCTTTTTCATAGCTACCAGTGGGTACAGTAACCACTTCTTTACCCACGTAAATCTTGTTGTGACCAACATCTACATTAGGAATCGAATCGAAATTCAGTAATTCAACGAGACCGAGGGAATAATTCTTGAGATGGAAAAGTTCAATGGGAGGAAAGTATTGAGTCTCAAGAACCGAGGAGTTCCCCGATACGGTTAGTGTGAACGAATTCTCCATGACTACTGCGAAAATCAAACTGACTTCGTGGAATTACGCTGCATGTTTATATAGAAACTCGAGACACAAGTGACCACAGTTGAACGTATCGTAGTCTTGATATCTTTCATGGTTATATTTGACGCTACCATCGCCAAGGTATCTGACGAGGTCCGACAGTGGGCGAAGGTTACCGAAACTGTCAAAGTAGGCTACTTCGTCACCGATCTTCCGGTAGGCACCAGGTGTGCCAGGAGCATCTTCATCATCTAGATTGACGATCGCCGATTCGAGTCTACGCGGTCCGTCCTTGGGCAAATCGTTCCGCATAAAGACGCCGCGGAAATGTGGAATGTTGAGGATTGTCGCGTACTTTAACAGGTCCGCGTCAGTTAGCGCTCGGCGCGGTAGCGTCACTTTCAGTTTTTTGAGTGCGGTTCCAGGTGCAGACCTAAACCCTTCTTGTACGGTTTCAAGTGAAGTCCTTTTCCCGAAGCGATAGCTTCCATAGTCTTGTTATGCCGTTGACTCTTTTCCAGTTGCCTCTTGGCGGAGCTTGCGTCATTCACCGCTTTCGCAATACCTGCTGCACCACCAGCCAACGCGCCGGTAGCACTCAGCCCAGCGAAAAGGGGTATAAGGAAGGGTAAGAAACCTCCAACTCTGGAGGGTAGTGGTAGAATTCGTGGAGAACGTACATTACGTCTACCACCTGCTTTTTTAACAACTCCTTGTGCACCCTTCAGGGCAGACTTGATGGCAATTTGTGCAGTTTTGCCGGGAATCATAGACTGTTTAGCTGCATCGATAACCTTTCTCAATACCAATGGTTCCCTGATTCCCATGCCAAGTTTGGTTTTCGCTTCCATTGCGTTTGTTACAGCCCAAGCGGCTGTCTTTTCTCCGATACCAGCATCTGAAGCTAAAACCCGTCTCCAAGCTCTCTCGGCCAAGATCTTATCTGCCGCACTTCTAGCTTCAAGATTTTCTCGATTCTGCGAATAGGTGATATCGTGTTCTTTGCAGGCTACGTCAAGAGAGTTGATACCTGGATCACCGCGCGCGAGTCTTTTCGCTAGTTTGGTGCCAGGTCCGCAGTATTGATCAAGTCCGGCGACTATGGTATGGTGGGTATGGAGCGTACCACACCGGAATTATTTCCGGTGTGGAATTCCATACCCGAAAATCGTCCATATTTACTCGAAAATAATTGAAATGTACTTTCATCAATGGGGCCTTACGCAAATTCTTGAGAGATGTGATTGCTCAATCGATATGCGCTCTACGTGACCTTTTCCTGTGTTCTTTCGAACTGCACAACTTTTTGTGGATCCCTACATACCGCGCCACTCTGTAACACGCCCCCCTTCACAGAGGCATTGAGTACACACACATAATATAATCGAGATCTGCCTTTGTTGCGTATACATGAATGTATTCATAACGGACAAATTTCTCATAAAGAAGAGTACGAAAAGAAGTGGAGATGTCAGCAATGTATCGGAGTCAACAACAAAAAGATCTGCAACAGAACCATTACCCCTACTTGTAATGGGAGATGAGTCCCCTAACCTTATCAACTCAAAAAAAAAATTCCTGCTCTTGTAAGCTCGACTTCTATTGATGAAAATGCAAATTCTACTTACTTTAGTAAGTTCATAACCAGATATCCTCAATTATCCTCAATTATCCTCCTATCCTCATGTAGAAATCGAGACAAAGCGAATTTTTTTTTTTTTCTTCAGTCGCGTTGTCAGGTGACTTTCGGACCAATTTTTTTCTCTTTTTTTGTGCCGGGCCATTCGAAGCTTTTTACAGCTCGTAGTTGGCAATTAGATTATATTACAATTCTCCCACGGATTGTGATAATTACTGGTCGTATCACGATTCACGTATGTTTGTTTCCGGAAACGATTTGTTTATTCTTTTGTTTATTCAAAGGTATAACAAAACGCCCGAAGCTATTTTCGAAGTGGCAGACACAGTATTCGTGGCTGATCCTCAACTCGGACGCAAGGGCTATCTGCTCGATATGTGTAAAAGCTGTAGAAAAAAAATTATTACTACCAAACGACAGTCGTGCGGGCCCGTCGCGAGAGGCTTTCGTAGATTCCGGCTTTACTTGTTGGAAAAATGCTACTATTGCATTCAGAAAGCACGAGGTCAGCGAATTGCATCGATGTGCTATTCAAGGGCTAGCGAGCTTAGAAAATAAGACTGTAGCTCACCAATTATCTATATCCAAATCTAAAGAGATGGTTGACGCCCATGTTGCGCTCTTCAAAATATTTACCACCATCAACACTTTAGAACGGCAGGGGTTAGCTCTACGAGGAGATAATTATGACAAGCAGTCCAACTTGGTGCAATTTTTGAAAATGCGAGCGAAGGACGTGCCACAACTAAAATTGTGGCTCAAGCGCACTGCGTATAAATGGATTCACCATGATTCGGTCAATGAAATTTTACAGATAATGGCAAATGCAGTGATTGCAAAACTCCTTGTAGAGATAAAATCAGCGGACTACTACTCCCTCATTATTGATGAAACATCAGACGTTTCAAGACTAGAGCAAATATCAGTTTCCACAAGGATTGTTCTAGATGATTTCTCGGTTAATGAAACATTTCTTGGTTTTTATGTAACCAATTGTACTAAATCGGAGGCGCTGTTTGAAATTGTAATGGATGTTCTTACCCGATGCTCTCTGGATATACATAATTTGCGCGGACAATGCTATAATGGTGCGTCCAATGTGAGCGGACGAATGACTGGTCTTCAAGCAAGAATACGAGAGGTAGAACCAAGAGCTCTTTACGTGCATTGTACTGCTCATAGACTAAATTTAGTTGTACAAGATACACTTGAAAATATTCCATATGTGAAAGACTTCATCGGCGTTGTGAAGGACTTGGTTAACCTTATTCGGGATTCCCCAAAACGCTTGGCGATGTACAAACACCTTCAGTCTGAGGATAGTCCTCTTTTATCACCGTTCTGTCCCACTAGGTATATCTACCCGGGACTTTTGGTGGATGCGGGTCAGTCCATTAGGGAAAACTTCAGTCTAGGCCAGTGGTCGGCAAACCGCGGCTCGCGAGTTGCATGCGGCTCTTTGGCCTCTTCTTGCGGCTTTTTGGCCCCTTCTTTTTTGGCCTTGTATAATTGAGTTTATGTTATTTCGGCTCTCAAGAGAAATCTTAAACGTTGTACTGTTAATATTTAGCTCTTTTGACCAATAAGTTTGTCGACCACTGGTCTAGGCTCTTAGCTCTCTACTACAGTGGTAGGGGGGGCAAGTGCGTACAGTGAAATTTCCCCCAATGGACTGACCCGCGTCCACCTGACGTCCCGATATATGTGATATGTTACGATACCTAATATTTTGCGAATACATTAATTCACATGATTAAAAAAAAATATTATTGAATTTCATCAATATTGTTTTACGCAGGTGCGATATAATACACTTGATTGATATATATGAATATTAATTGGTACAACTAAACTAATATTCAGATGAATTGATTGAATACTCAATTGCAGCCAATCAAAATAGTATTCAACAATTCAATAACATTTTCTCTCAGATCATAAATGAGTAATCGCTACATTAGTATCAGAAATGTATTTTTTGGTTATAATTATTCGAAGGTGGTGTATGCGCGTCAAGTCTTTAAAAACCCTTCATGACAAAGGAAACTACGAAACGACCCTGCAATTTCTTGAAGCGATGAGGAATAATTCAGAATTTGATGCATCAGCAACAGCAAAAGCGAATGGATTTATAAGACGCTTGGAAGAATTTGAGTTTTTTCTATTGTTGACAATGTTGATAGACGTATTTGAACGGGTAGAGATATTGAATACCGAGTTGCAGAAAGTTGACCTCCATGTTAACGAATCTCACGAGAAAGTAACGGCAGTTATTCAGAGTCTAATAGGACTGAGGGAAACTGGATTTGATGCTTTATGGTGTAAGGCAATTACCGAAGCACAAAATTTGCAACTGAATGAACCAAAAGTTCCTCGTGTTCGCAAAGCTCCTAAAAAGTTGGAATCTACTTCTACAAAACATAGCTTCTCCGATCTAAAAGATTATTACAGGAAACTGTATTTCGAAATTATTGATCGAACTATTAAATCAATGAATGATCGTTTTGCTGCTGAGGCATTAAAACTACTCAACCGAATGGAAGATTTTATGACTGGTAAAGGAACAGTTAAGGGGGTATATACACCTTTAAATTGGTTGAAATTCTCAAAAATATAAAAATGTTTTTCTGCAACTTGAACACTCCGAACGAATTAAAAAAAAATCATCATGTTTGGGGAGGGTTTGACCCTCATTATCCATATTTTACATCATGTATTACTTTCAGTCTAATTGTAGTTGCGCTGAAGATAGGAAAATACAGAATCACTCGGTTGTCGTAAAGAATCAGAACCAGCGTTGGACAGATCTTGGATTTTTTGGTCCTCAATTGTTCATAAGAGTTGCCTCTATGGAATGAACAGAGAACTTTTTGATATTGCAAAAATTACTTGAGTTATTCGATTTTTTCGATTTTTTTTTCGAATTTTTAAATTTTGTTGGCATATTTTTTCAATATCTCAGAGAAAAATGGGTTTATCAAAAAGTTCTACGTTCATTCCATAGAGGCATCTCTTACGAATAATTGAGGACCATAAATTCGAAGATCGGTCCAACGATGTTCCTGATTCTTTACGACAACCGGTCAAAATAGTGATTGTTCAGAAATTGACTTTTAAACTTTTTTTCTACGTTGAGGGTTTCGGATTCCGATAACTATTGTGACATTTCTCTATGTTAATTTATCATCTCATTTAATTATGCAAAACAATTTCCCATCCTTTTTCTTAATCCGGGCTTTGGACCGACACGGGCGAAGTTAAAATTTGTTTTGCGATGTGGCCTACGTAGCGAGCCGTCCTATTTCTAGAAAGCTCCTGGCTCATAGCCACAACCTTCCATCTCAATGGCTTCCTCCTGCTGGTTCATCCGTAGTTGCCTCAGAGCAACACGAGCTTCCTTCGTCCTCTGCTACGCTCGCCTATCAGCACCTTTGATCCGGGCCAAGTCCTGTAGTTTTGCCGCAGCAAAGGCGAGGCGTCTTGGCTCGACTCAAAGTTTTTGCATAATTTTCAACATACCTCGCTTACCTTTGGAAAAGGTGATTGCTGCAATGTTGGCTTCAACTTGAAGAACGTTACGACCTGAAAATAAAGTCTTAGGACAAAGCTTCCAGATGACGCTGCCCAGACCCACGCTCCTGCTCGCCAATACATATCGTTGATTTATTTTAATGACGTTGTTTTTCTTCCCGACCATTCTGGAGGTGTTGAACTTAGAGCTGATGGGACACTTACCGCACTTGATTCCATAGGTTCCACCTAAGCAATGAATCTTAACCTCTCCCATGCGGATAGCACTCCCACATCTGTTGCAGCTTAGGTTGTCCTGCAAACTTTGAAAAAGAATAGCCAAATCAAAAAGCATATACCCTTGTGCATCGGTCTCGCTGTAGCCGTCATCGCTGATCTTACTGATGGACGATGCAATAATGCTAGCAGACAACAAGAGAATGACAGGATCCAGGCGGGATGCGTAAAACGTCATAAAATTCGTCTGCCAGTTGTGCTTATAGCGTGCCGTGCGGCGCGCTTTTGTACTTCGGGATTTAAATGGCTGTAACTTATTCATTTTGACGTATTTCCACATGATGATTTTTTTACAGATAGTTTAGACCCCTAGCGTTCCAAAAACGCAAAAAACGAAAAATCGATTTTTTCAAAAATCAAAGGTGTATATTTCCCCTTAAAGCCGTAGAGATATGTTCTTTTTATGGTGCAACTGCAAATAACAGTCAATCAGAAAGTGAATCAGATTTCAACGTGGATCAACTTGAATTACATCGAGCGATGTTTCTGGATATTGCAAATCAACGCGGTATTAAACTGACTGCTTTGAAGGACGTATTTAAATTTTTGAAAGAGAATCCTTCAATAGCCAGTATAATACCCCAAGTAACCAAGCTCGTTAAAATGGCGTTAACAATACCTGTTTCATCGTGTACTGCGGAACGATCTTTTTCTGCTCTACGACGCTTGAAAAATTATTTGAGATCATCTATGTTACAGCGAAGACTGAATGCCATTGCTATTCTGCATGTTCACGTTGAAGACGCGGAAGCTGTTGATATTGATACATTAATGAATGAATTCATCTCTAAATGTAATGTAAGACGAAACACATTTGCAATGTGCAATGACAATTGAAAAGACTTGAAGGGAATTTTATTAGTAAGATTAAAGGTCTACCAAGCCGATATATGAACCTAATGGCTCATTATTTGCCCCCTCCCCCCCTATCGTCGTGCTTCTGAAAATATTTGTCCATACCCGGCGATGTCGTAAGTCGCCGGGCTTGGTATTGATAACCAGGCAGATGTAACTCTACGGGAAGACTGTTAATGATCCTGTTGACCAGACCTTTCCCGCAGCGTTCAGTTCGCTTACGACTGACGGCCTTAGCTTTGTGCACAATCATGGTTATGCTCTGACTGAGGAATCATCTTTATAAACACGTTATTTATACCGTTGACCGTTAGTCAGAGTCGAGATGAGGTTTGAGACGCAACCCGTCAAGCTACCTGTCATGAATTTCGATAAATTTGTGCAAGAGAATGTTGCAACCAAAAAACGGCACGGTGATTTGCTACCAAACAGCGTGCGCGCGGTATTTCGCCGTCCGTCCAATTACGGCGAGACCAATGCGCTGCTCTCCCTAATAACACACCCCAACGGGTTGAGGTTCGAGAACGTTTATATCTACTCAAAATCATTGAATCAACCCAAGTAGAAGTTCCTGCAGCAGTTACTCGAGGATGTAAATGGCGTTGAGTACTTTCCATTTGACGAGCATGAACAAGTAGTGGTTGGCTCAACGCCAACTTCCTTTGCCTCACCGTATGAACCTGCTGATTCTTGCTTTGAATTAAATTCTGACTCTTGACCAAATTCTGGTGTTTCAAGACACATTCGATGTAGTCACTGAAAGTTATAGTTTTTAACGTAGATCCCTTGACTCCTTTGGCTCGTGTCGTCTCTCTATTTTCATCTAAAACCTTGAAGGAATATAATTTAGCTCTTAAGCCTACAAACTCAGTCATTATCTTTCCATTATTCTCGTCTTTCATTAATTCCAATACTTTTTTGTTAACCATCGGTATCTTGTAGACATTTCCCGGAGGATAGTCGAGAGTATCGAATCGGTCTAAATCACGTTTCATGAGCTCGTATATATCGGGAACGGTAAAGTGATATATGAGACTATCCGTATCGGTATACATCAGTTTAGCTTGGTTTCCGAATCTGTTTTTTATGTAACTAGCTCACTACGCGCACATATTGAAATAATAATGGTCAAATCCAAGGTTCGACAAAGGCAATCCAAGATTTGCTTTTACTGTTTTCATTGATTATGGTTTTGTACACCCGTTCTTCTTACTTATAATTTATTAAAATGGAAACTTTGATTGTATTTAACGGTAAATTACGCACTTTCATGCACGTTGCTAACTACAGTTGTTTGCTGTGATTTCAAATCGTCAGCTTATTGATTCTACGTTTACAAACTCATTGACTGGCTGTTTTTTTCAAACAATTGCTTACATGTCATCGTTATGAAAAGATCTGGTTTACCATATTTACGAACAATAGCCATTGCATCTTGGTAATTTTGCATCATATTGCGCGGTGAATCTATGAATGACGAGGGAAGTATAATCATTTTTCCAACACGCCCATTCACATCATTTGCAGTATTTTGCAAGTAGTATAAGTCCGATATAGAATTCTGCGCGCAGTTCTTTTTGGTGCCCCTTACAGTATTCTATTCGGTCCTTCTCAATTTTCACATATTTGTCCACTGCCCATTGCTGGAACAACCGACGACCCATAATGAAAGGATTGAAGTCGTCACGTATACTCAATCGGTACTGTACATAGGCTAACCTGGAAACACGTCGATTGCTGTTCAAACGCATTAAATTACGATGCCAACCCCGAGAACCACGTGGGTAGAATGGGGGATAAATCCAAGGCTCGACATTTGGATCCATACTACTGACTTGTTGCAGAACTTTATCATTCCTATTCCAAATACATACGTAAGATTCCGGAATATCGCCATCAGCAGTTGTAGAAAACACAGCAGCCACTTCATTAGTTATCTGAAAGTTATACCGACGTCGATCCACACCTGGCTTCAACGTAAATAGCATACTAAGCTCACGGACTGGCTCATTATTATCCAATGCTAATCGCCTTTGCTTTGCTAATTCTTCACCCATCATTTGATATGATTGTGCAAATATATTGTACTGCCGCATTATTCGATTTAATGTTAGTACAATTTCGTCATCGAGTCCAGAATTGTGATTCAAGCGATGTTCCGTTGCTTCGCTTGGATCAAGTATGAAGAGTTGACCATAACTCGGAGGTTCATTCAGAGCAGAATACGGTGATGTATTCACTTGGTAATAAATCTGACCTTGAATCTTAAAGCAGTAGGGTCCAGGTCGTCTGGCGCCAAAATTAAATAGATTGGCATTGAATGAAGCAAACGAAAATGAACTATTGTAGCATCTTATACGTGAGTCATTCCACGTCAAACCAGACAAAATAAATCAAAAACCGACCTCGATGTTTCCGATTTCGTTCTAATTTTTTTAACGGGTTCTTCGGAACAAATAAATTGGTCAAACAATTTTTTGTTTTTTTTTTCCGCCCCTATTTTCCAAGTTACGCGGGGGTGAAATTCACGAAAAACGGCCAAAAATCGCAAACATGCTCCTCTTCAAACGGTCATATCTTTGGCTGTGTTCTCCCTAGAGACTTCTTTCAAAAACCATTTTGAAGCTATTGAATGGCACTATCATTATATATCTATTCAATTCTGCGATAACGAGTGATTCCATTAGTTATAAACAAATATATTTTTCAAACGTAGTTTTCTAGGCGAGAACCGCGCTTTAAAATTCTCAAAAAAATATGAGCGTATTTCTTGATCAATTCCCTACAAAACTGGTAAGTTATAGAATGGAACTCCGATGGAAACTATATTAAAACGATTTATTTATAAGCGACGGCGCGCGCTGCCGCTGAGAGACTTGGCTCGGGTACGTGTAGCTCGCGTAAGGAAGAAATGGTGGGCATGTAGATCTATATCAAAAAAATTGATCGTCTCAGAAAACAAGGTATATCATATCAGTTTATTCAATATTTAACTAACAATAAGTCAATCATAATCCCAATAACCATAATCCTATCTTACATAAAGATCCCCTAATCAGATTATATTACATTATTTTACATTTACTTATAATTAGCGGTTTATTTAGAAACTACGGCTTCTACTGACTCATCGGCATCAGAATATCTCTTAGCTATTAGTTTATTTTTTGTTAGTGGCAAAATACAATGAAAGGTCAGTGTACCACGAACTAATCGTCGGTAGTATGAAACGCTTCCTTTAGTTTGTCGACTATTTCGGATTCTCTATCCTCGTTCCCCTGCTCAACATCTTCTTCAACATGGAATATCTTTGAAGCCAGTGTCTTCGTCAGCTTTTCCAATTTGTCACGAGGATATTTCTTCTGCGGCAATTTCCGTTTATTAATAGGTGATTCTCCCAATCCAAGTAGACTCTCGTTGTTTATACGAATATCAACCGATCTCTTAGTTGGCGTTGAATCCTCCTCACATTCCGACGATCTTACTGCACTCGTACTGGGTTGTGGGTCCTCGTCGAACGACGAACTGTCACTGGTTTCACTGATCTCAGGCATTTTTGCAATTCGTAACCGGCAATAGTCACAAATTCTCATATCCGTTGATATTGATTGGACCGGCCGATTTAATTTTCGTAGCGTCGTCGGAAGTACCGTGTGACAGGAAAACTAGATTCTCCTTGTTAAACTCAACGTCACCGTCAAAGTCCTTAGTTAAGGTTATTTATACAGGGTGTCTGGAAATTCGCGCACCATCGGCATACTGGCGGATTCCTTGCGAAAAATTGAGACGGAAGTTACCAATAAAAAAAAGTCCGCGACGGCTTAGTTTTCCTGTAAAATCATTTAATCACTAACTAATCAGCGTTCAACTTTAGGAAAGAATGGTTAGAACATTGCATAGCCGTCCGCTCCACTCCTGGGCGAAGCGGGGAACACCGCACATTATTGTCTCGATCGCGGTAGTGGGGCGGACGGCGATGCGGAGCTCTAGCCAGTCTTTCTTAAAACCGATGCTGATTGGTCTGTTATTAAGTGCTTTTACACGAAAACTAAGTTCTTGCGGACTTTTTTGCATAGGTAACTTTCGTCGCAATTTTTCGCAAGGAATCCGGCAGTATGCCGATGGTGCGCGAATTTCCAGACGCCCTGTAGTTTACTATACACCTAAAGCCGACAAGACAACTCAAATATCGCGCCGTTACGTCACTGTTCGACTCAAGCGTAGAGACGTTCGAGATCTAGTCAATGCGCAAGCGCGAAAGCATTGATCGAAGATCACACAACACGTGGTCAGACACTCTGTTCTGTACTGTCCTATGTATAACATTGTCAGACTCTCACGTCGCTTTTTCATCGATCTCGCGTTATTGCACGTGTTTTCGACTACGTATTGTTCTATTGTAATTATCGACAACTTTGTCATAACTCGTTAAATATTGAAGTTGTGTTCTTTGTCAATAACTATATAATAAGTGAGGTGATCCATTCACGGATTGATCGACAAATTGTAAGTAATAAATTTGAATATTCTGTCCAACTCTGTCTTTCTATGCTCTTGCAAATTTAGATCCGCCTCCCTTGGGTCCCCAAACGAACTCCCTCGTGAGTAGAGTCTATATACATATTATTTGCCAATCGACTAGAGCCTAGCTGATGCTTTGTTTTCGTTAATTTTGATAATTAACTGGCGCCCAACAAAATTTAGTATTTCGAGCCTCGACAGCTTTGACCCAGACCGCGTCGAGTGGAAACGTTTAAACAAAATAGTCGATTTCGTCGAAATTATTAAGTTATATTTGATAATCAGACGAGATTGACGAGAGGAGGAAAACGTTTCTGTTTCAATCGGTCTCAGGTTTTTCGAAGACTTCCTCCTGTGCTTCTCTAAGTTAAACGGGTTGAAACAGCAGTCATACATTTTTCTCTTCGGAGCCATAATAAAGCCACACACTCTCAAAATTAGCAATACGAAACCAAAAAACTATAGACCGGATATTAACCCAACGAGTTTCAGAACGATACTGAAATGTTTGCGTACAGTAACGAAGAACGACAGATAAGCCATAGAGGGGATGACCAAGGGTTAGGTTCTTTGTGGAAAACTACCTGGACAAGGTAGGACAACAGGTGACGTCACACTTTATGGTAGAATGCACTACGCGGAAAACCTTCAGAATTTATCGCTTGCCGATTTTTCAGAACCCTGTGATATTCTTAGTACTATAATAATGAACATTCCAATAAGTCTATTGTAGGGTACGGAAAAATGAACCAACCTCGCAAGATGTCCAAATAATTAGTCGCATTCTGTAACCTGACTTTGATTCTACGTAATATGGATGCGAACAGCGTCGAGCGGGTGGAGCGCACGCGGTCAGCGCGCGCCGTTGCTTATAAATAAATCGTTTTAATATAGTTTCCATCGGAGTTCCATTCTATAACTTACCAGTTTTGTAGGGAATTGATCAAGGAATACGCTCATATTTTTTTGAGAATTTTAAAGCGTGGTTCTCGCCTAGAAAACTACGTTTGAAAAATATATTTGTTTATAACAAATGGAATCACTCGTTATCGCAGAATTAAATAGATATATAATGATAGTGCCATTCAATAGCTTCAAAATGGTTTTTGAAAGAAGTCTCTGGGATGAACACAGCCAAAGATATGACCGTTTGAAGAAGAGCATGTTTTAGATTTTTAGCCGTTTTTCGTGAATTTCGAAAATAGGGGCGAAAAAAAAAAAAAAAAAATTGTTTGACAATTTATTTGTTCCAAAGAACTCGTTAAAAAAATTAGAACGAAATCGGAAACATCGAGGTCGATTTTTGATTTATTTTGTCCGGTTTGACGTGGAATGACTCACGTTTATAAAAATCGGTAGACTTAGGATGATTAGCCTCAAACAGTTCACGCAGTTCGATAGGGAAATCGGGCATCGCATCAAGAAGTACACTCCCGTGGCTACAACAATCATGGAACGAATTCGCTCGATCGGCCACCTTCTCTTGTGAAAAATGTCGAGCACCACAATGAACACATAGTACCTCCAATCTCCCAATATAATGTTCAGAAATTTCATCTAAACATTCAATGTTGAAGTTTTGAATATTAGATGACTCTCCATATATTGCTCTGAATCTGCGTTGCCGTTCACAATTATTTAGACCGACAATATCAACATCTTGAACGAGAATTGGTAAACTTGACGTATATAATTCATTTTGTGAGTCAAGTTGAATATTTTCTTCATCGTTAATTGCTATACGGCGACAACCTACATCATTGCTGGAGATTTGCCTCTGACGCCGCTGACATTGAGTTGCATCATTTCTCTCTCGAGTTCTCTCTCGACGTGTGTGTAAATACTCCTCCTCTTCTTCAACAGTCCGAAGAATCTTACGATGTGGCATTGTGAAAATAACTCTAAATTGACAGCACTGCGCTTACGATAGCCGATGATTAGTCATTGCATTACTGATTTACAATTGTATTAGTACTTATAGTTTCATCATTAGGTACTCATAGGATTCATCAGGGTACTCATGAGGTCTTATCAATTAGGTACTCGTCAAAAAATTAGTTGTAATTACCAGCTAGTTATCAATATGATCAATCATCGCATATATTTTTGATTTAAATTTATATATTATAATTTTTTTCACAAACAAATTACAAAATATAGAACAAACGTACAAGAAAATAAATAAATTAGGGTAAAATCTGAAATTATTTTGCTATATATACGTATTGAACGGGTGTTGAACTCCTTCTATTGCAGACCTGAAAAAATGAACAGTTTAATAAATACAAAAGTTATCTTCCGTACTTTAATCGACTTTGCAGTTTTGATTTTTTTGTTTTTTCATGAATGCAAAAATTTGGGTTACGTACCTGATATGAATTATGCAGGGTGGATCCCTATCGTCCGTACACTGTAAGTAGGTCAATTAATTCAAATTATCTGATCGCTGGGACCATGACCATAGTCAGTTGACAACGAAGCGATGTTTGAGAATTTAACCTGAAAATAACAGTAACTACAAAACATCTCTTCAGTCGTAAGTTTTACAATTTGGATATTGAAAGATGTAATCACGTACCTTGTATATATATATTGTAACATATGCGACCTGCCTGCAAGGCATAGCTAGTCGTCACAGAAAAACACGGGAAGGCGGATTATGACGCGGTAATCCCCAAAATTCGGTGAAGTAGTGGGGAGACGACAATAAATACCAGAGCGACCCAAGCAAAAGCAGCTCTACGAGCACAGCGCTTTTCGCCGTCTGGGTCATTCGCGCCATAGTTTTCTGCCGTCAGGTCGTCCGCTTCGTAGTTTTTCGCCGTCCACGTGGACCACGAGACGATTTCCGTTGTCCGGGTTAAAATACTATGAAGCGGACAACCTGGCTGCATAAAACTATGGAGCGGTGGACCTAGACGGCCAAGAACTGCTGCGCGAACAATCCGGACAACGGAAATAATCTCGTGGTCCACGTGGACGGCGAAAAACTACGAAGCGGACGACCTGGCTGCAGAAAACTATGGAGCGGTGGACCTAGACGGCCAAGAACTGCTGCGCAAACAACCCGGACCGCGAGAAACTACGAAGCGGACGACCTGGCTGCATAAAACTATGGAGCGGTGGACCTAGACGGCCAAGAACTGCTGCGCGAACAACCCGAACAACGGAAATAATGTCGTGGTCCACGTGGACGGCGAAAAACTACGAAGCGGACGACCTGACGGCAGAAAACTATGGCGCGAATGACCTAAACGGCGAAAATTATCTCGTGGTAGACGTGAAAAGCTGAAAAATATCGAGCATTGGACCTAGACGGCCGAAAACTATGGAGCGGGTGACCTGGCTGCCAAGAACTGAAAAACCGCAATGTCAAAGTGAAAAGGCTCACCCGTTATCCGTTACGCATTATTCAAATGAAACTTTCGCGCCAAATTATCAGACATACGATGGAGGGCACTGCCACAATTGTTGACACTAGATCCGGCACTATCTCGGCCAGTGTAGAGCTCTCTAAGTGGTTAACTATAAAATTCCATAACTCGGACACCGTTGATCTCAGGAATTTTTCGCTAAGGAATTTTCGTCTCAGAATTTGACAAGGAATATGCCCACCAACGGTGGTACAAGGGTTCTGGGTCACCCTGTATATATTGTAACGTGGCATTTAGTAATGCCGTTACAAGGTCGGGAGATAAGAGACGTCTAGTCAGCGGAACTCCGGGAAAATGGCAAACAGTTAGGGAAATTTTAGGCTTGACTGATATTCTTTCATTTTGTATAAATTTATGTAAAACGGACGAGATTCCTACTACCGTGGGAAGACCACAAGACGTAACGACGAGGACCAGCAGGTACCACACGAAGCGCGTTCTTTGAATCGCCAAGAAAGCGTCGAAGAAGGCACATCCTACCGGTACCGAGGGTCACCTTGGCTCTCCAGCGGATAGACGGCGTTCAGGGATGTGCGTGAAGCACATAGCAATCCTCCCGTCATCTGACGAAACTACCGCTACCAAAGCTGGATGTCTGAGGGTGGAGTATAGGGCCGCGCGTGAACGAATTCACAGCCTCACGCCCTCCGACTCATAAGAACAGCACCTAGACCATCTACCGTCTCAACCACTGTTACTGCGGCCGGGTTGGTCGAGAAGACCCCCGGTGCAGACGTTCCGTTAGCGGAGTTCCTCTCGTGATCGAGGCTTTCGTTGCCCAGCACGACAACCCTGGTGGAGGAGCTGGCGAATTGACCGTAGCTGTAAGGTCGCCACCCTCCACCTAGATCATTGGACGAGCGAGATATCACCGTGTATCCAGCGTCGAGGAACCACCAAAGACGGCAGTGAGGAGAGGGGTACCGAAAAAGCGTAAGAGCCAAGGTGGATCCCCCACATTCACCCCGCACTAACACCCAGCGCGACGGCTGATCTACCGTCCAGAAGAACGAGCCAATTAGCATACGTTAAGGTGTCACCTGACCCATATCGCTAATCAGGATCGCCTCAAAATTCAGGATCACGGCCAGCCGGTCGAGCGAGGCACAGCACTCAGCCTATTTTGCGCTTAGCTTCGACAGAGACTGGACGTCAACCCTCCCGAGTCCCGGACCGAGTCTTTTTATAATTTTGATATTAATTTAGTTTAAAGTGTAAGTGCTACTGCAGCCATCGTTTGCAAGGTAAGGTCTGATACTGTTTATTGTGAAGGCACGAGGTGGTTTCTTTTGTATAATAATTAATACTTTGTGAAAGATATCGTTGGGCCAAGAGGTCCCGTGTCTCGTAAGCTATAGTTTCTTCGTGGCTGGCTTTTTTAGTGACTATATTTCTCGCACGTGAGAGCTTCTCTCGTAATATCGTAACGCTTATCGTTGTCGAGCTTGTGCATTTCTATTTCTATTCCTATTTATATTTCTATTTCTTGTCTCCTATATTGTACATCGCCTGTGTTATAAAATACTGTTTGCCAATCTTTCCTGGGGTAAAGCTTAAGCGTAGGTAGCCGCGGAGACCGCATGGCTCCGCGTCTGCGTTATTTAGTAGTTTATCATTTTGTATAATATTGTTTAGTACTTTATTATTTAGTATTATATCAATCAGTAGAGTATCCTCCCGTACAGTATGGTTTGATATTATTCTCCCGAGTTTATTCTTTTGCGCATTAGCTGCGTGCCTTTCGTATTTTTTCGCTATAGTAATTCGTCCTATACCGGGTCAATCATGCCGTCAGACAGAAAACATTTCTTGTCAAGTACCGAGTATCGCTTTGTGATACGAGTAGAGTATTATTCTTGAAAATTATATCGAAGCAGCCTGACGCGCTTTTGCTCCCGGAATTATAATTCCGCCTATCGTTCCTACTGTACTTTGTTCTCTTATTTAATATACGGCCGTAAGGCTCATTGAAAGTTATTTAATGTGTTCTGGTGTACCCTGCCCCTCTACCTTAAAGCATAGCAGCTGAGCTAGCCTAATTGTCGTCCGTCGACTTCCCCGGTTCTTCGTAAAAATATCGTAAAGAATTTTGTAAAGAAACTGGTACTAAAAAGTACCTGGCGTCCAACTAAATCTGTTTAAGTTTGTCCTATCTTTTGGGGGTCGCCGAAGAGTGGCGTAGCAAGGGCAATTCCTCCCCTTAATCAAAAGTTACGTTACAATATATATATATATATATATATATTGTAACGACGTGTCAGAGATTCACCGCCGCACCCTACGGCGTTCCTCAAATATAATTACGAATTTACGAAATAAATACTCTAGCGATAGTTTTTGTTGGGCGCCAGACGCTACTGCGTCAGTCACAGATAACTACGATAATTCAGACTAAAAAGACACAGAAAAGTTTACGGAACGTCGGCCTTAAAGCTCACGGTTAGCTCAGATGTGCGGCGATAATAGTAGAGTGGGTAGGTTCGCCTTAACTAATTATTAAAATGAAGTTTGGTACACCAGATAAATCCTTCAAGGGAATCAATGATTCCGTATATTCAAATTCTCAGCGTTAACAATTAAATTCAATACAACAAAATAATCTGATCGGTAGACGCTACTAAAATTAATATAATAGAGACGGTATATGATCTGATTCGATTTGATATGATATGGGATAAATACAAAATTACCACGAAAAGAATATAATTTAACTACGCCTTATTTTCACGCAGCGGTATAAAAAACAATAACACGCCGGTCGGCTAGCGAGCGCCTGGGAAGCGATACAAAACAAGCTATCATACTACGTTTTAGACTGCGTATCACCGAGCGATACGATACTCTGGCAATTTCTCTAACACGGCGGCACGCTAGCGATATTAACTATGATTTTGGCGATAATACTTAACAAATGACTCTAACTGATTTTCTTAGATAACGGGTTAAATTTAAATAGACTAACTGAAATTATAAGCGAAGGGTTCGCACTGTACGGAAGATTTGTTATCAATGGTAAACGGCAGATGCGCAGATATGCTGCGGGATTCGGATAAAGAAATTACTTATTAACTAACTTAGCCTATGACATCTACGTTCAGCCAACCCTCGGGGAGTTGGAAATTAATTAGCGACACACCATGCACAATAATATAATACAAACTACATAAATAGATCAAAAGACTAGATACAGAAAATAGATAGAGCGAATAGATAGAGAAAATAGATGGAGACAATAGATTAATCAAGCGGTAAAGTAAGTAAGCAGCCAGATATCAAACAATAAGCATCGGAGGTATTCAGAAAAGATAGATCTACTAAGGTAGGCAGAGAAAATAGCTACAGTCAGTCACGAAGTCCTTTTACTGAATTTCCTCCAAGAAAATGAACTAATCACGTGGCCCGTAGGCTACACGCTACACAAAAGATACGTTAAGCGGAAAATCCAGCGAGACCTCGTGGCTTTACAAAGATATAGAGCATAGAGACCTTACCTTAGCGGCAGATGTGGTTCGTCACACACACTCACTCAATTTTCCGCGGCGGTATTAGAATACAATAACTTAACGGCGACACTAAAATACAATACTTAACGGCGATACTAAGTACGAGAGAGAGATTTTTCACGTGTCTTCCTCGGTCGACAATTGAACGTAGAAGTGACGAGTTCTTGGAGGATTTCGGTGGTCTCCTCGCTGCTCCTTACGCCTAGGGGGTGGGGAACCTATGAGATACATCTCATTAGCTGATTGGCTCCCTTAGCCAACGTCTTCGCAGAAACTGTTCGTCAACCGTTGTCTGCGAGGCGTCATCTTGTTGCCGGCCATCAGGCGTAGGGCTCCGCGCTTCTCGGCGGTAACTCAGCTGTTCCTCGAAGCTGGGGTTGCGAGATGACGTGGAGGAAGGTGTGACCTTGGCTCTTACGTAGCGGTACCGTCCTTGCGTTACCAATCTCTTCGGAATAGGCTCTACAGCGGCAGACTCACCCGAAGTCGACCTCGCTGCAGCCTCCTGACAGGATCTAGATGCCCCTGGACCGGATCTGCACCTCTGTTGATCTACCAGGAGCACGCGGGACGCAATTCTCGCCCACTCTCACGTGGCTCATTCTTCGGCGATAACGTTACGCCACGAGTCTTTCCTGGACCAAACGTGGCGTCGGTAATAATAACAGGAGCGGTAGATGAAAGCTGGTGCGTTGACGGGAGGTTGCGGCGTCGTAGCGTACAACCCTGTACGCCGTCGTTGCAGGCCAGATGCTCGGCGGTAAGCGACATCAGCTGACAGGGAGCCGTATGCAGGCCCTGTTCACTCTCAGCGGCATCTTCGTCCAAGGTCAACAACCTTCCTTCCAGATGATGCGGTACTACCCTCGGTACTTTCTAAGGTACAGGTCCCGGGCTGCGTACCGTGGGGGCCCCAGTGGCGATAGTCGTAGTCATCTCAGCAACGGAAGTTCTCGGAGCGGAAGTTCTCGAAGCGGAAGTCTTGATCTAAATCGTCCTCTCTCTCTCTCTCTCGCCGTACATTAACAAAAAAACACATCAAATTAGTCTAATTCTAATATTCCCTAACTAGGTGTGTCGCTATTATCCCAAGGTTGAGACGTGCTCTACCTCTCTCTCGCGGTATAGTTAGCTAAAAGAATTCGCCGGAAGGGCTACTGTGACGGCAGAAAATCTGCAACGTCACAATATATATTGTTGCGAATTATGGTTCGCGATTATTAAGATAATTATATGTGAGTTCCCGAGGGAAATAAGTTGAACAGGAAACGAAATAATGGGAAATAAATATTGGGTTGTATTTAAGAAAATACACGTCTGTCTAAGCCCAAAGCTAAAACAAGACTGTTTTTACAATAATGCGGTTGTGATTAGTAACCGTTATCTTTTATCAAATGTTAACATCATTTATTTAGATGACTACTAGACCTTGCGAATTAAATATGAGGGATGTCTTTCGACCTTTGTAACACTACCTACTTGAATTAAATGCTTATTTCTCATTACCATCGAAACGTGATGTTGGAAATGGTTGTAACGAGTGATTAATTCGTCACCCAGGAATGGAGGGGGGGGGGGGGGGGGGGGAAGTACCGAATTGAGAGAATTCTGGAGTCTAGAATTATTTATTGGCTAATCTTATTCGCTAGGTTTACAAGGGTGAGTGTGTGTGGAGGTGTGGGTGTCTACTAGTTTAAGAACGTTACTAAAAAGGTACTGACCTTACGAAAAGTAGGTCGCGGTCTCGAAAAGGGGCTGTCGCACTTGTAGGTCACGTACGGGCTAGGTCTCTCGAGAGAGTGCCGATCGGCTCTCGCTGCCGATCGGCCTCGGCTATTTTCGTTAATTTCCGCGTGGTTTGGGGGGTTTGTGACTTGCCATGTCACATGGTAAGCATATTTTTTAGGATCCCTGTACATCTTTTCTAACAGATTCACTCCTAATACGTTTCTAAATTCTTCTACTGGTTCCAAAAGAGTCAAAATATTCTCATCTTCTAGGAATTTTTGAGTGAAAGTGCTTTTTCCGCACCCTATATTACCTTCTACTATGAACGTCAGGGGCCTGTTAGGACTTTGCTTGATCCCAAATGATCGTAATCCAGACCACCTGAAAACAGAAAAGACAAGAACCTGAAGGATTCAAAAGAGAAGAGCAAGTTCAACATCCCCCAAGTCAGTCGTTTTGGAAAGGCTGTCTTCGTTCATAAGGGGCTAGTCGGTCCAAGTGAACCACTTTTGGTTTAGTACGAGCTGATCGTTGTATCCTATAAACTACATCGTTAATTCGATCTGTAATTTCATACGGTCCTTCCCAATTGGACTGTAACTTGGGACAGCGTCCCTTCTCTCTTCTGGGTTGAAAGAACCAAACTAAATCCCCAGTTTTAAATTGAAGGTTACGAGTTCTAATGTCGTACCTAGCTTTCGTCCGATCTGAAACTACCTGAATCTTATCTCTAGCAAATTCATGAATTTCTTCCAGTTTTTCCTGAAGAGATAAACCGAAACTCGAGTCTAATGGTTTTTTCGAAGGAAAAGGTCCCTTATCTAGATCCGAAGGAAGTCTAAGGTCCCTCCCCGTGAGCATGGAAGCAGGAGTTTGACCAGTAGTTTCATGAACAGCTGATCTATAGGATAGAAGAAATAGAGGGATCCAGTCATCCCAATTCCTATGGTCTTTGTCCACGTAGGAAGAAAGATACCGAAGGAGAGTTCTGTTCAATCGTTCTATCATCCCATCCGATTGGGGATGTAAGGAAGTCGTTCTAGTTTTCCTTATCCCTAAAACCTTTAAAACTTCAGCTACAAGAAGAGATTCAAAATTTCGACCTTGATCTGTATGGAGTTCCAATGGAGAACCGTATCGACAAATAAATTCTTTAACAAAAACCTGAGCTACCGTTTCAGCTTCCTGATTTGGAATTGGTATTACTTCAGGCCACTTGGTGAAGTAATCCGAAATAACTAAAGCGTAACGATTTCCAGAATGGGAAAGAGGTAAAGGACCGAGGATGTCCATAGCTACTCTTTCGAATGGAGCGCCAACATTATAAATCTGAAAATTACTAGTCCCTCTCTCTCTTGGTCCTTTTTTAGCTATACAAACGTCGCAAGTGCAACACCAATTTTCTACGTCTGAACGACAACGCGCCCAAAAATATTTCTCCCTAATCCTTCCAAGAGTTTTATTGGCTGCGAAATGTCCTCCGGAAGGGGCATCGTGATGTTCCAGGAGGATGTCCGGAATCTTCTTTGAAGGGACCAGAAGTTGCCATCGAAGTTGTCTTGCGTCTGGGGATTCCCATTTTCGGTGAAGTAGATCTTGAAGTATATAGATGGAATCCCATTGTGCCCAATAAATTTTTAGTTGCTGACTAGCCGAAGACACTTCTTGCCAATCTGGTCGTGTACCCGAATCCTTCCACGTCCTGATTTGAGAGAGAACAATATCTTCTCGTTGAAGAGTCTGCCATTCTTGAGCATCTCCTCCAAGGGAAATCAATCGTATCTTGACAGAAGGTATTCGTTGACTTTCAAGACGTGTGCATTGTTTACAATTTATCAAGTCTTCGCAGGGTCTCCTGAAGAGGGCGTCCGCGTTTCCGTGTAGGGTTCCTGGGCGATGTTGAATATCGAAATCATATTGACCTAAAGTCTCTAACCATCTAGCTAATTGACCTTCAGGAGCCTTGAAAGAGAGCAACCACCTTAGCGAAGCGTGATCGGTTCGAACAAGAAACTTTCTTCCATACAAATAGTGATGAAAATGAGACACCGTTTTCACAACAGCTAGAAGTTCCCTACGGGTGACGCAATAATTCCTTTTAGTTTTGCTAAGAACTCGACTAAAATAACAAATTACCCTTTCTTGCCCTCCTTGAATTTGAGATGAAACCCCACCTATTCCTGTAAGTGAAGCATCTGTATCTAACATAAATGACAGTTCGGCATTTGGGTAAGCTAAGATGGGAGACGAAGTTAAGCAAAGTTTTAATCGAGAAAAGGCCTCTTCACAATCTTGGTCCCAAACGAAAGGCGTCTTGAGTCCAGTTAGATGATGAAGTGGTCTAGCGATGGTTGCGAATCCTTTTACGAATCTTCTGTAGTATGTGCATAGCCCGATGAAGCTTTGTATTTGTTCCTTATTTTCAGGGCGAGGCCAATTGGAAACCTTCTCGATTTTTTGTCGGGTCAGTCTTAACTCCGGAAGCGGAGACTATATGTCCCAAGAAGTTCCCTTCTTTTTGGAATAGGTGACATTTCTTCGGACTCATTTTGAGTCCCGCTTTTCGAAGACGAAGGAAAACTTCTCGAAGATTGTCCGGCTCTTCTTTGAAGGTTTTCCCGAAAACGATGATGTCGTCTAAGTAGACGAGACAAATTTTCCCCGATAGTCCTTGAAGAATCGTCTTCATGGCCCTTTCGAAAGTTGCGGGAGCATTGCACAATCCAAACGGCATAACCTTGAATTGCCATAACCCTCCAAGACCTGAGACAAAAGCAGTTTTTTCCTTGTCCATTGGGTCCATTTCGATCTGCCAGTATCCACTTTGAAGATCTATGGTACTGAACCATCGGGCTCCAGTCAGCAGATCTAAAGTCTCTTCGATCTTTGGAAGGGGGTAAGAATCTTTTTTGGTTATGTCGTTTAGCTTTCTGTAATCAATACAGAATCGTTTGGAACCATCCTTCTTGTTTACCAAAACAATAGGGGATGCCCACGGGCTGGAAGAGGCTTCTATTACTCCGCTGTTTAACATGTCTTCTATCAGTTTGTTAACCTCTTCCCTCCCGTTCAAGGGAAGTCTGCGAGCAGCTTGTTTGAAAGGAGCGTTGTCTCCGGTGTTGATCTTGTGTTTCACCGAAGTACATCGTCCAATACCTCCTCCGGGTTCAGCGAAGGAGTCTTTAAATTCTCCTAATAGAGACACGAAACCTTCTGTATTAGGTTCGTCCAAATTCATCATAGATCTGTCTATGAGATCTTCAAAAGGTGAGAGGGTTTCGATGGAAGAGTCTACTCTTGATCCTTCTTCGTGATCGTCCTCATCTTCAACCGAAGTTTCCAGTAAAATCTCCGGATCTTCTGAAGAATGAGCTAAACTACGAACCCTAGGAGCGTTACTCGAGGAATCAAAAGGTAGACGTCTGGTCGTCAAAAGAGAAATCTCACGTCGACCAGAAATTAAGGAATTGGTAGCCGTTGAAATAATGCATCCATGAAGAGTCAGAAAATCTAACCCCAAAATCCCATCATCCTCAATATCAGCTGTATAAACTTTATGAGGAGAAGAAATAAATCCAGATATAGCAACCTGGACAGAAGTTTTACCTAAAACTGGAGTAGTTTCTCCAGTAGCAGTTCGCAATGAAGGAACAGGCAAAACATTTAAAATGGGATTTAAGAGATCCGAACGGACCACGGTAACCTCAGCCCCGGTATCTATAACCCAGAGACAATCAACACCATTTACGGTGCCCCAGGTGTATAGCCCGGTTTGACGGAGGCTCCTAACTAAAAATTGGATATTATCAGGACTACCAATATAAGACTTTTCCGATGATTTAAGTCCCTCTGAATCACCAGAAATTAGTTTTTTGGGGTTGAGGATTCAGGGATGGAAGAGGAGTCTCTTTCCCTCCAAGATTTTTGATTCGAATCTCTATTATCATTATCTTTAGATTTGTCTGAATTATTATTTTCAGAATTTCTTTTTTTAAGTATAAAGCAGTAATCTATCGTGTGACCGTTCTTCTTACAATAACGACAGAACCGTGGTGATTCAGTATCGTCTTTGGTCTTGGGAGAAGCCTTATTTTGGTCACGACGCTGCCAGGGAGTGGTCTTTTTTGAATTATTATTTTTCTTCTTTTCGGGAGAAGATTCGTTACTTTGAACTCGCCTGATTTTTCCGGTAGCTAAATATTGTTTATTGAGGGCCTCTATTTCTAGAGCCCTCCTAATGGCTTCTCTTAAAGTCGGGGGCCCCGCTACTCAGGGCATGTTTTAATTCGGCATTGAAAATGGCGTTAATGAAACGACTTTGAGCTATCTGGTCTCTCGTCTCGTCATCGCAGGTCGGTAAAGCCAACCTGGTCATTCGTTCTATTTCGTGCCCGAGCGTTACGAGACTCTCTCCTTTAATTTGTTTTCTATTTTCTAGTTCGGTTAGATGTAATTTCTTTAGGTGATGACCACCGTACCTGAGTCTTAAACTTTCGCTTAGTTTATCAAAATCGCGAATCTCTACTCCCGAAAGAGTCGTTAATACTGAGAGAGCCGGACCTCTCAGACTCAGGGCCAAATTCGAAGCTTTCGCGATGGGAGTCCAATCGTTTAATTCCGAACAGAGGTTAAACTGACATTCATATTCGGCCCAAGGGGTTGAGCCATCATAAAAAGGAACTTTGAGATTATTATACGTTTTTGGATGGGGGTTATGTTGAACCCTGTCAATTAAATTTTCCGGATTTCTGACCGGGACTTCGCAAATTTCGCGACCACTCGCGGCGCGAGACAAAACGATTTCTTCGTTATCAATATTGTTATCGTTAATTAAAGCTTGTACGTGTGGCGACTTCGGAATCCCATCTCTCGAATGAGTATCTCCACACGTCAAGTCTAGGCCCTCTGCTCTACCGTCCCGCATTGTATTTCCAATGCGGTCGTTTCGAGTATTGGTACGGGTGTGCGGCGTAAAAACGGCCGCTCCACCAGTCCGAGGCCTACGAATGATAGGGGAAGGTTCTGCTTCCCCATAAACTGGAACAGACCTTAAAACTGGAGGTTCGGGGATCTGTTCTACAGGGGATCGGCTCGGGGTAGGGGTCCGTAAATGCAATTCCGGGCCCTTAGATCGCCTGCGAAGTCCTTCGCGAAGAAGGGAAAGGGTTGCCTGTTGGGCAGCAAGGTTCGCTTCGCGATCGGCTCGTTCGCGTTCGCGTTGTCGCTCGGCTTGGCGTTCTTCGCGTTCTCGCTGTGCTAGCAGGTTGGCTTCACGCTCTTCGCGTAGCGCTGCCAGGTTGCGTTCTTCTCGTTCGCGTTGACGTTCCGCATCGCGTTCTTCGCGTTCGCGTTGTGCAAGGAGATTGGCCTGTTGTTGGGCTGCCACAGATTGGAGGAGGCGTTCGACCATATCGAACGGCAATTGTGGTGAAGATAGCTGGGTACCAGCTGGTCCCGAAGTCGAAGCAGCGGGTTCGTCGTTAGCAGAGTTTGTAGCCCGTCGGCGAGAGGACATTATGTTTTCGAATTAATTCGAATTATTTCAAAAAGTTCAACTTATCGATCTCGGGCAAGATCCTCAGTTCTGACACCAGTGTTGCGAATTATGGTTCGCGATTATTAAGATAATTATATGTGAGTTCCCGAGGGAAATAAGTTGAACAGGAAACGAAATAATGGGAAATAAATATTGGGTTGTATTTAAGAAAATACACGTCTGTCTAAGCCCAATGCTAAAACAAGACTGTTTTTACAATAATGCGGTTGAGATTAGTAACCGCTATCTTTTATCAAATGTTAACATCATTTATTTAGATGACTACTAGACCTTGCGAATTAAATATGAGGGATGTCTTTCGACCTTTGTAACAATATATATATATATATATTGTAACGTGTACGGCTATACCAGCCTATGCTGATATGGTCGTACACCGCACATACGCTTCGCGCAGGTGGGGTGACGTCTGGTGACGTCACCAACGGTATATAAAGAGCAACGCTGAGACGCAAATCAGCGCATCTAGCCAAAGCGGCAGTGCGACTCATAGCATATTTCTTCTTCCTTAGAGCGTATCTAGCCAGAGCGGCAGTGCGACTCATATAAATTCTTTTCTCTCAACTTAACTTTCAACTCACATAACCTGAAATTTCGCTTATTCTTTCTTTTTGTGCCAAAGCGGCCTAATCGAATTGCTTTTATATAAAATTTAAGTCATTTAGCTAAAGCAGCAATTGAACTAAAATCACTGAAATATCAAACTTAAATTCAAACCAACTCAGAGACAAAACTAGTGCGAGTAGTTATAAGAATTAGATTAATTTAGGTTTTAATTTCTCTTTTGTATATCTTTATTTTTCTTTCTATTGAGAGCTCAAGACTATGATTTTATTTTATGATTTAATTTCATTACTAGATTCATGATTTCTGTTATATTTCTCTTTTGTAATATCAGACTCAACGAGTATTGTTATCATTTGCCTTGCATCAGGATGCTATGCAAGTGATAATAAATATTAAACACTTGTAGAAATCTGATTCTTATCAATTCATTTTCAAAGATCCTTTCTTACTAATCAAACATTAAATTCATCTTTCAGCAACTTAGATTCACTTTGTTTAGCTAAAAGGCAGCTTCGGTGAGTGTGTTGGACAGCTACGGTATAGCTATAATTGGTACCCTAGTCTGAGAACACACATATCCCAAGTCTGTAACAGGCAGCTTCGGTGAGTTTGACTCAAGGCAGCTACGGTATAGCTATAATTGGTACCCTAGTCTGTGAGTCAAGCATATCCCAAGTCTGTAGGGAGGCAGCTCTGGTGGAGTAATATCCATCCGAGTCTGTATTAGGGTTTTCAGGGTTTTTCCAATTTTCCCCTTAGAGGAGCTCCAAAAATTACATTTCACCCGTGACAAAGGACACACGCGGACTAGGTTAACTTCACCAGCCTTCTGCTGGTGAAGCATAACCAGAAAAAGTTACATTTGGCGCCCAACGTGGGGCTCCTCTAGAATAAAATTAAATTCATTTAATTTTATAAAATCATTGTTAAACTTAGAGTCATTCAAGCCAATTTAAATTCAACTTCTTTTACTTTCAAATAGATTGTCTATTAAAATCTGTAACGTGGTATTTTTGTAATTCCCAGTTACAAGAGAATTTAGGCGGAAAAACGCGATGATACGTGGCGCAGACAAGGTCTCCAGGAAAAGACAAAATTAGGGAACATTATTAGGTTAAACTAACGCAATATTTTATTTTTGTAAATCATGTACATCGTCTACGAGGCATTCACCGTCGTGGAAACTACCGAAGAAACTATGGCTCATCAGGAAACCTCAACATCTACAGTCATTATCGACGTCTCGATCGGCGTGTCAACCTTCGTTCCGCCAAGAAAGTGGCAAGGTCAGCGCCTCCTCTCGACCAGGCGAATTCTACCACCCCCAACGAACAGGATTGACGGCGTACAAGGATGTGCGAGAAGCACGAACAATCCTCCCGTCATCCGACGAGCCTACCGTTTGACAAGGCTGCACAACTGAAACGAGGGTAGCGTACAAGGTCAGGTAAAGAATATTCACAGCCTCCCACCCAATGACTAATCAGCTGGAGCAGGTATCGTAGAACTACTCTCTCAGAAACTGTTATCGCGGCCGGGTTGGTCCAGAAAACCCCCGGATCGGCGTTCCAACCTATCGAACTTTGTCGTGGGCGAGATCCTTGTGGTCCAGCGCGAGGCTATTGTGCAATTTCCTTAAGGATTGACTAATTAATGTAAGGCCTTGGGAGAATTATCCTATAGCTCTGGCGAGCGAGATTTCTTATGAATCCAGCGTCAGGGAGTTCTATCGGAAGGCAGCAAGAAGAGGGGTATCGTAACGGCAGGGGTAGGCTAGGTTCCTCCTGAGAAACGCAACAACACCTCATACGTTCGTCGAAACTACCAAAAATGACGAGCCAATTAGGATGGTGGTGAGACACGTGACCTATTTCATGAGTCGGTGCAAGCGAACTAAGGACTATATAAGGAGGATACGTAGGCTAATCGGCCTACTCTTCGCTCTGTCTGCGCCTACTTATCGTCGTGTATCGTTCACCGAGTATCGTTCCTAATATCATATTATCGAGTCTAATTAAAATAGTGATTGTGTTCCATCTCGAGGCAATTTAAGGTAAGGTCTTGATTTCTTTATGTGAAGGCACGAGGTCGTTCGTATAGAAGTCTGTTTTATGGTTTATTCTTGGGCTAAGAAGCTCGTTTTTGTTTAATTTATCGAACTACCTCGAGTCTGGCAGAATTCGTAGACTTGCTCTTGCTTTTTCGCTATTATTGATTATATATTGCTTTTTGGCTATTTCTATCGTAGTATTTTCTTCTATTTAGTATGTTAAATAGTTATTGTGCATGAAATCTGTAGAATAAGTACTTTTCCTGGAGAACCTGAGTGAAGATAGCCGCGAGTGGCCTTAGGCCTCGCGTTACAGTGATCTTTAGTTATAATTCTGTTTAATTCTGGTCATAATTGACGATTTTGTTATAATCTATCATTAATACCGTTTTGTTTAAAGTAAATTCATTTCGTAAAGTTGAGTATCGTTTAATACTGTGTCATCGAGTATCATATCGTATAGAATCGGGTTTATTATATCGTCTACAGCTTTGATCCATTAACGTGGCTTTGTTTAATTCATTTTGAGTGACCATGCGGTTCCGAGTTTAAACTAGAATTCAGGATATCGTATTTATCACGCTTAGCAAGCCCCTACGTAAGACGGTATCGTTTGTTACCACGCTTTGTCGGCTAGCGACTGAAAAATAAAATCCTTGTCTTAGGCGGCGTTATGAAAATAATTTTGCTTTGGGTACGAAGTATCGCTTTGTGATACCTAATCTGGAATCTAGTTTCTAGTTTTATATCGAGTCAACTCTGACCCGCCTATGACTCGTTTCGTAGTATAAAATACGTAAATTCTACCCCGACAAGTAGGGAAAACTATCGTAATCAATTTAATGAAAATCTATGTCTGATTCTGTTACCGGTACGACTCAAGTACACACTCTCGTTGAATAAATAATTGATTGATGTTACCTCAAATACTCGTGTCGAATTAATAATTTGTATGGTGTACCCTGCCCCTCTATCTAAGGCTACGGAAAACTGAGTTAGCTGAGTTATCGCTCGTTGCATTCTCGTATTTTTGGCTCAATAATTTGTTTTATGGTATTGTAAAAATTTGGTTAAGGAACGACGCTAAAGCGTCTGGCGCCCAACATATAGTAAGTTTCAGTAAAAGTAACACGGGAAAGCGTCGAGTTGTGACGTAGTAGTGGTTTTCCTCTCCTAAAAGAAAACTGCGTTACAAATCATAGTAAAATGGAAGATAAGGATCAGATTTCTGATGAAGCAGGCGATAAAGTTGCCAGGAGCGTAGATAGGGATACAGGTTATCATGAACGAGACATCTCCATGTTAACAGACACTAGTCTCGTCAGTCAGGCAGAAAGTCCTAAGGGAAGCCAAAACGATCCCATGGCAATGATCGCTGCATCCATCGAATCTCTGCGAAAACAAAACGAAAGGCTTGAAAAGAAAATAGACAATAAATTTGCTGCAATGGAGCGAACCATGCACAATTTTCAGCTAACTAATATCGAAGCTCAAGTTACTTTCGAAGCCAAGATTAACAAAAAATTTGACGAACAAACTCAAAATAATAAAAAGAAATCTGATAATATTGAAAATAAAGTACAGATAGTTCTCGAAAAATGGGACACCGATCTCACCGAATATAATAAAAAGCTTTCAGAAACAGAAAGTCATATTAGAAATGAGCATCTAGGAGATTTTGAATTACTTAAAAGCAAAATTAAAGAAGGAGATCGGATTACCAGTGAGAAAATCAGAGAACTAGATCACAAACATGAAAGCTTAAAGATAGGTTTGGATGCAGAGATCCAACGTTTAAAGAATAGGCCTCTAAATCAAACCAACACTAGTAATGAGTCTATAAGGCATGTAATAAAACAAATTAGGTTACCTACGTACTCTGGTAAATCTTGGGAAAAACCCATGAATTATATCCGCGAATTAGAAGAATATTTCACTTTCTTAGGAGCCGATGAGGAACTTTGTTTAAGGTTAATAGGACAAAGCCTCACCAGCGATGCAAAAGACTGGTGGATTGCGCGCCGTGACGTCATCAATGACTGGGATACGTTCAAAACAAAGTTTTTAGCCAGGCTCTGGGGAGAAGAAATACAGCGAGATATTAGAAAGGATTTAGAGTTCGGATATTACATTATAGATTCCAAATTAACATGGTCAGAATATGCAAACCGTAAATTCGCATCAGCAGCTTGTTTGCGTCCCCGCATCGCGGAGACCGAGATCGTACGCAATTTGATTAGATACTTTGACGAACACGTGGTCGAGGCGGCAAGATGTCGAAACATAGCTGACATAGATTCTTTACTATGTTTTCTCGACGAAATGCAGTCAGGTGGTCGATCAAATGCACCACGGAGTTCTTTCCAACAGTCGTATCTAAGTAAACAAGGGCCATCGGCAAATCGCGTAGCAGACGACAGAAACAAACATGTTTCATGGCGCTCCAGCTTACCGAGCAAACCAGTGTATAGGAATTATGTAGAGAAGCCGGATGTACAAGAACTTAGCCGACGAACTGGACAAAACGAGCATGTCCAAAATAAATCCGAAAATTGGACAGGTTCGCGAGTCCAAGGTATTAGTGAGGACGTAAGCGAGGAAACAATACCAGAACAAATAGTAGAAACGACCGATCAAAAAAACTAGATGGCGCTGTGCCGGTTTCGGCTACGATAATACCGACACAGCGGGATCTAATGATATGCGTAGCTAATATCAAAAATTCAAAAGGTAGTAACAGCATGTTTGAGGATCCAAACGAGTATTTGTTAAAAGAAGAAGAAACTGCAGAAAAAGAAAATAAGCAGTGCCCAGAAATATACCTGTTCATAGAAAATATCGAAGTAAAGGCTTTAATAGACACGGGAAGCCAGGTCACGTGCATATCACAGGACTGGTATGACCGAAATAAGGAATTATTGTCGAACTGCGAAAAGTTACCCGTGGTAAATTTTCAAATTATAGGTGTGACAGGGGGCAAGCCTACCAAAATCAAAGAACAAATATTAGCGACGGTTAAAATCAACCGATCTTTAGATCAAATAAATTTCCTAATTGTAGGTGGCCTCAAACAGGACGTTATTATAGGAATTGATATTCTCCATAGGTGGAAAGCTGATTTAGATCTACGAACTGATAAACTTACGATTCAGGCTACACCGGGATACGAGTCAATTCTCTTGTATAAATCCGACGTAAAAATGGAAAACCGTCTAGCAAAGATCGAGACACAACCAAGTCAGGTAGAAGACATTGAGAACTATAACTTAACCGATGATGAAGTTGAGGAAAAAGTGGCTGAGTGTCAGGTACTGAGTTTAGATGAAATCAGTAAATTCACTAACGTATTAAAAGAATATAAAGATGTTTTCTACAAACTACCTGGTCGAGTCACAGTCTACGAACATAAAATTAGAATTTATGAGGATAAACCTTTTGTAAGGAGATCGTATCCGATCCCAATTGTCCACAGAGAGAAAGTAAATATCGAATTAGAAAGAATGTTAAATCTTGGAATTATAGAAAGATCGTATAGTGAATACATAAATCCATTAGTCGTCGTTGCAAAGAAATCAGGTGAAATTAGATTGGTATTAGACGCAAGATTCATTAATAAACTCATAGTGCCTGACCATGACTGCGCACAATCAACTGAGGTCCTGTTCCAGAGATGTAAGAATAATTCTTATATGTCTAGCCTCGACCTGACCGCGAGTTTTTGGCAAGTACCACTCCATCCTGATTCCCGGAAATACACTGCGTTTATGCATGAGGGTAAAACTTATCACTTCACAGTGACACCATACGGTCTGAACACGAGTCTAGCCAGCTTAATAAGAACATTAGATTTAGTTTTAAAAAATACAGAAGAGTTTACGATTAATTTTGTAGACGACATCCTGTGCTGTTCTGACTCCGGTCAGTCCCATTTGGCTCACTTAAGGATTTTGTTCGAAACATTCCGGAACTATAACATGACAATTAATTTCAACAAATCTAAATTCTTTCGCGAGGAGATAGATTTTCTCGGACATAAAATAACAAAAAAAGGTATTAGACCTCAACCTGAAAAAGTAAACGCAATAAAAAACTTCCCGACACCAAGGAATGTAAAACAACTAAGAGGATTTCTTGGATTAACTAATTACTACAGTAAATTCACGAAATCATATTCCGATGCAACATTTCCGTTGTTAACGCTAATCCGAAAGGACGCCAAGTGGGATTGGACGGAGGAAATGAACAGGCAGTTTAACTTAGTAAAGGACATCTTTTGCAAAGAGATGATTCTCCATCACCCCGATCCAAGAAAAAGATACTATTTGCAATGTGATGCAAGTAACCACGCAGTAGGTGCAGTTTTGTATCAGCTATCACGTACAAATGACGAGCAGATAGTTGGCTTTGCTAGCAGAACGATGAAAGGAGCGGAATTAAATTATTTCACGACTGAAAAAGAATTACTGGCGATCGTGTTTGCACTTGGCAAATTTAGATCCTTCATAATAGGCGCAAAACTAACTATCCGAACTGATCATAAGGCACTGACGTTCTTGTTCTCATGTAAATTAGTAAGCTCGCGATTGGCAAGATGGGCCTTGTTTATTCAAACATACAATTTTGATATTGAACATATTAAGGTGAAATGCAACGTTTGTCAAAACCTCGAAAACGGGAATCGTGAATTCTCCGCAACTACGCAATCAATCGCAATGAAACTTTCGGGACTTACGCAGTTTTTTGGCAGAAAGTGGCTGATTATCTTACTTTTTCAAAATTTGACAAAAATTTTTACAGATTGAGTTATCGACCACATAAATCATGCGATTATTCACTGTTGCCGTAGATAATCGCATTTTCAAGACAATCAGCCACTCCGCAATGAAAAACCACACACTTTGAGCCTAATCCCGTGTCATTTCATAGAGAAATGGCTGAAAATTCATGATTCTCCGTCACTCGAAACCGAAAAACCGACATTCAATCGAGGAGACACTTTCTACCGACATTGCACCCAGTATACTTGTAAGCCGCGCGGCGGCGCTAGTGAAGGTTTCCTAGGTCACTATACGTAAGCGTGAATGCTGCTCCCGCTTGACAGAAAATACTAACAATCGACATCGGATCGCGCCCAACCGACAGCTAACCTAAAAGACGACCATCGGATGACTAAAATCGTATTTGCGGTTGACGTTACAAAAAGACGATTGCTCTGTTGTTTATTTTACTCATATTGTTCATCCTGATTTGTAGAAAAAGGAATTTATGTATGTGAATATCAATAATCAATATCGAACCGCAGATGATATAACCTGACTCGTCTGACAGCTAACCTAAAATTCGAAAATGGGATGTGTAAACTTTCATTGTAGAATCGAGGTTGCGAAGAGAATATTGGTCGTTTATTCATTTCAAATATGAAAATAAATTCAAATAATCGATAGAGTATCTCGGACGTTATAACCTCACATTTTTGACAGCTAACCTAGCAGCCGAACATAGGGTTTTAGTTTGGAATTGAGGTTAGGGAGAGACTCTGGCTAGTTTATTTGTTTCATGTGTATTTTTCAGTTCGTCCGACTTGTTGGACAAAAATTAAAATATGAAAATAAATTCCAATATTCGATCGAGGATCTTAACCTCACATTTTTGACGGCTAACCTAGAAGTCGAACATGAAGTGTTAAGTTAGAGTTGAGGTTAGGGAGAGAAAAATAAATTCGAATAACCGATCGAGGATCTCGGGCGTTATAACCTCACATTTTTAACAGCTAACTTAGAAGCCCGATGTTCGGCTTTTAGGTTAGCTGTTGAAAATGTGAGGTCATGATTCTCGATCGAATATTGGAATTTATTTCCATATTCTAATTTTTGTTCAACGAGTCGAAGGAACTGAAAAATACATGTGAAACGAATAAACTAGCTAGAGTCTCTAACCTCAACTCTAAACTAAAACTCTATGTTCGGCACGCATTTTTCCCGCCTTCGCGTTCGTCGCACCGACCGACGCGCTAGGGGCCATAGAAACACGTGACAGTGCACATGGTGACGTGACGTTTACTGAAGATCTGTCCGAGCTTGTTAGTGCAATAGAATAATTAAAAAACAATTGAATAATACGTTTCTAAACACAGTGTAATGTGTTAGCTGAACTATTTCTGCTGAATTTATTTCCAGTATCTACGGGTATGATAGTGCAGCTTATTACGTGAGATCTGAACCTAACCTCAAGAAATTTTTGCGAGCATGTGCTTCTTGTTCATTGCGAATACGTTTGTAAACACTGTGCTGGGACATACAACGAAAGACAAAAGTGACTATTTTCCGTATATATCCTGTGGGACATGACACAGCGCGTTAGCAATACTTGGTTATTAATTTTTATTATTTCAATCTGTTTTCGGTGATGATTTAGTGAATGAGATTTCACTCATATCTACCGCTCTGCTCAGGAGCGAGGACGATTTGCTCGTCATAACCATGAGAAACCAGAATAAGGATTTTGTTCGTATTCATTTTTCATGTCTAATTGTAAGTTAGAACTGTTATAGTGAATTAGTTTTCACTCCTATATACTGCTCCGCACAAGAGCGAGGATGACTTGCTCGTCATACTGATGAGAATCCTGAATAAGGATTCTGACTGTATTCATTTTTCACGTCTAATTGTAAGTTAGAAATATTATAGTGAATTAGTTTTCACTGATATCCACCGCTCTGCTCAAGAGCGACGACGACTAGCTCGTCCTACCGATGAAAATCCTGAATAAAGATTTTCTCTGTATTTATTTTTCATATCAAATTGTAAGTTAGAAATATTATAGTGAATTAGTTTTCACTGATATCCACCGCTCTGAACAAGAGCGAGGACGACTTGCTCGTCATACCCATGAGAAACCTGAATACGGATTTTCTCTTGGTTTGTTCAAAATGTTTATCACATTTTCAATATTATAGTGAATTAGTTTTCACTCATATCAACCGCTCTGAACAAGAGCGAGGGCGACTTGCTCGTCATATCCATGAGAAACCTGAATAAGGATTTTCTCTTGGTTTGTTCAAAATGTTTATCACATTTTCAATATTATAGTGAATTAGTTTTCACTCATATCAACCGCTCTGAACAAGAGCGAGGGCGACTTGCTAGTCATACCCATGAGAAACCTGAGTAAGGATTTTCTCTTGGTTGGTTCAAAATGTTCATCACATTTGCAATATAGTGAATTAATTTTCACTCATATATACCGCTCCGAACAAAAGCGAGAATAAGCCACTTTTGTTGCTGGACACACTGACGTTTGTCGAACACAGTGGTACGTACATGATGTACATGAATAATTCTCGATTTGTTCGGGCTATAATTTAGTGCAATTATTTGCCGGCATTGCGGTGCTCATGGACACTGCCGCGTAATAATCGCGAGTATTAGTGTATACGTATATATTGGTGTAGCAAACGTCTGCTAACTGGGTTGCTGGTTAGAAGATGCGTGCTGCGCCATCTAGCGGTATGCAGAGGTTCCAATATTGGGACCTCTGTTTTACCGCGGTGAAAGGGGACCCGGCCGTGGCCTTGAAACGTTTCATTTCACCTTAAGGGTACGGATAACGTCGTAGCCGACATCCTCAGTCGATACCCACCTGAAATAGAAAAATTACCAAGATTAGAAATTACTGAATGCACCATAGCTCCGTTAGCCAAGGATATAGATGACAACCTAATTAAAGACCTAAAACTCTTCCTCGATCATCAAAAACAAGATGACAGAATTTGTAAACTGATGGAACCTGACCACTTAGAAAGGAAAAAAAACTTGATTATTCAAAACGACATCCTTTATTATAAAAGTCCAGGGGGCAATTTAAAAGCCTATATCCCCGAAAATTTGTTAAAAAACCTGGTGAAGGAATGCCATGAGGCCTACGGCCATGTAGGTTCGTCAAAGTGTTACAAATTGCTGCGCGAAGGATTTTATTATCCAAAATTTGGCAAACGAATTAGACAAATTCTATCAAAATGCGACAAATGCCAGAGGTGCAAGGTACCGAATCGCTATAGCTATGCAACCATGCAGAACATTACACCAAAGGGCGTGGGAGATTTACTTTCAATTGACTTTCTAGGGCCTTTACCATCTAGCAAAGGCAACTATAAGTGGCTATTAGTAACCATCGACGCATTTGGCAAGTACGTGAGATTGTTTCCATTGAAGGCGGCAAACGCGCAATCCACCATAAATTACATATTTAAACAGTATATCCCTGAGCTAGGGAAACCGAAGCGAATCCAGTGCGATCATGGCACCCAATTTACTTCGGCGTTATGGATTAACAAACTAAAAGAAGAAAATATAACACTAATTTTCTCATCCATACGACATCCACAAGGGAATATTGTAGAGCGCGTTAACCGGGAGATAGGTAGATTCTTCCGCACATTCCTAGCAGAAAAACACACGCAATGGGTAAATTGGATCCGAATTATCGAAACGTGCATAAATGAGGTTTGCCATGATAGCACTGGATTCGCTCCGTGCGAAATTCAATTGAAAGAAAGGCCTACTCGCTTTTGGGAAAAGTGGATAAAACTCGAACATAACGAAATACCATATGATGTGAAACTTTGTTTAGTAGAAAAAAATATCAAACGTAACGGAAAAAGAAGAGCCGATAGGTTCAATTCCACACATAAGATAGCGAAATTTAAAATAGGAGATAAGGTACTCGTAAGGGCGCTAAACGTTTCTGATTCGGCTAATAAAAAAATGGCTAAGTTCTTTGCAATCTATGAAGGACCGTATAAAATCAAACGAGAAATCGGAGAAGCCACTTACATCTTAGAACATATTAATACAGGCATAGAACGAGGACGATTCCATGTAAACATGTTTAAGCTATATTATTTAAAATTCAACGAAATAATAGAGCCATTGGATAAATCATGGAACGGTTACGATTTCAAAGGTGCACAATAAGAGATCGACAGAATATCAGGATAATCCACGATTATTACATTGAGGATGTACAAAGGCAAACAAGACTCAAGATATATAAACCGGGAAAAATTCCACACCGTTCTCAGTTCGAATTTACAGTTTTGAAAATGAACAAGACCACGTATGGATACATCAGTGTGCAGGACCGGGGAGTCCAAGTAGCAGAACAAGATTTGAAAAATCGAGACGCGAACAATAACTTGTACAAAACAATCGTACCATCCGGCAGCTTTAAGGGAGGGACTGGCAAGTATGCTGCAGGGAAGTCCATCCAGACTAAGCAGATACCAACGAAACGCTATGCACCGCCACCAGCAAAGAAATTGAAGGCCTCGGACGAAACGGCAGCTGAAAAAGCGAAGGTACAGGAATATATGCCATGGAAATTAGTAAAGATCAACTTACCTCAGAGATCGGAGGAAGAAAGGCAGAAACACCTTGACAAACTGCAGTTGCTGACTTTATTCGGATCACTCGACCTACCTGGACCAGATCATAGCGAGACCCCGGATTGCTTGAAGAACATTAAAACGCCGGAACCAATGGAAGAAGGGACACCGGAATACGTCGCGAACTTCGACCCATGCGATCCACTAGGGTTAAAAAAGAGTCAAGATCCTTGAATAAAGAACACGGACACTGGCAGGACAAGACGAAGAACAACGATCACCACGATAAAGAACATCAGAAGACGGAAGGTTTTATCAACTTACCGGTTCGCTTCATAAAACACTTATCACCGAACATCAGCTGATAAAAAGGGGGCAATGTAACGTGTACGGCTATACCAGCCTATGCTGATATGGTCGTACACCGCACATACGCTTCGCGCAGGTGGGGTGACGTCTGGTGACGTCTGGTGACGTCACCAACGGTATATAAAGAGCAACGCTGAGACGCAAATCAGCGTATCTAGCCAAAGCGGCAGTGCGACTCATAGCATATTTCTTCTTCCTTAGAGCGTATCTAGCCAGAGCGGCAGTGCGACTAGGGTTGCCAGGCGTCCGGGAAATCCGGGATAGTCCCGGAATGGGGTGCCTTGTCCCGTGTCCAGTAATTTCACTTTACTGTCCCGGAATTCGCGAATACTAGGTTTTTTCACAAACTTACGGACACCATACTATGCACGGCGCGGCCGCCTCGCCCCGCACCGCAGTCCGCACTGCACGCCGCGCCGCCCGCCCGCACTACACCGACAGAGATCAGTGCCACCGACGCAGTGCCCGCTTTTTCTTTCCGTGTTTTGTACTGATTTAAAGTGGACGTGTGCAATAACATAAGATGGCGTCGTTCCCGTCAACGAGTAAAAAGAGATTGACGGGTTTTAATGACAACTGGATAAATGATCCTGATTTTAAAGAGTGGATAAATAAAAAAAATGAGTTTACTGCAACATGTAAAACATGTAATTCAGATATCGCTATTCAGTATGAAGGTCGCCGCGCGTTGACAGTAAGTACCTAATTATTTATTTTGTTTTAAATGCTTTTACGCGAATTCGCGGATTAATGAAATGTCAGCGTGTAATGTATAGGTAAGTATAGAGTCTGTTTTTTATACTTGTCTTATAATGTAAACAAACAAGTGACCTCAAAAACTAAATAAAAACGGCACTTATGTTCGGTTTAAATTATTTGTATTTCTTTTAGAGGTATTATATTATTGTTAGAGCTATCTGGACCATAATACCATTGGTCATTAATTGATTGTTTGTAGTTTACGTATTATTGTAGTGAGTTTGATGTTACTTTTTTGTTTACTTCATAAGACAAGTAAGAAAAAAAGAGTTTTAAGTATGTTTATTGTTCAATATTGCAACTGCTGTATTGTATTGTAATTTGTATGTCGTTGTTGTAGATACACGTCAATAGTACTAAGCATAAAAACTTGGTGTCAGCCAAATTAACTTCAAGATGCCTAGACAACTTTTTCGTAAAAAAAGAAACAAAGGAAGAAACTGCGATCGTAAAGGCAGAGGTGGCATTAATTTATCATAATGTGAAACATGGCTTAAGCTACAACAGTTTAGACTGCTTGGGAAAAAATTTACACAAAATTGTTCCAGATAGTCAAATAACTGCCAAAATGACATGCGGACGTACTAAAGCCTCGGCAATCACACGCAATGTTTTAGGACCCTATTCGCAGGAAAAGTTAATCTCCGATTTAAAAGATTCTCACTATTTTTCAGTTGGCTCAGACGCTTCGAACGTTGGTAATATAAAAACATTTCCGTATGCCGTTCAGTATTTTGATAGTCAAAAAGGAATATGCCAAAAGTTATTGGACTTTTACGAAGACGCTGACGAAACATCGCTTGATATATATCAATGCCTTAAAAAAATCACCACTGATGCCAACCTCAGCATTAATCAAATAAGTGCATACAGTGCTGATAATGCTTCTGTCAATTATGGCATACATAATTCTGTATATCAGAAGTTAAAAGCGGAAAACGAGCATGTTTTCAAAGCCAACTGTTATTGTCACGTAATAAATAATTGTGTGAAGTATGCACTGAAAGGTCTTGATGTTGACGTGGAAAGCATCATCATGAAAATTTATAACGAATTTAGTTCGTCAGCTTTGAAAACAAAAAAATTGAAAGAATGCTGTGAGTTTGCACAGGTAGAATACAAAGAGCTGCTCAGACATGTTCCTACAAGGTGGTTGTCACTTTCACCAGCTATAGATCGATTAGTGTATAGTTGGCCTGCAGTTAAATATTATTTTATGGAAAAAGGTCCAAATAACAGCCACAAGGTGCTTTGGGAATTTATTTCTGAAGGTTGCGATGTTGATGACTTAAATAATGATGAAGAGTGTAAAAGAGAAGGTCTGAATGACTGCTACCTTTTTTTCTTGAATAATTTATTGCCTGAATTCACGAAAGTGATATTGCTTTTAGAAAGTGATAGCTTCACTGTTTTGGACATTGATCATGCAATGCGAAGTCTTTTCGACGAATTAAAAAGCAGACTGGCTGATAACTTCTTCGGAAGTAAAGTCAGAGGCATTTTTAGAAAACTCACCGAAAACCAAAGAAATAAATTCACATCACAGGCGCACATTTTCCTGCACAGAGCAATCAACTATTTGGAAGAGAGATATGATTTTAGCCCTGATGGAATTTACAAAAAGTTTGAACTTTTGTCCCTTAAGTCAGATGAATTAAAATTGACATGGGATGTGCTCTCTGAATTTCCTGAAATATTGAAAATTGAAGATGCGGTTAACATTGATTCTCTTTATACAGAGTTCGCATGTCTGAAAAGTGTTTTTGAAGTCCTTCCAAAAGACTTGTCAAACGACAAAATCTGGGCCTATTTCTTTAGGACGAACACTTCTAATGATTTTGTAAATCTAAAGAAAATAGTTGGCTTTGTTCTGTCAATTCCAACTAGCAATGCCTTTTGCGAGAGAATATTCAGCCTATTGAATAATCTGTGGACTAAAGATCGAAACAGAATGTCTATGGATTTGATCAAGTCTGAACTGCAAATTCGTATAAATTTTGAAGAGTCTTGCTCAGGAATTTTATCATTTTTACAAAGTGAAAAAGGAACAGAACTTTTAAAAAATGCTAAATCCGGTGACAAATACTTTAAAAAGTAGTTGGTTCATCCATGTAATTTTGATTTAGCCAAAGTGGGGGAAAATAAGTGTTCAATTTTTATTTAATTCAGTTGATTATGCATTACCTAGATTTAAGTGAGACCAAAGTTTAATTATCTAAAATAAAAATATGTAACGATAATCAGAATTTCTTTTTTACCTATAAAAACCACTTAGATACTTAGGTATCCTAACCTAGCTAGTATTTTTTTTATTTATTCGGTAGGTAGAAGTATTTTGAGTTGAACTTGGAGTCCAAGTTCCAACTTCGTTCCTAACCCCAGAAATGTCCAGGAATTGATAAGCCTGAATCTGGCAACCCTAAGTGCGACTCATATAAATTCTTTTCTCTCAACTTAACTTTCAACTCACATAACCTGAAATTTCGCTTATTCTTTCTTTTTGTGCCAAAGCGGCCTAATCGAATTGCTTTTATATAAAATTTAAGTCATTTAGCTAAAGCAGCAATTGAACTAAAATCACTGAAATATCAAACTTAAATTCAAACCAACTCAGAGACAAAACTAGTGCGAGTAGTTATAAGAATTAGATTAATTTAGGTTTTAATTTCTCTTTTGTATATCTTTATTTTTCTTTCTATTGAGAGCTCAAGACTATGATTTTATTTTATGATTTAATTTCATTACTAGATTTATGATTTCTGTTATATTTCTCTTTTGTAATATCAGACTCAACGAGTATTGTTATCATTTGCCTTGCATCAGGATGCTATGCAAGTGATAATAAATATTAAACACTTGTAGAAATCTGATTCTTATCAATTCATTTTCAAAGATCCTTTCTTACTAATCAAACATTAAATTCATCTTTCAGCAACTTAGATTCACTTTGTTTAGCTAAAAGGCAGCTTCGGTGAGTGTGTTGGACAGCTACGGTATAGCTATAATTGGTACCCTAGTCTGAGAACACACATATCCCAAGTCTGTAACAGGCAGCTTCGGTGAGTTTGACTCAAGGCAGCTACGGTATAGCTATAATTGGTACCCTAGTCTGTGAGTCAAGCATATCCCAAGTCTGTAGGGAGGCAGCTCTGGTGGAGTAATATCCATCCGAGTCTGTATTAGGGTTTTCAGGGTTTTTCCAATTTTCCCCTTAGAGGAGCTCCAAAAATTACATTTCACCCGTGACAAAGGACACACGCGGACTAGGTTAACTTCACCAGCCTTCTGCTGGTGAAGCATAACCAGAAAAAGTTACAATATATATCGGAGAACCGGGCGGTAGTTCTCGTCTTCGTCGAGGATTACGAGAAGGACGCATTTTAAACGTGTTCAACAAAACAGTCAAGAAACTTTATAACTCTTTCAATCAATTAAACATTAACAGGAAATTCACAATCAACACAATTAATCAATTAACAGAAAGTTATCATTTGCTGAAGAGACGTCACAGTTCCAAGTTTCTGTCAAGACTGACAATAATCAACGAATTGCAAATCTTCAAACAGCAAACCCAGCAACCGACAGTCCTTTTCAAACGAAGCGACTATCGCTGCTTTAGCGGCTCTGTGCGAGCGATTCTCAATACCAAAGAATCGCTCCGTCTTTTCAGAAATGTATCTTACGCCGACATATATATATATTGTAACGTGGTATTTCGTAAAGCCCCGTTACAAGGGCACGCTATAGAGAAAAACGGCGATGCGTAGCGCAGACAAGGTTCTCCAGGAAAAAGGAAAAATTTAGGAAAAATTATTAGGTTAAACTAACGCACTATTTTATTTTTGTAAATCATGTATATCTCTACGAGGCATCCACCGTCGTGGGAAACTACCGTTCATCAGGAAGAAACTACATCTAGAGTCATCATCGACGCCTCGATCGGCGCGCAAACCTTTGTTCCGCCAAGAAAGCGGCAAGGTCAGCGCCTCCTCTCGAACAGGACGATCTGCTGCTCTCAACGATTCGGACTGGCGGAGTATAGGGATGTGCGTGAAGCACCAAAAAGTCCTCCCGTCATCCGACGAAGCTACCGTCCACAACACTGCGCTACTGAAACGAGGGTGGAGTATAAGGTCAGGTGAGAGTAGTCTCGCAGCCTCCCATCTGATGAGTTGTCAGCTGTCGCAGGTATCGAACATCCAAACTGTCTCTGAAACCGTTATCGCGGCCGGGTTGGTCCAGAAAACCCTCGGTACAGCGTTCCTACCGGAAGAATTTTGTCGTGAGCGAGGCCCTAGTATGCCCAGCACGAGGCTATTGTGTGTTTCCTAGAGATTGACGTATCTTGTAAGGCTCTAGTGGAAAATATCGTGGCTCTGGCAAGCGAGATTTCTTATGGATCCAGCGTCAGGGAATTCCAATGGAAGGCGGCAGGAAGAGGGGTGAGAAGCAACGGCAAGGGTACGCTAGAATCGCCTGTAAATCGCACCAACAGCTAGCGTCCGTCGAAACTACCGAAAACGATGACGACCAATTAGGAAGGTGATGAGCCACGTGACCCGTCAGAAGTCTGTACGAGCGAAAATAAGAACTATATAAGGAGGATACGTAGGCTAATCGGCCTACTCTTCGCTCTGTCTGCGCTACGCTAACATTAGTTTATCGTGTCTCGAATCTATATCGTACAGTATCAAAATATCGAGTCTAATTAAAATAGTGATTGTGTCCATCTTGAAGCAAACTACGGTAAGGTCTTGATTTCTTTATGTGAAGGCACGAGGTAGTTCGTATAAAAGTTTGTCTTATCGCATGGTATTTTGAGCTAAGAGGCTCGTTTTTGTTTAATTTATCGAACAACCTCGAGTCTGGCAGAATTCGTAGACTTTATACTGCTTTTTGGCTATTATTGATTATCTATTGCTTTTTGCTTATGTCTATCGTATGGCTTTCTTATATTTAGTATGTTAAATAGTTATCATTGTGCATGAAAATCGTAGAAATACTTTTCCTGGAGAACCCTGAGCGAGGATAGCCGCGAGTGGCTTTAGGCCTCGCGTTACAGTTAAAATTTAGTAATAATTATGTTAAATTCTGGTTTATATTGACGATGCCGTCATAATTTGGTAATAATTCCGTTTGGTATACCGTGATTTAGTTTTATAAGTCGAGTTTCATTTCGGATAAATTAATATCGTATCATCGAGAGTCGTATCATATAGAATTTGGTTAATAACACCTTCTCAGTTTAATTTGTTAACGTTGCTCTGCTAATTCGTATTTTGAGTGACCATGCGGTCCCTGTAATATTAAATATTTCTCAGAATATCGTAATTGTAAAGTTCAGCGAGCCCTTGAGTTGAAAACTGTATCGTTAGTATCGAGCTTTGTCGGCTAAAATAGCAAATAAATTATCGGCTTAGGCGGCGTCTAGAAAGAATAATTTTGCATTCGGGTACGAAGTATCGCTCTGTGATACCGAGTCTGGAGTCTAGTAAATTGTTTTATATCGAGTCACCTCTAACGCGCCTATGACTGACCTTGCGTAATAAAACGCGTTAATTCTGTTCCGACAAGCAAGAAATCTATCGCATATTCTGTCCAATTCTGTTATCAATCTCGAATAATTACTGACTTCTGAATCAATAAAATAATTGATTGATGTTACCTCAAACACTTTGTTGAATTAATAATTTTTGTATGGTGTACCCTGCCCCTCTATCTAAGGCTATCGTTACTGAGTTAGTTGAGTTATCGCTCGTCGCATTCTCGCGAGTTTGGGTTTATTGTTCTGGTATGGTACCGTAGAGAATTTTGTTAAGAAAACGACGCATCTGCGTCTGACGCCCAACGATCTAGTAAGTTTTGAGTAAGTAACACGGGAAAGCGTCGAATTGTAGCGTAGTAGTGGTTTTCCTCTTACTATAAAGAAAACTGCGTTACAATATATATATATATATATATATATATATATATTGTGACGTTGCACTTTGTGCAAGCGTCCCAAATACTACCAAGTACGACGCCGGGTGTGCGGGGTCGGCAGGATACCCAGGATTGGCAAAGACAGAGACAGGCAGGCTAAGATAATTTCTAATTTCTTTTTGTTTTCTTGTATTTTTCCTTCTATGAAAATTGTATCCCACGCTACGGCGTGCAACGAGCTGACCTACCACCGAGGGAGCAACCCTCCAAGGTCGGCAGACTCAAGCTAACGACTCCTAGAATCATCGGAAAACTGGATGCCGCGATGATAGCGTACAGGGCTGAGCGAATTAAGTAACTCAACATAGCCGCCTTCATCGACGACTAATCAGCCTGGAGCTGAACCTGAGGAACAACATCTACCCTCCTGATTATCGTACCGTCACTGTGTTGGCCAAGAAAGCCGCAAGTATCGTTCCGACGAAGAGTGGCCGCGCCGCGTGAGGAGGTTCTGGTGACCTTCCGCGACGCCAATGGTGCAGTGGAGGCGAAGATCCGGTGCAGGGTCGCCCTTCTGCAGCCAAGTCCTCCAGTTAGGCAAACTCCTACTGGGTTGACGACTGGAGAACCCCTCTTAATCAACAATAATCAGGGAGTAACAAGACACGATAACGGAGCCGTCAGGCTCGAGCGGTCAGAAGATTTAAATTCAGCGCGCCCCAGGTCTAGCCTAAGCCAGAACCCGGCAAGACCGGGATTTGCCAAAATTACGACCCAGAAGAAAACATAATTCCGTCTGCAGGACTCTAGTGTGACGCGCAACAACTGTCCGCTAGATCTGCGCTACTCATGGGAAACAAATAGGCCAATCATGGGGGCACATAAAAACGCTCGCACCGCATCACCTAGCGAGCCGAGGAATCGACCAAGGATCCACCTCTTCTACGTTCGACTGCCGACCGACACGCACGTGTTGATTACCGTCCCGAGTTTTCCTTAATTTCTAATCTTTTCTCACTTTCGGAACCGCACTCAAAATTTAGAATCAGTCAAATAACGTTTAGTGCCTTGAGGCCAGAAATTCAACCTAAGGTAAGCCTGTTTAATCTATGTAAGGTCACGACATAATTCATACAATAGTATGGTACCGAGTACGACTATCGTATAGGATATATTGTGCTACGCAGGCGTTGGGCCACGCGGTCTCGTCGTGCTGTAGGCTTTTAGTTGATTCTATGTCATTTAGTAATATCGTCTCGTGCCGATTCTTTATAGTATTGTTTCCTTTAGTTAATGAATTATCTCGTGGCTGGCTGTTTGGTTGCTTAAGCATGTTTTGAGGTTAAGTCTCGTGTTGAGTAGCATTGGCTATCTAATCATTATTGCGGACTTCAACGTCCTATACTTTGTAGTTGAGCTACTATCATTTTTCTTGGGTTCTTTCTATAGTAGTAATATTCACTCTGTCTTGCTTATTCTGGGTATTGCGAACGTAGTTGTAGCCGTGGAGAGATATAATATCGTCCCGCTTTATTATTTTCTTGTATTATATAAATTTCCTTGAGGACTATCCACGTTAAGTTAAGTAAGTTAGTAAATCCTAATAATCTAAATTATTGTCATCTCGTGTACGAACTTTCTTATGGTTGAGTAGGGTTGTTATCGAATTATATCGAGCCTATCATTTCGAATGTTGTGAAATTAGAGAATATCGTCCCGAGCGACTCGTTATCTTTGTCCATGATATAATTTTGATTAAAATTCTCATTTAATCACCAATTCAAATCTGTGTTATTTTTCTGAGTACTATTTGACCACCTGGTAACCTACCCCCTCTACCCTCTGATTTATTATCTGGTCTAGCTGAGCACACCCGTCGTAAGTCTCTCCTTTATTTTCTATTTAATTGATAACTGACGCGAGAAGCGTCTGGCGCCCAACGGAAATTTCGGTAAAATCCATAGTTTTACCTTTCTTTCTGGTTGCATTAATTCTTTTCTTCCTTTACTCGCGATTACGAGACGAAGGCCGTAGGGTAGCGCGAGGGGTTTCCCCTCTTTCCCCCTTCCTTACTGAAAAACGCGTTACAATATATATATATATATTGTGACGTTGCACTTTGTGCAAACGTCTCAAGTACTATCAAGTACGACGCCGGGTGTGCGGGGTCGGCAGGATACCCAGGATTGGCAAAGACAGAGATAGGCAGGCTAGGATAATTTCTAATTTCTTTTTGTTTTCTTGTATTTTTCCTTCTATGAAAATTGTATCCCAGTGCAACGAGCTGATCTACCACCGGGGAAGCAACCCTCCAAGGTCGGCAGACTCGAGCTAACGACTCCTAGAATCATCGGAAAACTGGATGCCGCGATGATAGCGTACAGGGCTGAGCGAATTAAGTAACTCAACATAGCCTCCTTCATCGACGACTAATCAGCCTGGAGCTGAACCCGAGGAACAACATCTACCCTTCTGATTATCGTACCGTCACTGTGTTGGCCAAGAAAGCCGCAAATATCGTTCCGACGAAGAGTGGCCGCGCCGCGTGTGGAGGTTCTGGTGACCTTCCGCGACGCCAATGGTGCAGTGGAGGCGAAGATCCGGTGCAGGGTCGCCCACCTGCAGCCAAGTCCTCCAGTTAGGCAAACTCCTACTGGGTTGACGACTGGAGAACCCCTCTTAATCAACAATAATTAGGGAGTAACAAGACACGATAACGGAGCCGTCAGGCTCGAGCGGTCAGAAGATTTAAATTCAGCGCGCCCCAGGTCTAGCCTAAGCCAGAACCCGGCAAGACCGGGATTTGCCAAAATTACGATCCAGAAGAAAACATAATTCCGTCCGCAGGATTTTAGTGTGACGCGCAACAACTGTCCGCTAGATCTGCGCTACTCATGGAAAACAAATAGGCCAATCACGGGGGCACATAAAAACGCTCGCACCGCATCACCTAGCGAGCCGAGGAATCGACCAAAGATCCACCTCTTCTACGTTCGACTGCCGACCGACACGCACGTGTTGATTACCGTCCCGAGTTTTCCTTAATTTATAATCTTTTCTCATTTTCGGAACCGCACTCAAAATTTAGATTCAAAGTTTAGTTTTCTAGTGCCTTGAGGCCAGTAATTCAGCATAAGGTAAGCCTGTTTAGTTCATTGTAAAGCCACGACATAATTCACAAAATAGTATGGTATCGAGTACGACTATCGTATATAGAGTATATTGTGCTACGCAGGCGTTGGGCCACGTGGTCTCGTCGTGCTGTGGGCTTTTAGTTGCTTCTATGTAATTTAATAATATCGTCTCGTACCGATTCTTTATAGTATTGTCTCAGTTAATTAATGAATTATCTCGTGGCTGGCTGTTTGGTTGCTTAAGTATGTTTTGAGGTTAAGCCTCGTGTTGAGTAGCATTAGCTATCTAGTAATATTATTGCGGACTTCAACGTCCTATACTTTGTAGTTGAGCTACTATCATTTTTCTTGCTTCTTTCTATAGTAGTAATATTATTGCGGACTTCAACGTCCTATACTTTGTAGTTGAGCTACTATCATTTTTCTTGCTTCTTTCTATAGTAGTAATATTATTGCGGACTTCAACGTCCTATACTTTGTAGTTGAGCTACCATCATTTTTCTTGCTTCTTTCTATAGTAGTAATATTATTGCGGACTTCAACGTCCTATACTTTGTAGTTGAGCTACTATCATTTTTCTTGCTTCTTTCTATAGTAGTAAAATTCACTCTGTCTCGCTTATTCTGGGTATTGCGAACGTAGTTGTAGCCGTGGAGAGATATAATATCGTCCCGCTTTATTATTTTCTTGTATTATGTAAATTTTCTTAGGGACTATCCACGTTAAGTTAAGCAAGTTAGTTAGTAGATCTTAATGATCTAAATTATTGTGATCTCGTGTACGACCTTTCTTAGGGTTGAGTAGAGTTACTATCGAATTATATCGAGCCTATCATTTTGAATGTTGTGAAACTAGAAAAGACCGTCCCGAGCGACTCGTTAATGTTTGTCCAGGATATAATTTTGATTAAAATCCTCATTTAGTCACCAATTCAAATCTGTGTTCTTTTCTGAGTACTATTTGACCACCTGGTAACCTACCCCCTCTACCCTCTGATTTATTATCTGGTCTAGCCGTGCACACCCGTCGTAAGTCTCTCCTTTATTTTCTATTTAATTGATAACTGACGCGAGAAGCGTCTGGCGCCCAACGGAAATTTAAGTAAAATCCATAGTTTTACCTTTCTTTCTGGTTACATTAATTCTTTTTTTTCTTTACTCGCGATTACGAGACGAACGCCGTAGGGTAGCGCGAGGGGTTCCCCCTCTTTCCCCCTTCCTCACTGGAAAACGCGTTACAATATATATATTGTAACATGGCAAAGTGCACTTACCGTTACAAGAAGCTCCCGAACCCGTAGATGGCCGTAATTACGTAGGCCAGTATGCATGGGGAAGTGCGAATGCGTTAGGGAGCCACGAGGCTACGATAACTCTTCGAGAGGCGACCGTGACCGTACTATGACTGTAGAGTTTATATCTGACTTCGGTCGTTTTCTTTTTCAACATTCTCTATTATGTGGGAGAGACGGACCAGCGAGTGGTGGAGGACGATACGATCCGACAGACCCCGACTAACGTGGACAGTTACGAGTGTGACAGGCCCGCCGAAACCGACTGTACGAGATCCCTGGGGGACCTAAGACTACGTGGACCAGCTGCCTTGAGAGCGAGAACGCGGGGGAGTGCCGGGGGCACTCAGCTACGAGGGACTAAGGTGGTGGAGGTGATTCCCGCCACCCCTAAGAGCCAGCGAACCGCGTTCCGCCCGAAGAATCCTCGAGGATCACCCTCAGCAAGTTCGAAGTTTCGCGGGCTGCGGCCCAGCCGCCATGGGCGACGATCTAGCGGTCGGTAGACCAATCGATAATTACTTGACAATCGAGGGTGCGCAGACCGGCGCCACGCGGTCTAGAGAACTCACTTTGCGTGAGCCCAGCGACGTAGCTTGCGTTATAGAGAGCGTTGAGTGGATGTCCTTTTTTTTTTGTGTACGGTGTTACGATTGAGTTGTCGGATTGTATAGAGTATGTGAGCCCTCGCGGGATCTTTTAACTGAAACCGAGGGATGGATTTTGCCCACGAGGCAGAAGAGTTCGTGAGGTGGCTGGAAGACGGTGAGCGTTAGCCAATTTTACCCTAGTGCTAATTTGAATCCGGCAACGGCCATCTGCCATCTTGCCATAGTAAAGCCACGAGGCTCTTGAGTATTTTTGAGATTCGAATTAAGACGACCTTCGAGTCGGTAGGCCGTCACCAGTGTCCCTTCCATAATAGAGAAAATTTCGGGTTTCTAGTTAAGTACAATTTGCTGGCCAAAAGGCCGCAATTAGTCGAGTACGTAGTCGCCGCACACGAGTGCGAAAGAGACAGCCAAATCCGTCACGGTCGCTATCTCTCTCCCTCTTGCGGGAAGAATCGACGCGCTGACACAGGCTTGAGCCTGCTAAATTTCTTTTTTTGACCGGCCCGTGCATGTACAGTAGTATTATTAGGTCATCGTAATTACACAGTAAAGCCTCGCGGCTGTACCCCAGGGGGTTATCCGTCTGATTATCCCCCGGGCATTTGATTTGGCGAAGTATTAGTAGTTTTCTTGGTTTTTCCTTCTTTGTCTTAGCCTGTTTTGTTACCCTACGAGGGAGCTGTCCTTTTTTTTTGTTGTTGGTTTTCTTTGCATTGTAAGAGTCACAAATCGAGGCGAGGTCGCCCTTACACGGCCGGCAGCCGCCCCGCACCCGTAGCTACGTATCCCCGGGTGCGGTAACGAGATTGTACACCGACTGTTATCTAGTTTTAAGATTTCTTTTGAATAAATTCTTTATTATTTTGTTTGATTTTAAATGTCGCGAGTCGTCATTGTTTGAGCTAATCCCTCACTTAATCCCGACCCCTCTCCGCGGTACTGAGCTAGCCACTACTTAGGAGTATTCGTGAGGCTTTGTGGCTTCGTTGTTCTTCTTTAATTATGAGTTTCGTGACGAAGATAGTTCGCCTGGCGCCCAAACCTTTTAAAATTTGAGGTCTTAATATAGCTGTGTGTACGTGGGATTGACCCCGGAGGCTGGCTATCCGGTCCAGATCCGAGGGTTAACAAAATCCTCGTCATAATATATATATGATATCGGCACTTTTGCATACAACACGCTGGTAAGAAGAAATTGCCAACCTTCCTAGGTTTTTGCTGCTGAAAAGTTGCAAACTTTCGTAGATTTGACACGATATTTCAAACGAAGAACGCGCGTCGCTTTTTGAACAAGAACCACACGTTGCTCTATGCATGCGCATTGCGTACCGCGCATTTCGCGGTGACGGAAGTTGCGTCACATCCGTTACAATCTCTTTTTTAAGGAAGGGATTATAATGGAAATCATATATGTAGGTTTTAGCGGGATCCATAATAGAAAACCCCGCGTATATAGGTTTATTGAATTTAATTTTCGTCCGCCTCAACTCAATAATTGTCATGTCTTCACCGGATACGGTATGCCTATGAAAATTTGGTTTAGCGATAAGCGCTCTTGCTCCGTGTCTTCCATCCCACTTTGTGATTAACCACACATCTCTATGTTTTCTAACATTTTCCATGGTTTTCCCGAAAACGGCGTTATTCATAGGTTTATAAAAATTCTTTTCAAAATCGTTGTTTGACTTTTTTCGCAATTCGGTATTCAAATCTATATATTTCTTGAGCCACGGTGCTTGTTCGAATTTTAATATCCGGTGAATTTCCTCTAACTTCATACCTAAACTTTAACACTGTTTCAAAACTTGATAGTGAATGACATACCGCTTTTTCGGGAAATGGGTAGTTGTTAATTTAGATTTTTTGCACGTCGAAAGAGGTGGGATGTAATGCTCCGGACACAATGGTAAATCTTTGTGAGAGTCTTGAAGTTCTCGCGGATATGCTAAATCTACCTTAAGTATGTAGCCTACGCGAGATTCATTTGAAACGGTTGAAACATCGAAATGTTCGAAATTTGATACCCATTCAAAGGAGCTACACGGTAAGAAGTGGCTCATAGCTGCACCATATAGATTATTAACATCGAAATACATGAGGTATGATTCTTCCTGACTCGGATCGAATGCTGGCCCCATATATCGGTTGTTGGCTTTAGCGTATCTATTCGAGCATTGAGCTACGCCGCCGCGAATACCTCTTTCTATAAACATTAACATATCAATATCTACGAGGACTTCGAGTTCAACACCCGTGCACTTGAGCATCACGTCAAACGAGAGGCCCGGCGCCGTGTAATAATGTAACGGATCTAAATTTTAAGTGGACCAACAATTGCTTCTGAAATTTTGAAAAATATCCGCTAAAAGGAGAACATCCGTTTGCAAATACAAGTCTGAATATTGTCCCAGAGTTTTGACTTGGAAAGTTTGCCAAACATCGCACTCGTGCAAATAATTATCCTCCGAAATGCCTACATCATTTAATTTTGAATAGAATTTTTTTATAGGAGGTAACTGTGTTTCTTCCAGGCTTCCCCAACTATCTACATACTCGTAGGGAAATACACCTTTTCTCGTCAATAACTGAAATTCTTCGACGCTTTCGCAATGTTTACGCGTGATTAATTTCTGCTCATCGTTTAGATAAGACGCTAATTTTTCTAGACTGCTCGGCATGAATCTGAACGAATCAATAAACCTAAAATGTATAAATGTTTCTTGTACACTTTTTATAACGGATATATATCTGTCCTTGTTGATCGGTAAGAGACTCATTGAACCTTCAAAAGATGTTGCCAACGTTTTAATCAAGAAATGTGAGTCGTAACCCGATAAGTTATGAAAGACCACCGGAATGATATGCGAATCTTTGTAATTTAAATTGCAAGTTTAATTTGCATTTGTTGGATTTGAGCGACAGCTACCGGCTCCTTATATAAACTATAAGAATCTTTTTCTAGTATGTAAGGTGGACTACGCGCATGCGCCAGTTGTTCTTAATGTAAGGTTGGCAAGACTGGCTTCTTCTTGTTACAAGGCAAGCTTAGACACAAGGAAGACAATAAAATACATTTGTTACAACAACTGGCCGTTTCAGTTTTCTTTTCTACCTAGACTACAACAGGTTATGGGCCTAGCACGTTTTCACTGCGTGAACCATACAGTGTAATTACAAAAAAGAAAAGGTCTGGGAAGATCGGAAAATCTGAATCTTTAACACGTGGAACACGAGGCACGTGTTTGGTGAGAAAAGATCCGAAAAATGGATAACAATAAGGAAAATCAGACTGAGAGGACAAAAGGACCTTCCGATGAAAATAGTAAGTACTGAAAAAAAAAAAGAAAACAAACAAAAAGGAAGAATAACAAAAAGTGTCGGAAAACTAACTGTCCAAGTAATTAGAGGGGTAACGTAAGATCAGCCCAAATGGCAAGTAGCCCACACCGACACAGATATAACGGAAATAAATTTAGAAAAAACTTTACAAATTAAAGGAATTGTTTTTTTTGAAAGGTTGAAAATATTATTTGAGGTGGGATTAGAGTAAAGGAAAATTAATGTTTAATAAATCCTGTGAGACGAGGCAATAAGTGTATGCGCACGCGGCACGGTCGGTTGATGGAGAGAGACGAAGCTGCAGCTACGTGCACAAGCTCGAGCAAAACAAAAAAAAGGGTGTACGCAAAACGAAGTCCTTCCATCACCTGTCACGTGTATGCGCGAGATTAACACAACAGGTAGAAATGATCATTTAGGGCTAATATAAAATTGGTTAAATAGGTGACGACCTAAGAGAAGTGTGGAATTCAATTATCAATAATTTCAAACTGGATGAACTCCACCAGTGAGAGACCATCACGCCGGTGATAAAAGGGGAAACACTCAGAATTCTGCCAGAAACTGGTTCAGAGTATATGACAGGTGAGTTCGAACGGTGGAAAAGTGTGATCAGTGCACGAATACAAATATAAGCGCAATTGTGAAAAACTTGATCTAGTAAATTCAATTGAAAATACTAGTAAACTCAATCTATATCATAACATGAATGATGAAGACTCTGAAGAGTTGATCGATGAATGAATGCCTGTGTTCGGTGTTCATAAATTAGTTGACTTGGACCAATTCAGGATAAATATTGTGTTCATATTTTGAATGTTTTAGTTCACTCCGAGGTCGGCCATACTTATGTTCAACCAACCGATCTTGGAGCACCCGGTGTTGGCATAATTTATTAATCTCTAACAATTACTTCACTCAGAGAAAAGAATGATGGAGGAGAAACAGTGGGGTTCCTTGGAATCATGGTACGAAGAAAGGGTCCTCGAAGGAAAAGCAACCATTATGCCAATAACCATTCCAGAGCACAGCTCAACCATAGCACAGCAAGGGCAGAATGGTGTGAAAGGTCAGAAAGATGTGCAAGGTCAGAACGGTGTGCAGGGTCAGAATGGTGAGACTACAAAGGGTGCCGGGAATATGGTTGAAGCTCTAGAAAAAGGGAACACACGTTAAAAAATTTCTAGTGATGTACCTGCTAAAATAAACCTCAAATTAAATAACTCTAACAATACCCAAACGATACCTGATACTGAGGAAATGGAAAACAACAACTCAAGAGAAATAGCCTCGGTTGAAGAGAAAATGGATAAGCTATGTGAGACAATTAGTACACAAACTGAGAGTCTGAAAAAGTCATGCGTAAGTGCAGATGTGGCAAAGCTCATGGTTGGGGTAATTGAGAGTTCAAAGAAACATGCTGAAAAGATGAATGAAATGTAAAAGGAAAAACAAAATATGATGAACCAGCAATTGTCTCAACTAAATGAAATAGCTGCAAACCTAGCAAAAACCTGTGGGTCAAATCAGTCAGGCACTCAGGGGAAAGATATTAACACTCAAATAAATAATGAGCAGGTCAATTCAATGAGCATAGAACGTCAGGGGGAGCAAACACAAGTGATAGATGAAAATTCGAGTAATGATGCAACCAAAGAACTAGCGGAAGCTATTAAATTGGGATTCTGGAACAAAAGTCAAACGGTCAAACGAGATTATAAACTAGATAATAAAATGAAATATGAACATTTTTATGACTTTCTTCAATCAGAATTAAGATCAAACAAACTGTCACACATAATCAATGATAAAATTGAATGCTCAGCAGATGAGAAAACTCTTGAGGAGCAAAAATTCAGAGTCAGGGATATTCTAATAAATTATCTCGATAGAAATTATCACTCAAAGGTTATGAAGTACAATGATCCGGTAGAAATATTAACCAAACTAAAAGAAATCAAAAGATGCGAGACTAATGTCAGTTCATTTACAGTCAGAAAAGAAATCTCTAATATGCAATACATAAAAGGTAAAATAACAGCGGGTGAATTTTGCGACAAGTTCGAAGACGCGATTAGAAGCTATGAAAACTCTCCCGACGCGAAAGCTCTATCAGATGAGGAAAAGAAAGATGCATTTTACAATGTTGTAATGGTTTCGGTGCTCTTAGCACAAACGCTGGACGTATACGCAAAACTGGACGGTAAAGGTGCAATTACATATGAGCAATTGAAGTTAATTGTTCTTCAGGATGAGGCCACAAGCAAGCAAGTCGATGGTGAGAAAAAGGACATTAGAGCAGCCAATCTATCTGAAAAGACGAACAATTGGTGCTTTGAATGTGGAGCTTATAATCACTTTGCTGTGAACTGTCCCAATGAAGGGAAAAAGGTGTGTTACAAATGCAATGGTCTTGGGCACAAGGCAAAAGACTGTCCAACAGCTCGAGGGTCCAGTAGTCATTCAAGAGGTAATCCAAATTTCTTTAGATCTAGAGGTCAATATTTTCGGGGTCCAATGAGAGGTGCGATGAAAAGAAAGTCAGAGCATGAAAGTCAGAGTTGGACGAAACGAGGTAAATTTAACAATCAAAGAGGGAGGGGGAATGCACGTTATCAAAGGTCCAGAGCATGGACAAGAGGAAAACCTACTAAGAATTCAATCAAGATATCGAGTGAAGAGACTGGAAAGGATAAAGGTAAGAAAATAGACAATATTGATCTAGACATCATTGAAATTCCTATGGAAATCGATGATATATCAAAAGTTGAGCCTATGTACGTGAATCCGATAAAACTAAACGGGGATAAATTAATATCTAAATTCTTAGCTGACTCAGGAGCTACTGAGCACTTGTCGAATTCGAGGATCATTTTTAAAACATTTGATGAAAACAGTGTAGGTGTTATTAGATCTGCCAATAAGGACAAGTCAGCGGACTTGAGAACGAAGGAAGTAGGACAGGTAGAAATAAAATTAACAAACGGTAACAAGTTAGAAATTGACTAGGTAATCTTTGCGGAATCATTACAAGCGAACTGACTATCACTGCGAAAATTTGCTGAAATAGGACTCGCGATTTATCGCGATGATAAACAAATTGATATCTTCGATTCAATATCCAATGAATCAATCATGAAGGGTGCGTATAGAAGACCCGATTGGGTAATTGAATTAGAAATAAGACAAAATGATTCAAAAGATAAGACATCAATCAAAAGTACAAAGAGAAGGATGACAGCATATCTGGCTGAAGGTGAGACAAAAAGTATTAGGTATAATACGCGAAGCACAACAAAACAACAAATTGAATCAATTAAAGAGCCTGATAATAGCCGAATCGGCAAATTAAATAAAACCCCAATTGAAGATGAGAGTAAGGTGAGTCCAAGTAAAAATAAAGGGGAAAACATAAAAGTCATTAACGCTAAACCAATGTTTGAATATTCAAACTTTGATTATACAGTATGGGACAGAAAATTTTATGATGTTCATGAATTACCGGTTGAAGAACAAAGTGAAGAGTTAAATCCATTTAAAGGTGAGGATAAAAGATTCAATAACAATAATAAAGCAATGCTCTGGCATGTTCGGTTCGGTCATGCATCAGTGGCCTAACTCAAGGCGCTACAATTAAAATATTTAAATAATAAAGAACTGAATGCAGCAATTTTTGATGAATCAATCCTGGAATGCGAGGTGTGTTTAGCTTCCAAATTCAATAAACTACCTTTTCCTGCGGTGCGCAGAAGAGCTACAGCTCCGTTGCAAATAATACATTCTGATGTGATGGGGCCTATCTCACCAATCACATATCCTAAGGGTTATCGGTATATCTCCGTATTCATTGATAATAAAACTAGGTTTGCTATGGCATACCCAATGAAAGTAAAAAGCGAAACAGGTCACTGCCTCGAAATGTTCGTTAGAAGTGCGAGAAATCTGTTAGGACGTGATGCAAAGGTATGTTATTTAGGATCGGATCAGGGAACAGAATTTACAGGAGGATACACAGTCGAAGTGTTGGACAAACTGAATGCGGAATTACAATTAGCAAGTCCAGACACTCCTGAACACAATGGCGTATCGGAGCGCTTCAATCAGACGATACAGAAAAATGTAAGAGCGTACATGTTTGATGCCAAGCTTCCTGAGAATATTTGGGATTTGGCTTTGTCTGCAGCAGTGTATGCCTACAATAGAACACCCCATAAAACAAATCATATGAAAACCCCATTGGAAGAATTTGCCCCAAATCAAAATTTCAACGTCGATCAAATTAAAAGATTCGAGTGCGTAGCTTTTATTAAAGTACAGCGAAAATCAGGACCAAAATTTAGAGCCGAAGGTGTGAGAGTTATACTAATTGGATATACCTCAACGGGATATCAATTTTTAAAACCGGAAGATGGAAAGTATTACGAGAGCAGAAACGCCCGGTTTAACGAGAAGTTGGTCTATGGTGATAAATTCAAAAAGAATGAGATCAAAGATTCCCCGACAAACGAAGAAAAGATAAATCAAAGTGAGTGGTTTGTCAAATTTGCGGATAACAAAAGTACATCTGGGGAAATATCGAAATCGGAGGGAGCAAATAAGCGTAAGAGAGGGAGACCTTGAAAAGAAACTGTAAAATCAAATGAAGGGGAGTTGACAAGAGTAGTTGAAGGTGAGAAGAAACCATCCACGTCAAATTCTCGAACAATCGACGAGAAACTAGATTCCGGAATCTTTATGTCATGTGTCACAGACGAGAATGAGATGAGCCTAGATGAACTAAATGACGAAATTCATCATGCATTACTAGCAAAGGTAAATTCAGACCCTGTTAATTATAGTGATGCAATGAAAAGTAAAGACAAAGATAAATGGCAAAAGGCAATCATGGAAGAGCTGAATTCCATGGAAAAGAACAAGGTTTGGAGATTAGTAAATAGACCAATGAGAATGAATAATGGTAAAAAGGCCAATATTGTTGACTCAAGATGGGTATTCAAACAAAAACTAGAACCAAATGATTAGATGGAAAGCACGGTTAGTAGCTCGTGGATTCAAAGACACGAATGTCTATGAACTAAGGGAGACGTATGCTCCTGTGTCAAGAATGCTATTGGTGAGGGCAGTAATTGCCATTATCAATAAATATGATCTTGAGATGTGTCGATCAAAACGGCATTTCTTAACGGAGAGATAGATGAATAAATTTACATGGAGATCCCAGAAGGAACTCTTCACACTGACAAGGAAAAAAGAGATAAGGTGTGTAAAATGGAAAGAGCTTTCTATGGACTAAAAATAAGCCCAAAAAGATGAAACGTAAAGTTCACAGAAGTTGCGTTAAGTGTAGGATTGAGAAATTCGGACTCAGAGCCATGCTTGTTTACATGGAGGAGAGATGATCGGTTCTTGATTCTTTTACTCTATGTGGATGACATTTTGATGACCAGCAACGATGCGAAGAAACTTGAAGAAGTCAAATTGAAATTAAGCTTAGAATTTGAGATGACGATTATGGGTGAGCCTAAAGAGTTTTTAAGTATCTCAATTAGACGGGATAGAGAAAATGGCATAATCAGTGTTAGCTTTAGTGAGTTAAGTCGAGGGACCGTCCGACCTAGCATATTCGAAAAATCCCCACCCCCCCTTCTTGCGGGCGTGGACTCCCGACGTGCGAGTGCCGACGTGGCGTGCGTGGATGCTCGACGCACCTGTCTAGGTGGAAGGGATCGAAGCCCTTAGTAATTAGAAGCGAGCTAAAAGCAGTGTTGCGTAATGCGAGAAACGATCGCGATATACGATTACGAACTAACTCAAAATATACGGCCCGGCGAAAGGAAAACGGACTTGAATACGATAAACCGAATTACTCTTAACTTACTGGAATCCAGTTCTAGATAACTACAATAATAAAGTTTACATTATATGAGCAATCGTGTGTGAGAGTTCTTGACCTATCCTGCATCCTAAAAAGTATCTAACACGGATACCTAGCAATCAGAAGTGGGATCCGCGAGATCCGCTGTGAGACCGCGACGCGATCAACGGAAGTGTATCCGCGAAAAAGAAAACAAAATCGATAGCGCGCGCAACAGGTGGTTCCCTCAGGCGGAGATAAAATCGGTCGAAGTTAAAAAAGGGCGAGCGTGCACCGAGTCTTGTTCGAACGACGGGAAGACTCTGAGCGATATGACCGACGAAGGAGAGCCGATTCCGGCGGAGCAATTTGAGAGATTTCTGACCGAAGATCTAGAACGGTTTCAGGACGCAGACCAAGGTACGGTAGAAAGACCTCTGAACGATTCCTCACAACATGGCGGAGGAAGCGGTATAGGTAGAGGAAGAGGCGTAGGACGAGGGTTCGCTAGAAGAGACTCTGATGGGGCGCAACCAAACCGCGCAGGACCCCCTCCGTTTCCTGGGAATGCGCGCGCTTCGAGCTCCGCTAATCAGTCACTCATACCCGAAAGGACCCGAACTAACGAAGCACGGGAAGGATCAGCCGAGTTCTCAGCTGAGCAGCCAGCGGCTCTTGAACAGGCCTTATGGGCGATGGTGGAAGAAGGACGCCGTCGGGATATGCTTTTGTAACAATTGTTTCAGCGAATAGTCGTTAATGAAGGGCGCGCTTCCGAAGTAGTACCGGCATTGAACACTTACCACGTGATGCCAGATCTGAGCGCGAACGTTGGAGAGTTCACGGGCGAGGCGGGTGGCATACGAGCCAAAGATTGGTTGGCGAACATAGAGAGTATGCGACGTCTGCACAATTGGCCCGATAACTTTGTACTCGAAGCAGCGAGGATGCGATTAAAAGCGGGCGCTAGAGAATGGTTCACCGTGAAGGCTAACAATATCACCACTTGGCGAGAATTCCGGATATTGTTCAGAAGGACTCTCATAACCAAAGAGAGCTCGACGATGCTATGGCAGAAGATGGTCGAGCGCACGCAACGTAAAGAAGAGTCGACATGCAGCTACTTTCACGTGAAAGCGAAACTATGTTATGATTTAGAGTTGAGCTTCGAGGATACCAAAGAACAGATATTAGTGGGGATCTGGTCTCGCGAGCTATGTAACGCGATAGCTGCGCGAAATCACGACACTAGAGACGAACTGCTGCATGATCTACTACAATTCGAGCGGATGATCAACCAGAGGACGGATCGTATCAAGACTCAACGCGAGACAAATGTATATAAACCGAAAACTGCTGAGACGAGTACGACGGCAAACCACACGAAGACGATGACCAACAGCAAACCGGCAGTTTCTACTCACTCGACAAGAAGAACTCCGGTACAAAACGAAGCAGGTCAAATGAAATGTTATAATTGTAATGAGTACGGGCATATATCCAAAGAGTGCCCAAAACCACGACGCGAGTTGAGTTGTCTAAAGTGCGGAGGGAAAGGCCATACGCAAAAACACTGTAAGTCGGATATTAGTGCAGCGGCCGCGACAGTGAATATGATAAGTCAATACGAAGACGGAACGGCCGTTTTGAAATATTTGAAGACGGTGACTGTGAACGAAACCGATTTGAAAGCGCTGATAGACCCTGGGAGCTCCGAATGCACCATGAAGGCGTCGGTAGCTCTGAACGGACCCTTTGACATCGTGAAAACAACCGCCGAGTTGGAAAGTTTCGGCCCTAAACACTTTACGGTAAGATCACCCGGTGTGATACGCGCGAGTATAACAATCGACGGAGTGCGGGTGGAACAAGTGACGATCCGAGTCGTACCGGATGACGCACAAGCGACAGATATGATAATCGGAAGGTCATATACCGACGCGCCCGGGATCGAGTTTAGAAAATCAGCACACGCGCTGACCTTTACGAAAAATAGTGTAACGACGCGAGTGAACGATAGTACGGGAGTGTCGGCGACGGCCGAGCTGTTAAACTCACCCCCCCTGTCGGTAAATTTCATCAAAGTTGTAGATAAGGATGATACGTATGAGTTACCGGTAATGAACATGAGTAACTCAACACGCATGGTGAACCCGGGGAAGTTGTGCGTACCGAAATCCATGACCCCAATACCCTTGAGTGACACGAATCACGAATATCAGACGATTACTCGCCAGGGGATCAACGTTGGATCCGATCAGGATGAAGAAATCGTAGAGGACTTACTTAATGTATTAAATAAGTTTAGGTCGACAATAGCGTTAAATCTAGACGAACTAGGCTATGCGAGAGATGTAGAGATGGTAATTGAAGAAATACCAGACGCGCGACCGGTGAGTAAGAAAGCGTATAGATTGAACGACAGAGATCGGACAGCCATGCGTGGAATAGTTAACGAATGGAAACGTACCGGAATTGTTGACTACCTCGTCTTATGCGAGTCTGGCTTTGATTGTCAATCAAAACGGCAAGGATCCGAGAGTAGTTATCGATTACCGAGAATTGAATAAACAAACAAAACGCGTTCACTTCCCATTGCCTGATCTGGATGAACATTTGGCGCTTATAGGCGAGAGTACCCTCTTTATTACGTTAGATCTTGCTCACGGGTATTTACAAATACCAATAGCTTCAGAATCACGACATAAAACGGCTTTCATCACACCTGACGATACGGGAGAATTCACAAGGATGACTTTCGGTTTAATGAACAGCCCCTTTTTTTTTTCTCAAAAGCAATGTATAAGGCGCTAGGACCATTGAGAGATCAGGTAGTACTGTTTTATCTTGACGACATTTTTATACCGGGAAAATCGTGGAGCGATTTAAAAGAACGACTAATCGCGACGTTGGAACGTTTAGCCGAAGCAGGTCTGACGATTAAACTCTCTAAATGTCAGTTCCTTCAAACGCAAGTGAACTATCTAGGCTTTAAAATTTCTAATTACGGAATCGAACCGGGAGATCGCAAAATTTGCGCGATAGCGAACTATCCTACTCCTACGGATTTACACGGAGTGCGACGTTTCTTGGGACTTACTAGTTTCTTCCGGAGATTCGTACCGAAATTCGCCCAGATAGCGAAGCCGTTACATGATCTCCTCCGAAAAGACCGTACCTTTGACTGGGGACCCCGAGAAAGGGAAGCCATGAATCAATTAAAAGCAGTCCTTACGAGTAAGCCGGTCTTACAACCTTTCTGTTCTAAACGAGCAACAGAACTACATACAGATGCAAGTGCGAAGGGCTTGGGTGCTATGCTCTTCCAACGCGACGAGCGAGATAGACTACGACTAGTTTACGCGATTAGCCGTCGTACGAACACGGCAGAAAAACAATACCATTCGAGTAAACTAGAGTTATTAGCTATAATATGGGCAATAGGGCGTTTGCGAAATTTAATAATCAATATCGAGTTTACAGTGGTAACCGATCGTCAAGCGATGCTGTATCTTACGGCCTATAAGCCCAGAAATCCCCAGGTGGCCCGATGGTCCGATCAGATGAGCGAATATAACTTTAAGGTAATCCATCGACCCGGGACACAACTGGCGCACGTCGACGCGCTTAGTCGCGACCCCGTAGAAGTTGCGACCGCGGAGAATGAATCTGTATGCGACAATGGTATGTTTATGTTAATGAATGAATCTGACGAAATTGCGATGTACCAATACGACGATACGAGAATAAAAAGAAAAGGTGATCTGTTAAGAAAACCTAGTAGTGCGCGAACCAAACGAGAAAAGGACGAAATAAAAGATTATGAGTGCCACGAAGGAATAGTGTATAAACGGTGTGGAAACAAGCTAAAATACGTTGTGCCCGGAAAGATGCGTAAAGCGCTAGTGATCCGGTATCATGATCTACGAGGCCATCCCGGTCTAGATCGAACAGTGAAAAAACTATCGGACTATTATTACTTCCCAGGACTGATAAATTACGTGAAAGTTCATCTCCGTTCGTGCATTCAATGCCTCCTCATCAAATCAAAGACGGGAAAACAAGCGGGTTTTCTACACCCCATCCCCCCCGGCGAACGACCTTTCGCGACGATACACGCCGATCATTTGGGTCCTTTAGTGACGACCGCCCGGAAAAATAAACATATACTGGTGATTATAGACAATCTGACAAGGTTTGTAACGCTAAAACCTACCCGCGATACAAAGGCAGCTAACGTAGTGCGCGTACTAGAGGAATTCGTCCTTACGTACGGAGCTCCTCAACGAATAATTACCGATCGCGGTACCTGCTTCACGTCGAACCGGTTTCTCGAATTCTGTGAGTCTCACGGGATCAAACATACGGTAAACTCCCCACGACACCCCCAGGCTAACGGCATGGTCGAACGGGTGAATGCTACGCTTATTCCTGCACTACAAGCCAGTTTAAGGGACGACGAAGGACGCGATTGGGACATTCAACTGAAATTCGTGCAGCGTCATCTCAACGATTCGGTAAATGCTACTACGGGAAAAACTCCCTTCGAACTATTATACGGATATACCCCTCGATACAACGAAGGGGCGATACGACATTTGACCGTGGAAGATAACACCCGATACCAACCGCCCGTGGTACTACAAGGCGAAGCACGTGATCGAATTAACCACGAACAGGAGAAATACGCTGAACGATACAATCGACCGCGAACAAATCTTCCCCATTATTACGTCGGCGATATCGTCTTTATGAAAACCACCCCCACTGCCACAGGCGAATCTACGAAGCTTCAGACGAAATATCGAGGCCCGTTAGTGGTGACAAAGGTGTTACCCCACGACACTTATGGAATCACCGATTTACGAACTAATCAACCAGGGAAGACTTATGTGGCCACCGCCCACGTAAGCCAACTGAAAATATGGAAACCGACACCCACTGAAGACGGTGAGAACGACTTCTACGAGGACGAAAAACCTAGTGCGATTCCCCCGTACAATGAGAATCTCCACGAAGGACTCCCTGAACTCGACCAAGTAACCGCGACGGATTGTCTCGACGCAACTAACGAGACTCCGGCTAACAAGGAACGACCCAAACGAATTCGGAAACCCCCATCGCATCTACAAGACTATATGTAAACCTCTACATACGCCATGAGGACATGTCGCCTACGAGGATGGCCGAATGTTAGCTTTAGTTAGGTTAAGTCGAGGGACCGTCCGATCTAGCATATTCGAAAAATCCCCACCCCCCCTTCTTGCGGGCGTGGACTCCCGACGTGCGAGTGCCGACGTGGCGTGCGTGGATGCTCGACGCACCTGTCTAGGTGGAAGGGATCGAAGCCCTTAGTAATTAGAAGCGAGCTGAAAGCAGTGTTGCGTAATGCGAGAAACGATCGCGATATACGATTACGAACTAACTCAAAATATACTGCCCGGCGAAAGGAAAACGGACTTGAATATGATAAACCGAATTACTCTTAACTTACTGGAATCCAGTTCTAGATAACTACAATAATAAAGTTTACATTATATGAGCAATCGTGTGTGAAAGTTCTTGACCTATCCTGCATCCTAAAAAGGATCTACCACGGATACCTAACATCAGGTTATCACAAGAAAAATATGCTGAAAAAATTCTGAAGAAATTTGGATTTGCTGATTGTCATCCACAAAAAACTCCAATGCTCACAACACAGTCATCAAATCATGAAAGAAAATTGAGAGAATCCGATACTGATGGTGAATTGAGTAAAATTAAGGAGGTAAAAATTGATTGTCCATATGGAGAAGTAGTAGGAAGTCTTCTATATTCAACAGGTGCGACACGACCCGATATTTCATATACTGCTAACATCTTGAGTCAGCATCAAATAAATCCTACCGATGAGGATTGGTTGATAGTGCGAAGAGTACTGAGATATTTGAAAGGTACGAAATCGTTAGGTCTTAGATATTCAGGGGAGTATGATGACATCGAAGGCTACTCAGATGCCAGCTTTGCAAATTGCAAAAATTCCCTGACCACCTGTGGCTATGTGATTAAATTGTTTGGTGATTCGATTACTTGGAGAACTTACAAACAATCAGATGTAGCATTATCAATCAATCAATCAACGATTATTAATTCAGCGATTATTCGTCCAGCGATATAGGCTTCGCAGATTTAATTGCGAAACGCGCAACGTGGAAATACTTTTTCAATCAAACGTCGGGTAGATTTCGCGATACGCAGTCTCACTTGAACTAATTCTATGCAAGTGGTTTCCGTTTCCGCGCTATCATTTGCTTGCCATTTTTTTTGCTTACGCCCTCAGAGGAGTTACAACACCATGCAGTGGAGTAAAGGCTACTTCGGGGCTGCAAAACCCCTGGCGAAGGGCATAAACACTTGCAATGGTGTAACGACTCCTTTAGAGGCATAGATTGCTTTGCATGTGTTCTGAACTCTTCTCTTCTTGCCACTTGTGGTGAATTAGTTCGTTAATTCGAGTACGTAGATGTTGCGTTAATTATATGAAAATGCAGGGCACGCTCTACGTGACGGGCTTGACGAACCCGCTGTACCCGAGTTCCGCGGTCACGCGCTACGTGGAAATACCTTCTTCGATTCGCAGGTCCACGTCGATTATTAGTTCAGTGATTCAGATCTCGTAATTTTAAGAACGAAACGCGGTTCAAGACAACGATTATTAATTCAGCGATTATCCGTCCAGCGATATAGGCTTCGCAGATTTAATTGCGAAACGCGCAATGTGGGATCACCTTTTTTAATCTACGGGTGTCTATCGTTCACTCATTCAGTGATAGGACTTCGTAATTTCAAGTTAGCCATGCGATTTATAGACAACGATTATTAATTCAGCGATTATTCGTCCAGCGATATAGGCTTCGCAGATTTAATTGCGAAACGCGCAACGTGGGATCACCGTTTTTAATCTACGGGTGTCTATCGTTCACTTATTCAGTGATAGGACTTCGTAATTTTAAGTTAGGCATGCGATTTATAGACAACGATTATTAATTCAGCGATAATTCGTCCAGCGATATAGGCTTCGCAGATTTAATTGCGAAACGCGCAACGTGGGATCACCGTTTTCAATCTACGGGTGTCTCTCGGTTACTCATCAAGTGACAGGACCTCGTAATTTTAAGTTAGGCATGCGATTTATAGACAACGATCATTAATTCAGCGATAATTCGTCCAGCGATATAGGCTTCGCAAATTTAATTGAGAAACGCGCAACGTGCAAATACCTTTTTCAATCTACGGGTGTCTCTAGGTTACTCATCAAGTGATAGGACCTCGTATTTCTAAGTTAGCCATGCGATTTATAGACAACGATTATTAATTCAGCGATTATCCGTCCAGCGATATAGGCTTCGCAGATTTAATTGCGAAACGCGCAATGTGGGATCACTTTTTTTAATCTACGGGTGTCTATCGTTCACTCATTCAGTGATAGGACTTCGTAATTTTAAGTTAGGCATGCGATTTATAGACAACGATCATTAATTCAGCGATAATTCGTCCAGCGATATAGGCTTCGCAGATTTAATTGAGAAACGCGCAACGTGCAAATACCTTTTCTAATCTACGGGTCTCTCTAGGTTAGTCATCAAGTGATAGGACCTCGTATTTCTAAGTTAGCCATGCGATTCATAGACAACGATTATTAATGCGTAATTGCGTTACTTATACACGAATGCAGGGCACGTTCTACGTGACGGGCTTGACGAACCCGCTGTACCCGAGTTCCACAGACACGCGATACGTAGAAATATCTTTTTTAAGTTGCAGGTGTATATCGATCATCAATTAACCGTTCTAGATTTCGCAATTATATTTGAGGCTCGCGAATCGTAGATATCGATTATCTATCGAGCGATTTGTACTTCGTAATTATAATATAGGCACGCGATTCGTAAACGTATCTTCCTTAAGTTGCAGGTGTACATCGATTATCAATTACACTAGTCAGACTCCGTGATTATAATTTAGGAACGCGACTCGTAGATATCGATTATCTATCGTGCGATTTGGACTTCGCGAATATAATATAGGCACGTGAATTGTAGCTATCGTTCATTTATCGAGCGATTTGGGCTTTGTAATTATAACATACGCACGCGATTCGTAAAAGTATCTTTCCTCAGTCGCAGGTGTACATCGATTATTAATCAAGCTATTTAGACTCTGTAATTATAATTCAAGAACGCCAACCATAGATATCGATTATTTATCCAGCCATTCAGGCTTCGTGATTATAATTTGGAAACGCGAATCGTAATTATAGATCGTTTATCGAGCGATTCAGACTTTGTAATTATAATTCCGCCACGCGATTCGAAGAGGTATCTTTTCTGAGTTACAGGTGTACATCGATTAATAATTAGGCTATTCAGACTTCGTAATCTCAATTTAGGCACCCAATTCGTAGAGGTATCTTCCCTAATTTACAGGTGGACATCGATTATTCCACGACTTCTCCAGTTTCCACGTGGTCTACGAATTTCGACCATTCTATGCTTTTCCATTTTTTTTTTCTTTCGTATAATCAATATTATTGATAACTGTTTTGTATTTCGATTTATCATCACTATTCCGACCATTATTAATATTGTGATTTAAAATGATGTTGCCATGTATCGCTTCGAAAAATGATTGTTTAAGCTACTTTTCAACTCATTCACTTGTTGTCTCTCATTCAACGCTATTTATTTATTGAAATTTAATCTATATTCTTTACATTTTACAGTTTCTACAGGTCTTACAGGTTTCGCATGTTTTACAGGCTTTCCAGGCACTCCAGGCTCTACGACTTCTTCAAGCTCCATGGGGTCTAGAAATTTTGTCGATTACATTCTTTTTCATTCCTTTTTCTCTTATGTAACTAATATTATTGATAACTGTTCTGTTTTCTAATTTATCATAACCATTCGACTATTATTAATGTTGTTCTTTGAAAACGATGTCGCTTGATCTTACTTATACTATACATGTATCGCTGAGACAAATGCTCGTTCATGCTACTTTCTAACTCAATTACTTGTTGCCTCTCATTTGAGGTATTTATTTATTAAAATTTGATTCTATGCTTTTTTATGATTGTTTATTCTCTTCTCTCTCTTGTAATATAATATCATTGATAACTGTTGCGTATTTCTGATTTATCATGACCATTTCTACTATTATTAATGTTGATCTGTGAAAATGATGTCGCCTGATCTTTCCTATACTATAGATGTATCGCTGTGAAAAGTAATCGTTTATGCTACTTTTCGATATAATTACTCGTTGTCTCTCATTTAAACCATTCATTAATTAAAATTTAATTGATACTCGTTACACTCCATAGCTCCGATAGGTTTCACGGACTCTACAAGTTCGACTGGATCTCAAAGTTCTATTGGATCTGCGGGTTTCATCGATTCAATATTATTACTAACTACTCCTTTGTATTTTTCAGGCGGGGGGTGGTGTTGGTTGCCTTCTCGTGGTGCCCCCTGAACAAATGCGCTGATTTCACGATCTGACAAACAATAATCATACCAAAACAATTTCCTTTGCGAATGATGTGGATCGTTTCACGTTCAATAGTAAAGTAATTACGCATACGAGCGGTTCCACGTCACTTCACTCGAAAATAAACCGGCAAGTCACGGATTTTTGCGCCATTCAAAATATCTTCAGTACTGTGAAAAAAAAAAATACAATTTGAAGGATTTTGAAAAATTTTCAAAAATGGCGGAGGTAGAGCTATGTGAATTTTCGTGAACCGCTGTTGCACCGCTATGTTTAAAAATAGATATCTCCAAAAGTATTCAACGGAGCGAACTGAGCTTGGAATCATTTTGTTCGTAAAAGAATGCGCTTTTATGAAAAAAATTTAAATTCCAAAAAAAAAAATTCCTTCACTTTTTTTTCGTCGTTTGTTTTTTAAATTTTACTGCCATTTCCGCGGGACTCACAGAAATTCATGGAGATAATTTTTTTTAGATACCTGGATCCTTCCCCTTCAATCCTAGAAAAAAAAATTCATGGAGAAAATACCTGGGCCGAAGAAAAAAAATAAAACGTCTCGTCGCGCGTCGCCGCGCGCGCCGATCCACGTCCGCGCTACTCCCGCAAGCTCGTTGTCTTGCGTAGTGGAGTTATGACTGATGAATCTTTTGCAATATTTTGGTGGCTCTGAAAAGGGCCGATGTTTTTAGCGATGATTTGCTGGATGACACTTAGTAGGACACCTGTTTGAAATCAATTCATAATTTTCATCGAATCGAATTTTCCTGATGCGGAAAATAATTTTGTTTTGCCGAGTTTATGGGATATTAGAATGACCGCATGTAATTTCAGAGTGCCACGAACTCTCAATGCTTTATCGGATCGATTTTGTAAAATAGATTCTTCCGCTTGATGTTCTGCAGACGTACAGTACGCAAAAGATATGCTGCGAAAATTTTATTTTTTTTCTTCGGCCCAGGTATTTTCTCCATAAATTTTTTTTTTAGGATTGAAGGGGAAGGATCCAGGTATCTAAAGAAAATTATCTCCATGAATTTCTGTGAGTCCCGCGAAAATGGCAGTAAAATTTAAAAAACAAACGACGAAAAAAAAGTGAAGGAATTTTTTTTTTTGGAATTTAAATTTTTTTCATAAAAGCGCGTTCTTTTACGAACAAAATGATTCCAAGCTCAGTTCGCTCCGTTGAATACTTTTGGAGATATCTATTTTTAAACATAGCGGTGCAACAGCGGTTCACGAAAATTCACATAGCTCTAACTCCGCCATTTTTGAAAATTTTTCAAAATCCTTCAAATTGTATTTTTTTTTCTCATAGTACTGAAGATATTTTGAATGGCGCAAAAATCCGTGACTTGACGGTTTATTTTCGAGTGAAGTGACGTGGAACCGCTCATATCTCATATCATCTAGTCTGATAATCTATTCATACTTAATTTACAAAAGCCATGGTTGATATAATTGCAATATTGTCTCATTGAAGCTTATGTTATGTCTTTCGATTGGAAAAACTTATTGTTTAAGGACGTTAACCTAGAAATAATGTATTTCATCTGTCATGATTTTATGAATATTGTATACAATTTCATAGGATAATTATGCATACGACGGTCAGGAACTAGCTATGACAGTAGGGTTTTGTTGTATTTCTTATTTTTTCTTCTTCACCGTCGTACTCTTCTAACTGTGAGAGGCTAATAGTTTATTTGAAATCGTCAGGTTGGTTATTAGAATTTCAGTCGTTTCCCACCAGTGCAGCGTCTGAATAATATGATATCAAGCATGCTGTTCACATGATCTATACTCAACATTCTCAGTCGCTCTCTTCATTTTTCACCCGAACAAGCGTCACCACAGGAACACAACTATTGTGAAAAGAGAATCATCTAAACTTGGGCAGTTGATATTCGAAACGACTGAATGAATACCTCGAAAGTTCTTATGTGGAAAGACATGCTATGGAATCAATGCCCCTAACTCACAATAATCGATGGAACAGAGCATCCAGAAGAACACAACTGCAGCATTCTTCTCAATTGCTACTTCGAGGCTTTACAATCTCCACAACTCTCTGAAATCTTATCCCACAAAGCAAGTGAAACAATCACTCTGGATATCACATATTAAAAGGTATGTATCGAGTCGATATTCCCCAACTCACTTTCATCACGGTAACATAAGATATATGTTAAAGTAATTACTGTAACATTTTCAACTAACTTCATTCATGTAGCATAGAATAGGGGCCATGTCTGCACTCTTTATGTCAATAACTAATTATTCGTACATTCCTATATCTAACAGGGTAATCGGAATTATTTCCGTCATCGATACTTTGAAACAAAAGAGCACGAAAGCTCGCAAATGGAGATGTTTCAAAATAGAAGGTGACTCATCGGTTAGTCCAAGAACTCACACTTGCCATCCAATGTCGACTATGCTTCCAAACGTCAATTTTACCCAACTACCGATGAACCAGCAATAAAATGGCCATTGAGGGTACATTAGCCTGATCTACCAATGATTCTTCAAGTACACCTCATGACCCAACACTTCGTTTCATCAAAGAATTTACTTAGATACAAGAATTTACTTCTTGCTCCGATTAACAGGTCCAATCTCTCGTAAGCATTAGACAAACTCGTTATCTGGACACAGTGACGGACTTGTTTCATATCAACAAATACTCGCAGAGAACATACCATATGGATATGCGCGATCTAGTAACCAACTTGACTATCAATTTATTTATCAAGAATCGATAACAAGAAAGCCTTATTATTAAAAGTATAATTTTATTGTAACGCTCATCCACTATATGCGAATGAGAGCTAAGAACAAGAAAGTGCTGATCACTTAGCAAACAATCGGGTCAGTCAATTATACATACATAAGTAGAGCTATTATTACAGTCTTGCCAGTCACAAAATTTTCTCATTGTTTCCACAAATATTTAACATAAAACATAAAATCTAATCCATGCAATCTGTTGGTAATTCGAAAATATATATCAAATCGACGAGCCCTGTTGGAAATAGAAATTTAGCTGATTTTAACTCGAAATGAGAAAAACTAATTGTAAGGATACGGCAGGACCTGATAACAAAACGAGAAATTATAAGCTAAGCCTCTTTAGAAAATTTAAGTTATTGACTGTTATTTTTACAAATAAATAACTTATTCATGAATTTCATCTTTGGACATATTTTATTGATTAATTGCGAAATGCATAGTGATGAATGAGTGAGCTTTACAAAATGAAAATAAAATCATGTAATAACAGTTAAATGTACCAAAGAAATGTAACGAATTCAATTATTTATTTGATGATACTCGCATCTCGAAATAATCAATGATAGTTCTAAGCTAGCACCTGTTAAAAGTTATAACTGACAAATTAGTGAAATTCTAAGTTTAAGTTACGACTGTATAAAATGAAATAACTTCTATTTAATAAATGACTTACGTTTGTCACGGTTGACAGTTAAAGTAAATGTGTTTGTTTAACTGAAAATGTTTCCCCCCGTGCCCCACTACCGAATGTCATTCGTGATATAATCACACTATAATAACGTACAGCCCCGTTGAAATTTAATGAACAACTTTTCGTAGAAAGAACGTCCACCTACATATACGTATGTATGCATACATATGCATATGTGTAATTGAACGCGTGGCAGACATGCGAAAATTGGTATAGTTGATACGTAAATCCAATCGAAATCATTACTATTTCGGATTATTATAACCGAGAGACAACGACTGTGCCACGCCTAGGATGCGCTAAATAGACTACTGACGATACACCTGTAAGAAGTAGCACGAGATGTATCCTCGGTAGCCTATTCCACGCATCCTAGACGCGGCACATTGTCAATGGGCGAACACAACTCTATATATGACCTGTGAATAATTGGAGTTTGTCAGCATTGTAGGTTGTGTATATAGTATAACAGCGATACCAATATTCCATACTTGCAAACAGAAGTGAAATCCCACGGAAAAACATCGTAGATGTGAAAAAAGCCGCCAAGTACCCACACAAAAATCACAATTGCCTTATAAGCAGAACGTTTCGCCAGGCTCTGTCGTGAAATCAAGAAAAAAGCCAAGCACTGAACGTACCCCTGCGATCTCTCAGCAAGTCTACGTCGTGAAGGCGAGTTTCGTGTAAGGATATCGAAACATCATTCCAACAGCTACGTACTTGGCGGGCACATTCGGTTTCTTAGAGCTATATGGACAACTCGCTTGCAAAACTGTTGAATCGAGAAAATTTACTTTGCTATTCCGGCATAAAACCTAAAACTCGCAGCTACGGTATATGTGTATGCATACGTAGTACGTAGATTATGACGGTTTAATATAATGATAAATATGGAATTCAATTGATGATTAGTTTGGTGTACCTATACTACTATGTCATACAATCTTGCTCGCTATGCATGCGTATGCGGTGCACAAGTGTATACACGTAGTGGGAAGGATCGCTTACAGTAGTACCTCGATAATCCGAACCAATTGGGACCGGGCCCAGTTTGGATTAGCGAAAGTTCAGATAATCGAACAGTAATATTGGGTGAAGCGATGTTTCAATAGTGGGAAATATCTAAGACACATGTAATACACACATGTATGTTATAATATATATATATTGTAACTTTCTATGCGTATGTTCCGTCAACGGAAAGTTGGTGGGATTACGCTAGTTCGCGTGAGTTCAGGTCACGGATGATTTTTGGAGCTCCTCGTTGGAAAAAATGTGAAAAACCTTTTGTTTGCCCTAATACAGACTCGGATAGACACTTTGGTATACCAGAGCTGCCTCCCTAATACAGACTCGGATAGATACTTAGATCTACCAGAGCTGCCTCCCTACAGACTTGGGATTGTTTTACCTTCCAGACTCGGGTACCGATTAAAGCTATACCGTTGCTGTCTAGGTAAACGCACCGAAGCTGCCTGTTACAGACTTGGGATATGATACACTCTCAGACTCTAGTACCGATTAAAGCTATACCGTTGCTGCCTGAGTGTATCGCACCGAAGCTGCCTGTTAGCTAGCTAAACACGATTTTAATACAAGTGAATTTACTCTGAAAGAATTTATGTTAATTTAAGAAGGTAATCACAACTCGAAATGAAACGCAAGGATTCTGTCGCTTATGTGATTAATAGTGATAGATTTATTTACAAAAATAATAAGTTCTGTTTGTGGTTAACAATATTTATAAAATAAAATAAAATGTGACTCGTTATGATTTAATTTGATTTTCTCTCTCTTTCTTTCTTTCTTTCGTTTTCTTTTTTATAAATCGCTTTGATCTATTTCTTTTCTTTTTTCTCTTTTAATTATAAATGCCGTTTTGGCTAAGTACAATTTGTCCTTTTCTTGAATTTGATTGGTAAATTGCCGCTTTAGCTAATTTCCTATTGATTTGAGGTTATGTTTGAGTTTATTTTATGCTGGCTATGAGTCGACCGACTGCTTCAGTACGAATCGCTCTGTTCTACTGAATTGAGTGTGAGTCGCTCGACTGCTCTAGTACGAACGCTAATCGTTGGCTGGATGAGCCCCCTTATACCGTGCGTTTTCGTGGATGAGCGACATGCCTAGATCCGAAGATAGCCGAACTTACGCCCTATTATATGCAATTAAGGGTACATGTCATGTAACGGATCGGGTGATCTAATCCCGAGACAATACGTCACCCCGCGCACCGTCAACCGCGCACAACAAGTGACGTCAATCGGTGACTATATAAGCGCAGCGCTAACATGGCTCCAGCAGCAGTGTTAGGCAAAGCGCCACGCTGTCTCACTACGATATCTTTTCTGAGGCCAGACAGGCAGAGCGCCCTGGTACTCTTTAGCGTCATTTCTTTAATTACGGAAACTGCCATAGCGGGGTTTTACGTTAGAGTCAATTATTATCTTTACTTTTCTACTTTCATTTTCATTATCACTTCAATTACTTTATATCAAATTTATAATATAACGAAAATTTAAACAAGAAACGAGCGTAGAATCGTTGCATAGCTAAATCTACGAATTAGGTTAAACTTATGTAATAAAATTATAGTATAAATTTCCGGTTGCAACCACTTCAATTGATTATGAGTTATTTGACTAATTAAATATTTTGTTAATCGGGACGGTTTCCTTTTCTTTAAAACCTCTTTCTCCGTAGGCTGAACTGACCTGACTAACACATTGCATTTAATTAGCTAATATACAGCTTCGGTGACGACTGCACTGTCCAGATCCGATACTCGCTTCGGTGCGCTAGGCGTACCCAAGTCGAGATACGGTCTCGGCAAGTGCGTTGAATCCCAAGTCTGATATAGCCTCGGTGCTGCTTGCAGCATCCAGGTCTGAGGGAGGCAGCTACGGTGTGATTCGCTCCACCCTAGTCTGTATTAGGGACTAACAAATTGATTACCTCTTCCAAGGAGCCCTAGAAATTAATCTAGAGTAAAGACACTCACAAGTAACTAGCCACACGCGACACCTTCCGTGTCGCGTAAAGCACCCGAAAAGTTACATTTGGCGCCCAACGTGGGGCTCCTTGTTAGTTGGAGGTAAACCTTCTGTTTACCTGTAAATTCAGTAAAATCATTGCTTAGAGTCATTTGTTTAAATTCGAGTCATTGCTTAATTTAGAGTCTTTTGTTAACTTAGAGTCATTGCATAATTTAGAGTCATTTGTCAATTTCAAAATGGAAGGTCACAGTTCAGCCTCGAGAAAAGGTGCGAAAAAGGAAACCGGCTCGAAACTTACAGATAAAAATGTAGGTAGGCGTGAGAAAGACAAAGGCACTACTGAGTTTGACAAAACTTTTATTGATAGACCAACAGAAGTAGGAACATCAAGTAAATTCGCGGATCCGACGCAATCCATGATGATGGAGATCCTAGAACAAATAAACAAAAAATTAGATGAAAAATTTGCTGCCGTAGAACGTAGGATGATGGTATTTAAAACAGATACAGAGAAAGAATATTCAAAGTTCGAAAACAGAATATCCAAAAAAGTAGACGATCAACAGCAAATAAATCGAAAGCAAATAGAGTCTGTAGAAGCGAATTTACATGATCTAGACGAAAAATATAGTTCCGAAGTGATAGGTTTGCAAGAGCAATTGACAACTTGCCAAGTAGACATCAGAAGCGAGTTTAACGGGAATTTAAATAAACTCAATACCAAGGTTAAGGATAACTATCAGTTTAGTGTTGACAAATTCGCTGAATTAGAGAACAAACACGAGAGTTTGAAAACAAACATCGACACAGAGGTTAGGAGAATTAGATTCAGAAACTCTGGTAACAACAGTGAATGTCACAACGTAATAGCTAAGCATATCAAAATGCCAACTTATTCAGGAAAAGCATGGGAAAGACCTGCTAACTTTATTAAGGGGGTATATACACCTTTAAATTGGTTGAAATTCGCAAAAATATAAACATTTTTTTCTGCAACTTGAACACTCCGAACGAATTGAAAAAAATCATCATGTTTGGGGAGGGTTTGACCCTCATTATCCATATTTTACATCATGTATTACTTTCAGTCTAATTGTAGTTGCGCTTAAGATAGGAAAATACAGAATCACTCGGTTGTCGTAAAGAATCAGAACCAGCGTTGGACAGATCTTGGATTTTTTGGTCCTCAATTGTTCATAAGAGTTGCCTTTATGGAATGAACAGAGAACTTTTTGATATTGCAAAAATTACTTGAGTTATTCGATTTTTTCGATTTTTTTTTCGAATTTTCACATTTTTGTGGCTTATTTTTCCAATATCTCAGAGAAAAATGGGTTTATCAAAAAGTTCTACGTTCATTCCATAGAGGCATCTCTTACGAATAATTGAGGACCATAAATTCGAAGATCGGTCCAACGATGTTCCTGATTCTTTACGACAACCGGTCAAAATAGTGATTGTTCAGAAATTGACTTTTAAACTTTTTTTCTACATTGAGGGTTTTGGATTCCGATAACTACTGTGACACTTCTCTATGGTAATCTATCATGTCATTTAATGATGCAAAACAATTTTCCATCCTTTTTTTTAATCCGGGCTTTGGAGCGACACGGGCGAAGTTAAAATTTGTTTTGCGACGTGGCCTACGTAGCGAGCCGTCCTATTTCTAGAAAGCTCCTGGCTCATAGCTACAACCTTCCATCTCAATGGCTTCCTCCTGCTGGTTCATCCGTAGTTGCCTCAGAGCAACACTAGCTTCCTTCGTCCTCTGCTCAGCTCGCCTATCAGCACCTTTGATCCGGGCCAAGTTCTGTAGTTTTGCCGCAGCAATGGCGAGGCGTCTTGGCTCGACTCAAAGTTTTTGCATAATTTTCAACATACCTCGCTTACCTTTGGAAAAGGTGATCGCTGCAATGTTGGCTCCAACTTGAAGAACGTTACGACCTGAAAATAAAGTCTTAGGACAAAGCTTCCAGATGACGCTGCCCAGACCCACGCTCCTGCTCGCCAATACAGATCGTCGATTTATTTCAAAGACGTTGTTTTTCTTTCCGACCATTCTGGAGGTGTTGAACTTAGAGCTGATGGGACACTTACCGCACTTGATTCCGTAGGTTTCACCTAAGCCGTGAATCCTAACCTCTCTCATGCGGATAGCACTCCCACATCTGTTGCAGCTTAGGTTGTCCTGAAAACTTTGAAAAAGAATAGCCAAATCAAAAAGCATATACTCCTGTGCATCGGTCTCGCTGTAGCCGTCATCGCTGATCTTACTGATGGACGATGCAATAATGTTAGCAGACAACAAGAGAATGACAGGATCCAGGCGGGATGCGTAGAACGTCATAAAATCCGTCTGCCAGTTGTGCTTATAGCGTGCCGTGCGGCGCGCTTTTGTACTTCGGGATTTAAATGGCTGTAACTTATTCATTTTGACGTATTTTCACATGATGATTTTTTTACAGATAGTTTAGACCCCTAGCGTTCCAAAAACGCAAAAAACGAAAAATCGATTTTTTCAAAAATTAAAGGTGTATATTCCCCCTTAAAGAACTAGAAGAATACTTTACCTTTGTAGGAGCTGATTGCGATGAATTAGGTTTAAAACTCATAGGCCAATGTCTTAATCAGGATGCAAAAGACTGGTGGACTGCGCGTCGTGACGTGATCAATTCCTGGGACTCGTTCAAAAATAGATTTCTAAATAGATACTGGGGAGAAGAAACCCAGAGGAAGATTAGAAAAGACATTGAGTTCGGATTTTATAATAACGATACGAAGGTAACGTGGTCAGAATACGCAAATAGAAAATTCGCGTCAGCCGCAGGCTTGTCTCCACGCATGGACGAAAGAGAGATAGTTCGTTGCCTTACCCGTCATTTTAACGAATCTGTAGTAGAAGCAGCTAGGTGCCGTGACATCCGCGACATCGATGCGCTCCTCGCATTCTTGGACGAATTGCAATTTGGGGGTAGATCAAATGCAACTCGAAGTAAGTTCACTAACACGAACAAACAAAATTCACCGGTTTATCGAACGACAGAGACGCGAGATAAACAAGTGTCATGGCGGACGGAGAACGTTAATCCTGGTTCAAAACAAAGCGACGCCAACCAAAATATTAGGCCTAGTACTCAATATTACAGTCCAAAACAAAACTGGACAAATCATCAAATAAACGCGATCGACTGTGACGACACTACGGATGATCCGATTACAACGGAACCTAGTAACAGTTCGGAAAACTAGAAATCGCTGTGCCGGTCACACCGATAAACGTACCGACACAGCATGAAGTCAATGTTTTCGCGGCAAATCTCACTGATTTAACTACTTTTGAAGATCCATACGAATTTTTAATTGCGGAAGAAATAAATGAGAAACCTGTAGATAACAAATGTCCGGAATTAAGTCTCCGAATCGAAAAAATCGAGATGAAAGCTTTGGTAGATACAGGTAGCCAAATAACCTGCGTTTCGGATGAATGGTATCTCAAACATAAAGACAACTTATCAAAATGCGAAAAATTACCGGTTGTTAATTTTCAAGTACAGGGTGTAACAGGGGGCAGACCAGCCCGAGTAAAAGAACAATTTCTCGCGGAAATCAAGATCGATATGGCAGTCGATGAGGTGGGTTTTCTCGTCGTGCCTGGATTAAAACACGATGTAATTCTCGGTATCGACACGCTGCGTAAATGGCGAGCTGATCTAGATTTGCAAGTAAATAGATTAGATATCCAGATAAAGGAGAAAAAGTATTTAATTGAGTTGTATAGCCCAAGCGAAAAACAAAATAGATCGGATCCAACGGCTGGAATCTCTAGCTTAAAAACAACTATGGACCGAAGAAATAAATATCACATAACCGATGATGAGGTAGAGAGCAAGCTAACCGAATGTCAGGTACTACGAGCCGATGAAGTTAAAGCTTTCTCAGACCTGATCAAAAAATATCGGGATGTTTTTCAAAAGATTCCGGGTAGAGTCACCGTGTATGAGCATCAAATCAAAGTTTACGAAGATAGACCGTTCGTCAAACAATCATATCCCACTTCAATGATACACAGAGACAAAGTAAATGATGAAATACAAAAAATGTTAGACCTTGGAGTGATCGAAAGATCTTATAGTGAGTATGTGAATCCACTGGTAGTTGTTGCTAAAAAATCTGGCGAGATCAGGTTAGTCTTAGATGCGAGATACATCAATCGGCTTATAGTACCTGATCACGATTGCGCGCAATCTACTGAGGTTTTGTTCCAGAAGTGCGGAAATGCAACCGTAATGTCGAGTCTAGACCTAACAGCTAGTTTTTGGCTGGTGCCATTGCATAAAGATTCGCGAAAATATACAGCATTCATGCACGAGGGGAGAACCTACCAATTCACTGTCACACCCTACGGGTTAAGTACAAGTCTAGCCAGCCTGATTAGAACTTTAGATCTAGTGTTAAAAGACACTGATCAATTCACGGTTAATTTCGTAGACGACATATTGTGTTTATCTGACTCGATCCAATCACATTTAGAGCACCTGGAATTGTTGTTTAAAGTATTCAGAAAGTACAATATGACGATAAATTTCAGTAAATCAAAATTCTTCCGAGAGGAAATCGATTTTTTAGGCCACAAGATAACGAAAGAAGGCATACGGCCGCAATCAGAGAAGATTGAGGCAATTCAGAATTTTCCAGAGCCGAAAAATGTTAAACAACTAAAAGGGTTCTTGGGCCTAACAAATTATTACAGCAAATTTACTAAATCTTATTCCGAGGCAACAGCACCATTATTAGCGTTGGTAAAGAAGGACTCTAAGTGGGATTGGACCGAGGAAATGATAACACATTTTACCACAGTAAAGAAGTTGTTCTGTGACAACATGATAATACATCATCCTGATCCTAAACGTAGATATTATTTGCAGTGCGATGCAAGCAATTACGCTATCGGAGCCGTATTATACCAGCTTTCAGATCAAAACGAAGAATTAATTGTCGGTTTTGCGAGTAGAACATTAAAAGGGGCGGAGTTGAATTACTTCACTACCGAAAAAGAATTGTTAGCAGTAGTGTTCGCCTTAGGAAAGTTTCGGACATTTGTGGCAGGAGCTCGATTAACAATTCGGACAGATCATAAAGCATTAACATTTTTATTCGCGTGCAGACTATTAAGTTCAAGGCTAACCCGATGGATTTTGTTTGTTCAAACGTATAACTTCGAGATCGAATACGTCAAGGGGAAAGATAATGTTGTCGCAGACACACTGAGCAGATATCTTCCTGAAAAGAAAGAAAAAATAGCATTAATAAGGCAGATAATGATATTAGCACCTTTAGCTAAAGAAATAACTGATGAATTACGAATTAATTTAGAATCACTAGCTAACCATCAAAGACAGGATGAGAAAATTTTATCGATCCTGGATTCAGACGAAATTCAGTCAGAAAAACAATATAGGGTCGTAAACGACGTATTATACCACGTAGAGCCAGGGGGCGGTTTAAAAGCCTATGTGCCTGATTCATTAATTAAAAAGATAATTAAGGAATGCCATGAGATATATGGGCATACTGGATCAAGCAAATGCTATCGGATATTGAAAGAAGGATTCTATTACCCTAAATTTGCACGAATAATCCGACAGGAATTAGCGCGATGCGATAGATGTCAAAGATGCAAGGTACCTAGCTCCTATAGCTATGCAAGCATGCAAAACATAGTTCCGCGGGGGGTAGGCGATTTAGTATCCATCGATTTTCTGGGCCCGTTACCTTCTAGCAGGGGAAATTATAAATGGATCTTGGTAACTTGTGATGCATTCAGTAAATTTGTACGAATGTATCCCTTGAGAACGGCAAACGCGGAGTCCATCATCAAATGCATCTTTGATAAATATATACCGGAACTTGGAAAGCCGAGCAGGATCCAGTTTGATCATGGTACGCAGTTTACGTCAGCTAGATGGTTGAATAAATTAGAGGAAGAGGGTTTAACCCCAATTTTTTCATCAATACGTCATCCACAAGGGAACATCGTTGAGAGAGTAAACCGAGAAATAGGAAGGTTTTTTAGGACATTCCTCACGGAGGAACATACCGCATGGATCAATTGGATCACAGTGATTGAGTGTTGCATAAATGAGGTGTACCATGATTCAACTGGATTCTGCCCGTGCGAAATCCAACTAGGAGAACCTCCATCTAGATTCTGGGAGGAATGGCTCGTAAAAAATAGGGACAATATATCTAGGGACGCAAAACTAGGTTTAGTTCGACAGAATATTCTAAAACACGGATTAAAACGAGCCGATCGTTTTAATCGAACACACAGGCTAGTAAAATTTAATGTTGGAGATCTGGTACTAGTTAAAGCTTTGAACGTATCAGATACTAAAAATAAAAAGATGGGAAAGTTTTTCACCCTTTACGAAGGACCTTATAGATTAAAAACTAGAAATGGCGAAGCCACGTTTATTTTAGAACACCTGAACAATGGCTTAGAAAGAGGCAGATTCCATACTAATATGTTCAAGCTGTATCTAGAACCTTCTCGAGAAATATAGAAAAACATTTTGAATACACACAGACAAAACGTTTAGACTTGGTGACATAGGACTATAGTTGAAAAAAAAGTACTCACCTATATTACACACCTGTAATTAGGCATCTATAAAAGCAGAGCAGCAAGGAAGACACCAGCAGTTTTCGGCAAGATGACCTCGTTCAATTACGGTTATACGAGTGTACAAGACAAGGAAACGCAAACTGAGTCGGCACCATACCTGGATAAAAATAACAATGAATTAAAAATCGTATACCCGAATAAAACATTTATCCCGGGGAAAGGAAGGTTTGTGAAAGGGAGAGCAGTCCAAACAGCCGCAATAGAGAAGAAATTGAGAAGAGGAAGGAGGATTGCAGATGAGGCTATTGAGTTAGAAGAGATTAATAACAAAAAATCACTTACCAGAACACGACCTGATCATACGATGGAGCCTAAGTTAATGAAAGAAGACCAGATAAGCACTACGATTGGAAAACTCACCTTACCTATCCAGATCGACATAGCCTATCTCAACGTCGCTGTACCTGAAAAACAAGACAAACCAACCTTACCGATTACGACGAATTTATCACCGATTATGACGAATACAACACCAATGATAACTAATACTTTACCGGTCCAGACAAATGAAAAAGAAAAAAAGAAGACAACGGAAACGTACTTACCGTGGAAGCTGATACCAATGGAAATACCGGAGGATCGGAGATTACAGCGGAAAGAACACCGGAAGAAAATCTCGATGCTCAGATTGTTTGGATCACTTGATATTTCTGACGACGAAGAAAAAACGCCTGCACCGTCTAGGAAACATGACAAACGAGAAGAGATCGAGATACCGACGTTATTCGACCCTAGTGATCCTCTGGGTCTGAAGAGGCTGTAGATGCAACCCGGTACTGTATCAATCATCGTCCGACCAGCTGACAAATCATCCGAAGATCCGATGATTGAAGGGGGCAATGTAACGGATCGGGTGATCTAATCCCGAGACAATACGTCACCCCGCGCACCGTCAACCGCGCACAACAAGTGACGTCAATCGGTGACTATATAAGCGCAGCGCTAACATGGCTCCAGCAGCAGTGTTAGGCAAAGCGCCACGCTGTCTCACTACGATATCTTTTCTGAGGCCAGACAGGCAGAGCGCCCTGGTACTCTTTAGCGTCATTTCTTTAATTACGGAAACTGCCATAGCGGGGTTTTACGTTGGAGTCAATTATTATCTTTACTTTTCTACTTTCATTTTCATTATCACTTCAATTACTTTATATCAAATTTATAATATAACGAAAATTTAAACAAGAAACGAGCGTAGAATCGTTGCATAGCTAAATCTACGAATTAGGTTAAACTTATGTAATAAAATTATAGTATAAATTTCCGGTTGCAACCACTTCAATTGATTATGAGTTATTTGACTAATTAAATATTTTGTTAATCGGGACGGTTTCCTTTTCTTTAAAACCTCTTTCTCCGTAGGCTGAACTGACCTGACTAACACATTGCATTTAATTAGCTAATATACAGCTTCGGTGACGACTGCACTGTCCAGATCCGATACTCGCTTCGGTGCGCTAGGCGTACCCAAGTCGAGATACGGTCTCGGCAAGTGCGTTGAATCCCAAGTCTGATACAGCCTCGGTGCTGCTTGCAGCATCCAGGTCTGAGGGAGGCAGCTACGGCGAGATTCGCTCCGCCCTAGTCTGTATTAGGGTCTAACATATACCTATTTCGGGAAGTCCTGATTAAAATCTCAAGACAAAGAACTTACAAGTAACTACCGGATCGCATCACCTTCAGTGCCGCGATCCGAGCAACCCCAAAAAAGTTACATTTGTAACTTTTCGGGTGCTTTACGCGACACGGAAGGTGTCGCGTGTGGCTAGTTACTTGTGAGTGTCTTTACTCTAGATTAATTTCTAGGGCTCCTTGGAAGAGGTAATCAATTTGTTAGTCCCTAATACAGACTAGGGTGGAGCGAATCACACCGTAGCTGCCTCCCTCAGACCTGGATGCTGCAAGCAGCACCGAGGCTGTATCAGACTTGGGATTCAACGCACTTGCCGAGACCGTATCTCGACTTGGGTACGCCTAGCGCACCGAAGCGAGTATCGGATCTGGACAGTGCAGTCGTCACCGAAGCTGTATATTAGCTAATTAAATGCAATGTGTTAGTCAGGTCAGTTCAGCCTACGGAGAAAGAGGTTTTAAAGAAAAGGAAACCGTCCCGATTAACAAAATATTTAATTAGTCAAATAACTCATAATCAATTGAAGTGGTTGCAACCGGAAATTTATACTATAATTTTATTACATAAGTTTAACCTAATTCGTAGATTTAGCTATGCAACGATTCTACGCTCGTTTCTTGTTTAAATTTTCGTTATATTATAAATTTGATATAAAGTAATTGAAGTGATAATGAAAATGAAAGTAGAAAAGTAAAGATAATAATTGACTCCAACGTAAAACCCCGCTATGGCAGTTTCCGTAATTAAAGAAATGACGCTAAAGAGTACCAGGGCGCTCTGCCTGTCTGGCCTCAGAAAAGATATCGTAGTGAGACAGCGTGGCGCTTTGCCTAACACTGCTGCTGGAGCCATGTTAGCGCTGCGCTTATATAGTCACCGATTGACGTCACTTGTTGTGCGCGGTTGACGGTGCGCGGGGTGACGTATTGTCTCGGGATTAGATCACCCGATCCGTTACATTGCCCCCTTCAATCATCGGATCTTCGGATGATTTGTCAGCTGGTCGGACGATGATTGATACAGTACCGGGTTGCATCTACAGCCTCTTCAGACCCAGAGGATCACTAGGGTCGAATAACGTCGGTATCTCGATCTCTTCTCGTTTGTCATGTTTCCTAGACGGTGCAGGCGTTTTTTCTTCGTCGTCAGAAATATCAAGTGATCCAAACAATCTGAGCATCGAGATTTTCTTCCGGTGTTCTTTCCGCTGTAATCTCCGATCCTCCGGTATTTCCATTGGTATCAGCTTCCACGGTAAGTACGTTTCCGTTGTCTTCTTTTTTTCTTTTTCATTTGTCTGGACCGGTAAAGTATTAGTTATCATTGGTGTTGTATTCGTCATAATCGGTGATAAATTCGTCGTAATCGGTAAGGTTGGTTTGTCTTGTTTTTCAGGTACAGCGACGTTGAGATAGGCTATGTCGATCTGGATAGGTAAGGTGAGTTTTCCAATCGTAGTGCTTATCTGGTCTTCTTTCATTAACTTAGGCTCCATCGTATGATCAGGTCGTGTTCTGGTAAGTGATTTTTTGTTATTAATCTCTTCTAACTCAATAGCCTCATCTGCAATCCTCCTTCCTCTTCTCAATTTCTTCTCTATTGCGGCTGTTTGGACTGCTCTCCCTTTCACAAACCTTCCTTTCCCCGGGATAAATGTTTTATTCGGGTATACGATTTTTAATTCATTGTTATTTTTATCCAGGTATGGTGCCGACTCAGTTTGCGTTTCCTTGTCTTGTACACTCGTATAACCGTAATTGAACGAGGTCATCTTGCCGAAAACTGCTGGTGTCTTCCTTGCTGCTCTGCTTTTATAGATGCCTAATTACAGGTGTGTAATATAGGTGAGTACTTTTTTTTCAACTATAGTCCTATGTCACCAAGTCTAAACGTTTTGTCTGTGTGTATTCAAAATGTTTTTCTATATTTCTCGAGAAGGTTCTAGATACAGCTTGAACATATTAGTATGGAATCTGCCTCTTTCTAAGCCATTGTTCAGGTGTTCTAAAATAAACGTGGCTTCGCCATTTCTAGTTTTTAATCTATAAGGTCCTTCGTAAAGGGTGAAAAACTTTCCCATCTTTTTATTTTTAGTATCTGATACGTTCAAAGCTTTAACTAGTACCAGATCTCCAACATTAAATTTTACTAGCCTGTGTGTTCGATTAAAACGATCGGCTCGTTTTAATCCGTGTTTTAGAATATTCTGTCGAACTAAACCTAGTTTTGCGTCCCTAGATATATTGTCCCTATTTTTTACGAGCCATTCCTCCCAGAATCTAGATGGAGGTTCTCCTAGTTGGATTTCGCACGGGCAGAATCCAGTTGAATCATGGTACACCTCATTTATGCAACACTCAATCACTGTGATCCAATTGATCCATGCGGTATGTTCCTCCGTGAGGAATGTCCTAAAAAACCTTCCTATTTCTCGGTTTACTCTCTCAACGATGTTCCCTTGTGGATGACGTATTGATGAAAAAATTGGGGTTAAACCCTCTTCCTCTAATTTATTCAACCATCTAGCTGACGTAAACTGCGTACCATGATCAAACTGGATCCTGCTCGGCTTTCCAAGTTCCGGTATATATTTATCAAAGATGCATTTGATGATGGACTCCGCGTTTGCCGTTCTCAAGGGATACATTCGTACAAATTTACTGAATGCATCACAAGTTACCAAGATCCATTTATAATTTCCCCTGCTAGAAGGTAACGGGCCCAGAAAATCGATGGATACTAAATCGCCTACCCCCCGCGGAACTATGTTTTGCATGCTTGCATAGCTATAGGAGCTAGGTACCTTGCATCTTTGACATCTATCGCATCGCGCTAATTCCTGTCGGATTATTCGTGCAAATTTAGGGTAATAGAATCCTTCTTTCAATATCCGATAGCATTTGCTTGATCCAGTATGCCCATATATCTCATGGCATTCCTTAATTATCTTTTTAATTAATGAATCAGGCACATAGGCTTTTAAACCGCCCCCTGGCTCTACGTGGTATAATACGTCGTTTACGACCCTATATTGTTTTTCTGACTGAATTTCGTCTGAATCCAGGATCGATAAAATTTTCTCATCCTGTCTTTGATGGTTAGCTAGTGATTCTAAATTAATTCGTAATTCATCAGTTATTTCTTTAGCTAAAGGTGCTAATATCATTATCTGCCTTATTAATGCTATTTTTTCTTTCTTTTCAGGAAGATATCTGCTCAGTGTGTCTGCGACAACATTATCTTTCCCCTTGACGTATTCGATCTCGAAGTTATACGTTTGAACAAACAAAATCCATCGGGTTAGCCTTGAACTTAATAGTCTGCACGCGAATAAAAATGTTAATGCTTTATGATCTGTCCGAATTGTTAATCGAGCTCCTGCCACAAATGTCCGAAACTTTCCTAAGGCGAACACTACTGCTAACAATTCTTTTTCGGTAGTGAAGTAATTCAACTCCGCCCCTTTTAATGTTCTACTCGCAAAACCGACAATTAATTCTTCGTTTTGATCTGAAAGCTGGTATAATACGGCTCCGATAGCGTAATTGCTTGCATCGCACTGCAAATAATATCTACGTTTAGGATCAGGATGATGTATTATCATGTTGTCACAGAACAACTTCTTTACTGTGGTAAAATGTGTTATCATTTCCTCGGTCCAATCCCACTTAGAGTCCTTCTTTACCAACGCTAATAATGGTGCTGTTGCCTCGGAATAAGATTTAGTAAATTTGCTGTAATAATTTGTTAGGCCCAAGAACCCTTTTAGTTGTTTAACATTTTTCGGCTCTGGAAAATTCTGAATTGCCTCAATCTTCTCTGATTGCGGCCGTATGCCTTCTTTCGTTATCTTGTGGCCTAAAAAATCGATTTCCTCTCGGAAGAATTTTGATTTACTGAAATTTATCGTCATATTGTACTTTCTGAATACTTTAAACAACAATTCCAGGTGCTCTAAATGTGATTGGATCGAGTCAGATAAACACAATATGTCGTCTACGAAATTAACCGTGAATTGATCAGTGTCTTTTAACACTAGATCTAAAGTTCTAATCAGGCTGGCTAGACTTGTACTTAACCCGTAGGGTGTGACAGTGAATTGGTAGGTTCTCCCCTCGTGCATGAATGCTGTATATTTTCGCGAATCTTTATGCAATGGCACCAGCCAAAAACTAGCTGTTAGGTCTAGACTCGACATTACGGTTGCATTTCCGCACTTCTGGAACAAAACCTCAGTAGATTGCGCGCAATCGTGATCAGGTACTATAAGCCGATTGATGTATCTCGCATCTAAGACTAACCTGATCTCGCCAGATTTTTTAGCAACAACTACCAGTGGATTCACATACTCACTATAAGATCTTTCGATCACTCCAAGGTCTAACATTTTTTGTATTTCATCATTTACTTTGTCTCTGTGTATCATTGAAGTGGGATATGATTGTTTGACGAACGGTCTATCTTCGTAAACTTTGATTTGATGCTCATACACGGTGACTCTACCCGGAATCTTTTGAAAAACATCCCGATATTTTTTGATCAGGTCTGAGAAAGCTTTAACTTCATCGGCTCGTAGTACCTGACATTCGGTTAGCTTGCTCTCTACCTCATCATCGGTTATGTGATATTTATTTCTTCGGTCCATAGTTGTTTTTAAGCTAGAGATTCCAGCCGTTGGATCCGATCTATTTTGTTTTTCGCTTGGGCTATACAACTCAATTAAATACTTTTTCTCCTTTATCTGGATATCTAATCTATTTACTTGCAAATCTAGATCAGCTCGCCATTTACGCAGCGTGTCGATACCGAGAATTACATCGTGTTTTAATCCAGGCACGACGAGAAAACCCACCTCATCGACTGCCATATCGATCTTGATTTCCGCGAGAAATTGTTCTTTTACTCGGGCTGGTCTGCCCCCTGTTACACCCTGTACTTGAAAATTAACAACCGGTAATTTTTCGCATTTTGATAAGTTGTCTTTATGTTTGAGATACCATTCATCCGAAACGCAGGTTATTTGGCTACCTGTATCTACCAAAGCTTTCATCTCGATTTTTTCGATTCGGAGACTTAATTCCGGACATTTGTTATCTACAGGTTTCTCATTTATTTCTTCCGCAATTAAAAATTCGTATGGATCTTCAAAAGTAGTTAAATCAGTGAGATTTGCCGCGAAAACATTGACTTCATGCTGTGTCGGTACGTTTATCGGTGTGACCGGCACAGCGATTTCTAGTTTTCCGAACTGTTACTAGGTTCCGTTGTAATCGGATCATCCGTAGTGTCGTCACAGTCGATCGCGTTTATTTGATGATTTGTCCAGTTTTGTTTTGGACTGTAATATTGAGTACTAGGCCTAATATTTTGGTTGGCGTCGCTTTGTTTTGAACCAGGATTAACGTTCTCCGTCCGCCATGACACTTGTTTATCTCGCGTCTCTGTCGTTCGATAAACCGGTGAATTTTGTTTGTTCGTGTTAGTGAACTTACTTCGAGTTGCATTTGATCTACCCCCAAATTGCAATTCGTCCAAGAATGCGAGGAGCGCATCGATGTCGCGGATGTCACGGCACCTAGCTGCTTCTACTACAGATTCGTTAAAATGACGGGTAAGGCAACGAACTATCTCTCTTTCGTCCATGCGTGGAGACAAGCCTGCGGCTGACGCGAATTTTCTATTTGCGTATTCTGACCACGTTACCTTCGTATCGTTATTATAAAATCCGAACTCAATGTCTTTTCTAATCTTCCTCTGGGTTTCTTCTCCCCAGTATCTATTTAGAAATCTATTTTTGAACGAGTCCCAGGAATTGATCACGTCACGACGCGCAGTCCACCAGTCTTTTGCATCCTGATTAAGACATTGGCCTATGAGTTTTAAACCTAATTCATCGCAATCAGCTCCTACAAAGGTGAAGTCATCTTCTAGTTCTTTCATAAAGTTAGCAGGTCTTTCCCATGCTTTTCCTGAATAAGTTGGCATTTTGATATGCTTAGCTATTACGTTGTGACATTCACTGTTGTTACCAGAGTTTCTGAATCTAATTCTCCTAACCTCTGTGTCGATGTTTGTTTTCAAACTCTCGTGTTTGTTCTCTAATTCAGCGAATTTGTCAACACTAAACTGATAGTTATCCTTAACCTTGGTATTGAGTTTATTTAAATTCCCGTTAAACTCGCTTCTGATGTCTACTTGGCAAGTTGTCAATTGCTCTTGCAAACCTATCACTTCGGAACTATATTTTTCGTCTAGATCATGTAAATTCGCTTCTACAGACTCTATTTGCTTTCGATTTATTTGCTGTTGATCGTCTACTTTTTTGGATATTCTGTTTTCGAACTTTGAATATTCTTTCTCTGTATCTGTTTTAAATACCATCATCCTACGTTCTACGGCAGCAAATTTTTCATCTAATTTTTTGTTTATTTGTTCTAGGATCTCCATCATCATGGATTGCGTCGGATCCGCGAATTTACTTGATGTTCCTACTTCTGTTGGTCTATCAATAAAAGTTTTGTCAAACTCAGTAGTGCCTTTGTCTTTCTCACGCCTACCTACATTTTTATCTGTAAGTTTCGAGCCGGTTTCCTTTTCCGCACCTTTTCTCGAGGCTGAACTGTGACCTTCCATTTTGAAATTGACAAATGACTCTAAATTATGCAATGACTCTAAGTTAACAAAAGACTCTAAATTAAGCAATGACTCGAATTTAAACAAATGACTCTAAGCAATGATTTTACTGAATTTACAGGTAAACAGAAGGTTTACCTCCAACTAACAAGGAGCCCCACGTTGGGCGCCAAATGTAACTTTTCGGGTGCTTTACGCGACACGGAAGGTGTCGCGTGTGGCTAGTTACTTGTGAGTGTCTTTACTCTAGATTAATTTCTAGGGCTCCTTGGAAGAGGTAATCAATTTGTTAGTCCCTAATACAGACTAGGGTGGAGCGAATCACACCGTAGCTGCCTCCCTCAGACCTGGATGCTGCAAGCAGCACCGAGGCTATATCAGACTTGGGATTCAACGCACTTGCCGAGACCGTATCTCGACTTGGGTACGCCTAGCGCACCGAAGCGAGTATCGGATCTGGACAGTGCAGTCGTCACCGAAGCTGTATATTAGCTAATTAAATGCAATGTGTTAGTCAGGTCAGTTCAGCCTACGGAGAAAGAGGTTTTAAAGAAAAGGAAACCGTCCCGATTAACAAAATATTTAATTAGTCAAATAACTCATAATCAATTGAAGTGGTTGCAACCGGAAATTTATACTATAATTTTATTACATAAGTTTAACCTAATTCGTAGATTTAGCTATGCAACGATTCTACGCTCGTTTCTTGTTTAAATTTTCGTTATATTATAAATTTGATATAAAGTAATTGAAGTGATAATGAAAATGAAAGTAGAAAAGTAAAGATAATAATTGACTCTAACGTAAAACCCCGCTATGGCAGTTTCCGTAATTAAAGAAATGACGCTAAAGAGTACCAGGGCGCTCTGCCTGTCTGGCCTCAGAAAAGATATCGTAGTGAGACAGCGTGGCGCTTTGCCTAACACTGCTGCTGGAGCCATGTTAGCGCTGCGCTTATATAGTCACCGATTGACGTCACTTGTTGTGCGCGGTTGACGGTGCGCGGGGTGACGTATTGTCTCGGGATTAGATCACCCGATCCGTTACAATATATATCAGTATTTCTGACACTCGACCCTTGACGGCAAGCTGTCAGTTGCTGTAGAGCCTCTATATCTATTAGCCGCAATGTTTATAGGTTATTCTTTAATCACACGTAATTATTCGAAATCGATTGATCACTGATCCGCGTCATTCGGCTAGTTTTATGATTAAAAAATAACCTATACACGTCGCCGCCAATGCACGTAGCCTCTATAGTAGCTGACAGCTCGCCGTCAAATGTCAAAAATACTGATATATATATGACATGTACCCTTAATTGCATATAATAGGGCGTACGTTCGGCTATCTTCGGATCTCGGCATGTCGCTCATCCACGAAAACGCACGGTATAGTACCTGTGACGTCACGCGTACCTCATATGATCAGCGCGTGGCTAATTGCGCAGTCGTATGGTCGTGATTCGGTCGTTCGGCGTAGCTGTTCAGTCCGAACACGTTACAATATATTGTAACTTTTTTGGGTGCTGTACGCGACACAGAAGGTGTCGCGTATGGCTAGTTACTTGTGAGTGTCTTTACTCTAGATTAATTTCTGGGGCTCCTTGGTAGAGATAAGATCTTTGTTAGTCCCTGATACAGACTAGGGTGGCGCGAATCACACCGTAGCTACCTCCCTCAGACCTGGATGCTGCAAGCAGCACCGAGGCTGTATCAGACTTGGGATTCGACGCACTTGCCGAGACAGTATCTCGACTTGGATGCGCAAAGCGCACCGAAGCGAGTATCTGATCTGTGCAGTGCAGTCGTCACCGAAGCTGTATATTAGCTAATTAAATCAAAGATGTTAGTCAGGGCCGTTCAGTCTACAGTGAAAAGGTTTTGAAGAAAGGAAAACCGTCCCGATTAACATAAGTTTTAATTAATCAAATAAATTCATAATAGGTGAAATGGTTGCAACCGAAAATGTGTTATAAAATTAGATTATATAAATTTAGTCGAAATTCGTAGATTTAGCTATGTAACGATTCTACGGTCGTTTATAAATTATATTCTAGTTAAATTGTGAAATGGGATATAAATCAGATGGAGAGTAAATTATAATGAAGAAAAGAAAACAAAGAAAATATTTGACTCGAAGACGTAAAACGCCGCTATGGCCGTTTCCGTATGCAAAAAAAAAATGAATCTAAAGAGTACCGTGGCGCTTTGCCTGTACGGTCTCGGAAAATGCGAGTGTGAGTCAGCGTGGCGCTTTGCCTAACACTGCTCGAATTAATAAAACGATCTGGTTACTTTGCCTAGTATCGGGGAGAAATTATTGAGTCAGCGTGGCGCTTTGCCTAGCACTGCTAATTAGCCATGTTAGCGCTGCGCTTATATAGTCACCGATTGACGTCACTTGTTGTGCGCGGTTGATGGTGCGCGTTGTGACGTATTGTCTCGGGCTTAGATCACCCGATCCGTTACAATATATTTATAATGTACATAACATAAAATTCTGAAATTTATATGATGGTTCGAATAAAGCGAGTCACGGTTCGGATAACAGAAGTTCGGATTATCGAGGTTCTACTGTACAATACTTGCAACTCTTCCTCGTAACAGTTCGGCCTCACTTTATTGCAAAAATATTTTGTTGCTCATTCGTTTGTGAAAAATAATCATTCGCAACAATATACAGATTAGTACAAGAAGATAAGCGCGTGCGAGTTTACGGAAGTGCTGTAGTGCGGGCGCCCGAAGGCGCCCGCACGCAAGCACTGACGTCAACTCGCACACGCTTATCTTTCAACTGCCACAACAAGGTCGTGCCACGAGATCGAAGGATGCATTTCGAATGAGTGTGTATGGAACCAATGTTATCTGCGAATCGGATATTCGTCGTCAATGCAAGATTCACAACGTGTAGGTATACATGTATCTAGCGACCGGAAACATAGTACTTTGAGACATCCAGTAGCTGCCGAGTACCGATACAAGCAACTGTTCACAGTTCGGAATAACTGTTAGACAAACAACCAAACACAAAATAAAATTGCAAGAAGTCGCGTTCTATTAATTTATAGATTTTGGATGCCAGATTTGATGAATAAACAATATGAAAAAAACAGTCGTAGAAAAATAATTCACAAGATACGCGAATCCAAATCAGAAACAACAAACACAAAGAAAAAAAAAACCGAATGTGCCCGCCAAGTACGTAGCTGTTGGAATGATGTTTTGTTATCCTTACACGAAACTCGCCTTCACGACGTAGACTTGCTGAGAGATCGCAGGGGTACGTTCGGTGCTTGGCTTTTCTCTTGATTTCACGACAGAGCCTGGCGAAACGTTCTGCTTATAAGGCAATTGTGATTTTTGTGTGGGTACTTGGCGGCTTTTTTCACATCTACGATGTTTTTCCGTGGTTAAGATAGTGTGCATCGCACTTTTCGATTTCCCATAAAAATAACATGAAAATTTTCTTAAAGTGTTCTATTAATTTTTTGATTACAAAACAACTATTGGTCAACATCCCTTGAAAGTTCTATTTATATTTCGCATAAAATTTTGTACACATTATTTCGATAAAACAAATAGTTCCGCTGTAATATGCAAAAATCGACCAAATTCACGGTAAGTTGAACTTTGACCTTGAATAACTTTTGAACGAGTGGACTTATCAAAAAATGACTCCCAACTTTCTTGTAGAGCGTTCAATTCCCTACGAAAATATGTCTATAGATTTTCTGTGTGACGTGTCATTTGCTAATTATAAAAATCAGAAGGAGCAAAAATGATCTATGCCATGTTATTCTTATGGAAAATCGAAAAGTGCGATGCGCACATTGTTAATATTATTATTAAGAGCTCATATTTTAACAGGCATACTTTTTGACCTAAATGAAACTTTTGAGCCTGTTAGTGAGAGAAAAAAAATTATTTTTTTTATTTTGAATCGCCCTGGTATACATACGATGTTCATTTAAGAGAATTCGGTGAAAATTCTTTCACCAATTTTCAGGTTATGGAAGCATAGACTTTGAAGAAATTGCCAGCCTCCTGTGATAAAAGTGTAGACACATGAACTTTTTGGCAGCGGTTGGCAGAATCTTATTCGAAAGGTTTCTTGTGCTAATAATTGCATTGCAGGAGACTGGAGTCTTTTTCAAAGCCTACATTGACAATACTCAACAACAACTGGACGGATTTTTTGGATAACTTTTTTGAATCAGTTGAAAATTGATAAACCGTTCTTTGGCCGAAAATTTCACCGAAGTCTCCGTCAGCAGGAAAGTAAAGTTAGGTCAGGGAGAGTCTGAACGTGGTATATTCACATCGAAAATAGTATTTTGTAGCATCGTAATAAATAAGAGCGTTTACTTACGTATTGAAGTATACTTTGGGAAGAATAAACGATGGCACAGGTCACAGGTGGCTGTTATACCGAGCGATAAACTAATACGTTTGGCGCGACGTCAGTCGTCGGTCTTGAGGACGCTGTACACATGCCGGACCGGCGGAAACCGGAAACGGCGCTAGTGAACAAGTCGCCAGTCGCGCGCGTTATTTGAATATAAAGATGCGTACAAACGTCCTCGTCAAATTCTGCATTTAAAAAAAACGTAGAAATAATTCATGTGTCGACAATGAAGGATGGCCTTCTCATACTCAAACGAATAATATTTAAATGGGCATTATTTAAGTATGTATATGCATGTATACATTTATACGTATATTATTCGTAAAAATAGGCTCGCGCTCTGAAATAATGGATATTTTTTCAAACCAAATATTACTCCAAGAGCTGTCGATCTTTGGCTCAGGTGATTTTGAATCACGATATACATGCTTATTGTCTGAATTAATGTAATAGGGATATGCCATATGCTCTCTCTTTCCCAGGCAAACGTAGTATAATCATTTTGCGCTTGATTTGATCGATATGGCACCCAATTGTAGTTTCAGATGGTCTGTCTTCGAGAACCCACTCTTCCAAAATTTTGGAATTACATGGATACATAAACAGTGATTCTTTGATATTCCATTTCTTTCCAATAATTGTGATGTCGTCTAGATTGTCATCAGGGCACGACATTCGATTTATCTCTAGAATAGTGCGATCTTTAAGGAGAACCACATTATCAGGAGCGTTGACCGAAAGTACATATGCCCCTTTGAATTTCAATTTCGATATGGCTCTACGATTCATCCTACAATTTTGGATATGTCTTCTCTCCTGAAGTATCTCTACATACTGCGGTAGATTTGCTTTACGATTTTCCATCGAAAATTTCTCATGTAAGCGGCGACAGATTTGAGCCAATGGTCGATTCGCTGAGTGGACTAACTTCTTCAAGTGACCGAGTGCATTTTCAAAAGGAAATGTCGTTATCTTTGTACGAGAGCAGCCCATGTTCTTAGCATCATCAGCCATATGAATTAAGTTATGAGCATTCATGATGTGTGAATCTGGGCCATAAAAGTGGCGCATAACTGAAAAAAAACTTCTGAGGTACATTTTCGCAAACCTGTTGTACCTGAGGGCTAAATCTTCGCAACATAAGATTCTGCATGCTGCATGAAATAATAAAAAATGTCTATACAGTCTATCATTCAAAATACCCTTCAAGACTACAACTCCGCAATATAATAAAAAAAATCTAAGCTCCGTGGCCTTCCATTTTGCTATAGACGCTACGGACCTTGGCTTGCGTTGAAATTCAGAAGTTACCAGATTTTTTAAATACTCCATTCTGCGAGACAGCGCGTCTCGACTTCTGCGTCCTAGTCTGGTAAAGATATTGCCATATAGCCAGTAGTCTTTCAACAGTTTTTTCATGACACTCTGACAAGCTAAGTGCAAGAAATCGAGGATAAATAACAATACGAGGTTTAATGCAGGTCTTAAACGTAGCAATGGCGAAACACCATTGTGATGCTCTCGCTGCCTTTGTCTATTGAAATCCTCAGCATTCCGTTCAGGACAATCCACATTCGGAAATATAGTAGATCGGCCAGGTCTGCCGCCTCTCACGGTACACCTTCCACACGCGTAATATCCGGTATGACCCTTAACAAATTTCAGAAAAGCTGGCGTATCGCATATGAAACTTTGAATTCTGACTTGAAACAGTCTGCCATTAATTTCAATGCCATTTGCCGATAGTTGGTTCATTTCCTCAATAAATTCAGTCAAGAAGTCGTCGATTATTTTGGTTTTGTAAAACCTGCGTATATAGCCACGAGCGACGGCTTGTATATATCTGGTTCGTGGACAACCTTACATAAGATGGGCCACAGTTGCATGTTGCTGGATTTAAACATAGGCAGTCCATCGACATTCACTTGAATCAGAATTTCATCTCCTATGTGCACTTCTTCATTGACACAGGCTTGAATCGTTTTAGCGATCCAAAGTACACGAATTGTCCCATTTTTCCAGCATAATCTTCCATGTCTCGTATATTATAGTCCGCTCCCAATGTACGTAGTAATGTTTTTGCTGTCTTCGGAAGTTCAGGCAGCAGCCTTCTCCTCAAAATCACCAAAAGCTTATCCAATTGAGAATGAGTTACATGTTCGTTTACTGCCCATTCTCTAATTTCCCCGGCTTCTTCATTTCGTTCATCAAAACTATCATCAGCCGATTCATTCATAGATGAGCCAATGTCGCTGTTTTCATTGATGGCACTGGCTGGTGATACAGATCGTTCGTGGTCTATCTCAGAGCCTTCACCTGAGTTACCACTCTCTTCATCAATCTTGTCTTGGCTATCTTCGTGTAATTGTTCCGGAATACCACCCTCGGATACATTCTCTTCAATCCCGCTACCATTTTCTGGATCACTGACACCTACAATTCGTATTTGCTTTATAACAACTGATATGAAGTAAATTTTATTTTATTTCACTGATGAGCTGATGCTTATTACACACATTTAGTATCGGAGCTGATTGCATCGTCACCATCGTCATTTAACGGACAATTCTGTGGCACAATCCGGTTTTGGTGTACGAACCGATGCCTTCGTACACGGTCGCGTGCTCGCCTTCGGTTTTTAATTACGTTTTTCATTATACTGAAATAGCCAAGAAAACATAGTGATGCGGTAAGTTGTAAAACATACTCTCTGAATATGAATCAGCGAAACTCACTGAGAATCAACGAATATTCACTGATTTAATCAGTCGTATACTTATCACTAATTGTCAGCGAATAGTCGCTGATTCTCAGTGAGTTTCGCTGATTCAGATTTAGATAGTATAAAACATAAAACTCGGTGTGTTGAGTTACGATAATGGAAATTTTTAGATTAGGTTACCTTTGGAACAAATATTTACGACGATATTCTACAATCCGAAAACGAAAAGTACGAAGATCGATCAGGTCACAAACATCACATTAAACGTCTGGAGTAGAATTTAGCAATTATAAGCTAGCACATACTAATAATAAGCTATACACTGGTAAAGTATTTATGAACGAGCGGTACAGACCAATTTCTGGACAGTGTTCAATAGGGAACGCGGAATCGGGCCGAACTTGCCAATTTCTGGAATGTGTTGGCTAGGGAACACGGAATCGGGCCGTACTGGCCAGTAACAGGGCTGGGCCAGTGTTGCCAGATCAGGGGATTTCCCCCTAGATTTAGGGTTTTTTTGGTCATGCTAGGGGGGAAACAGGGGAAAAAATTATTCAGGGTATTTTTTAGGGAAATATTCCCGGGGCTATGTTTATTTTTTCTTTTTTTTTTCATTAGAGAATTATAGTTGGCACCGAACCGAATATAGATATGAACAATTTTTTTCCAGTCAATAATATTTATTAAGCAAATATATTTATCATAAATAAACAACATTAATATATTCTTTATAATAACAAATATAGACTATATAGGATCATGACACATGACTAGGTTTCCACTGACAAGATCGAGTGGGGTTAGGCGACTTCAGTGTGAGTGCGAGAGAGACATCCAAGTGGACCTCTCTCGAAATGATTCAAATCCGAAACGATATTATACGGGATAATAAATGAGGACGATATAGGCTTCGTTTTTTCTGTAGCTGCGGTGGGTTTGCTCTCTATCTCATTTGCAAGGTAGCGTATTGAGTACTCTAACATCGTCCTCGTTTATTATTCCGTATACCGTTTCGGAATTGAATCGTTTAAGCATTGCTGCTGTCGGTGTAAATTTGCAGCATTCGACGTCGAGGGTACAACGCACGTGTAATATGGCCTGGACCATCTCAACCGACATTTTATTGCGTAATTTGTCTTTCCCAACATTTACAATCGAAAATGCACGCTCAACTGCCGTTTGCTCAATGCAAGCCGAAAAAGGTAGACTGAGCAGCCCGAGAACGAGCTGTGAAATGTTTCCGTATTTTTTATTTCCGCCTGCGTCGGTTATTTCGTTGATATCAGCCCAAAAACTTTCCGTGCTAGAGATATCGGTTCCTTCAGCCCTGTGGAGTATATTCCACTCCTTGATGGTGGAGCTGATAGCATTGCACAAAGTGTTTTTAAATTTCACTACGAAATTCGTGATATCGGCTTTGACCTGAGATAATGCAGCCTGCGGCGAAAATGTCGATATTTGATCGAGAACTTTGATGTTTTCCGGAACTCTCTTTTGTAGCTGCGAAATCAAAACGATCGTGAAATCTTTACACCGCTCTTTGACCTGCTTCAGCGAATCTGGATGAACGGTGGCAGTTAAAACGTTAAACTCGTACCCGAAATTGACGCACTCGAGAGACATACAATAGCGTTTGTAATCGAATTCCGCAATATCGTAATGAGATATTTTCTTCAGTTGCAATGAAACAACAAGTGTTTGAAGGAGAGAATAAATACAATCATTCAAATCTTTAAACAATTTGACTGGGTCGGCGGAATCAGATTGAAACAATCTATTTAGCCCCATTATACCTTTCAGCGTTGAGCTCAGGAAAGTCAAATACAATTTGTTTTCCGGCGTCGAGAACATGCCGTGAAGTTGAGAAGCTGTATAGCATCGTTCTCTATTGCTTTCCGTGATTTTAAAATGTAGTTTCAGGGCATCCCATTGGTCGAGAATGGCATCGACAGCCTGAAGCCTTACCAACCACCGAGTATTCGACATCTTCACGATCTTTTTAGGTACCTTACCTTCGAGGGTCTTATAAATTTCCGCGTACTCAATTTGGCGTTTGGTACTAACGGAGAACCACGTGTGAGTCTCGCGGACCACAAAATCGAGATTTCTCGGCAGGACTTTGCATGCCTCTTCTGCGGCGAGATGCAACGAGTGACAAATGCATTTGATGACGATAAGCTCCCGATTGACTTCTTTTAGTATCGTCGTCACCGAATGGTATACCCCTACGTTGACGCTGGCTCCATCAACTCGCAGACCTAAGAGCTTTTCCGTTTTTAGGCCATCGATTTTCAATTGCTCCAGGATTGCCGAGGCAATAGCATCGGGGGTCCCTGCGGTCATCTCAATAAGCCGGTAAAACGTAGTCACGATCTTTTTTTTTGAGCGACTATAATACCTGATCATAATGCAGAGAATCTTTTTCGTGTCAATTGTCGTCGATTCGTCGGTAATTAAAGAAAAGTGTGAATTCCCAATATCGTCAAGGAGATCTTGTAGAATGCAGGGTGATAAAATATTTTTTATCAGAGCTGAGCATTTTGTTCTATGTGTGATATAGTGATAGGAGATTAAATATAAATATAAATAAATTAAATAATAATTAATTAAATAATAATCAAATATTTATATACCTATAGAAATGAAAGTTGGAGTTGTATATGGACTGCAACTTGTATGTGACTATAGAATTCTAATAGAAAACCTAATATTCTACATTAAGTTATAATTATTGGTGATAAACCACACTGATCTAGAGTGGAAATGCTAATTCCGAGTGCCAATTTATAAAGAGTACAAGCAATATACATATACTGTAATAGACTGTGTCAAAATAACTTTTTTTTTTTTTTTTTGATTAAATATATCTAAAAAGTTTCTTCAATATGAAAAAAAAATTCTCCTCAAGTTTGAGCTCAATATCTCTAAAATTGAGCTGGCGCAAAGGGGGGTCCCCTTTCCCATTTAAAATACATGGAAAAAAAAATTTTTTTCTTAGTTTTAAAATAACTGCATGAAAAAATTTTTTTTTTTAAATATGTTTCTTATTACCTTATAGGAAATTTAATTCTCTACAAAAATGTTCTTGTGCATTTTTCTCTAAACCCAACAGAAACGAAGTTACATAGCGCTAAATGGGAGGACAAAAAATAATTAATGAATTAATAACAGAAAAAATTTTATTATTTTAACTTATCGATAAAATAACTCAATATACTCAATTACTTATCAAAAATTTATGAATTCAACATTATTTCAACATAAAAAATTGAACAAAGTCTACAATAATACAGAAATTAATTTTAATTATTATATTTACAAATTATTTTATTCACTGTTGACTAGTCTGATTTATGTAATATTGTTTATTGGACGAAGGGTATAATTTGCGATGATACTGTACAATTTTCCATAAATATTGTTTTTGTTCTTCGTCTTTGGTACCAAACTGATTGAACTCTTCAACTAAAGCAACTGCTCTTTCTGCAACATCGTTCACTACCTTTACATTTTTTAACAACGATAAGCAAGTTTTATAATTTTGATCACTCGGCCACTGTGTAGGAGGTGAATTAAGGAAATCACTTGAAAGCTCAAACCGTTCAAATAAAGCCATAGACTTTTTCGTTATAAAATCACCAATATCTTTAGTACATAATATATCCAAATTATCACGATCAACGTCAATACGTTTTTTGTCAGTTTGACTTTCTTTCGTTTGGATTGCTTGGACCATTTTCAATTTTACTTCCAGTGGCACAGAATCATCGAAAAAAGCAAGTGAGGCGATTTCTTCCAATAAATACCACAAATGGTTCGCAAATTTTTTAGAAGTAACGTTGGAAACTTTTACGTCAATATTTTTGAATTTTATAAGGTCTTGGAGAAAGATAAGGTCTTGATTCGGAGCTCTAATAGCGCTTGAGCAACTAAACCAACCTTTAATATAAATTTTTACGATAAATAAACATATTCTACGGAGTTCAGATACTTCATCTGCTCTCATACGAAATTGACTTTTGAACATGTATATTTTTAAGCAATAAATGGCTTTTGCAAGCCACCTTGCATGGTGCGCGGCTCCAGGTACTTTAAATTTTATTCCATTAGAAGGAATACCTCCTAAAAAGATACAAGATAAATCTAGTAACTCTTTATAATCGTTGCGGGGATGATAAATCTAAAAAAAAAAATTACAAAAAACATTATAAAAATTCATATAATAAGAAATTACAATTAAAAAATAGTATGCTTTTAATAAAATAATACTCACATTAGTTTGATCAGAAATAAATTGTTACCGCGAAGGCAACCGACCGTAGACTTTAACGAATCTAATAAATAGAACTGCTATGTATGTAATGTGTGTGTGAGTATATGCGTCGAACGAAAAACCAAAAATAAAGGGTAAGGTCGGTCAAAGCGAACGAGGAGCGAAGTAGCGAGTAGTGTGTAATTAGCCATGTAATGGTGTGGTCGACAGTGCGCGTACGGAGAGGAATAAGGAACAATCGTTCCTTAATTATTAAATTAAATCAATTACGAGGTTTCTGTTGTGACGTCCCTTTGTGTAATCAAATTCATTATATAATAAAAGTATATTAATAATGCCGGCAAATCGTGAATTTCTTTTACACCACATCTAAGCGAAGGTGAGGAGACCAAAATTTCCGCCCGTCGTCCAGACAAACTTCAAAAATAATAATATCTATAACAATTCAGAAGTGGGATAATACCCCAAAGAAATCACGATAAAGAAGTACGAAAATCGTTTTTGAAGAGAAAGACCGAATAAACAGCGAGAAGAACGCACGACCGTTACAAACGATACTGAAAGTAAATGGCCGCAACAAGATTCGAATTATTAACCGAATTGTGTGTAGAAGTGAGTGAAACCCGGAAGAAACCCAAGAAATGAACGAAAATGTCGATACAGTGCGCGAAGACGAATTTGAAACATTTTACCGCAATGTGCGTGCAATGTTAAGAAGTAATAACTTATCCAATAATTCACAATTGAACTTTTCAACCATGTCGCATAATGGCGGAGATAATGCCGGCACACGGGGATTAGGAACCGGCAGAGGAACCACAAATGCGCAACCACCCCGCGCACCGGGGTCCCAAGAAGGAGCAACCGGACCATGTGAGATGGATATTGACAACACATGTACCGGGGAAGAGGGACAAAACCGATCACTGAGCTCTCCGCAAGCGCTGGAAGCCGCTGTTTGGGCAATGATAGAAGAGGGGAGAAAAAGGGACATGATGCTCGAAAGACTGTTAAGCCAACTGTCAACAAACGATCCACCACGATACAACCAACAACCGCAGCAGGCTATAGCGAATTATCACATTATGCCAGATCTGAGTGCGAACATCGGTGATTTTACCGGAGACACGGGTAGCCTACGAGCAACCGAATGGTTGGAGACGATAGAAAGCATGAAACAACTCCACCACTGGCCCGACAGTTTTGCGCTCGAAGCCGCACGTACGCACCTAAGGGATGGAGCTAAAGATTGGTTTCGTATGAACGCACGCGATCTAAGCACATGGATTGCGTTTAAGATCGCCTTTCGCGCGACCTTCAGCACGCAGGATAGCACTACACTACAGTGGAAAAGGATGACCGAACGAACGCAGCAGAAGGGCGAATCCCTTAGTGCATATTTTCACGCAAAGGCGAAACTATGCAGCGACTTGAAATTACGATTGGATGATACAAAAGAACAAATACTCGTCGGAATATGGTCCCGAGAATTGTGTCAGGCTATGGCTGCGCGTGTACACATGTCCCGGGATGAACTATTGCATGACATACTAGCATACGAGCGAATGATGGCACAACGTACCGAACGAATCCGAAGTGTAAAGGATTACAACGCTAATAAACCGAAACCGACATCAACGTCAACCGTGAACAATAATACATCAAAAAGGGTCAATACGGGAACGACGGATCGAAACCCAGATACTCGACCACCGTTGACGAACCAAGAGGGTCAACCGAAATGCTATAACTGCAACGCGTATGGACACATATCGAAATATTGTACACAACCGCGTCGCGAATTGTATTGTGTCAAGTGCAAAGAAAAGGGACATACTCAGAGACATTGTACTGTGCAGGGAAATGCCGAATCAAGGCCAGTAAATCAAATCAATAGTGCCAATCGGAACGCGGTGAGTAAGTACTTAAAAGCAATACGCGTAGATGATAAAGAATTAAAGGCGTTAATCGACCCGGGAAGTTCTGAATGTACTATTAAAGCATCTATTGTATTACTCGAACAATTTGAAATAATAAGAGTGATTTCAGAATTAAAAAGTTTCGGACCAGATCATTTCAAGGTCAAATCCCCAGGTATAGTACGCGCAACGATAACTGTCGATGACGTTAGTGTGAGTGACGTGATGTTACGCGTCGTACCAGACGATGTGCAAAATGTGGATGTTATAATCGGCCGAACGTTCACCGAAGCACCGCATGTAAACTATCATAAAATCGGTGACGAATTATTATTCGAACAAAACACGCAGACGATCTCGATTGAAAATTCCGCGACGGGTAGTTGTGAGAATAGAAACCGAAAAACAATAACAGATATTGAGTTACCGCCGCGTTCGATCAATTTCATAGAATTAACTAGAAATGACGACACCCACGAATTACCTGTTCTAAATTTGAGTGAACGCGCACAGACACTGATGGAGACTAACATTCATGCAGGCAGAGAGATAATCCGCTTACCACGGAGAGAGCGAATGTCAACACGATCAGCCATACGACGAGAGGACGTCGACGTAGGCGAGGAACAAGACGAAGAAACAATACAGGACTTATTAAGTATTATAAATGATTATCGTGATTGTGTGGCGATGAGTGTAGAAGAATTAGGATGCACAAAAAGTACCGAGATGGAAATTAGAGAATTACCAGGAAGCGTACCAGTCTATAGCAAACCGTACCGTGCGAGCGATACAGAACGAGAGACTATAAAAGAAATTGTAAAAGAGTGGAAGGATCAGGGAATCGTAACGGAGACGGATTCACCTTACGCGAGCCCAGTCCTTCTAGTTCGCAAGAAGACCGGAGAACAAAGATTAGTAGTCGATTACCGTAAACTGAATAAACAAACCGCGCGAATGCATTTTCCCCTCCCTGATCTCGACGAGCATCTGAGGCAGATAGGAGAAAGCTCGTTGTACATCACTTTAGATTTGGCGCATGGTTATTTACAAGTCCCCTTAGCGAAAGAAGCGCGTGCAAAGACAGCATTCATCACGCCTGATGAAACGGGCGAATTCACTCGAATGATGTTGGGTTTGATGAACAGCCCCTTTTACTTTTCCAAGGCCATGTACAAAGCCTTAGGACCACTGAGAAATCAGGTGGTGTTGTTCTATTTGGACGATATTTTTATACCCGGTAAGGATTGGTCGGACCTCAAAGATAAGCTAATCTTGGTATTCGAGGCATTACGGGGAGCCGGGTTAACGATAAAATTGTCAAAATGTAAATTTCTAAAGCGAAAAGTAAGTTACCTCGGATTCGAAATCTCGGGACTAGGGATAGAACCAGGAGAATACAAAATTCGGGGAATAGTGGAATTTCCCACCCCAGTTAATGTTCACGAAGTGCGCAGATTTCTGGGCATGACGAGTTTTTTTCGTCGCTTTGTACCAAAATTTGCACAGATCGCCGAACCCCTACATAAACTATTACGAGCAAATCAACCCTTCGCGTGGGGCGAGAACGAAGATAAAGCGTTCGCGAACTTGAAAAACGCACTTTCAGATAAACCGATCTTACAAGCATTTAACGCAAAAAGTGATACGGAATTACATACGGACGCTAGCGCAAAAGGCCTCGCAGCTATGCTAATGCAACGAGGCACCGATGACCGACTACATTTAGTATACGCGATTAGTCGACGTACTAACGATAACGAGAAAAACTATCATTCCAGTAAATTGGAACTATTGGCGATAATTTGGGCAGTGTCACGCTTACGCAATCTGTTAATCAACATTTCTTTTAAAATAGTAACCGACTGCCAAGCGTTAGTGTATTTGAACGCGCAAAAGACAAAGAATGCTCAAATAGTTCGATGGTACAATCTCCTGTGCGAATTCGACTTTGAAATCCTCCACAAACCTGGCACGAAACTAGCACACGTGGATGCCTTAAGCAGAGCCCCTGTTAGTAGCGAAGAGTGTGAGTGTGAGATGGACGAACGCCTGAATGGAATGTTTATTGTAATAAATGAAACCGACGAAATAATGATGTATCAGTATGGTGACGAAGCGTTATCCCGTAAGAAAGAAATTTTAAAGAAACCAGTGAGTGCGCGAACGAAGAGCGAACAAGGCGAAGTGAGTAACTACGAGTGCCGTGAGGGTATATTATATAAGAAAATTGGTGGAAAACTATTGTACGTAGTACCTAAGACCATGCGAAAGGGACTAGTGATACGCTTTCACGATTTACAAAGCCACCCAGGTGTCGATAGAACTGTCGCGAAAATATTAGACTTTTACTACTTTCCCGGACTTCGACGTTACGTAAAGCAACACCTCGAAGCTTGTATACAGTGTGTGTCAATTAAAAACAAATCAGGGAAGCAAGCAGGATTGTTACACCCTATTCCACCGGGAACGCGACCCTTCGCGATCATCCATATAGATCACTTAGGACCGTTAATTACAACCCGGAGAAAGAATCAATACGTGTTCGCCCTAATCGATAATTTGACAAAGTTCGTGATACTAAAAGCTGTCCGCAATACCAAGGTTAATAATGTCATTCGTGCGATGGAAGAATTCGTTTTAACGTACGGGGCACCGATCCGAATAATCTCCGATCGAGGTACCTGTTTTACTTCGAAACAGTTCGAACAATTTTGCCAACGACACGGCATAAAGCATACGCTAAACTCCCCGCGACACCCTCAAGCAAACGGTCAAATCGAACGTGTAAATCGTACTTTATTACCAGCAATACAAGTCAGCATCAAAGAAGAAGAAGGACGAGACTGGGATCTGAGGCTAAAGGAAGTACAGCAGCACTTGAACGAATCGATAAATGCAACAACCGGCTCGAGTCCATTCGAATTATTGCATGGATATCCGATGCGACGCAACGAAGGCGAACTACGAAAACTAACAATAGAAGACGACACACGATATGTCCGACCCGAAATCCTTCACGAGGAAGCGAGGACGCGCATCATCGCAGAGCAAGACCGCTACAAAGAGCGATACGACCGTACCCGCCTGAAACACGCCGAGTTTCAAGTTGGTGATATCGTCTTCATGAAGACCGCCACTACCGCAACCGGAGAGTCCGCGAAATTGCAAAAAAGGTTCCGAGGCCCGTTAGGAATCACAAAAATCCTACCCTCCGACACTTACCAAGTTTCTGACTTGAACCAAGGAAAAGGAGGACGAAAATATACGTCCACGGCGCATGCAAGCCAACTAAAAATTTGGCGCCCCCACGAGTTCGACGACCCCGCCGATGCCACAGAATCGGAGCTCGAGGACGAGCCTCCCAAAAGGATGGCCGAATGTTACCGCGAAGGCAACCGACCGTAGACTTTAACGAATCTAATAAATAGAACTGCTATGTATGTAATGTGTGTGTGAGTATATGCGTCGAACGAAAAACCCAAAATAAAGGGTAAGGTCGGTCAAAGCGAACGAGGAGCGAAGTAGCGAGTAGTGTGTAATTAGCCATGTAATGGTGTGGTCGACAGTGCGCGTACGGAGAGGAATAAGGAACAATCGTTCCTTAATTATTAAATTAAATCAATTACGAGGTTTCTGTTGTGACGTCCCTTTGTGTAATCAAATTCATTATATAATAAAAGTATATTAATAATGCCGGCAAATCGTGAATTTCTTTTACACCACATCTAAGCGAAGGTGAGGAGACCAAAATTTCCGCCCGTCGTCCAGACAAACTTCAAAAATAATAATATCTATAACAAAATTGTAGAATATTTTCCTTATCATCTTTAACGTTATTATAAATAAAATCATCTTGTACTCCGATTTCAAAATGATCTTGATTAATTTCTGACCAGCTGTTTCTAAAACGGGTGAAAATGGGAACATTTGGACTATTCGTCACAGGCCAACAAGTTTCTGCAGCGCTTCTTAAGACGAGTTCGTAAATATGATGGCGACAAGCGAAGTACGAGAGATTTTTATCTAACTGTTTTTCAAGTAAATGACATGTTCCGTTAAATTCACCTAAGAAAATAATCAAAATGTGTCATATAATACTTTTCAAATATACTCAATCGAACTCTAAGAAACTAATAATATACAAAGGAATAATTAACATTAATTTACCTGTGTTTACACTTGTTGTATCAAAACAAATCGCTTTTATACTATTCTTAAGTTGCCAGTCATCCAAAACATCAACTATAGCAGTAGCTTGTTTAATACCAGTAGCAGGGTGTAATTTTGGAACACCTAAAAGTTGTTCAATATTTTCCCCGGATACAATAATTGGCAGTCGTTCAACCTTTTTCGAATTATCATCATCTGGGAGCAGCTTGCCATCCCAGTGTAATACAAAACAGTGAGAACTCCGTAAATTTTTTTTTAGTTCAAATACATTTGAACTTCTCAATCGTTTGCGACTTCTGTGAATGGAACTAGCACTGCAATTTACACTTTCAACATCAGAGTTCAATGCACTAACAACAGCACACATTATATGAGCTGCCTGTCTACTGGTTACTTTGGTTCGGTCTAAAGTAGATGTCACACACGGAGTCAACACGGAGTCTTTTGTTTTTTCGGTTTCAAGTGTTGTGGTATTTCGTCCTCATAATTTGATATGACTCTTTTCAGAGAAACATTTGAATCATATGAACCAAAACGAGACAATTCTTCAGATGATACACTGATGTTAGACATTGTTCTGCTTAATTCAAAAAAGAAAAATTTTTCATGAGTATTTAAAGATTAACAAAATAAATTAATTATTTACCTTGGACAGTATTATCTTCATCAGAAGTTTGACCATTTATCGGATCATCTACATTCGGTGATACTGGAAGACATCGATTTTGATTCTTTTCATAATTTAACATTTGTTTTTAATTTTCTGTCAATTCATTATTTTTAGAGTAAATATTGAATAAATCATCTAATTTGTGGCAGTAGTTCTGTTCATTGTACTTATGTGTTGGAGATTTTTTTCGTGATGAGCTCTTTTTTAAGATTTTCCATTCACAGTATAACGTTTCTATTTTTTTAATGATAAATTGAGGTTGAATTAATATTATGCCAGAGAGATTCCAAATATTTATCACATCCTTGCTAACATCAATTGAACTTTCATGAATACTTTTTTTCAGAAAATAATATTTATAAAAAAATAAGCTCATCACCTGTCGATTTGATGGCAATTTACGACAACTTATTTGACTACAACACGAACCCACTAAATAAACGATTTTGTTTTTATTCATTATTATTAACGTATTTTAATAAAAAATTATAAATCAACAATAATTTATCAAGACTTTGAGTTAACCTCACTGGTAATTGATTTATATTGTCTTAATCTAGAAGAAAGATTGAACGGAACAATATGAGGTTAGTTGTACGTGAAGTTGTCTCTTTAAAAAAGTCCTATGTTATGAAAAAGTACTATTTTTTCCTGCTAGATGTCATTAATTGATAAATAATAGAAAAAAGCAACTTTATCGACTGTAATATTCGATTTTTATTTTGTCTTCCCATTTAGCGCTATGTAACTTCGTTTCTGCTGAGTTTAGAGAAAAATGCACAAGAACATTTTTGTAGAGAATTAAATTTCCTATAAGGTAATAAGAAACAAAATTAAAAAAAAAAATTTTTTCATGCAGTTATTTTAAAACTAAAAAAAAAATTTTTTTTCCCATGTATTTTAAATGGGAAAGGGGACCCCCTTTGCGCCAGCTCAATTTTAGAGATATTGAGCTCAAACTTGAGGAGAATTTTTTTTTTATATTGAAGAAACTTTTTAGATATATTTAATCAAAAAAAAAAAAAAAGTTATTTTGACACAGTCTAATACTGTAACTTTTTGGGGTTGCTCGGATCGCGGCACTGAAGGTGATGCGATCCGGAAGTTACTTGTAAGTTCTTTATCTTGAAATTATAATCAGGACCTCCCGAAATAAGTATATGTTAGACCCTAATACAGACTAGGGCGGAGCGAATCTCGCCGTAGCTGCCTCCCTCAGACCTGGATGCGGTAATCCGCACCAAGGCTGTATCAGACTTGGATCGGCGTTATCTTACCAAGACAGTACCCTGACTTGGATGCAGCTAGTGCACCAAAGCAGGCATCTGATCCGGGCAGCGTTTGCCTGACCGAAGCTGTATGTTAGCTATGGATTGATTAATAGAATAAAGGAAAGAAAGAAGTTCTGAGATGGATTTTAGCTGTTCAGTTAAATAATAATTTAATCTATAAAAATTATGAGTAAAAATATTACAAAAAGAAAATTGTTACAAAAAAAAAAGTATTAACCTAAAGAGTTAAATAACAAAAATAACCTAAGTTTTGAATGTGTTTTGAGTTTTCGGCTAAGTCACGATATTACCGTTATAAAAGTGTGAGAATAATAGATAATGTATTGAATGGTAGAGATTTGAGATTGATATGAAATAATTAGATAAGTTGACTCTATACGTAAGCCCCTGCTATAGGTGACTCCGTCTTGCAAAATGATTCTAAAAGGTACCTGGGCTCTATGCCTGTCAGGTCCTGGCTAAATAGTAGTGAGTCGCACCGGTGCTATACCTGGAATGCGCTGCTCTGCCGAGCAGCACTGCTCATTTTATAGCGCTTTGTGACGTCAGTTGTTATGCGTGAAGGAAGATGCGCGGTCGTCTCATGTATTCGTATCAGGCATAACGCCTGATACGTTACAATACATTATGCGTTTAGTAGACTTCCAATCTCGACGCATGTGGCTTAATATTGCAATCAGTGTGATTCTGTATTGTGTGCAACGCGATTTTTATCCTATCCATTTAAAGTCGAATAAATTATTATCACGTTGTACGATGTCAAACAACTGCTACCTCGAAGAATAGAATTGAATTCAAGTTCCCGACACATCGAGATTGAAAAGCTACTGTGACGGTGCCTATAAAATCGAAGAAATCTGTCATATTATATCAACAGATGTAGGCATTATTGATCATCTCTTCATACAATTATACGCACGATTGTTCCATCCAGTGTTGGATGGATTTACTGACTAATTCTTAAGCACTATAATATTTTGACAGTCTTTTTATAGCTATACTATGCTCGATGTGGATATACAATATATATACTAGTCGGTATACATGGCGTAGTGTATAGTGTATATCAGTGTAAGCTTGAAGAATCGAAGTAGATGATACGGTTCATGATAGTTATAGTTCGAACATTTTGAATAATACTGCATAATGAAAATGCATAATGATGGAATAGTTATATCTGAACCAAACAAGTTATTGCATTATGAATAATAATTGAGTTGTGCAGCGAAGAAAAAATAAGGTCGATTCTTCATGTCATTATTAAGATGTGTGTCTTTGACTGGGGAGTATCAACTATTCATTCATTCATATTCGTTCGTATACGTATACGCTAGGCATAAAACGAATTCTATCACACTATTATAATAAAACGTACAATTGCATTGTGAATCGTAAACTCTGTAATATATACTATGCGACGTTTCAACACTGGATGGTAACATAAAAAAGATTTTGGTCGCAATAATCCTGTTATAAAATAAAAGATTAGTAGATGAGTAGCACTATACCCTTCTATATGCATTGTAACGCAGTTTTCTTTATAGGAAGAGGAAAACCACTACTACGCTACTATTCGACGCTTACTCGTGTTACTTACTCAAAACTTACTAGATCGTTGGGCGCCAGACGCGGATGCGTCGTTTTCTTAACAAAATTCTTTACCATACGATACCAGAACAATAAACCAAAATTCGCGAGAATGCGACGAGCGATAACTCAGCTAACTCAGTAACGATAGCCTTAGATAGAGGGGCCGGGTACACCATACAAAATATTATGCAACGATAGTATTTGAGGTAACATCAATCAATTATTTATTCAGCGAAAGTCGATAGTTATTCGAGATCGGTGACAGATTTGGACAGAATTGATCAATACGATAGATTTCTCGCTTGTCGGAACAGAATTAACGTGTTTTATTACACAAGGTCAGTCATAGGCGCGTTAGAGGTGACTCGATATAAAACAATTTATTGGACTCCAAACTCGGTATCACAGAGCGATACTTCGTACCCGAATGCAAAATTATTCTTTCTAGACGCCGCCTAAGCCGATAATTTATTTGCTATTTTAGCCGACAAAGCTCGATACTAACGATACAGTTTTTAACATAAGGGCTCGCTAAACTTTACAATTACGATATTCTGAGTAGGGTGTTATTAACCAACTGACATACGATACGATACTCGATGATAGGATATTAATTTATCCAGAACGATACTCGACTGACGATACGATATCACTTTATACGAAACGGAATTATTACCAAATTATGACGGCATCGTCAATATACCAGAATTTAACAGAATTAATACTAATTATAACTGTAACGCCAGGCCTAAGGCCCTCGCGGCTACCTTCGCTCAGGGTTCTCCAAGAAAAGTATTTCTACGATAGTCAGGCACAATGATAAATATTTAACATACTAAATAATAGAAAGCCATACGATAGACAGAAGCAAAAAGCGATAGATATAATCAATTATAGCCAAAAAGCGATAGCCAGTCTACGAATTCTGCCAGACTCGAGGTTGTTCGATAAATTAAACAAAAGACGAGCTTCTTAGCTCAAGAACAAAACCATACCATACGATACGACAAACTTTTATACGAACGACCTCGTGCCTTCACATAAAGAATCAAGACCTTACCTTAGTTGGCTTCTAGATGAACACAACCACTATTTTAAATATACTCGATAGCGATACTCGGTGACGATAGACGGTACGATACGATACTCGATGTGAACGATATATTATTTCGATACTCGATGACGGTACGATAGATGAGTAGCGCAGACGGAGCGAAGAGTAGGCCGATTAGCCTACGTATCCTCCTTATATAGGCCTTATTTTCGCTCGTACAGACTTCTGACTGGTCACGTGGGTCATCACCTTCCTAATTGGTCGTCATCGTTTTCGGTAGTTTCGACGGACGCTAGCTGTTGGTGCGATTTACAGGCGAATCTAGCGTACCCTTGCCGTTGCTTCTCACCCCTCTTCCTGCCGCCTTCCGTTAGAACTCCCTGGCGCTGGATCCATGAGAAATCTCGCTCGCCAGAGCTACTCATTAATTCTATTAGGCCTTACAATAAAGTCAATCCTAAAGACGTTAATTAATAACCTCGTGCTGGGCATACTAGGGCCTCGCTCACGACAGAATTCTTCCGGTAGGAACGCTGTACCGAGGGTTTTCTGGACCAACCCGGCCGCGATAACGGTTTCAGAGACAGTATAGATGTTCGATACCTGCGACAGCTGACAACTCATCAGATGGGAGGCTGCGAGATCACTCTCACATGACCTTATACTCCACCCTCGTTTCAGTAGCGCAGTTGTTGTGGACGGTAGCTTCGTCGGATGACGGGAGGATTTTTTTGGTGCTTCACGCACATCCCTATACTCCGCCAGTCCGAATCGTTGAGAGCAGCAGATCGTCGTGTCGAGAGGAGGCGCTGACCTTGCCGCTTTCTTGGCGGATCAAAGGTTTGCGCGCCGATCGAGGCGTCGATGATGACTCTAGGTGTTGTTGTTTCAGAATGCCGTAGTTTTTCCGGTAGTTCCCACGACGGTGGATGCCTCGTAGACGATGTACATGATTTACAAAAATAAAATAGTGCGTTAATTTAACCTAATAATTTTCCCTAAATTTTTCCTTTTCCTGGAGGCCCTTGTCTGCGCTACGCATCGCCGTATTTTTCGATAGTGTGCCCTTGTAACGGGTCTTTACGAAATACCACGTTACAGCATTCAAGTTGATGTGTGAATTCGCATAACTTATATGCGCATGGCTGCGTGGGACTCTAATTGAGTTACGTGATGTATGATGAAAATATCAATTTTTCCATCCATCATCAGCTGCTGAATGAAACATAGATAGTTCTGACCGTCCTAGGAGTAACTCTGTAATGTTTCAGCCAATACTTGATATCAATTTTCATTAATACAATTAGGTTCAATAACTATTCGACCAAACGAAATTGTATATTACAATTTGATCATACCTGAATGCATAAAAAGGTAAAGAGATATTAGTGCATGCTACATGTGATTGAGTTGATCGATTATTTCATAATCATTTCTGCCGATAATCAGCAATTAATTGTGGCAACATGTTTCTTGTTTCATTCTATTTCATTTCATTGTTTGACTTACAATTCAAACTAACTGTGAGAGATCATAAGTATATCGCCGTGATGAATAATTGAATTACAGAATAAATCTGTCATTGAAAATGTATGTTTCATGTTTAGTCTGTTTAATTTTGTTGCCAAATTGTTTGTGCATAGGTATAGATATACGTTTGGATATATTTTATATTTGCTTTCGTTTTTGACCATTCTTATTGTTTGTACGTAATCATCTTGTGAATTATTGGCAATCATTTTCAAATTCTATTTCCGTTTTCTTTTTGATGTTGGACATATTTCAGTTGCCTCCTTTTTACTATACCTTTGCCATACCATGGTCAATTTTTTTTTCATTTTTCACATCATTGGATATATTTTAGTTGCCTCCTCTTTAACATAAATTTAACCATACCATTAAATTTTTTCACAAACGGTGGTATATGTATGTATTGTTTTGGTTAATAGTTTCATTTGGTATCATTGGCACATGGTTCACATAATGATAATAATAGTAATAATAATAATAATAATAACAGAAAGTATTACTATCATTTTATAGTTATGGGAAAAATTATATTATTACTTTTCGTTTTGACTATAGCTTTTAAACATTGTGCCAAATGGTAGTATGTAGGTATGGATACACACTATTTACAGATTTTTTTCCATTTAGATTTTTTTTCCATTCCCACTGGTATATACATGGTGTAACGGATGTAATAGTATTTTGGCAACCATATGTACAACCTGCATATGGTGGGGAAATCACAGTCATTTGCCTATTTGTATTCATATCATTTCATCATATATATGTATGGCACGGTGTGGAGACATTGTGGTCTACATTACGTACTGACATACAGTAAAGTTTTGAATGTAATTTGAAACAATGAATTTGGTGTATTGGTTCGGAATCTTGCATAGGCATAACAAATGGTCAACTTGGTTGTATAGCGAATATTGGAATAAAAAAGAGGAGTCTGTTTTGATTTCGTATTTGAGACATATTTATTTTTAGTTTGTAATGAGCTCTACTGGGTAATTCTACTAGTTAAACTTTACGTCAGCAGACATATTCATTCGACTGTTGTCCTTTCAACTCACAGCTACACTGAATATAGTTGGATGAGACTCTCTTTCGTTATCGTTTCATTCACTATACAATACGACGGACGACTTGTGCGCAGGCACATATTATAATACGATATTCTTTTTCAGCTGTAAGCTAAAATTGTTTCAGATTAAATGCTTCACCTGTGATACAAGTCAATCCGTATAAATATACTTGTACTGTACACTGATACCAACGGAACAGATGTTACACCGATTCAAATTTGTCCAGAATCTATCCAGATAACATACATCAAGTCGTAATTCACCGAAGCGTAAGCAATACGCAATTGATATCTTGCAAGTCAGGGATATCAATTAATTTACATGTCTCTATAAACTCGCGGTACATGTTACATTACAGTTGCCGGAGCCAAATTTGGTACAAGTCAACAGCTGTTTCTTGGTAAAGTGTAAATATTATGTATCTTATATTATTAGTAAGACAGTTTATTCTGTAATACAACTATTCACCTAAACGATGTACTATGATCTCTTACTGACTGGTAATGCGTATACTATGATTACGTACATATATTCTGTGTTATGCATTCCGAACCAATAATTGACTGTGATTTAATATTAATATCAAAGAAATCAGTCTGATTTTCATCAGTGATTTATAAATTTTAGTGTTCTTCGATTATCAACTCTTTGTTCACATGTATTATGAAGTACCAGCTAATTTATCGATTGCGTGTCTGTGCATGTAGGCTGTGGTTATAATATGTGAGACAAATGGTCTTATTCCTAATGGACCTTCGTTGGTCTAATTCTCTATATTTACACCCAGCTCGAAGTATCTGTTTCGTACAATTACAAGAGACCGTCATGCAGATGTTAATAATCATCATTACTAACATTCATCGGCATGAAATGATGGTCGTTGCACTTTTCACTCTGATTATTATTCACTGATTCACTGATATAAACCCATTAGCATGGCCGATTTTCACCAACTACGATTATAATAATAATGATAATAATAATAAGATAACACATCATATAAATATAAACAATTGTATATAAAATTGTGTATATTTCAACGGTCGATAGCGCTCAATAGCGCGAGCCGACGGCTATTTTGTTTAGTCGACGTTTTGTAGCTCACTTTGTAACTTTATCAGCACATACCGACCGCGTGCGGATTCTGATTCATACCAAAATCAATAGGGGGCGAGATTTCAGTGGATTGTACCCACGTTTCGAATTTCAAGTCGATGCATTCAACCGTTCGATAGATATCGTGGTCTCAAGCAAAATGTCTAGCGACCAGGAAGAAGAAGAAGATGCTTTTTCATCATCTTTCGTGACTAATATCTCGGAAACCAGTGTACGGATTTCAATCAGATTTGTACAGCGAGGTCGTGTAGGGAGGGAAATCCTGTCGTGTGAATTTTATCGAAAAACATTCACGCGTTGCGATGTTATGACACCGTGCTTACAGGTATAACTAGTTCCGCCGAGAAAATATACGCGGTTAGCTCTCGCCTGCCTACGGGTACTTGGCGGCGATTCGCTGCCGCGAATCTTGATATTAATATTAAGAGCTCATATTTTAACAGGCATACTTTTTGACCTAAATGAAACTTTTGAGCCTGTTATTGAGAGAAAAAAAATTATTTTTTTTTATTTTGAATCGCCCTAATGTATACACATGTATAACAGACTCCCTCTCCTTATTTCAAGCATAATGGAAGATGATAAAGGGGCCATTAAGGCTTTTCAACTAGTCGAATTTGATTCGAAAAACAAAAAACAAAAACGGGGTACGATAGAATGCGTACCATCGACTTGGATTTCCTTTCACCTATCAACTGGCCGATGCCAATGCAAATTCATGCCACCGCCTTATTCACCAGAGGACTCTGAACTTTTATGTTCGCTCGTCAAAGGACAATGCCCTCCTCCAGAGTCTTGGCCACAGTACCCAATGACACTGAAGGGACATGCGAGTGAGTGAATGATTTGTTGTATTTTCTATGAGATTTGTGTATTGCCTAGAAATGATCTTTCGAAGGGGAATACGTTTTGCTAGATTTTGAAAAGTTGACGTATTCAGTTCATAGCGCCAAGATTCAGCTGTAGTCTCACTATGACATCATAAGATTAATCTACCTCAATTCTAAGATTCGATCAGTATTCAAAGTAACTGCTCCTAGATAGTCATAGTTAACCGAGTCACATGTTAACAGAGCTGGAATCAGAGAAACTAGACTATATGACAATCTTTGGTTCGGAGGGTCCTCCGAAGCCCACAAACATGCAATGTGTATACAGTCACACAGTCTACATCTGAAACTTTGAGCCTTACTACTTACAGTCAGTATTGTAGAAGCCAGTTCTGCAACTATCCATGTTTTTGTGGGTTGTTGATATGAATAACATGAGCTCTAGATTCATTATGATCTTTGATCTACCCGTTCACCTATTCAATATACATTCAACTTCCTGACACATCTATTTTGAATCGAGTACATGCGAAGACGAGCGTTCACAGATTGAAATCGCATCAGAATTTATTTTTCACTGCAAATAATTCTTTCAATATCAATTCATTGGAGAGTAACATGTTTTGTAATTAATAGAAGGTTAAAAATCTATTTTATATTTTTTGTTGTTCTAGCATCTTATGATGATGCAATGAAACGTCTCACTATATTGGAAGACAAAAAATTTGCTTATACAGAGGATGGAACATTGCCAGAAATAAAATCCGAGGCAGCTAAAAAAGCATATCAGCGGATAAAAGTCAAAGGCGATGAAACTATTGCCGAAGAGTTGATGCGACTGCCATCCATTAATGACAATCATGCGTCAAATGGAGACTGTGAATATAATATATACATATATATATACTATGATATACGTGTATGACTTAGCCATTTCTGTGACGGAGCATATAGCGCGAGTGTAGGACAGATCATATGATTTCATTTTTACATTTGAGTGATGTCCAAACAATTTTCGTGGCTGCAATAGGAAGGTTTCGCATTTAGAGCATATACTTCGCTTCTTTAGTGGGGCCCTCTAAATTTAAATCTTGTGCGAACGCAGCAGCATAGAACAGTCGCTGCGGCTGGGCGGAGTCGTGGGTCGGCTAGTGTTGTACCGTAGCGCCCATGCAGTAATCGTCACAGAAATGTACTACCTATACAACTATAATATTCCATATTTGATTCCTCATCAATTCATTCAGGTCTTATTCGCTATTTTGAATATGAGCGGTTCCACGTCACTTCACTCGAAAATGAACCGTCAAGTCACGGATTTTTGCGCCATTCAAAATATCTTCAGTACTATGAAAAAAAAAAATACAATTTGAAGGATTTTGAAAAATTTTCAAAAATGGCGGAGGTAGAGCTATGTGAATTTTCGTGAACCGCTGTTGCACCGCTATGTTTAAAAATAGATATCTCCAAAAGTATTCAACGGAGCGAACTGAGCTTGGAATCATTTTGTTCGTAAAAGAATGCGCTTTTATGAAAAAAATTTAAATTCCAAAAAAAAAAATTCCTTCACTTTTTTTTCGTCGTTTGTTTTTTAAATTTTACTGCCATTTCCGCGGGACTCACAGAAATTCATGGAGATAATTTTTTTTAGATACCTGGATCCTTCCCCTTCAATCCTAGAAAAAAAAATTTATGGAGAAAATACCTGGGCCGAAGAAAAAAAATAAAACGTCTCGTCGCGCGTCGCCGCGCGCGCCGATCCACGTCCGCGCTACTCCCGCAAGCTCGTTGTCTTGCGTAGTGGAGTTATGACTGATGAATCTTTTGCAATATTTTGGTGGCTCTGAAAAGGGCCGATGTTTTTAGCGATGATTTGCTGGATGACACTTAGTAGGACACCTGTTTGAAATCAATTCATAATTTTCATCGAATCGAATTTTCCTGATGCGGAAAATAATTTTGTTTTGCCGAGTTTATGGGATATTAGAATGACCGCATGTAATTTCAGAGTGCCACGAACTCTCAATGCTTTATCGGATCGATTTTGTAAAATAGATTCTTTCGCTTGATGTTCTGCAGACGTACAGTACGCAAAAGATATGCTGCGAAAATTTTATTTTTTTTCTTCGGCCCAGGTATTTTCTCCATAAATTTTTTTTTTTAGGATTGAAGGGGAAGGATCCAGGTATCTAAAGAAAATTATCTCCATGAATTTCTGTGAGTCCCGCGAAAATGGCAGTAAAATTTAAAAAACAAACGACGAAAAAAAAGTGAAAGAATTTTTTTTTTTGGAATTGAAATTTTTTGCATGAAAGCGCATTTTTTTACGAACAAAATGATTCCAAGCTCAGTCCGCTCTGTTGAATACTTTCGGAGATATACATTTTTAAACATAGCGGTGCAACAGCGGTTTACGAAAATTCACATAGCTTTGACTCTGCCATTTTTGAAAATTTTTCAAAACCCTTGAAATTGTATTTTTTTTTTTTCATAGTACTAAAGATATTTTGAATGGCGCAAAAATCCGTGACTTGACGGTTTATTTTCGAGTGAAGTGACGTGGAACCGCTCATATACGTGGCCGGTACAATGGTAACATGGAAGATACAATGAGAAAAGGACAGGACGGGGGGGGTGGGGGGGGGGGGGGGTGATAGGAAAAGAGAAAATCTGGACCCTGGGATATACAGATGATGTTGTACTACTGGCGGAAGATGAGAAAGGCATGCAGATGATAGAAAGAGCGGACAGGTACTTCAAAAAGAGAAAGCTGGAGGTAAACAAGGAGAAAACAAAGATTATGGTGTGCTGCAAAGGAAAAGGAAGAAGAAAGAGACAGAGGTGGACCTGGGGTGAAGAAGCTATGGAAGAAGTGAACGAAATGGAGTACCTGGGGTACGTGCTGAGCAGGAGCAACAGCGAAGGACCACACATAAAAGACAGACTAGAAAAAGCAAGAAAAGTGATGGGGGCGCTATGGGGAATAGGAGAAAGAAAGTTCAAGGGCGATGTAGGCTGGAGATTGAAAGTATTCGGCGCAGTGGTGGGGGGAATCGTCCTATACGGGGCAGAAATCTGGGGATGGGAAGAGGAGGAGCTCGAGAGGCTGCAAGAGAGATACATTAGGTGGGTGCTCGGGCTAGACAAAACGACCCCGGGGTATATAGTAAGAGAAGAGATGAAGAAAAACAAGATAAGAGTGAGGGCAGGAAGAAGAGCGTTAAGATATGAAGAGAAGATCAGAACAGAAGAAAAGAGGAAACTGATAAGGGAATGCTGGGAGGAAAGAAAAAAAATAGAAGTAAAAGGGGAAAAAGACAGATGGGGGGAAGAGAGAAAGAAGTACCTATGGAGATGTGGACTGGGAGCAGCAGGAATAGAAGAATACAGAATAAAAGAAGGATCCATAGAAGACAGGGCAGCACAAAGAGACAAGGAAGTGCAAGAGCAGGAGAGAACAAACCAGATATGGAGCTCAAGAAGTGTTCCAAGATACAGAGAGATGAGAGAGGTGGGGGTCTCGAAGTACACTAAAGGGAAAAGAAAAAGAGGAGGAGAGGATGTAAAGGTAGTAGCAAGAATGAGATGCGGGAATGAAGAGAGAGGAACGAAATACTGGTTAAAGGAAGAACGAAGAAGATGTAGAATGTGTAGAGAAGAAGAGGAAACCTTAGAGCGGCTAACAAAAAGATGTAGTGAAATGGAGGGAGTGGAAGGAAAAATTGAAAACATACTGAGCGCAGAAGGAGTAGGACTAAAGTGGGAAAAGCAGCTCAGAAAAAGAAGAGCAGAAGTGGAAAGGAAGGAAAAAGAACAGTGGGAAAGCTAGAGAAGGAGCAAGATAAGGCCAAGCAGAAGGGAAACTGCACAACCTAGTAGTAACAAGGAGAACAAGAGGATACAGGAAAGACAGAACAAATAGAAGGTGGTGGCGCGATCTTACAAGCGGAGAAAGAGATGCAGGGAGAGAGAAGTCGTGAAGCGGGTGAGGTGGGGGGGAGGAGAGAGAATAATTATAAAGAGAGGGGGACTAGACCGACGTCGCAGCAGTCAGACATAAGACAGCGCAAGGGCAACAAGTAAACTAAACGAAGTGAAAGGGGACTAGGAACGAAGCAAGATGGAAGGAATAGAAAGTGGAAAGTGGTACCAGGAAGTGAAGGAAGAGTTGGGAGAGATAAGGAGGGAACTGAAGGGAACAAGGGCAATAACGGAGGCAGTGTTAGGGGGGCTGATCAGGGTCGGGACAGTGGGAGAAGGGAGGAGTGAAGCGGAAGTAGGGAAGAAAACAGGCACTGTCGCGGAGGCCGAGGGGTCGACTCCCTGCGCGTCGGGAAGCGGGCGGACAAACACAAGAGAGATAGAAGGGAAGCAAAAAGGAAAGCAGGGAAGAGGGAGAACAGGAAAAGAGAGAAAAAGAAAGGGAAGTGAGAGAAAAGAAAAAGAGAAATATTACGATCCGAGGGCCAAGTGGGGCGGAGAGAGACGAGACTGGAGGACAATGGGTAAGGAGGCAGTTTGGCAATACAACAGGGGCGGTGAAAAAATGGGAGGTGAAAGGGCAAGGGAACGAGAGGATCTAGGTGGTCGAGCTGGAGGAAGAAGGCGAGAAGGAGAGAATATTAAGTAAACAAGAGAAAGTTTGGAAAGAGGAGAAGATTAGAATAGATAGAGACCTAACATTCATGGAGAGACTAAAGAGATGGAAAGTGCAGGAGAAAGCAAGGGAGAAAAGAAGAAAAGGGAAGGAGGAAATAGAAGCAGAATGGGAAGAAGGGAAGGTGAAAGCTGGGGGAATAACTTGGGAGTGGGATGAGATAAAGCAGGAGTGGAAGAAGTTCTAGGGATAAAGAAAGAAGGGAAGACGGGGAAGGGTGAATAGGTGAAATCTGGAGGCACACGGGAAACAGAGATGAAGGAAAGAACCAGCAAGGACACATATACCGGGCCGACGAACAGTCAACGATCGTAAGGCACAGAGGGTCAAGACAAGGTAGAAGGTACGGGTGGACTCGTAACTCAGGGGGAATGTTGTGATTAAATAATGGGTTGAAGTCATAGTAAGAACGCTGCCAAGAGCAGTCACGATCAGAATAGGTATCTTGAGATACTGTGTGCTTCCAATTACACGGAATAGGTTGAACAGTAAACAGAACAAAGAGACAGGGACTCAAGAGGAGGGCAAGATGGGGATGGATGAGGGTGGGAGGAAGGAAAAGGGGAGGGTAGGGAGAAAAAGAAAATAAGAAACAGGATAAGAAAACGTAGATTAAGACTTAGTATAAGGAGCTAGGCAGTACAGTGACAAATGCGCCGGCGATATATTAGGATTTAAGCTGATTGAGTGTTTTTCTTTTTGTTTCGTCTTCTCATGAGTTCATTGTAAATATGAGTAGAAATAGGAGATAGACAATAATGATTTGATTTGACTGTTTGGTTTATTTGCTAAGTGTGATTAATTGCAACGATCTATGATACAAGATTTAAGTTTAAGTTTTTGTTTTTCTTTATTTTTCTTCAGTTTCTGTGTATGAAGTTATTATAATACGGCAAAAGATGTAATGAGATATAGTAATTTTAAGTTAGTCGGCGCGACGAACCACATAGAGTAAGAAGTACAAAACACATGTAGAATAAGAATAAGCATAGAAATAGGATAAAGGGACAGGGTACCAAGGCGAGGGTATAGAGGGGAGAGCAGAGGGTGGGAGGTAGAATTGGGGAAAGGTAGGAAGAAATAGGATTGAGTTAGAGGGCAAGTAAAGGAAAGTTAGGGAAGTGTGGATTAAGGTATAGATTAAGCAGGAATGTAAAACTTGTAACGCTGAAAGGCATACTAAAAGGAACAATAAATAAAAATAAAATAATATAAGTAGGTAAATAAATAAATAAATAAATAAATAAATAAATAAATACATAAATACATAAATGGAATATTGCAATACCAGCTAACTAGCCTCCCGCTCCTCCTCAGACAAGAGATAACAGAGGCACCTGTTCTTAAACTCCGCAAGTGAGGCGGCTGATATGATCTCAGGAGGCAGGGAGTTCCAAAAATGGATCCCGACCACGAGGAACGACCTCTGGAAAAAGACCGTTCGACCCCCTACGAAAACCTGCCTGTCGCGAATCAAGGAAGTTGTTCGCTACAAGGAACTCCACGGCCTGATCAAACACCACTCGTTCAAGTATCTTCGAAATCGCACAGAGAGGAGATATGGGGCGGAAATCTGCGAACGAGTCAGCATTACGAGCCTTCGGCAGCGGCCTAACGAGTGAATACTTCCATAGCGATGGAAAGACTCCATCACGTAGCGAGACAGTAAGAAGCGACATGATCATGGGCACCAGGAGGGCTTTAAACGCCTTCTATGCCTTAAACGCTTTTTATGCCTGGATAGGCAAACCATCATGGCCGTGCGCTCGCGTGGTCACTCTGGCCAGCGCAGCAGATACCTTTAGGGCATCCGGAGTAGAGAAAGAGAAAATCACAACATCTTCAGGCAAGCGCAAAGGCACAATGGCATCTTCAAAACTGCCTACCGGATCACTGGATGACGCCGCAACAAAGTGATGGTTAAGCGAGGCCAAGGACAAGTGAGACGGAAGCGCACGACCAGCCGATTTACATTTACTCAGCCCAAGCCTGTCAATCTCGCGCCAGAACGCACGGGAATTTCCTACAGTAGCAAACTTAGATTGTATAAATTCAGACTTAGCTGCATTTAGCCGCCAATTTATATCTTGACGAAGCAAAACATACCTCGAGTGCAGTAGCGGTGAGCGCCACCGCTTGAAGGCTCTAAAACATGCATCCTTATCGCGCATGGCACGTCGCCAATCTGATGAGATCCATGGTGCAGGTGGGAGCTTTACAACAACCTCTTTTGAGGGAACGAAAGAATTGACTAGGTCGTGCAACATACAATCAAAAATAGAAACCTTACCGTCTAAATTAGGTTGCCGGTCAATAACCGAACCATCAAACGCAGATAGTGCCGCGGCTGCACCCTCGAGATCAGCCTCGTTCCAGGAACGATATCGGATAGTTCTAGGTGGGTGCCGAGGCACAAAATAATTTAAAAAAATGTAGATGAGGTCATGACCCGAGAGAAAAGGCTGCGCCGATTGTCCCGAGGCAACCAGCACGTCGGGATCACTGACCGCGCAGATGTCGAGCCAGGTGTGCGAAGACTGGGTGTGATGGGTTGGCTGGAAAGGGAGAACGTAAAGAGCTTGAGACACTAGAAACTTTTTTAGATGACAGGAGTCGTAGGACCCGGCTAGAAGATCGGCATTAAAATCGCCGAAGACGCAGACGAACTTGTAGGACGAAGCAAGAGCCACCAGCTCAGCTTCAAACGAATTGAGCAAACCCACCCTGGGGGGCCTATAGACCACAGCTATCAAAAACTTTTTAGGGCGAGCGGCGACCCACACCTCAGCGAGCAAAAATTCCGGGACACCATCAGGCTGCAACGCTGAAGATGAAGCGACGATCTGGGCACTAAGCTCATTCCGGACGTATAGCGCAACACCACCGCCATGACGCCCCCTGCGATCCACACGAATGATCGTATGTGAGGCAAGCGCAACCTGCTCGTCCACGATGCGACTTTTTAGCCACGTTTCCGTGACCGCAATGAGATGGTAGGGGTTACGCCGGAAGATTTCACGAAACTCCTCGATGTGCACAGGCAGGGACTGAGCATTGAGGCAGCAGGCATTCAGAGTTAGCAACAGCTTGCAGACGATTCTTATTATCGGAGACATCCTTCACGACGGTGTCCAGGTCCTTTCTGACATCATCCACTGTTCCCCGAAGCTCCATGGGGTCTTTCTTGAAAGACCCCTGGCGAAAATGAAGTGTGCAGAGAAATGTTCAAGAGATGTTCGCGAAGTGTCTGCACGCTTCACGAAGTGTTTAGTCACAGTTGCGAACAGCTTATGAACACTTTGAGCCGTGACCACTTCCATACACTTTGTGCACACGTCACGCACACTTCGATTCTCAGTTTGTGCACACTTGGTGCACATTTGTTGGAAGCTTAGGAGATGAACATTTGCGCACATTCCCAACGAATCAGGTGACACCTTTTTCACACATTCCGTTCACACTACTGAAACACTAGTGCTTCCAAGTAGTTCGCACAGTGCATGTTCACTTCATGCACACTTTAACTCCAATAATATATGGGTTTCCAGACCAAACAATTTCGAACTTTTCATTCACAAAATGTAAAAGTATAAAGTGGCCGCAGAATTATCATTGTGTTTCATTGGTTAATGTATTTTTCTTTTTCATAGCTTGATATTTAGAATCTGGTAAACATCTCATGAACATCTAGAATATGTATTTTCAAGTTATACCTATGGCAATTGCTCATGAGTGAATTAAAGTGAAAAGAAGAAATAGAAGATGAATTTCGCTAGCGGTAATTATGTGTTTATGAATTATTGTACTCATATGCGTATCTATCACCTCATTTCAGAAACATCATTCCCAATTTTCATATTTCATGGCATAAATCAATCTCAACAATGAACCTACTAAACAACACTATCGTCTATAGGAAATGGTATGAAAGAACCAATCAAGGCCACTTTCAACTCTTTTCAAGCTTTAATTTCGGAACCATAATATAATGTACAGCTGACCTGTTATGTATAATTATGAATATAAATATTGCTACTCTTATAATATGTTATGTGTATAATAAATATATAGATATATATTTATTATTTAATCTCCATAACAGCCATATGGCATTTTACAAACGAAATTGCCATTATCGAGACTCATTATCACACACTGCGAATCTATATCTTGCGGGCTAACAACTACAACTTTGCCTTCCCCCGAAATTTTTTTAATATGGGTAAGTCTAAGATCCTCATATCCTAAGCTTGGTGTTTGCTCCACAATAATCTCCCGCATCAATACAAATACCTCAATCAAATTGTTCTCTGCTACCACAATAGTCTGTATTCTTCCAAATAATCTGTCTCGCACACAAATGACAGAATCATTCGACTTCTTACCAGATGCATATGCCGATGTACAATACCGTACATGACCACAAATCATCGTCTGAAATGACCTTACTTCGCTTGGATTCCACCCAAGGACTCTTACACAGTTTTGTTCCTCGTCATTCAGACAATTTAGAGTACCCTTTCCTGGAAAAACAACCCCATTGGAACGAACAAGGAACTTGAATGACTTTCCTGAAATGGATTCACAAAAATCGAGGGCTACGTCAGTAGAAGCGTACATATCACACAGTATTGGCAGAGAATTGAAAGTTAGAAATTTGCGAACCACTTCTTTAGCAACATGGGCAGGGCTTTTGGTAAGCTGCAATAGGCGTCGATTTTGGCCTTCAAAGGAAAAACAATTATGTGTCCACAATGGACCCCAATCCCGAACTCCTTGAGTAAGATGAGTTAGAAGATGGACGTTACACACCATAGAACTTGCACCAAAACGTACGACGACGATCTATAATAAAGATTTTTCTATTGTTTTTCTAACTTTTAAAAGACTGGCATTCATTGCTTATTTTAACATCCTCGCTCACCCTGAAACCCACACACACGGTATTTTATACTACATGTATGAAAAATTTACTGGTGAAGACAATATACCACCCGGTGCAGATAAACTCTGGTAAACAGCTTCGTCATAAATATCATTTAAGGCGTCGTCATTTGTTTTGACTCTTTCAAATCTGTAGTTGAGTCCTTTTGCAATTGCAGGCTTACTGAGGAGATCTTTCAACTGAGTTTCAAGCCCAATGGATAGAAAAAACGTTTCTGCAGAAGAAACTTTGACCTCCTGCCCACACTCACAAGTTATCAGATCTCTCGAAAGAAGATCGTTCCTAATTCCCAAATATGCTTCACAAGTTGGGCAGTAGTGGTACGCAACACTTTCGTTTCCTGCTTCCATATGTTTGAGAAAATAATATTTGCAGGCTGGAATTACAGGCCTACTATACAGACTATTAATCAATTTTAGATTGTCAACAAGTGCGACCCATGTTAAGTTATGTCTAAAACCTAGCGCCAAACACATTAGAAGTCCATTGCCGACAGTCGTACTTGTACACCTGCATAGTGTCTCCGATAGTAATCGGGGAGTCGATTCATCAGATTCTTCAAGCGGAAGAGGGCAGAGGCTAGGTATCAGAGACGTCGTCATCTGGAAAAGAAGTAGGAGTCGAATCCTCTTCCAAACGGTGTGTCGATTAATCGACTTCACTGGAACGTGTGTCAACAGGGTTTTCGTTGGCAGCACAACCCAAGCTAGGTGCACCTGATTCATCAATAAGAACCTGAAAATCGATATTAGCCATAAGTCAGTTATTGTAGAATATACATAATATACATAATATTTTATTATAACCGACTACTTGATACCATGTACATAATTAGCACCCGGATTAAACTTACTCTTCCATCACGTGGGTCAGGGACACGGGAGTCGATGCTTCTCGAGCTGTATGAATTCATTTCTGCGTCACCTTCGAAGATGCATGTAGTAATTTCCTTTACTTCAAGAAGCTTGCTGCTTAGGTCGATACCTTCTAGATTATCAAATAGAGAATTCCGTTGTCCGTCTTTTTCATAATTCGACTATGGATAAACAATTAACAAGTTAACGCCGTGATATCGCACAGTCATGACGTATTTCTCGAATAAAAATTATAGATTTTAACAGCTAGATGCAAAAAACTATTGAATCAAGACGTGATGTCAGACTTAATGACTACAATAACAATTTTCAAATGTTATCTTGATTTCGCAAATTTAAATTGCAGTGCAAAATGTATATCAGTACTGTAACGGATCGGGTGATCTAAGCCCGAGACAATACGTCACAACGCGCACCATCAACCGCGCACAACAAGTGACGTCAATCGGTGACTATATAAGCGCAGCGCTAACATGGCTAATTAGCAGTGCTAGGCAAAGCGCCACGCTGACTCAATAATTTCTCCCCGATACTAGGCAAAGTAACCAGATCGTTTTATTAATTCGAGCAGTGTTAGGCAAAGCGCCACGCTGACTCACACTCGCATTTTCCGAGACCGTACAGGCAAAGCGCCACGGTACTCTTTAGATTTATTTTTTTTTTGCATACGGAAACGGCCATAGCGGCGTTTTACGTCTTCGAGTCAAATATTTTCTTTGTTTTCTTTTCTTCATTATAATTTACTCTCCATCTGATTTATATCCCATTTCACAATTTAACTACAATATAATTTATAAACGACCGTAGAATCGTTACATAGCTAAATCTACGAATTTCGACTAAATTTATATAATCTAATTTTATAACACATTTTCGGTTGCAACCATTTCACCTATTATGAATTTATTTGATTAATTAAAACTTATGTTAATCGGGACGGTTTCCTTTTCTTCAAAACCTTTTTCTCCGTAGGCTGAACTGACCTGACTAACATCTTGTATTTAATTAGCTAATATACAGCTTCGGTGACGACTGCACTGCACAGATCAGATACTCGCTTCGGTGCGCTTTGCGCATCCAAGTCGAGATACTGTCTCGGCAAGTGCGCCGAATCCCAAGTCTGATACAGCCTCGGTGCTGCTTGCAGCATCCAGGTCTGAGGGAGGCAGCTACGATGTGATTCGCTCCACCCTAGTCTGTATCAGGGACTAACAAAGATCTTATCTCTACCAAGGAGCCCTAGAAATTAATCTAGAGTAAAGACACTCACAAGTAACTAGCCATACGCGACACCTTCTGTGTCGCGTACAGCACCCGAAAAGTTACAGTACCTGTATAAAATTACAAGAATAATATTGCTTTCAGTGACATTCCAGAAAATATATATAATGCTAACCTTTTCTTGGGCAGTACCGCTTCCGTGATTGCTCTTATCCCTCCTAGTTCCGCCCTTATTGCCTTTAACTCTACCTTCACCTCTCGTTCCCACTTTCCTGCTTCTTTTCCTTCCATTTTGCTCAATTCTCCTTCTCCGTGTTGCTTCTTCCGAGTCCCGAGACTTACTGCTGTCTTTCTGTCTCGTCCCGGGCGCCCCCTTCTCATCTCTTCCTCCGCGCGGCTCTTCCATCTCTAGTCTATTTCTCTCCTGGCAGATCGCGCCACTTCCTCGTTCCTTCTTCCTTTCTTGTTGGTTGCTGTTGCTTTGTTTCTCTTATCCTATTCTGCTTCTCTTCCCTCCACTCTCAGCTTATTCGGTCTCTCGCTTTCCCATTGTTCTCTTTCTTTCCTTGCAACTTCTTCTCTCTTTTTTCTCAGGTCTTTTCCCCATCTTAGTCCTCCCCCGTCCTCTCCAGTTATCTCTGCTATTTTTGTTTTTTCTGACACGCCCCACATTTCTCTGCAGCTTCCTGTTAGATGTTCTAGTGTTTCCTCCTCTTCTCTGCACATCCTGCATCTCCTTTCGTCTTCTTTTAGCCAGAATTTATTTCCTCTTTCTTCATTTCCGCATCTAATCCTTGCTACTACCTTAACGTCCTCCCCTCTGCTTTTTCTTTTACCTTTGGTGTACCTCGGAATTCCCACCTCTCTTATCTCTTTATACCTCGGGACGCTCCTTGACCTCCATATCTGGTCCATTCTCTCCTGCTCTTGCACTTCCCTATCTCTGTATACTGCCATTTCTTCTATTGAACCTTCGAGTCTTCTGTGCCTCTCCACACCTTCTACTCCCAACCCACACCTCCATAGGTACTTTTTTCTCTCCACCCCCCATCTATCTTCTTCTTCTTTTTCTTCCATCTTTCTTCTTTCTTCCCAGCATTCTCTCACTATCTTTCTCTTTTCTTCTGTTCTTATCTTCTCTTCGTATCTAATCGCTCTTCTTCCTGCTCTTATTCTTATCTTGTTTTTCTTCAACTCTTCTCTTACTATGTACCCCGGTGTCGTCTTCTCTAATCCTAACACCCACCTTATGTACCTCTCTTGTAGCCTCTCTAGCTCTTCCTTCTCCTCGCAACCCCAAATTTCCGCTCCGTACAGGATTATTCCCCCCACCACTGCATCGAATACTCTCATTCTCCATCCTATGTCTCCCTTGAACTTTCTTTCTCCTATTCCCCATAGCACGCCCATCGCTTTCCTCGCTTTCCCTAATCTTTCTCTTATGTGTGGTCTTTCGCTGTTGTTTCTACTCAGTGTATATCCCAGGTATTTTATTTCCTCCACTTCCTCTAGCTCTTCTTCCCCCCAGGACCACTTCAGCTTTTTTCTTCGTCCCCTTCCTTTGCTGCACACCATAATCTTTGTTTTCTCCTTGTTTACCTCTAGTTTCCTTTTTTTGAAATACCTATCTGCTCTTTCTATCATTTGTCTCATCCCATTTTCATCTTCTGCGATCAATACTACGTCGTCCGCATATCCCAGGGTCCATATTTTTTCTCTCCTTATTACCACTCCTCCATCTTGCGCTTTCTTCATTGTCTCTTCTAGATCTGCTACATATATGTTGAACAGCGTGGGACTTAACGGGCATCCTTGTCTTACCCCTTTGTCTACCCAAAATTCCTTCGACGTCGTGTCACCCACCCTTATTTTGCATCTGGTCTCTCTGTATATTTGCTTCACTCTCCCTATCATTTCTCTGCTTATACCTCTCTTCTTCATCGCCCTCCATAGTGTCTTTCTGTCTAGTTTGTCAAATGCTGCTTTCAGGTCCACGAATGTCAAATATATCTTCCCTCTCTTCTCTCTTAACTTCTTTCCTACTACATGTTTTATTATGTATATATTGTCTATTCCTCCTCTTCCTCCCCTGAATCCTGTCTGAGTTTCATCTAGTCCTTCTTTTTCTTCTAACTCTTTCTCCTCTCCTTCTTTTGTTTTTACCCTCCCTCTTTCCTCTTCTGTCTCCTCTTCTTCGCTTTCTTCCCCTTCACTTTCCTCTCTGCATTTGTTTTCTTTCCCCCCTAGTAGTTCTATGAAGTGTTTCGTCCACTCCTCCATTTTTATCTTGTCGCTCACCCCCACGCGTTTCTTCCTGTCCTTGTTTATGTATTTCCACATCTCCCCCTCTTCCTTAATCGCTTCTATCTCCTTATCTTCTCTCTCCCTCCATGCTTGTTTCTTCTGTTTGCACATTTCCTTGTATATTCCCCTTTCTTCTCTGAACTTCTCCGTGTGGCTTGTCCCTTCCTCTGTTCTTGTTCCTACTTTCTTCCATGCTCTTTGTGTTTTCTTCTTCTGTTTTCTGCATTCTCCGTCCCACCATTCCTGCTTCCCTATCCACCACCTGCTCTTGATCTTCTTTTTGGTTGTGAGTTCCTTCACCCTGTCCGTGAGTTCATGCCACCCCTCTTCTATCTCTTCTTTTTCCCACTTTATTTCTTCCGTTCTTCTCTTGAATTCTTCCATTTCTTTCTTTCCCCATACTTGTCTCTCTCTTTCTTCTTTCCCTCTGTTCTCCCCCTTCCACTTTTCTCCTTTTATTGTGGCTACCAATGGTTGGTGGTCCGACTCTATCCTTCTTTCTATCTCGAACTTCTCTATCTCTTCCCACGTCTCTTCGTTCACTATACAGTAGTCAATTGTCGTTTCTATCTCGTTTCTCCTGTACGTCGTGTCCCCGCTCTCATCCCCCTTCACGTTTCCATTCAATATTGACCACCCTCTCCTTCTTACTACTTCTATTACTTGTTCCCCTTCTTTATTTACTTTTTTATCTTTGGTCTCCCTTTTTGCTTCTCTCCTTGTCTCTCCTTCCTCCCTTATACCTTTTTCTCCTATTCTTGCATTGAAGTCGCCTCCTATTATTAGTTTTCCCTCTTCTTGCTCTTCGCCTACTATTTCTTCCAGTCTTCTCAGTTTCTCACTCGATCCGCTTCTGTTGTATATCGTTATTATTCTCCAAATTCTGCCTCCTATCTCGGCCTTTCTTTCTTGTATCCCTTCTTCGTCTCTTCCTTCTCCTTCTGTCATTGCGATTTCTTCTCTTACTCCTGTAATCATTCCTCCTTTTGCTCTTCCTTTCTTTTCTGTTCTAACTGCTCCTTGAAGTTTCCAGTTCCACCCGTCTGGCAACCACTTCTTCCACTTATCCCACTCGCTTTCTTCGAGCCAAGTTTCTGTCATCCCTACTATATCGAACCGTTTGATATATTCCCAGAAGTCTTCGTCTTTTCCTTTTACTCCTGCGACGTTCCAGAATAGGACCTTCGCCCCCCTTACTTCTTCTCTGTCCTATCCCCGATCCTCTTCCCCTTCCCCTTCCTCCCCCTCTTTCTACGTTCCCGCTCCTCTTCTCGGCTTCCCTTATCTCCTCTCTTTCTTTGTCCCATACCCATAGATCTTCCCCAATCCACGTCTTTTGGAACGCCACTCTTACTCTCTCTCCTTTTTCTCTTTCTGTTCTGGCCCTGGCTAGCAGTTCCCTTTGCACCTCTCTCTCTTTTATTGTTAGGTCCTCGTCGATGTATATTCTGCTTCCCTTCAGCTTTCCTTTCATCGACATTACCTTCCTTTTTTCCTCCCAGCTCTTCATCGTTACTAGAATTGCTTTTTTCTCTCTTCCCATCCCTGTTGCTTCTTTTACTCCTTCACTCTGTCCTATTACTTTCTCTATTATCTCCCTTGCTGCTCTTTCTGTCCCACGCTCTGTGTTTACATCGTCTCCTCTGATTATGAAGTTATTCCTTCTTTCTTGTTTGTCTTTTCTTTCCCATGAGTCTTCTAGCTCTTTTACTCTTCCTTCCTGTGCCCTTTCTCTCCTTATTTCTTTTTCTTTTGCTTCATCTATCAGTCTTCTCGTTCTTTCTTCCCCTTCTCTTATCTCTTTTTCTCTTCTCTCGTCTTCTTTGATCTTCCTCCTCTTCCACTCTCCTTCTAGTTCTTTAATTCTTGCTTTCATCCTTTCCCTTTCTTCTCTCCCCTATTTTATCGATTCTTCTAGCTCTCTTCTGAGGCTTGTCACTTCTTCTCTCGTTTCTTTCCTCCCTAACTCTATTTCCTCTCTGAGTTTCCTCATTTCCTCCGTCATAGTTCTGGTTCCTTCCGCCATCTGTTCTAATATCATTTTCATCCATACCTCCATCCTCCCTTCTGTCCCTGTTCTCTGTCCCTCTGTGTCTTTTTCTTTTTCTTTGGGGTTGTTCATTTCTCCTCCTTCCCCCCCGCTGTCCTCTGTTCTTTCTTCTTTCTTTCATCTCTTTTCCCCCGGCGATCTCGCTATCTTTGTGCTTCTTTTGAATGCTTTCTCCTCTATTCCTCCTTCCCCCCCTTCTGCTTTCCTCTTCTTGAAATATTCTATCAGTGATCCGTCCGATGCTGCCCTCTCTCTGCTTCAGGTTTCAGCTTTGAGCGGCCTCCCTCTCTTTATTAGCTCTACCGAGCCTCTCGGCGTTCCCCACTCTTCTATATTCTCCTCGTCACTCCCTTCCTTCCCCTCTGCCCCTGTCTTTGACTCACGTAGTCCGTCCTTACCCATTCGCGCTTGCGCTCTTCTCCTCCGTCACCTTCTCTTTTAGGTTATGGACTCGGCTTCTTCGCCTTTTCACACTTCACTTACTTCTTCTTTTCCGCTTTCTTTTTCTTCCTAGCTTCCCTTCTACTCCCCTTCCTTCCTGTATTACTTCCTTTTGCTTTTCTGTGACTGGCTTTCGCGCACTTTGGTCACTTTATTGCTTGCTGTCACTAACGAACTGACTCCTCTTAGCTCTCAACAGGAACCTACAAATATTATAGTATGTGCCTCTGTATAACATCTCCATGTAGATGAGAAAATTTTCAGTTTTATGTATAAGAAAACTTAGTTGATCTGTGCGGGGGTTCATCTTTTTTCAATTTCAAATACTTATTAATGTTTTTACATGATTAGCAGGGAATATTGAAGCATTTTGATAAATCCTACGTACAGCTTATCGTGTAACGTCGAAACTTACGTTCAAATAAAACTGTTACACAAGACTGTTAATGTCGGATATTTGCAATTATAATTTCATAATTCGTATATCTATCGCGCGTACTTTCAGAACGTGTACCTACTCGAGCCAACAGTGCCTTAGCATTATCGAATAACAGTCGGCAAGGATCGATATCCTATTTATCGGATGGCGGAGAGCGGAGAGCGAATCGAGTTGGAGGTTGAGCAAGACAAGGTCAGAACACAACTTTGAGCATTGTGATAATATAATAATTGACCATGTCATTTTAATGTGAACGTGTCATCATATGACAGTTTGGTTAGCTATTTTTCAGCGTGTACAATAGTGTACATCCCTTTCAGATTCACTTGGGGGAGGGCTGGAAGTGTACGCTAACTGCATTCCAGAATATGCAGCGAACGAGGGAAAAATCTGATTGGGCCAACGCTCTTTTGGTGGGAGTTTTTGGCGACGAAGCTAAGTTGTACAGGGTACAACATCGCAAGGCAGGTCTCAGAAACTTCGACAAAGTTTTTTTAGATGTGGCAAAAGGTACTAATAACTACTATTCGCTACGGTATGCCAATGTATAATATATTTTAAATATCATTGATGTTTTTTTTTTTCACATCACCAACATTGTTATGCTTACAGAGCATTATATGAGGTTCTTGAAGCGTCTAAATTACAAAGAACCAGGGTTAAGTGCAACCCTTCAAGAGATGCCTGCTATGTTACGGGACCGGGCCAGCGAATCCACCTTACGATTCAGGCTATCCATGTTTGTTACAAGCCGGTCAACATCCCACACTAGCGAGTCAACCTTGTCAGCGGTCGCGTCCAGCCTAGCCAGCCTATCATTGATAGACTTCAGGACGGACAGGTGCTCAGATGACGCCTGGCACACAGGACAGGACCCACGGACCGCACTCGTGGCAGCTCTAGAAGAGTCCAGTAAGAGCCTGGTACGCACACAGATGAGGTGGAAGCTGTGCTTATAAGGTGCGCCGGAGGTTACACATTCACCCGGTTTCTCAACCTCGGCAAAACATAGGGAACATATGGGTTTGCCAGACATGTTTAGGCTCTTTCAAATCACTCGCGACAGACAGGCTGAAAAGTATTGACCAGACACTGGCTGACACACCGCACCGGACAACTATTGGCACGACGACACAATAGCACTGTCAGCTGGAGAGGTATTGACCGATTTGCCGATAAATTGATGTCACGGTTTCCAGCAGTTCACAATAACATTAAGGCGCCTTTATAGATCGCGATCGCCAGGACGGATGAAGATCGAGTAAACGATCTAGCTGTCAATACAAAGTTTATGACCGATTATGGCAACGGCACTACACAGAAATAAATTAAAACACAATTATAATAAGAATCCGTACACGAGGCACAAAAATAAAGCACGCAGGACAGTCCAGTGGCCCAACAGAACACAATAAGCGGCTACGAGGGGCAAAAGATGAGGTGAAACACGATGAAAAGAATAAAATAACCGCCCGCGAAAACACACACGTCAGCCTTCACTCTTGTCACTCATAGAGAGAGGGAGAGAGAAAGAGAGAGATAGATAGATAGATTCCATTTATTTATGCCATACCCCTAAACAGGGCCGGAAGGCAATGGTTAGAGGACAAGTACAGAGAACTTACAATCTAGGTATTAGAAACTAAGCAGTTAACTCATAGTCTAAGGTTAACAATGCTGGCTTACAGTAGATATTCAGAGAAGCATACAGGCGCAAATCACAATCGGCTCCAGTCTCAACGTGAATAAAGATAAGGCAAATAAAGTACAGCAACATAGGAGCAAGTAGTAATAATAACATAGTGGTGAAAGATAATAGTACTGCAGTAATAATAGTAATGGTATAGCACAAAATAATAGTAAAATAGTAGAAATCAGCTATCAGAAATCAGTTATTAGAATTGAGGTCGCAGTTCAAATCACCAGTAATCATGACATTTTTATACTCATGCATGAGGTGCTCAAGTTCATCGAAAAAAGCCTCAAGTAAGATGCCCTTTGGTCTACGATAGACAGTTGCAAAAATAATTCTCACGTAATGCGTCTTCAGCTCCAGGATTAAATACTCCGGGGAGTTTGAAAACAGAGAAGGAGAGGTGGCGAGGAGCTCACATTTTAGTGATTTATGAATATAACAGGCCACACCTCCACCCCGCTTACCAGTTCTATCATTACGCACTATGCAATAATCGGGAATGGTGATAATGCCATCCGGGACATCACCGTGGAACCAGGTTTCAGAGACAGCAACAACATGATAGGTAGATCCGGCAAAGCAGGACTTTATTTGATCAATGTGACCTGGTAACGAGTTCGCATTAAGATGAGCAATCTTTAAAAGGTTAGTCAGCAGGGAATCGATAGTGAAAGATGTTCCCGAGGCAGCAGTGCCCCGGGCAGGGTGAGAGCGTCAGATCACCCCGGGAGAACCAGAAAGAGAGTGTCCCTCTGCTTGATCATCACCTTGGTTTCGGCCATCTCGGGGAGAGTTTTCCCCATCACGTGCACGCCGGAGTTGGTGAAGGTCCTCCTCGCAGTGAACTATGCTCGGCTCTGCAGTTGGCGAGCACTTGATGTGCACAGCCCCATTTCTCATCCAAACAAAACGATAGCCAAACCTCTTCGCTGAATCCTTCGCTTTCCTCAGGAGGCTGGCTAGCGAGGGAGTGAGATGTTCATTCAAGAAAATCGGATTGTGAGGATGATTTCCTGTCAGCCCGAGTTCGTCAGCATAGAGGTATCCTCTGGCACGCTTTGCCGTAAGGAAGCGGTTCCGATATGTGAACGACTGGAGTCTACCAAGGACCAAACGTGGTTGGTCGGTGTCCCTAGTGCTTCTCAGCCGGCTAGCCTCAGTGACGTCAGCCCGAGAGACTGATATAGACAACAGGGAGGCAATAATGCGAATGAGCCCAAGAAGATCCTCATCGCTTGTTTCCGGAACTCCAGAGATCATTAGATCACGATTCAGTAAGCTGCGCTCAATGGACTCAAGCCTAGAGACCAGCTGGGAGTTCTGAACTGCAAGGGGGTTAATCTCGGATGTCTGGTTTTCCTATGCATATTCCAGCGTATCTAGTCGGCCCGATGTCCTGGCAGTTTCCGTAGTCAACGTTTCAAGCTTGGCCCGAAGCTCATTGGCGAGGTCAGCAGTCGATTTAGAGATACTATCCAACTTAGACGCTACATCCTCCACCTTAGCAGGCAGGGTGGTTAGTACTTCTATTTTTCCACCAAGCTCCCTTACAAAGCTATTTATGAGATCCGAATTTGCCTGAACCAAGGCCTGGATGCTGTCCGATGAGAATGTCTGGATAGACGATGCATCCCTTGTCGAAGTTGCAGAGCAGACCAGGGCGCCCTTCAGTTTGGGGGCAGAAGACGAGCTGGCATTAGCTGCACACATCTTGCACCTCGTAACAGATCGCTCCTTCTCAGTAGCCTTGACCAAGCTCGCGCAGCTTGGTTGGAAATGACCACAGCACGTAGAACAGTAGACCGAGTTTTTGACCTCCTTTCTGCAGCCCTTGCAGATCTTGGGTGGCAGAGATTGAGAGCTGGGGCCACTAAGTGACATGATGTAGCGGACAGGTCAAGTGACAGTGTCTCGGATACGGAATCGTGCTACTCACACGCACTCAAGGCGACCACAGCTGAGATCAGATGGTAATGACTCGGATACGCAATCGTGCTACTGACACCGGCAATAGCACCTCACACAGCACACACCTAGACCGAACACCACACATACACAACTTGTTTACTCGTAATGTCAATATGGCACATAGGTTAGATAGATTGTAGCGAATAGAAATGTCTGCCACTCGGCCACCCAGATATAAATTCACAAATTGCTGGGATAAACTTCACTTGAACTAACGTAATAAAACGACAGCGGATAGACCTCCTTCAGAGCAACACACCAACCCCGAACTCAAATAAGCTAGCACAGTCTGATAGAAGTAAGAGTAAAGTTTAAGAGGAGTGATAACACGCTGCGACTATCAATAGAAAGCGACCAAGAACAGCCCAGAGAGATTGATTGATTGATTGATTGATCAATTTATTATGCCCTAGACATCTTTGGGGCAAATTTGGGAGAATACAGTAATAGATAGTAAAAATAGTATGGGAAATAACAGCAAGAATAGCGAGTAAGCACAGATAGGCCGTGGGCAGAGAAATAGCCAGTAAATAACATTGAGTATAAAAATAGCAAAAATTAGATAAAATATAGATATAACAAGTAAAATATAAATGAAACAAGAAAGTAACAAATAAGATAACATCAAGCACCAATAGCAAAACAAAATAGAATGTAAATAAAACAAGTAAAATATGATTAAAACACAAAAAAGAATTAACAAGTAAGATGACATAAAGCACAAATAGCAGAATGAAATAAAGTGTAATAAAACAGATACAGAGAATAAAACAAACGTAATAAATACAGTAAAAAATCAAAATATATATATCTACAATGATCGAAAATGGTAAGGTACTAAAGACTAAAAACTAGCGAGATAAAATACGGTAAAAAATAGAAATAAAAATAATAATAAAAATATATTATATAATATATATAATAGCTAAAAATTACATTTTAGCTATTATATCTAAAATAGCTAAAAATGGTGGGTATAGATAAAAACGAGACTAGTCTAAACGCGCGCGTACTAACGATTAGGTTGAGCCGGTGTCAGAAGCATAAAGATGCGCGAACAATCGACTCTTAAGAACACCTATGGAAGGGGAGGAGACAATCTCTGGAGGTAACGAGTTCCAGAAATACGCCGCGGATAGATAAAATGAATTGCGAAAGGTGGTCGTGCAGTGTGCAGGAATATGATAAAAACCAGTCGAGCCATGACGGAGCGCGCGACCTTCAGGGGGAACAGCGCGAACGAATAGTTCGGACAGGTAAGCCGGCACGACACCTCGGTTGATGTTGAAGAGCATAATCCCAAGAAAGTATAGGCGCCTACATCTAACCGACAGCCAGGCTAGTTGCCTACGATAGGGAGTGATGTACGTAAGCGCTCATCCCTACGGAAGTTGAAATTAAACCTAATGGTGTTGTTTATGAGACGCTGTAGGACCAAGTTAAGTTCGCATGAAATATCATTGAAAACTAAACAACAGTAGTCTACTAGTGGAAAGATGTGCCCTTACTAGGGATGTCTTTAGCTCTAACGATAAGGTACGCCGGTGGAATTTTAGTCTGTGGAGCGCAAAGTTGACTTTATTAGAAATCAGCATAACATGGCTTCGCCAGGAAAGATTGGAACGCATGATGACACCCAGATTGCGTACCTCATCCACGTAAGGAAGTACTGAGCCCCTAACGGAAATGAGGGGAAGACTGTTGACATCTATGCGATTTATGTAAGTGCCGCTACCCTGTATTAGAATTTTCGTTTTGCTGAGGTTAAGTTTCAGTCCATTTGTTGCGGCGTAATTAGCTATCACATTGACGTCGTGAGTAACCCTGGCTAGACCATTTTCCAATTCTGACGGCGGACATGTCAGGTAGATTTGAATGTCGTCAGCGAATATCAGACGCTGTGTGTATAATAAGTCGGTGCCAATGTCATTAATGAACAGTGAGAACAATAACGGTCCAAGAACGGATCCTTGCGGAACGCCAGAGGACGTGCTTAGCCAGCTGGAGCGAACACCAAGATCATCTGAGAGAGAGACAGCGAGATTGAAGGATAATTGAAAAACATATACCGTGCGGTTTCATGGATGAGCGACATGCATAGATCCAAAGATAGCCGAACGTGCGCCCTATTATATGCAACTAAGGGTACATGTCATATACAGGGTGTCTGGAAATTCGCGCACCATCGACATACTGGCGGATTCCTTGCGAAAAACTGAGACGAAAGTTACCAATTAAAAAAAGTCCGCAACGGCTTAGTTTTCCTGTAAAATCATTTAATAACGAACCAATCAGCGTTCAGCTTCAGGAAAGAATGGTTAGAACATTGCATAGCCGTCCGCCCCACTCCTGGGCGAAGCGGGGAACACCACACATTATTGTCTCGATCTCGGCAGTGGGGCGGACGGCGATGCGGAGCTTTAGCCAGTCTTTCTTGAAACCGATGCTGATTGGTCCGGTATTTAGTGCTTTTACACGAAAACTAAGTCCCTGCGGACTTTTTTACATGAGTAACTTTCGTCTCAATTTTTCGCAAGGAATCCGGCAGTATGCCGATGGTGCGCGAATTTCCAGACACCCTGTATTTGTAACGAGGCGAATTGTTTGCCTCGTGAAGAAACAATCGACTTCTCGTCAGACTGGAGTGGCCCCGCGAAAATAGATAATGATCGAGACAAGAAGTCCGAAGCTCAAGTCCCGAAGGTCCCCTACTGTAATTCCTGTCCTGTATAATAGATCATCTGTTCCATTCCTCTCTATTATCGCACGTGCCGTCTCGACTGGATCTACGAGGGAGATCATCCCTCAATCCCACTACACCTCGCAGATCACCTGGGAGCCTCAGAGTCAGTGGCCGGGTCGGCTGAGCTCATCGTATCCAAAGATATGCCTGGCAGAGCGCTGCATATTGTCTTCCTATCACGAAGGGTAGCCCTGTCTCCTCCCAACCTGTCCCGTACCGGCCTAGTCCACCGGTCTAGATGCAGAAACTTCCGCCTTCCAGAGTATCGCGGAACCTGAAATGCCATCTATCAACCCCATGGCGAAAGCTCTGAATGCCAAAAGGCCCTGTCAGGCCCGCCACCTCACCGAAGAATCCGGAAGAACAGAACCGCACGCTAATTGGATGCATCGTATGCACTTCGTTATCCCTTACCCCGAATTTTAATTTGGGTAGCAACAGGCGAAAACACGCCACTTCTTGTATGGATACCGTAATAGCGAGAGCGTCTTTTTCGAAAATCTGGTTTGTGATTTTCTTTGATTAAGAGCCTCATTGTCGGATTTTTTTTTTCTTTCTGTGTTTTGATTCCTTTCGATATTTACGTTACCTATATAAACTAAAAAGAAACTTCGATCCTTAAGGAGATGCTTTTATTGTTTTGGTGTTTGTGTCGTCCTAACTTTGTGTTCTTGTGATCTTTGATATTAAGGTAAGCTTCCAACCTTGCACGACTTTCCGATTGCATCCAAATTAGGTCAAAGCAATTAAAATTTCCTACGGCATAGTTAGATCAGATCTCATAGAGAGTGACGCTATTAAAATATTATGGGATTCTCGTGCTTTGGTTTTATTGTATCTTGATTATTTGTCATTTTCTGAATATTATTGTGTCTGAAATTGTATATCGTTAAATCGATTTTTTGAGAAATCCCCCTTGGCCCAGAATATTGCGTCGTCTCAGTCCCTGGATTGTGAGCTTATTGTATGGACCGTTTAGGCCAGTGAAAATAGCACTTTAACATCGCACTAAATTGCCGATCCAATTTTTTTTTTTTATAATGTTTGGGGTGACTTACTGAGTATAAAAACACAAAATGCTGACAGATTAAGGTGGAGCTTCAGGCGCAATCTCGAAAAAACGTTCTTGGTCGATATCTCGGAAACAATACACTTTAGGGTAAAAGTTGTGGAGACCATTATTGTAGAGAATAACATTTCGCATCTTTTATTCCTTGGGCATTTTTTTGTAAAACTCACCGTTTACGATTTATGGCTCGTTGAATGAACGAGTTTTTCTATCTCGGCCGATAACTCTTATAATATTGGATTAATAAATAAAATGCTTCTATACATTTTTGAAGATCAATGTATTCCCCACAACTTTTGTTTGAAACTTTTTTTTTTAATGTCCATACTTTCTGAGCTATAGGGTGTTCAATGTTGAACTACCGGGTACAAGGTAAAAAATTTTAAGGTATGGTAAAGTGTAATGGTAAAAATGCAACAAAAAAATTTGAAAAAATATCCCGAGTGTTGATGTACTTAACAATCAAAAGTTTCTCTCCTTACCTGAAATATTAACGAGTTTTTTTCTTTTATTTTATTATGTTTCGTACAATTAAAAAATATATATTTTTTTTTTTGATCCTGGATTATTGAGTAATTATTATTAATTATGTTATGTTCAGATGCCATAATAAAATGAAAGAAAAGGAAAGGGGAAATATTTATTACAAATACATTCAAAATTTATTGTTAGAAAAAACATCGGAGACGCAAAAAAATAAAATAGTCGGTTTTTTGCGCCGCCCTAATATAAGAAAAATGTTTATATTCTACGGTTTTTTGATACGTACACTTCAAAAGAGAGCCATTTCAAAGTACTGGTGTGTCCCAAAAGAATTCTATAACCAGTCAGTAATTCTAGATATGAGCAGAGAGTAAATATAACGCTGAGTGATTCATCATCATTCATTGTTTGACGAGGCCAAGATGTACCACTTTCACAATCACTGTCTCTTGTGCGTTAAATCACGAAGCGTGCATGAAGAAGTGAAAGAGTTATCAATTCTAACGGTTGACAATGTCACGATTTCCGCAAGACGATAATGAGGAGCTGCACCGTAGAGAAAATGGTGTCAGCAGTGGGATACGGTAGTATACACGCACTGCATGAGACGGAGGTAGAGTGAAAAAGGATTCAGACGGTTAGGGGAGGACGAGGACCACAGCAAGTGAGCCTATACTCTATAGTGCTTAGCTATTAGGGGATACAAGGTGGTAAAAGAGAGTAGAGGGGGTTTCCCTCGGTTCATGGGTGTTGGAGTCCCGCCTCCTGGATTCTGGAGCGGAAAGAGAACCCGTATACAGGCGGGGTAAGCGGTGAGGCTGTATCGATGTCCGGGCACTACGTTCACTGTCAGCACACGACTATGCGCCGACGGCGTTGTGTAAACAACTGCCCTGGAAACGCGTTGGGTAGCCAGGCTGCTGCAATGGCTTCCGGCTCACGACATGGGATTTCAGAGAAGAGCGTAAAAGACTGTGTATATACCGATATACATATAACGATATACATATGTAGCCGATACATAAGTCTTAGTATAAGGGGGTGAAATGGAATAAGATAAATTTCATGGGTGCTGTATAGTACAAGGAAGGCTCATTAGAGTAAGTAACTCGAAACGTTTCATTCAACACTGAAGATCTGCACAAATTTTTTGTAACCAGGTTGGAAGACATTTGTTTTTCATGATTATACATTATGTCTTTGTATATCCATTCTATGCAATTATTGAGAAAGTTTTTCTTTTTTTATCTTCAATGAACATTATTCTATTCTTCTAGTCCTAACTATACTACAAAATGTTGTGCCATGACATATGAGTACCTAATTGCCGAAAGATACTGGTCAATTGCAGATAACGTTAATAAAGCTAATTGGGGCAAATTTTCATCAGCTCACAATCGCAAAACACTTGAAACTTGGGAAGTTTTTTTTCTGGCCAGGTAATTGATGTGCTTAAAATATTTCTAAACGTTCCTCGAAGTCCGGGTACTTCAAATGCTCACAGATCGCTAGTACGCCAATTCAACCAGCAATTCAAAACCTTCTGAGCCCATCAGTTCCTAATTGGCAGAACAACTGTTGCAGACATTATAATCGTAGTGATCGATAATTATCATTTTTTCGGCCAATTAATGAAATTCACCGATATTCTGCAATAACAAAGTTTCGTATTGGATTATAAATATTTTTTAACTGATTTTACATTGCCTTACTTCATATGCTCGAGTTCATACATGGCATATTCTCCTCAGAACTCGTGCATATTTCACGTTATGGTCACTAGTTTCGGATTCAATTTTGAATAATTGTGGTAATATGATTTTTCGGAAACTTACTACTTTCAGATAGTATTACTCTGTATCACGCGGTTAATCGTTGTGGGGAATGGTCCAGTTCGGATTCAACGGAAAATCGTCTATCATTGCAATTTTATCCGGCCATCGAAACGATTTTGCTCAATTCACTAATTTCTCAGTAGTACATGGAGCTACTAGGTGGAGAACTTGATACCACCGCTATGAACTTTTCGAGAAATAAAAAGTAGTTCCATACTGGTCACAACCCCGAGCTTATAGCCAGACAAAACAATATATAAACTTGGCATAAGCTCTACTTTATACCTGCACGTAAACAAAACTGGTTTTCGTAAGAATTATACGAAAATGATTGACACACCACCTTTTCACATGCTTCCTACCATTCGCACTAATGAACTGTGGTGAGAAGTCTTATCGTAACCGGATCGATAATGAATATTACCAGTTTGGTGAACCAAGTTATTTTACCAATTCAATGAGACTGCTGTATTCAATTAAAGAAAAAAAGTCGTTTCGTTGTTCCGACATGATCCATACAAACAAGATAGATACTATCGAAATGACAAAAGAAAAATTGTTTTATTTACCCAACAAAATCCGCTGACATAATAATAAATATAATGGTAAATTTCTCGTGACTTCTGACACATTCTAATCATTTTCGGTAGTTTCGACGAACGTATGCGGTGTCGATGCGTTTCTCAGGAGAAAGATATCCTACCTCAGCCGTCACGATACCCCTCTTCTTGCTGCCTTCCGATAGCACTCCCTGGCGCTGGATCTATAGGAAGTCTCGCTCGCCAGAGCTATTTGATATTTTTCTCGAGGGCCTTACATGATATGTCAATCTCTAGGAAATACACAATAGCTTCGCGCTGGACCACAAGGGTTTCGCCCACGATAAAGTTCGACAGGTTGGAACGCTGATCCGGGAGTTATCTTGACCAACCACGGCCGCGATAACAGTTTCCGAGAAAGTAGTTGTACAATACCAACTCCAGCTGATGAGTCATTAGGTGGGAGGGTGTGAATATGCCTTTGCATGACCCTGTGCGCCACCCTCATCTCAAATGTGCAGTCTTGTGAGACGGGAGGATTTTTCTGTGCTCCTCGCACATCCCTATACACCGTCAATCCAGTTCGTTGGGGGTGGTAGAATTCGCCTGGTTGACAGGAGACACTGACCTTGCCGCTTTCTTAGCGAATCGAAGGTTTGCACGCCGATCGAGACGTCCATAATGATTTTAGATGTCGTTCCCCCCTGATGAACGGTAGTTTCTGCAGTAATTCCCACGACGGCAGGAATCTCGTTGCGTATCGTGCTCGAGTTACGTAACTACAAAAATAAAACAGTGCATTAGTTAAAGCTAATAATTTTCCCAAAATTTGTCTTTTCCTGGAGACCTTGTCTGCGCTGCGCATTGCCGCATCTTCCGATTAAAATTCCCTTGTAACGGGGATTTACAAATCACCACGTTACAATATATATAATATATGAATGAAAAAAATATTCAACTTCAATAACAATATAACCAGATATAGAAACATATATAATTGTTTGTGTTATTATATACAAATATATGATTCATCATGTCAATCAGTATTTTCATTGATTTCCTCTTCGATTTCATTTACTTTTCATTGGTATCGTACTGAAAATGTATTATACATTCTCTTGCAATATATTCACAATTCAATTTTGTCTATTAGTAGAAAAAAGTATCGGGTTTAACAATAATGTGATTTAAAGAAAATATATTAAACAATGAATGGTGAAAATTTGATGTTTCAGGTACTTGAAATAGCTATCAACAGTATTTTACAAGATACACATTTAATCTTCGCGCTCGTTGAGACATTGCGACGTTGCCACGCTTCATGCCATACAAAGTCAGCTCCGGTATATGATTATCGGACAGTACAGTATTTAATTTAATTACTAGCAAATCACGTAGACGAAACAATTGAAATTTCACACAATTGCTTTTGAAGGAACGTTTTTTCAAGAAGATGACACCATTTTTCATTATTCTTATAAGCATGAAATGTGGTGTGTGGCTGGAGGTGTGGTTATCTGCCATAAGAGCCCAAGAGTACAACTTCAACAATTAAATACTCGGAATCTATGTAGACAAACCGTCCGAAATTTTGCATAGTCACGTAATCAATATCAAAGAATATTGTGTAAAATTTTGAGTCGTGTGTCATCATTTTTATATTGCTCACCAATCTCCTTAACCGCTGGTATATTCTATGCTAGATTCTCCCCTACTCTGTCGGTAAAGAAAACATCTGAATTGTTATCATCAACAGATAAGATTAGAATTCGCGGAAATACAATGTAATTGTTGTGGTGCTTCTGCGTCACAAGATCTTTCATATCTCCAATACCACACAAGCCATTCTATGTTAACTTTCCGATCTCTTTCAATCTTTTGGCAAAATAATAACAAAATTCCTACATATTTACAGCATTAGCCATGTTGAATTCCAAAATTGCAAGCTCAGAATCGATTCCAGTAACCGCACAAACTACTGAAAGAAACTCGGCTAGAAGCGAAATTTGAGGGGGTGATTTTTGTGATGAATACAACCTGAAACGAATGAGCTGCTCAATTGTTGCCTAGAAAGAGCTTTGTGATATCAAATAAGACGAATTGAAGCAAAATAGTGCGATCATGATGGAAATTTGGGTGCAAGTGTATAAGAGTAGATCACCCCTCAAGCGACGTTATTTCAAAAAACGCACAAACACCTTTTCCCTACTTTTCTCTACTCTTCCAAATGCAAGTAATTGCATTGAAATACGAACAATAGTTTTTCAGTTGAAAAAATTTGTATCTTTCAACCACTATAATTTTCGACCATTTAACCCCGTCGTGACCGGACAAAATGCATTTTTCATTATTCGCCATGAGAATTCTTTTCCAATGGGTTTTATCCAATTATCTCAACTGGAAATATGTGAAACTGCGAAACTACCGCTGGGGATGCCCATCTTTGGAGGTTGATTTCACCCCTTTAAACCGTTTATCCGCAGATGAAAAAAAAATACGTGTCGCTTAGATTTCGATGAAAAATAACATATCCTAAGATGAACGAAATCGGCGGGGGAGAGGGGGTGGGCACACCTCGGGCCCTTTCCTTCTTAGAGTTATTATGGATGACAATTTTCGATAGCTCAGTTTGGATATCTGTTAATTTGGTGACAGTGTTGTTAGTGGAGATGTGTCACATTTCTTTAATTAATCTTCTGTGCCAGTTGTTTTCAGTATCCATCACTTGGACATTATCGAAATCAAAGCTATGTGAGTTTGTGAAAAAAAGTGAAGCTAATGCCGACTTCTCCAGATCAAGGGGTTCGATATCATTTTTATGCCCATTCATTCGTTTTTTAAATGTTGTTACATTGAGCTATGTAGCACTTCGGGCAGTCCTTGCAATCGACTTTATACACCGTTTTGATCATATTTGGGGTGGAAGTTTCAGATTTGAATTTAGTGAAAGGGTTGTCAGTTGTGTTTGTGATTTTGTATGTTACGTAGGATATTTTTGATTCTTTGTGTCAAACTATTTGGAAATGGGATTGATCCTGTTATATTATTGATGTTATTTATGTCATGGCTATCCCAGTTTATGCTATCATAGGCTCCATGTATCCGCTGTTCTTTGATTTGTGGTATCAGATACTCAGGGTATCCGTTACTTTTTAATATATCATGTAAGTATGCATCTGTCAAATAGACCTATGGCTACACTTTTTTCATATTGGAGTGGGTGATACAAATTATAATTAATGTACCTACCTGACCACGTGTCCTTGCGATACCAATCAGTCATTATTACATTATTATCATTAATTACCATTGTGTCTAGGAATTGATTTTTTTTGTTTCGTCTCGAATTTCGTCTAATTTAAGTCTAGGATGAAAATGATCAAAAACATGTACAAAATCATTCAAGTGACTTTGTGGACACATGTTAGTATATTATTAACATATCTTTTAAAGAAGAGAAGTTTAAATGATAAGAATTTAATAACTTTTGGTTCTAGGTTTGCCATAATGTATTAGCAACCACTGGGCTAATGGGTAATCCTATGGCAACGCCCAAAATTTGTCCATAAGATTATTGGTTGTGGCTGAAAAACGTTGAATCTAAGCAGATCTCGGCAGCTTCTAAGAATCCCTTTTTTAGCTTTTGACGTATGTATTTTATAACCACCCAGTTTTTGGTAATTGCTTCTATGACTAGATTAGTTGGTATATTTGTGTAAAGCGATGCTACATCTAAAGACAAAACGCTATGATTTGATGATACGCTGATATCTTTGATGTCTTTTACGAATGACCACGAGTCTTTAACATAATATTTAGTCTTTCCTACCACGTTCGAAAGACTACTTGCGAGAAATTTCGATAGTTGTTATGTGAGAGGTTGATGTTTAAGACAATCGGCTTAAGTAGTACATTCTCTTTGTGTACCTTTGGTTTGAAATAGATCCTGGAAGTAAGTGAGTTGTGAGTTTCGACAGACTTAGCAGGTTCTATTGAGATATGACCTTTCTTTGATAAGACGTTGATCTGATCATTAACTCGTTTTTCTATTTTGCTTGTTAAATCTTTGCAAGGTATCTAGGTTTCGGTGTCATTTAAGATTTGTGATGATTTCTTTGATGGTATTGGATGTTTTTTCATAGCTAGTTATATCCGCATGATATTTTTCAATGCTTCGTTCAGATTGTTGCAGTCATGAAATTCTGATACTTGCGTGCCCAAGGTTTTGGAAAGTTTTTTCACCATTTGGTAGGCAACTGAAATTTGTGAGTTTAGCACAGTGCGTTGTAAGTGACGAAATGAACTAGTAAATTTCCTGTCTAAAGTGATTAAATTTGTTTAAATTGAACTTCAGGAAAGATGGAATTATTGATTGCATTTACGTAGGAAGATTTTTCTATTTCTGCTTTGGCCAATTTTTCCTTTGTTTTGCTTATTTTATTACTATTTACAGTGAATGCAAAGCTGAATTGATGAGTTTAACGACGTAGCACTGATATGTTGGATGTGACATCCAATAGTTAAACATCGATTGACCTTGTGGATGAATGTGAATTCGTGACCCTGAGGTTGATGAGTGAATTTTTTTTCGTAGGAAGGGGGTCAAAAATAACTCGGAATATAGTTATTGGCGTAACTAGTAGGCTAAGTTATTCATGATGTGTCAAGCGCAATGTTTTTAGCAAGAGTCGAAGGTGCGCAGGCACGAGCGCAGGCACGAGCGAAGCGGTACTGCGCACCGGAGACGAGTGCTCAAAACATTGCGCTGGACAGATTATGACTTAGCCTACACGTTGCGCCTATAATTTTATTCACCTCATGCGCGATTTTCACGTTTTATCAAAAGCCTAATAAGCGAAGTCTGAATGGTTGTTTAGCAACATGGTGGCAAAGAACTTATGGTATTGGGAATATGACAAAATTATTCAACGATACCTTTGAATGTTCGGTTTTGAGGTTAAGTGTTTATGAGTTAACTCCACATCAAAAACATTCGGCATATAATTTTGGCTACTCGACAGGTAACAACAGGGAGTGACAATTGCCCCGCGTTTCGTTAAGGCTCGAAAAACTATTACGTTATTTTTCATTACATCACAATGGTCGGTATTGTAGAAATATCATTGCGTTTTCACGAATAATTTGTTACCAGTCGGTAAACGGCCACTTAGGGTTCGGCTTGTACGCATGATAAAACGTGAATAGCGCGCATGAGTTGTATGAACAATTCTTTTACCATTCGACGTTATAACTGACACAACAGATTAATTAAAGAAATGTTAAAAATTTTCACGAACAACACTCAACAAAAGAACAGGTATCCAAGCTCTCAGTCACTTTCCGCGTATATTATCTGATCGATTTAAATTTAAATGTCATCGATCCTGTATCGTCGATATGTCGGCGTATTAAGAAAATTAAGAAAAAAAAAGGGAAACATCTTATGCGGGAAAGGACAGAGTGATCCCGGCGTACTGGGAACGCTGGTACAGAGCCGTGCTGTTGAGGGTTGCTTAGAAGCAATGATTTTTGTTTATAACAGATTTAGAAGGATTCTTTGAATATTCAAACACGGAACTGTTTGTCCTTTTCTGTATCTATTTATTTTCATATTTTACCAAGCAAATTCTGTTATTAGTTTACGTCAAAAAATTGTTTCCTTGTTCATATAAAATAGAGTTAAATAAATATTGTTCTTGAGTTGAGTTCTTGTTCTACACAATTTCTTTAAAGAAGAATGGATTCGCAAGGACCTTACAGATTTCAGCTCGACTCTCCGAAAGATATACAACATAACCTTAAATTAGCTATCGAAAATTGTCATCCGCATCAACTCTAAGTATCGCTGCATTTCCTCCTCGATCGCAGTACCGTTGACATTATGTGTATATCGAAACACCCGGTAGAGTCTCGCGCCAAGTATATTAAGAAAAAATTTTTTTTTTCTATGCACCACGCGAGTCTCGACCGAGTCTATATATACCCGAATGAGAGCTCTACAGCTTATACGGCAATTTATGATCTTTTACTTATTCCGTCTCACTATATACACGGAATTAAAATATTTATCGTAGGATGTGGCTGAGAAAATCTTTCATTTAAGCCATATTTCGATGAAATCAGTGAACAAAAAGCTGAGATATGATTATTCAACGTTTTAGAATACCCGTTTTTGTCTCGAATTTTTGTTCTCCATATCGTCCTTCTTCAGTCAGATCGGCTAGACCAAAAGCTAGGCGAACAAAAATTAGTAAAGAGTGGCCTTCGCTAGGCTACGTAGAAAGAAGAGACCTACCAAGTAAGAGCGCCAGTAGCTGGATGGCGCTTCGGTTAATGCTGACGTTGATCGCGTTGATCGAAGATATACAAAGAGATTCTGAGTAAACTTGAAACTCCTACGGTAGGCATTCGGTTTCCTCTGAAACTGGCAACGCTGTCGTATGACCATATCTACAGACGATGTAGCGGTAGCTGTCATGTCGTTGGGTTAGAATTAACTGTAGAGTGAGATATTTGAGGTTGATCGTAATATAGTTAATAAGACTACGAGAATCAATATTCATTCGTAAAGAAGTTGTAGTAAATTAGTGAATTGATCGCAGATGTCAATTTATGTTCGTTTACGACGTTATTTACAAGCTAGCAGTTCCTCGCTAACTGACTGACTCGTGGCATCACTATGACAACGACGGTCAGGAACACAGCGATGTAAATTTGGTTTAATGAGCAATCTACGAGACATCTCAGATGTAGCAGACAATACTCTAAATTTCTTTACAGCCGAAAATTTTGGAACCACAGTCTTGTGGAAATCTCACAGCCGATGCTGTAGCTATGGTCGCGTTGTCAGTTTCAGACAAAATCGAATTGCCTACTGTAGGAGTTACAAGTTTACTCAGAATCTTTTTGTATATTCTATTCGCTAGCATTGCGCAGATTTCGAACATACGATCGAAAATCAATTGCTCTTAAAAATCGAAAGAACTTTTTTCCAAGTGTGGCACGAGATTCGACCGGGTTGCCATCTACCACAAAGGCAATAGGGAGTGGAGGGATGATGTTTCCCATAGCTTCCCATATTAGAACGTAAATTGATGACAGGTTCCATAACTAAGAAACAATTGAACATTGCGGAACAACCATTTTGTAATGAAAAAAAATCCAAGCGGAATATTGTCATTTGACTCGAGAAATATTCGGCTTTCATATAATGTAACTGATATAGGTAATTAAAGGACTAAATGATCAGATAAAATGGTTTGTGATTGAAAAAGGATATTGTAAACCTCAAGGATCGTTTTTAAGAGACAGTGACAAAAGATTTTTCTCGGAAAAATATTATCATATTATTTCTAAATCTGGCTTGAAAATCGTACGAACATATTTGTGTTATTCTTTATTGCTTCGAAGAGCATATTGTGAGCCTTGCTGGTTATTTGCAGATAGATCCTCAAAAAATTCCGAAAGTTCTGACTAGAAGGCTAAAATGATTGGAAACACATCGTAGAAGTTCTTCAAACACACGAGACGGCGAAAGTTCACTGGGATTTATACCTTGTATACGAACAATGGCGTTGACATGGGACATCAGATAAAGAACACGAGTCCATGCTCAAGAAAGAAAATTTTTTTTGATGCTAAGTGTTAAAAAGATTCCTGGATGTTACTTTGACTCTTTCAATTTATAATTTGGCTTTTCGATAACACGGAAAAAAAATAAGTAGCAGCGACTAAAGTGGAAATTTTATAAGTTTCATTCAGTTATTGGCAAGATACGATCCTGTCTTAAAAGTATTGATGAATAAACCGAAAGATCAAATCAAATATATGAGTCCGAAAATACAAAATGAACTTATTGCTGTTCTAGCCAAAAAAAGTTGAGGATACACTTATGGCAGAAATAAAAGTTGCATCCTTCTATTCCATTATATTCGAAACTACCCAAGACATATCCAAAATAGACCAATTGTGTGAACTTTATCGTTACTGTGTCATTGAGAGAGATGAACATGGACTACCGAAAGAATTCGTTATAAAAGAATCATCTTGGGTTTTCATGCAGCTATAGATCAAACTGCTCTGACGATGTTGAACCAGATGATGAAATCTATTAATGACAAAAATATTCCACTGAACAAATGTCGTGGGCAAGAATATGATGCTGCTAATATACTATTGTGACGTTGAAAGTCACAAACCCCAAACCACGCGGGGAGATAAACGAGAATAGCGGAGTTTAGGCGAGGCCGATCGGCAGCGTGAACCGATCGGCACTCTAATTATAGAGACGTACCTTGAACCAGACGTATAGAAACTGTTGAAGAGAGAGCCCTTTTGATACCCATCGTTATTCACTGGAAGCTCAGTACTTACGATTAACCGTTCATAAAACAATCGCCATACACACCCACACACACTCACCCTTACACCGGACACCACCCTTGTAACTAGAAAGTAAGATTAAATAATAAACTGTTACATACATCGCACTCCACACGAGTCATTACTTCCCCACCCTATCTCCATAATTAGCTAACGGGTAGTTACTCGTTACACTATGTAGAGTACTTATGGTGAAGTGCAAAAAATTATAAAAGACATTGAGTCAAATGCGGTATACGTCTACTGTGCTGTTCATAACTTGAATCTAGTCGTTAACGAGGCAGTAAAAAATGTAGTCGAGATGAAAATTTTTTTGCTACAGTTCAGCATGTCTATCAGTTTTTTTCGGGAGTAGTATAAAAAGGTAGAATGTTTTAACAAGTTTTATTTCTGATGGAAATGATGTGTTTCCAGCTTCAGTAACATTGAAAAAACTTAATCCAACACGATGAGCAGAACGATATGATGCTGTTTTTGCGTTAAAAGTACGCTTTTTTGAAATTTAAAAGGCGCTCACAAGAACTGTCACAAGACAAAAGGAATGAAACTTCTTCGCTGGAAAAAGATATTGAAAACTATATTTTTTTTATGTTACTGGTTTCCACTGTAAAATTTGACAAACTATCGACGTAGCCTCTAAGGATCTCCAATCTGAAAATATTGAATTATCAGATACCTCAAGGCGTCTGAAGTCTGTCTTGAAGACTTTCAATCATAACGAAATGAATTGGACGATTTAAAAAGCAATGCTAATTGTATAGCAGGAAAATGGTGCATATACCCTGAATTTTCGAAGACTCGTTGGAGGAAAGTGACGCGACATTTTAATGAAATTTGCTTAGCCGAACGTCTGAAAAATGACGCCGCAAGTTTGTTTAGAGTGAACGTATTTTTTCGTGTATTAGATATCATCATAAATAAACTGAGATCTCCTGTATTGCGATTCTGGATCTTTTAACGCCCCGTTGTCAGGCGTTATCTCTGTATAAGTGAGTTATTGATGTATCGGAATTCCCATATTCTATGGTAAATCGTGAATTTTTTAAATAATTTGCAGCGTTTCGGAAGATAGCCGCTGCAATGATTCATAACAAATTAGGTAACTACTTTTTTTTTTTTTCATGTGTTACATAAGCGAACGTTCATACTTTTTAAATCGCATTCTAAGAATACGTGTCTATAATTCAATTAATGAAAAATAGATTCACTCGAACGAAATACAATGTTCTGCTCGTGAGTTTTTATATTGAATACAGTATTTTTTAGAATTATGAATACGTTTGTTTCAAGAAATCATAAGCAGATGAAAATCGTCATAAAAAATTTATTAAAAAAATATGAGGGCTTTTTGGAGTATGGAAAAGTTATATCAAAAATCGTGTACTAAATCGAGGAAGTTGAGGGTCAGAGACTTAGGTTAAGTTGTCGTGGAATACCGCATATATTTTTGTACATTTATATACTTCATAATTAATTTGATTTGAATAAAATACATAAAATCTTTAGAATACATTCAGTAAAAGAATCCGAAGGAAGTAGATTATAAAATAGATAAATAAATAAATAATGTGTGTAAGGAACAAATCCTATTCAAACTTTACTCGCGTAATAATATACCATATTGATAAAGCAAAACTTTTCATACGTTATAATCTACCATATCAAGAAGTTAAAACCTTCCACACGTCACAGACGAAATCAATCAAGTACGTAAATGAATACTATTTAAATTGATGCATGACGGCGCTAACGGCTTTAAACACGGTTGGCGGGAGCGTGCTACGCCGGGCGCTAGAACTATAGATAGTTAACGCCTAAACAATGTTAAGACGTTATAGGTACATCGTTCAAGCGACATCGCGTAGGCGCTCTTGGCAGTTTATAACACCCGATGTAGCGGTTGGCGCCAAACAAACTGTTAGCATCAATAATAAACTTAACACAGAATGTAGAGATGCCGCTAGAGTCGTCACGCACATACGCAAATCGGTACGGAATAGAGAATTCTCATTGGCCAAGAGCACTAGCCTTGCGAAAATATGTTGCAATTATGACTTGCTAGATAGCGACCCGTTGAAAATTATGTGGTTGCTATAGACTCGGCGAGGGTCGCTAACTTGAGCGTTTGCGCGGTCGTTAGCGGCGTTAAAAGATCCAGAATCGCACTGCTGGGTATGAATGAAATTGTTTCTAATTTCAGTGTGTTGAATCTTACCTCATTACAAAATCTAAGTGACTCAACTATTGAAAAAGGCTACAGAATTTGTAGATGAGTATAAAACGATATACCTGCATGAGAGATTGTTAGCTTCTGATCGAATTTTAAACAACAAATAATTAAAATTTCATCAATGAGGGAACTTGCAGTCTTCTTAATTATGAAACATCCCGCACAGCAAAACATGTCCTCAGCATGTCTACAGGATATCCTTAATGTCCTGTGCGAATATCTATCAGACATCCCAGGATATCCCAAGTTATACTTTGGATATAGCACGGATATCCAAAGTTTCCGCTTATGGATGTTTCAGGGATATCAACTATTTCTGATCAGTAATTTCTGGAGGATATACATTGGATACCCTACGGACTCGTGTCACATAAATACATATCCTTAAGATATCTCCCAGACATCTTTTCACAGATATCCAGACGATTACACATCAGGTACATACTATGGATATGTATTTATCTAAAACATATCCACAAGACAGCGCCTAGATATTCTTTAAGAGATATCCATGGGATTGGACATCAAATATACCGTGAGAATCAGGTGAAACCGAATGGTCCATCCGCTCAGGCGGCGAATATTTGATATTTTCATGGGGATAGCCACTCGTTGCACTGAATATCCCTAGAGTGATTTTGGCGCGCGGTCGATGAAACTCGGCAGATCGACCGCGCGCCAGGATCACCCTAGGGATTTTTCAGCGCAACGAGTGGTTAGCCCGCTAAAAATACCAAATATTCACCGTCTGGGCGGATGGACCATTCGGTTTCACCTGATTCTCACGGTATATTGCGGATATGTATTCATCCGAAACATAACCACAAGACATCTGCTAAAGATTTTTCAACAGATATCCATGGGATTGGACATGAAATATAGACTGTGGATATGTATTCATCTGAAACATATCTACAAGATCCCAGTAAACCAAAACGAATTGAGTGTGTTAAAAACGGGATTAACACGAATTAAAAAGACCGGTGTGTCAATTCTTTGGAATTGAAAAGAATTGCAAAAAATTGACAACTAGGTCTTTTTAATTCCATTTGATTCGTGTTAATTCCGTTTTCAACACACTCTATTCGTTTGGGTTCACTGCGATGTCTCCTAGAAATTTTGCTACAGATAATCAGATAATATCCAGTGGTACCGTCTAGTATTTATTCATGCTATTTGATGTATTCTTAAGATACATGGGTATGTGAAAAAAGTCTGGAGATACACTATGAACATTATGTATAGGGATATCGACGTGTATATTTCGTAGAGATTATTCAGACACTTCTATGTGATATATGACTCGAAATCTGAAGAATATCTGAGAGCTGAATAGGCATGTAACAATAATCATTTGTACTATAGAGGAGTACAAATGAATTACGCAAAAATTCGTGAAAAGTTTTTGGTAGCTTATAATCACTTCGAAACCTCTTTCAAGGTGGGGTCTGTTCACAATTTTGGAGCTTCATTTTTATATGTATGTATGTGTGTACGCTTATCTCCAAGAGATATTTCAGATTAGATATCCAAAGTGTAATAACTGCATGTCATCTCTGAAATATCTGAGCATCGATATCCAAAACCATATTATCTGAGCGCCCTCCCAGAGATATTTCAGATTAGATATCCAAAGTGTAATAACTGCATGTCATCTCTGAAATATCTGAGCATCGATATCCAAAACCGTATTATCTGAGCGCCCTCCCAGAGATATTTCAGATTAGATATCTAAAGTTGTAACGTGGGAAGAGGATAGACTGGGCTGTTTAAGTAAAACCTCGTAATTAACGTGTTGATGTTTTAATAAACTATGGAAAATTACAAAAGTTAATGCCTTTGGACAACGTGCTCGCTGAGTCCTTTTTCTATGCGAACTGAATGGCGTCTCTTGTTAATAGAAAAGGGGGGGGGCTGGTGCGTGCTGATGCAAGCGCAGAGGCCTTAGGCCCGGGTTAGTGGCGACACCTAGTGCCACTGTTATATCCTCCCCTTCTGGCTCTGAGATCGCCCCGATGAAGAGACAGGATTATTTTGTTTTGCGGGGTCGTCCACGTCCTTTTGGTGAACTTGCAACAGGGCCTGCGCTTTCTACCGAGGGTTCTGGCTGAACCTTCCGGGGTCTACCTCGTCTTCTAAGCGGTGCGACTGGGGTTTCTGTCTCTGGGCCATTGTAAGGGCTAAGAGACGATGAGTGGTATACGCCCATTGGCAGCCCCGGGTTTTCAGGGTTGGCGACCTCGTATGACACAGGAGACCTCTGGGTTAATATGACGTAAGGTCCATCTCGTTTGGGCATAAACTTTGCTGTTTTCTTCTTAGCGGCTTGACTGAGTGGGTGTAGGGTAACCCAGACTAGATCACCTGGTGAGTAGGAAGGGGCTGGCTTCCGGGCCTGATCAGCATACTCTTTACGCCGATCCTGCTGAGTCTCAACTCTCTCTCGTACTAACTTCATTGATTCCACAAATCTTTTTAGGTAAGGAGTAATTTCTGGGACGAAATTATCGTGCTCGATTACGGCCCGTAGGTCATGTGCGATGTCGTCGCAGGTGCGCAATTCTCTTCCGAATTGTGAATAGGCGGCGGAATATCCAGTAGTGTCACATAGTGCAGTGTTCATGGCGAATCTAATTGTGGGAAGTTTCTCCTTCCATGAGGTATGGTCTTCTCCGACCAGGATGGCAAGTCGAGGCTTCAGATCTCTATTTTTACGTTCCACGGGGTTCGCCTGTGGATGGTAGACGGGGGTCAATCTCTGTTGTACTCCAAGAAGGTGAAGCAATTGTTGCATCACGCTGCTCACGAACTGGGTTCCATTGTCGCTTATTATTCGTCTCGGTAAACCATATCGTAGGAACACCTCAGTTAAAAGGGTTAGAGCACACTCCTCGGCTGTGGCTCTTTCAAGCGCGAATAGCTCCACCCATTTTGTGGCGCAGTCCTCTATGATGTAGATCCACCTCTCTCCGGTATCTGTTGGCGGCAATGGTCCAAACAAATCAATTGCGATTGTTTCGAATCGTTGAGCGTAGGCTGGGGTTTGCAGTAGTCCCGCTGGTTTTTGATTGGAGGCCTTGTACCTTGAACATTCATTACACAGTTTTACATAGTCAGCAATATACTTGCGCATTCCAGTCCAGTAATAACGTGTTGCTATTCGATGGAACGTTCGCTCTGCTCCATAATGGGCAGCTGTGGGAGCATCGTGGTATTCCTGTAGGACTCTCTCACGTTTTTGTACTGGGACAACCAGCTGCGCGTCTTCGGCATCAGAGTCGGGGGAAAATCTGTACAGTACACCCTGATTCATGAGGTATCCACGCCCGGTCCACCTGGCGTAGTCAATGTCGTCCCTAGACGGACCCTCGAAGCAGTGGATGATTTTCAGTAGGTCAGGATCCTTCGTTTGCTCAGTCCGTAGTTCGTTGGGGCTCCGAGCGGGTAGGTCAACCACCACAGTGCATATCTCGCAAGTGTCGGTTTCATTCTCATGGCAGAACGGGCGTGAAAGCATGTCAGCGACCACATTCGCTTTTCCCGCTATGTACTCTATTCGGAGGTTATATGACTGTAGCTGGAGTGCCCATCGAGCCAATCTTCCAGAGGGTGACTTGAGTCCCATTAACCACTTCAGCGGTTGATGATCCGTGGCAACTGTTACCTCGGTCCCTTCGATATATCCACGAAATTTGGTTAAGGCCCAAAGTACTGCCAGTGCTTCACGTTCTGTTGTTGAATAGTTGCGTTCGGCCGGTGTCAACAAGCGGCTTGCATATTCCAGAGGGTGCTCAGTATCGGCTTCGCCTTGCAGTAAGATTGCACCGAGTGCATAATTGCTAGCGTCAGTACGAACAGTATAGGGTTTGCCTACTTCGTTTTGTTTTAGTACTGGAGCAGTCGTGAGAAGTTTCTTTAGCTGGATAAACGCCTGCTGTTCTGGCTCTTCCCATCTCCACTCCGCATTTTTCTTGGTGAGATCACTCAGCGGACGAGCAACCTCGGCGAAGTTAGGTACAAACCTTCTGTACCAGGAGCAAGTCTGCAAGAACGAAAGAACTTGTTTCACATTCCTTGGTTGTGGTAATTTGTCAATTGCGGCAGTCTTTTCGGAGTCCACCTCTAGTCCGGAACTTGTGATCCAGTGCCCTAGGTACTTGACACGATCACATGCGAAGTTACACTTCTGACGGTTGGCTTGGAGATTAAAATGTGCGAGTCTTTCGAATACAGCTTCTAAATTGGCGACGTGCTCGTCGAAGGTGGGTGATAGAATAATGATATCATCCAAATATGCAAGAATGATGATGTTATGCAATCCCGCACGAAACCGATCGATTAACCTCTGAAAGGTAGCCGGTGCGTTGCGGAGCCCGAACGGCATTCTTAGGAATCGGTACGTCCCAAAGGGAGTAACAAACGCGGTTTTATCCCGATCCGGCGGGTGTACATTAACCTGGTAATAACCGGCGCGAAGATCGATGGTTGTCATGTACTTTGTGCGTTTTGCCACGTGTAGCAGATCGTCCATTCGCGGTAATGGATAACTGTCCGGAGTAGTGTTCTCATTTAAACGTCTATAGTCAATGCACAACCGCACTCCGTTATTAGGTTTCGGCACTAACACCACCGGAGCACCATAAGGCGATTCACACTCTTCGATAACGCCATCTTCCAGCAATCGGTCCAACTCTGCTTTGAGTAGTTCTTTTTTCGCAGGAGGCAGGCGGTACGGTGGCACTGAAACAGGTAGGTGTTGTCCAGTGTCGATGTGATGTTCGATGAAGGGGGTGGGGTCTCCCCTTAGTTGGAAGATACTCTTGTTCTCTTTTAATAAAGTGTTGATACGCTCTCGTTCCGTCGCCGTCAGTTGAGTTCCTTCGTTTTCTCGTAAGGCAATTGAGTCGGCAACTGAGGCTTCCGCACATGTCTCTTGCACCATGCGTTTGGGGTCAGCAGCGAAGCAATACTCACGGTTGGGTTGATCTTCAAAGAACCAGCTGCAGTTCTTGACGTTGATGATTATACCTGCTGCTCGTAAGAAGTCTCGGCCGAGTAGCGTACGGTTCCCTTTTGATTCTGGTAGCATCAGTAGTTCCGTGTTTACCATTCTACCCTCGATTCCAATAGATAGGGTGGTGGTTAGAGCATCGACGTCTTTGGTGCTACCATCTGCAAGGACGATCCCGAGCCTTTTCTTCTCGAAGGGGGTACCAAGGTCTACTAGCATCTGATAGAGGGATTCTCCTGCGATGGACATGCCAGCACCCGTGTCAGCACACGCCACTCCGCTTATACCACCGATAGTGATCCTTAGTATGGCATTTTCCTCGGGTGAGGTTTCACCGGAATCTGTTAGTGAGTAAAAATGAGCAACGCTGCAGTTCTCTGGAGGCCCCTTGTCAGGTGCTTTAGGAGGATTGCACGTTGGACACTTTGATCGTATGTAACCTGGAGCATTACATCCGTAACATCTCAGCTTTGTCTCATTTGTTTTTTCTGTTGTTTCCGCAGATTTCTTTGGTTCTTCCGCTTTCGCAGCTTCCTGTTTCTGCCGGTTTCGACAGTTGGCAATTTCATGGCCGAAATAACCGCAGTGCGCACAACGTGGACGGGTTTTCTTTGCTGTGGTTGACGGTTCATTATCTTTCTTGGGCTGTGATGCTACGTCGTCTTCCTGCAGTGAATCTTCGATGCTTCTCGCACTTTTAAGCAATCCCTCGAAGTTTCTGATATCATCGCGAGGCAAGCGCGTGCGAATCCTCTTGTTGAGTTGCCCATAGATCATATCTATTTGGACGATTTCACTCACTTCATACGGTAGCTGGGCGATCAACGCGCGGACACGGCACACAAATATTTCCGTCAGTTCGTTTCCCGACTGTTCTGTTTGGAATAACTCGCGAAAAACACGAAAAGCTGGTTTCTTTGCACCGAACGCGTTCCGTAGAGCTGTTATGGCGTTCTGCCATGTTTTTGTTCTAGCTTTTATGCCCTGCCACCAGGTGGCTGCTAGGCCGGTAAACAGCATCGGTAACCCGCGTAACGCATTTTCAGCCGTTACGTTCGTACAACTTTTATAGGTCTCTACTGCGTCGATAAATGCTGCGACGTCACTCTTTTTGTCTCCGTCGAAACGGGTTGTGCACTTAGCGAAATTTCCCGAATGTTCTGTTGGGTTCACACTTGTCGGTGTAATACTCCTAAGTTGTTCTAACATTTGTTGGTTGTACGTAGATTGAGAGTCACGCAATACCCCCAACAACGTTTGAAACTGATTCACGGACATACTAATGTTCGGGTCGTCCGGCATTTTCACGATCTATTCTTAATCACAACGATACCTAAGTCTTTTAAGCACTATTTTAGCTGGTTTCTTATTGTCTGAGATGTCGGAAAAGCGCGACGCAGAACACTCGAAACTAATAGGGTAGACTTCGTTGAATTAGCACCGCGCACGTGGGAGATTTTTCGCACAATGGCGATCACACTTTTCAGGGCACGTTGTAAAACCTTTCCTCTTTTTTTTTTTTGGGGCCGCACGTTGGGCTGCCAGTTTGTAACGTGGGAAGAGGATAGACTGGGCTGTTTAAGTAAAACCTCGTAATTAACGTGTTGATGTTTTAATAAACTATGGAAAATTACAAAAGTTAATGCCTTTGGACAACGTGCTCGCTGAGTCCTTTTTCTATGCGAACTGAATGGCGTCTCTTGTTAATAGAAAAGGGGGGGGGGGGCTGGTGCGTGCTGATGCAAGCGCAGAGGCCTTAGGCCCGGGTTAGTGGCGACACCTAGTGCCACTGTTATAAAGTGTATTAACTGCATGTCATCTCTGAAATATCTGAGCATCGATATCCAAAACCGTATCATCTGAGCGCCTTCTCAGAGATATTTCAGATTAGATATCCAAAGTGTAATAACTCCATGTTATCTCTGTAACATCTAAGCATCGATATCCAACACCGTATCATCTGAGCGCCTTCTCAGAGATATTTCAGATTAGATATCCAAAGTGTCATAACTTTATGACATCCTCGAATATATGAGCATCGATATCCAAAACCTTATTATCTTAGCGCCCCGCAATACTAGCAAATAGCAATCTCAATTGGACATTTTTTTTCTATTCTTTCCTTAAAGGTTGGCGCGGAAATGCTTGCATCATTGGATTCAGCACGTCGAAAACCAGAAGAAATAGTACCAAAACACAAAGATATATCGGTAAATGTGGTTAATATTTTTTTAATTTTAGACATTAATTTTTTATTTTCGTTAATTATTATGTACGTTTGGCGTGTTTGATTCTGACCGATATGAAATTGACACCACAGTTTTCTGTCTCCTTTCATCCTTCATGGCTACATAGAGAAGGAAAGAGACAGAAGACTATGGGGCCAACTTCATACCGGTCAGAATCAAACACGCTTTACAAGAGTTTGCTGAAAAACAGGAAATCTAAATAAAAAGAAGATCTGGAGAGAAAAACATGAAAAAAAATCCGGTATCATTTTGTCACTGACAATTGTTTTATACGGATCGAGTTGTCATGAGCATGTTGAGTGGTATACATGATTTTTATCTCTCGATTACATTTATTAACTTTTACTAATATATTATATTTCATCATATACTAATTGATTCTGAAAACTACTGAGCAGCATTCAGACACCTTAGACTAGAATAAGTTAATTGCACGAGCAGAGTTCGAGAACACAGTATAGGCACTTAAAAATAATTGTCTTATGGATGACTATTCCTAAACAGGTACACGCTAGCCTGTAAGGCGTACAACGAATGATGAATGTTACCGTCATTTTCTTTTCCTCTTCGATCGACTTGGATACCTCTTTTGAGGTACTTTATCCATCTAACTTAAAACTAGATATAGAGTAGGAAAACTTAAATTGAAAATAATAGTAAAACAGGAACTGGATACCTCTTTTGAGGTGCTTTATCCATCCAAATCAAAACTAGATATGGGGTTAAATTGAAAATCACAAAAGTAAAATAGGAACTGGATACCTCTTTTGAGGTGCTTTATCCATCTAACTCAAAACTAGATACCGAGTACGAAAAATCAAATTGAAAATCACAAAAGTAAAATAGGAACTGGGTACCTCTCCGGAGGTGCTTTATCTATCCAACTTAAAACTAGTTTGAACAAAAAATAAAAAGTGAAAAACGTGGGAAGATTCAACTGTTTTCTGCCTCATGTACGTTCTCGTTAGTTTCCTTATCAATAGCATCAGCGGCTTGCCTGCAAAATATTATAATAAATAATTGATTTTGCAACTTTGAACCGTAAGTAATTTAACCGTGTTGATTATATGACCCATGTAATGGTGTTACTTTGTTTTTGACTGTGTACGAGCTGGAGCGTGGCGAAGCCAATCTTTCATATGATTCTCAATTTCTTTATCGGATACTGTATTATAGTTCCGTTTTCTTATTGTTTCTGGAAACAGACCATTACATTCATTGATATATCTAATAATAGACTAAATTTACGCAATACTTAGAATATCGATCATTTATAGCAGCATTAACTATTATACTTACTGAATATAATATCTCTCAAAGTGAGTTTTGAAAAAGTTTCTTTCCCCTCGAGTCCCAGCCAATTATATTGAGCAGCTAATTCATCTGCAAAGATTAGACGAAGGAGTCTAACCACACATTCCTTTGCACTACTTCCACCAACAAGCTGCAATTGGGCTATCTGAAAAGTAATATCAGTCTAACATCAATTCGCTCACAGCGGCGGACATCGTCATGGCATTATAAGATGTATGTCATTGTACATATCATTATCGTATTGAATTCCTCATTTATAAATTGGCAACAACCTGTCATCACATGTAATAATTCACAGGGAGCAGAAAATGAATCTGAAGCCCTTGTGAAATAGGAACTGGATACCTCTTTTGAGGTGCTTTATCCATCTAACTTAAAACTAGATATAGAGTAGGAAAACTTAAATTGAAAATAATAGTAAAACAGGAACTGGATACCTCGTTTGAGGTGCTTTATCCATCCAAATCAAAACTAGATATGGAGTTAAATTGAAAATCACAAAAGTAAAATAGGAACTGGATACCACCTTGATGCCACCTTGTGACATCACTTACCAACTTCTCGGCATAAGATTTTTCCTTCAACTTTGACTCGATGATCTGTATATCTGCTTTTCTTTGTAAAGGAAAGCACGCTAGCGAAGAATCCGCTCGTGTTTCTTGTTGTGATTCTTTGTCCATTTCGTGTCCTGTGCTGGATGATTTGCACGAGCATTGCATGTTTCGGATATCTTCCTCCAAATTCGCATTTCGTTCAGCCATACTCATAATCACTTCCTCAAGGATCTGCAAGGTCCGATACACGTATTTTTCGAATCCTGAAATTCAAATAACACGCGATCAGTTGATGCCACATCAATGTGATGATGACGAAATTGAAATTTGTACTGTAGACATAGAGCCCAACTTCTGCGATCATACCTGACGAAGGCTTCCAAGTAATGTCAGGCCCATCTATAATTTAGACCGATGGACTGTCTTTAGTGAAATTCACTGATTGTTCCTTAGGTACAGAGTTTTCGGTGTTGGATATTTGAGGGTCCGGAAAAGTGGTTTGTGTTACATCATCTACGATACTGTCTCTTGCTTGTGATGCACTCTTACCAGCTGATGATTTTTTACGCCTTAAGCCTGTCTGCGCCATGCTTTCCAAATCCGAAGTTGGACTCGGCAGCTGAATGTTTCGATTGGGTTCATCTATCCATAAGCAAAATTAAACAAAATTGTTTCAATGACCCAATTTTGGAGAGTATAAATTATGACTTTATAAAATAATGGGCTAACTTCATGTAATACCTAATGACTTGTCTGTGTTGGATTGCTGAGAGGTAGGAATAGAAAACCTTGCGTCCTTGTATGTAGCAGGTTTTCGCTGTGGGTTTGAGCCTCTATCAGAAGCATCAACTTCAGAGTTTATATCAGATGTGTCTTCGGCTTGTTTGCACTTTTCTCGGGCACGCTTCAAGGTATCTGCAATGTGACAATATTTTTTCTGATATTATCTATTCTAGAACTACAGTCAGACCCCGCATATATCAACTTTACTTATATAACCATTACACCTGGTTCTGACATTGTAAACATGGCGCGGTTGGAATTGTATTCAAAGTTTGCGTGCGCGCACCCCACCGTGCAGAATACTCGCGCACTCCGCTCACAATTCGAAAAGAGTAGGGCCCCCTCACTTCGTAAAATAAGTGAAGCAGCTCGGTCCCAACGACTTTATATACGCGGGGTCCGATTGTATCTCAATGAAATGGAAACAGCTTTCCGAAGCTTAAAATATTTATCCTTATTATATCTTATAAAATTATAGGTAAAACTGAAAGCTGTAGAGTAACCTAGTCTTTCTAATGCGCCTCAATTCTAAAAGAATTTTTCTTCACAGCTAAGTACAAACCGCAAATCAACTCGCTCTTTGAGATATATCAGGAGACCTCACATGTTAAGTCATACAAATATGCCATATAACTCATAATTGAAACCTTCGTCAATTTTAAGATAATATATATTATCTTATCAAATTGAAGAATAATAGTTCCCTTACTATATTGTGTACCCAAGACTCTGATGTTGCATTTCAGCCAATCTTTTTCAGGTGGAGATTCTTTCTTTATTAATTTCCTCAATTCCTCGGTACCTTTACTGGGACCTGGCCAGTAGCACAGGTAGTCATTTATAATCCAAATACAAGGCACGACCTCCACAGTATTCTCAACGGTGGAGTGAACCACGGACCACATTCTTTTGTGTTCTGTAGAAGCTGAAAGAATGAGATGTCAACTTATAAAGTTACATTGATCATTATAACATGCAGCATCCAAACTCACATATTTTGTTTATTCGTTGCTATTTTTACTAATAATTAAACTTAATTCTTCTAATTGTTGGATAAAATTTGATTTCTCAGTGAGCTCTGGCATGGAGTAGTGGAAATACGACTGTGCTCATCTTGCACGATAATGGCACGTACTTCGTATTTACATCTTCAATACGGAAGGTCGTCAGACTAGAAAGTCGTTGTACCTTGTATATGCCTATGAGAGAGCTTGCACAGGGCTCGGTGTGAATATCACATGCATCTACATATTTTCTGCCTACGATTGCCATTGATTTAAGAGTTTTTGAATGAACTATATTCTCAATTCTCACAATACTTCCATCAACCAAACCACAAGTTGAGTCGGGGTGTTTTGTGCTGAGTATAAAGTTTTTGAAAATTGCTGTCTCGTATTGCTGATGATATGTAGTACAGTCATCTGTTATTGGCCCATGCATATGCGGATATTGATATTGTGGATACCGCTCCTTACTCATTGTTGTTTGACTCTCAGAATTAACCATTTCGCTGTGCCTTCTTACAATCTGTTGCAGTGGCTTGTCTGCTTTCCGTACCAATCGTTTGAGAGTCTGCATGTAACTTTCAAATCTGAACGCACTACATGATTCCAAACTCCCGTATTTTTCCAAATCATCTGCCAGGTGGATTAGGCCGTGAATGTTGTGTGACATTAAATGTTTACCGTATAATGTTCTAAAATTACTTACAAAATATATCAGAAGCTCTGTCGCATAATCACTGTAGATAGAACAGTTTTTGGGACTTAGCAAAATTGTCAGAGCAACGTGCAGACTCAAAAACAATTGTACGATGCGCGGATCCAACAGTGTGCATTGTAATAAACACACGGGTCCTGTATATAAAAGAAACTGACGCAGTTCTGTGGCCTTCCACCTTGCAACTTCGTGGATACTTCGTGGGCGTCGTGCAAACTCTCGTGGAACTTGGAGTCTTAAGCCTACTAGAATACTTGATATCAAATTTGTTATTAAACTCTGCAATCTATAAGGCAGTTTTCCATAAAGCCAAATCTTAATCACTTTTCGGACTACTCCTAAGAGTACTAGATGCATGTAGTCTAATGGGAATGAGTACACCATATTCAAACAAAGGGATATTAGTGAGCACACTTGTTCCCAAATGATGTTGTTTTTGGGTTTGAGAGATAAAACTGTCATGAGTTCTTTTGCTGCTATTCATTTTAGTAAAGTAAACACGCCCTTGAACCCACTTTCCCTTCTGGGTGCACCTTGTACAAGAATAAAATCCACTATGTCCCTTTGTTTGCATAATAAAGGATTTTGCCGGTGCGTCACAAGTTTTTCTCACAATTTCTACTGGAATAGTTTTTCTTGGGCTCACTTCCAATCCGTTCAAAATAAGTAACGAAGCTTCTTCCACAAAATCCTTGAGAAATTCGTTAGAATCTTTTGGCTTCTCATATCCGTGATAAATGCCTATGGGAAATACTTTGGATTTTTTTATAGGTACCAAGTGGCAAAGTATTAGCCACAGCTGACTTGATGAACTTTTAGTTAATGGTAAACCATCTACTCCTATTAATAGTTTGATACGTGATGGCACCCTTCGAAGCGCTTTGATTGCATTGAGACATCCAACTTGTAAACCAAAATGGTGGTACTTTCCCCGTGCAATATCTTTAAAGTGATTTGTAGAAGTTGGAGTCTTCATCAGGGTACGAGCATCTTTTGGCAATGAAGCAAGTGCAGGATGACACCTCAACAAATGTAAAAGTTTCGTCAGACTAGAAAGCGTCGTGCTGTTTTCTTGAGCCCATGCAATAAGCCCAGATCTGATATCAACTACTGAAAAAGGATGATCCGATATTTCAGTTTCGTTAGTCTCTGATTGCGAGTAAGTTTCGTATGAACACTCTGTAAAAATGTCAGTTTCCGTTAATTGCCTTACTTGGCCCTGCTCATTTGAAATAGTATCGTCTGTAGGCTGCCCTAAAATACCACGCTCCTCCGCTATATCGTGAGAGACGTTGCGATCATCGTACAAGAATGAATGTAGCAAGGGTGTCTCTTCTTCTTGTGATACTGAGACTTGTGGTATTACATCTGGGGTGTTGACGGGAAGTGAATTCTTTTCAGACCCATGCTGATTCTCAGGTGCCATTATCTCACAGTTGATAAGATCACTATTCGATGCTCTGGTAATGGCTATGTTCATAGTCTGACGCAACCTTTTATTTTGACCTTGTCAAGTAAGAAGATGGAAGGATTTTCTCTTCGTGGTGTGTGACATATTATTGCAGCTGTAATTATTTGGAAAAATAAATTCCTTGAATTCATAAAACAATCATTACATACTGTGCGAAATGATATCGAATTTTTTCCATCAACGATCCCATATTTGAGAATTTAACTTTATTAGCGAATGCGGTATGCGAAGCATGTGTACCATTTAATTTAATTTTATTTGAATTATAATAATTTTAACGAAAACAGGTCTTCTTGAAATAAATAATTTAGAGTCTGATCTGCTCTATGAATTAATTTTTTGTTTTGGTGTTATTGTTTCACACTACTGTAGTAGGAACTAAATATCAATTAACATCGTATCGCTTCATATAATCACATTGCATTACTTGATGTATTTTTTTATCACGGCCTCAAAGAACTGTGAACTCCAAGGCAAGATAAAGTTTGTCAATATCAATATCAATATGCAGTAAGTGCTCGCCGTCATCATCAGAGAAAATTTAATTCACTTAGAACGAGACTATATACAATTGTAGTCAGGCAATTGAAATCTTGTTGATTTATCGGAAATGCAATCTTGGATGAGAGAATTTGGAATAGACTATACTGGCAGGAGAATGTAAAATAAATCGAAATGGATTTAATTTACTTTCGTGTTCTAATAGCATATTTAGAATCAAATTATTGATTAGATTATTTCAAATGACAGATTTAAAATTAAATCATCAACTATATTATTCTGAATAGTATATTTAAATTTGATTTATTCATTAGATTATTATAAATTATTTATTGAAACTAAATTTAAATGGATAATGTAATCATTTCACAATCGACCAATTTTTTTTAAATGATGAATTAAAATTTTTTCGAACAAAAAAGTTGCAACCCTGCTACGGATTGTCAAAGTTAATTTTTTTTTGGCGTTTTTCTTCGATTTCAAGAAATTTGTTTGAGAAAATGCAAAGAAATTAAAATTAGAATGGTTCCTAGACCCATGTAATGCAATCACGAATCCAATCGAAAGGGGTCATGATTTTTCGATCTCCGAGTGGCGTGTAGTACTTGAGATGCTATGGTACACGCGCGAAACCCTATCATAAGTACGAGAGAGATAGCGCCACAGGCCTACCGCGAGAGCGAGAAAGAACGACCGTCGACGTACACATTTTCTTCGGTCTGTCTCTCTCGCTCCCGTGGTAAGGCATATGGCACTATCTCTCTTGTACTCATGACAGGGTCTCGCGCGTATTATAGCATCTCAAATGAATTAAAAAAATCCAATAAATGAAACTCGCGCCGTATAAACAATGCCTATGATTCATCTACATAAATTTATACCAAGTTTAATTCTACCGTGAATCGAAAAAGCGTTACACACGGGATACAATACAACGAAAGTGCTCACCATTATTTAGTATACTTCACAGATTTCTATACAACAACCTAGCTGTTTTATAAAAGTAAGAAATATTGCCAACTATTAAGCCTGCCCCTGTCTTGAACATACGATTTCTGGGCAAAACTTCTCTTACCGTACGAAGTCACGAACATTGTGACACCATGTGGCACGAGCTTGCTACATGTGGCTAGCCGTTTGAACTATAAACTTAATATACATCTAAAAATCATAAAAATTTCGTATTATAAAAGTAATTGTAGTACTTACTGAATAATACGATAAACAAAGTCCTCTTGATAGTTCTTCCCACAGCTCGTATTCCATACGTATCACGTATACACAAATCCACGATGAAAGACAATGCAAAATGCGTGTTACACTGCACTGAACTGAACCCTGCTACAGTTGCGCTTCGCAAGCGATTTCACAATCGCATGGCGACGCATTCAACCAATGAAACTTCGAAAAATTTTTTGTCCAATAAGATGCATGGAAACGGAAATTTATACACATGTGTCGCTCGTTTCGATTTTCTCGAAATGCGCTTAGAACGCTGATAGCGCTTTATTGCAATTGTTTAGCGTAAATATATTATGATGTAAAATAATAATGTATAGTAGAGTACCAAGCGTGTTTGATTCTGACCGGTATGAAGTTGGCCCCAAAGTCTTGTCTCTTTCTTTTCCTATGTAGCAACGGAGGATGGAAGAAGTCAGAAGACTGTGGTGCCAACTTCATACCGGTCAGAATCAAACACGCCAAACGTACATAATAATTAACGAAAATAAAAAATTAATCTCTAAAATTAAAAAAATATTAACCACATTTACCGATATATCTTTGTGTTTTGGTACTATTTCTTCTGGTTTTCGACGTGCTGAATCCAATGATGCAAGCATTTCCGCGCCAATCTTTAAGGAAAGAATAGAAAAAAAATGTCCAATTGAGATTGCTATTTGCTAGTATTGCGGGGCGCTAAGATGATAAGGTTTTGGATATCGATGCTCATATATTCGAGGATGTCATAAAGTTATGACACTTTGGATATCTAATCTGAAATATCTCTGAGAAGGCGCTCAGATGATACGGTGTTGGATATCGATGCTTAGATGTTACAGAGATAACATGGAGTTATTACACTTTGGATATCTAATCTGAAATATCTCTGAGAAGGCGCTCAGATGATACGGTTTTGGATATCGATGCTCAGATATTTCAGAGATGACATGCAGTTAATACACTTTAGATATCTAATCTGAAATATCTCTGGGAGGGCGTTCAGATAATACGGTTTTGGATATCGATGCTCAGATATTTCAGAGATGACATGCAGTTATTACACTTTGGATATCTAATCTGAAATATCTCTGGGAGGGCGCTCAGATAATATGGTTTTGGATATCGATGCTCAGATATTTCAGAGATGACATGCAGTTATTACACTTTGGATATCTAATCTGAAATATCTCTGGGAGGGCGCTCAGATAATATGGTTTTGGATATCGATGCTCAGATATTTCAGAGATGACATGCAGTTATTACACTTTGGATATCTAATCTGAAATATCTCTTGGAGATCGTTGAGGTATATTTTTCTAGACATCTATTATTGGATTGTACCGGGTTATCCATAATATATAGTAGAATGGATCTTGTCAATTAGATATCTCTACGAGATTTATGCGATGTCCATTATTGGTTTAACCGATTTTGGATATTTGGGACATGATTTGGATATCCCCTGGACATGTTTTGCTGTGCGGAATCATTCTTCATCTTAAAGCTTTCCTGAAATCTGTACTGCCTTCATGTTAATTTCAACTATTCCCGTCATCACGGCTAGTGCCGAACGTTCACCCTCAGAATTGTTATTGATACAAGACTATTTGACGAGTACCCTGGACATGTCAATTGAACAGTCTTTAGCTCGGAAGTTGAACTTTGAGGAAGTCATTGACAATTTTACGGAAATTGAAGCGCGACAGAAAGAATTTCGAATTATGTTATATTCTAAAAAAGATATTTTATCAGGCAAATTCAAGTCACGTCTAGTATTTCTAATTTTCATTAATTACGTTGATGTTGGTTGGTTGTATGCTATCATATTCATAAAATTATTCTGATATTTTATTTTACTGCATTTTTTGATTATATCACTAAAGTATGACATTTATATTGTAAAATGTATGTGTTCACTGTGGTTGCGATGGAGCTTTGCTCCTCAGTCAACGAAATAAATATATAAATAAAATGTGCAAAGCTTGTTCATTGCAGTAAACGTGGGTTTTATTAAATACATCTCATTAACGACTGAAAAATTCAGCGAGGAGTTTAATTTTATATGCTAGAGGGCCCCAGCCTGAAAATTTGCCGGGGGTCTGAAATATACATTACGCCACTGACAATGAGAAGCGATATCGAGTAATGTAACGATCCTGTAAAACATGTATGCGGCTGTAACAGACTTATGAAGTTATATAATTGTGAGTATAACTTCAATTATCACACATAATCTTCATGTCAAAGATAGATGTAAGTTGGAAAATATATCAAAAGTTTCTCTCGAAAAAGCCGAATAAGTTGAATAATGATCGAACCCAGGAAAAAAGAATATTTTCGATCTTCAGTTGTTTTGTGTACACTTCATTATTTCGTTTGAACTATAATTATTCTGTTATGATAGAAGATTTCTTTGGGTTCTTTCCACGTTTTAACACTTAGCAGGAGTAACCCGAATGGTATGTTGGTGAAATGAATATAAGTGTGGGTGAATCACTATGAAAGGTATCTGATAGAGCTAAGTTAAGTTTATTAATACAGACTCATCAATTATTAAATTAGTTCGTTTGGTATTGTACAAGTGGAAGTTCGTGAGCAATGGTTCAAACGTTTGAACGATGTTATATAATTGTGTATTGTCTAAGAGTCGCAGGATAGGCCTCTTTGAGCTTCGGAGTTCCCAATCAATTGCCTGCGAGTCTAGTAGAAAAATGTTTTATGTCTCCCATTAACCCTTAGGCATAGGCTTTTTTATGCAAGGATGCTGTTTAGTGGGTAAGTAGGTAGGGTAGAGGTTCTTCGAATGTAAGGTTAGAACTTCTTTTGAACAGGAGTCGTGGGATAGGATGCATGCAGGATATTATGTTTGGATGTATACCAATATCGAGTATTGGAAGTGAAAGATATGGAGCACGTACCAATGTAATGTTATGCAGCTTTTGTTTTAATCATTACATTTACGAAAGTAATTGACTATTTTTGCAACACATAGATACATTCTTAAGTTTTGACAAAAATTGAGAAAAATGATAAAGAATTGAAAATGCTCCCATTTTTTAGACCTTATGAATTTTTGCTGATTGATAATCAAACCTAATTCTTCAAGAAATAAATGTATTGTTTTCTATATGCAATGATCAACTGGAAAGGCCGTAGCCGGGTAAGAAGGGGGGAGCGGCCCCCGCACGGATTGAACTGAAATTTTGGCAATAAGTTACCTCTGATGCGTAACGAATTCACTCCAAATTTTAACCTTGTAGCTACACTGGAAGGGAAAATAAAAATGCAAGTAGCATTTTTAGATGTTTCCGCTTTTCTCCGGATAAAAAGGACTGATTTTCCTGGAAAAAATATATGTCGGAAATATACTTAAGACAACCCATAGAAAATACCGAGAACCGTATTCGGCCAACGGAGCCACGTAAAAAAAATTATTTTATTTTTCATGAATTTTTTTCGGTGACTTTTACACGAGATACAATTATCATATTGTTTTCGTAGCGCAATTCAACGTCCTTCTATAACACCTATTTTCTTTAATTCGATCAAAGAGATATAGAGCATAGTTAGAAAAAATGAAATCTTATTCGACTTCGTATTTTATTCAGAATTAAGTGGGGTTTCCTAAAAATAACGTCATATCTCTAATTAATTCTCAGTACTGCATCATGAGCATCGTTGAATGATGGATAGTTTCCCTGCCATACTCAATCATCGTCGCTATCGTCATTAATGATGCTAGTTATATTTTTTTTTTTTTCTGAAAAATTCACTGAGAATCGCAGTTGGTCGTGGAATTTTGGATAAATATCTCCCATGTACTAGGTAATATGTGATTGCAGCTATATGAGAACTGCAGGGGACGGTCCTTTTTCCATTAGCGCATTCACAAAAATGTCTTGTAATCTTCTCTGCCGATGCTGTGAGGAGCGTATTCAACAAAGCAGCAATAAACCGTTTTTGGATATGTGGCGGGACTGAAGTAGGAACTTCAATATATTTATTTTATCTTTGACAAATTGTATATTCACGTTTCCAGCTTCGTCAGTCATTTCCGCAAGATATGATATGGCTTGTAAAAACTGATAAGACCCAGTGAACAGAATTTTAAGTTCTTTTTCTGACATTTCTGGAAAATCTAGTAAATCCTTGGACGAAATATCTTGGAACGGCCTTTTCTTGCGGAGCCATCCTTTTTCTTCGACCTCAGTCGCTAACGTATTTTCGACATTTTTCTGCGTTTTCATTCTGTCCAAGACTTCATCTGCTCCAAATGTTGAACGCTTTTCAAACTTATTTTGCAGAAATAATGCAATTTCATAATATTACACCCCTCACAGCATTGGCAGAAAAGTTGTTACAAGACGTTTTTGCGAATGCGCTAATGGAAAAAGGGCCGTCGGCTGCTGTTCTCATATAGCTGCAATCACATATTACCTAGTATGTATACATGGGAGATATTTATCCAAAATTCCACGACCAACTGCGATTCTCAGTGAATATTTCAGAAAAAAAAAATATAACTAGCATCATTAATTACGATCCCCCCAAAAACACCTCATGTGCAAAAACCTTGCGCCAAGTACATTAACGTGGGCACTCTATCTGAAATCATTCGCCCATTCTGAAAAGTATCGTAAGCATTTAACAAAATAATTTGTTCCTCCTACGAAAAAGTATTGAAATCAGATATTACTGCCGAATGCATCGTCAGATTTATCTCCAGTATATAATTAGACCGACTTATGCGAAAATTCTTGTTACGTGCGTAACTTTAGTTATCCACAGGATACCTAACCTTTTTTCTAATTATAATAGTATATCATAAAATATATAAATTGAAATAAATATCGATTCCGTTCTTAATTTACGAGCAGCAGTGCTTAGCACTTCGGGGTACCCTGGCTGCTCTCAAATTACGAAGAACGTGGCCCAGCGCCCAAGTCAAATCACACTTGAGAATATAATATTTCTTTGAGAAAAATAAACATCCTCCTTTCTCAAGCAGCATAAGTCACGCAGAAACCGATAACGAAACCTGCATAGTCTCAGTGACTTGGAGCCCCGTGGTGAGGGGCGAGGCAACGCTGGAACCCCAGTTTTGCTGACCCCTCATTATTCACACTACCATATATTAGTTCATAGATGTGAATTCTCTCCCTCTCTAGTTCCATAGAAATAGGAAAAATTGAGCTACAAGTCTATTGAAATAACGCAATAATAACACCTTAATACATTATTATTGGAGGTAGGAGAGGGGATGGAGGGAGGGGGGGGCCACCCGCCCACCCACTTCCCCCCCTTCCTCCAGGGGGTTACTTGGACTAAGTCCACTGCTCGAGTTCTTCTTCATCTCGACGTTTCGGGCGCTAAAATCTGCTTCCGTCCTCAGGATGGTAGTCTGGCGACTTCCCATGGCAGAGTGATCAAATTCCGTGCTCCCACCGGTATATATAGGTTCGTTGTCGGTGCCGCCAGCTATGACTGGTGGCGCCGCCTTGGCTTGCTCATGGCCTCCCTCACCTCATCCCTGTACAAAGGTAACCAGAGTTTGTTAAGTGAATAAGGTCGTAAATGAGGTCGGAACACTCTATGAACGTCGGCACCCCGAGTTTTGCCATGACGATCCCCTATATAGCGGGGACTGCGGAGAAGATTCGTCGCATATGCAGAGCACATGACATCGAGGTACGTTTCAAATCAACATCCACTTTGCGTGGTCTGTTGACAGAAACCAAGCCCCGACATACTGCGCAAGAAAGCAAGGAGTGCGTATATGGAATTCCATGCCAATGTGGGAATGTGTATATCGGCGAAACTGGAAGGCCCTTAAACATTCGCATCCAGGAACACCGGAAAAACGTTAAAATGGGCGAACGATCGAAATCGAGATTGGCCGATCACGCCTGGGAGAATGAACACCACTTCCAATGGCATGATGCACGGATATTGTTGAAGGAATCCAATCCCATCAAACGAAAATTGAAGGAGTCAGCCTGCATAGCAGTCACACCAAATGCTGTAAGTCAACCCAGCATAGAACTTAAGGGGGTATTCTAGTCTAGAAATTTGAAAAAATCGATTTTTTTTTTTTTTCATATTTTCAAAGTTTTGACCTTCAAGAATAAGCCTCCGAAAGGATTTTTGGAAATTCGAATTATTTTCGGAGTTATAGTTATTTTTGTGACGCGCCAACTAAACCGGTCCGGCCGGAACCATTGTGACGTATTTTGTTGATTATATTCTCATGCTTCGTATTCAGTTCAGTTTAGTTTAGTTTCAACCGTCAAGCCACGTGGATGTGCGTTCCCTGTGTACTGTGTAATCTTTTCAGTGTTAATTTAAAATTTTTAGTGTAAAATGGATAAAAAAAGTATAAGAGGAAGTAATTTGCGTCCAGATAGACAAAGAAAAAGAAAAGCCCCATGCAATCGTTATTCCATGGAGCAAGATACAAGTTTTACGAGTGCTTCAGCAGCGAAACTAAAAAGTTCGAAAGATGATGAAATTATAATAGAAAATAATTACGGATATTGTATCTTAGAATTTTTTTCGGTTTTCACGGCCTTGTCTGCGGTAATTGTTTGTGCTGAATGCAAGGAAAATATTAAATTTTCTCGAACTGCTCCTCGTGGGTTGGGATTTAAAATGGCATTGCAATGCAGTTGTAACGGTATACAATACATCAATTCATCGCCTTTTATCAATAAAGCTTTTGAAATTAATCGCAGAATCGTCGTAGCAATGAGACTTTTAGGTGTAGGAAGGGAAGGCATAAATATATTTTGCAGCATGATGGATATTTGCCAAGGATTGGCAAACAATACGTACTACAGTTGTCTGGAAAATTTGCAGATAGCTGCACGTGCAGTTTATGACCGTATAATTTCAAAAGCCGTTGAGGAAGAAAAAAAGCTAACACAAGCCTCTGAACCTGATGCTGACCCTACATATCTGACTGTCTCTGGTGATAGCACGTGGAAGAAACGAGGTTTCAACTCACTGTTTGGAGTAACTACACTTGTCGGTAAATATAGCAAGAAAGTGATCGACACGGTTGCAAAATCGAGCTTTTGTCAAGGGTGTAATTTATGGAAACATAAAAAAAATACCGATATTGAAGCTTACAATGATTGGTACGAAGAACATGAGGATTCTTGCACTATAAATCATGATGGAAGTTCCGGAAAAATGGAGGTCGACGCTGTGATTGAAATGTTCGAACAGTCAGTTGAAAAACATGGAGTCAAATATGCAAAATACATCGGAGACGGTGACGCGAAAACATTTAAAGGCATTCTGGATATAGACCCATATCATGGTGATCCTGTAGTGATAAAAAAAGAGTGTGTCGGACATGTGCAGAAAAGGATGGGCTCTAGGTTACGAAAAGTTAAAAAGAACAATACAGGTATTGGTGGTAAAGGCCCTGGAAAATTAACGGACAAACTAATCAATGAATTGAGTTTATATTATGGTTTAGCTATTCGCCGAAATCCTGAATCTGTTGATGATATGAGGAATGAGGTGTGGGCTACTTATTACCATAAAAGTTCAACTGATGAAAATCCACAGCACCAGTATTGTCCACCTGGTGAATCAAGCTGGTGTAAATGGCAAAAAGCTGTTTCTGAGGGTACTCTGCAAGACTTTTTTCACAAGAATCCACCATTGAGTGAAAAAGTATTGGAAGTGATAAAGCCAATATACGAGGATTTGTCTTCGGAAAGCTTGCTGACAAGATGTTTGGATTCAGAAACACAGAATAATAATGAATCATTGAATTCGCTAATCTGGACTTTTGCACCTAAACACATACATGCTGGAAGTCACACCATTGAAATAGCGAATAACATAGCTGTCTGCATTTTTAATGAAGGTTTTTTACCAATTTTAAAAATTATGGATACAATGATGATAAAAATTGGACCTGAAAGTCATGCATTCGCGAGCAAACGCGATCAACAACGGATTAACCGCTCCGAGTTACGAGCTTCTGAAGCTTCCAAAGAAAGTAGAACTGCTCGTATGGCTGAACGAACTGCAAACAATGTCACTTTTGAAGTCGAAGAAGGAACATTGTATGAGGCAGGGATCGCTGATTGAAACAAATGTAAGTATAACATACTATTGAACGACTCAGACTGCGCCTGAAATGAGACTGCGAAGTTTAAACGCGTTTTTCTCGAAACTACTTTTTTTGATGTGGTTGACATGATATCTCAAGTCCTAATGCACCGATTTACTTGAAATTTGGTACAGACCTTTTTAATACTATCAAAATTGACCTGACGTAGGGATTTTTGAAAAAAAAATTTTGAATATTTTTAAAAAATTCCCAAAGTTGAAAAAAGTAGGCAAAAAAGTGACCTCTTGTTTCAGATGGACGCCATTTTGTGAAGAATTTTTTTTTTTCAAATCACATACGTCCAGATAATTTTACATTCTTGTTTTTTAAGAATTCACCAAAATTTTCTGTTTCAGAGCACTGGGAGAATTGGAATCGTGTCAACCAGGAGACACCTTTTTTTTTGAGTCCTTACTTCACCGGCCTATATCAATTTCGATTTTAAATTTTTTTAAATTTTAAATACATTCTTAGACTTCCAAAATGTCAATAAAAAACTGATAAAAAAATGCATACTAAAAATGTTCAGTGTTTTTTTGTTATTACGCCCTTAAAATCACCTCAAAATCGAGCCTCTAGACTAGAATACCCCCTTAACAGACTCTGGTTACCTTTGTACAGGGATGAGGTGAGGGAGGCCATGAGCAAGCCAAGGCGGCGCCACCAGTCATAGCTGGCGGCACCGACAACGAACCTATATATACCGGTGGGAGCACGGAATCTGATCACTCTGCCATGGGAAGTCGCCAGACTACCATCCTGAGGACGGAAGCAGATTTTAGCGCCCGAAACGTCGAGATGAAGAAGAACTCGAGCAGTGGACTTAGTCCAAGTAACCCCCTGGAGGAAGGGGGGGAAGTGGGTGGGCGGGTGGCCCCCCCTCCCTCCATCCCCTCTCCTACCTCCAATAATAACGTATTAACACCATTGCTATTAACTTTCAGTCAACAATAACACCTTAAGCTATTGTTACGTACCAACTTTACGCTTTCCCCTAAAAATATATAATAATCAATAAATTTGAGTTGAGATCAGACAAAGACATTAGCATTCGAGGAAACCCTAGTCGTTACTCTTCTTTTTGGATACTCGAGAAGGAGAATTATTAAAACGTGCATTTTGTCACGATTCGCTTTGTTATTTAGAAAAGATTCATTACCTCCTTAATGTCGAAGAAGTCACGTATAATATAGAATATCTAGAAACGTAGCAGTTTCTGTTGACCTAGCACCTATAATCGCATCGTTATAACTCTTTCTAATAAAACCCTAATTATCCTAGTATAGACAGGGTAAACCATAAGACCTAGGAAATTCTAAATTAAAGAATTGGGATGTGTGTTATGCATGGAGTGAGTGCATCTAGCTAACTTTAAGAATCTAGCATAAGTATAAATTAATTACTACGGTGAACCGACTATGTGGGTGCGGACGGCTGACGCGTGAACTTCTTGGGACTTAAGTCCCCAAAGTCCTGATGGCTGATTACGAGCGAGGTAGGGATCATCCTTTTGTGTCTTTCTTCTGGTAAATCGCGAGGCGCGTGGATGCAGAGAACCGGGTGCTAGTTAGAGCCTAGAGTTGGTGTTCAATCTTTAACAAAGTGGTGACCCAAGGGACTCAGTACTCGTCAAAAAAGAAAATAATTATTCAGTTCAGTTTTGCCAAGTCTCGTACTTGTAATTATAGATTCAGTTTAAGTTCATAAATTCAAACCTTACGTTCCATTATAATCAAAACCTAGTGATAGACATTTTTCAAATTCAGGACTTTATTAATTTCGTCGAAAATATTCAAAATTCGAGTCAGTGTATAGATACTTTATTAAAAACCGAGACTGTTCAAAAGCCCCACGTCGATAGTGCAAAGTTTGGAGTTAGAAGATACTAAAGGTGAGGACCCGCAAAATCAAGGGTGCGACGCGACATCCAGCCCTCCATGGTCGGTTCTACTAAGCTAAGTGTCGACGATCGTTATCCATATATTATCATTCATGCTAAATTCCATTTTTACTATCAAATTGTTTCCAGTACTCTCACAAGTATACTAGTTATACTTGTAATTACACTATATTTTGTTATTATCCTGTTACCTATATCTATTATCTATGCTTGCTATGATAATTAGTTTAAGAAAGCCCATAGACCTTGCCTAAAGCTAGTGCAAAGACACTTCGGGGAAAACCCTCAGCTTTGAGCGGGTTCGCGACGTCTCCAACTTGTCGAGCATGGCTGTATAATCTTAAGCAATATAATATTAGTATAACCATAAGGAATTGCAACGAAAGAGTTATAAGTAGTTACTAGGGTGCAAAGATTTATCAACCCAAACATTAAAATCCGAGCGACATCAGATTCACACATTATATTATTTTGTCACTACCAAGGTGTCAACGCGAGAATCGAGAAGGGCATATTTCTGTTTGGTGCCTATCTAAAGGTTTCTTTTAAAGTAAGCTCTCTTCACGAACCCGCGTCGACACACACATCATTACCCTTGTATTAGTCATACACGATATTCATTTGTCTTCAACCGTACGTTTTACTTCAAATAATCGTTCAAGAATATAATCTATTTCTATCAATTAATTTTCCTTATCATTTTACCCGACCTAATACATTCCTGACAAGACAATTAGGCCCTTCTGTTTAAATAATTAATGCGAGACCTGTATAGGACTAGACGGCGTAGGATCCAAAAATCGATCTATTGAGAGATAGGTCAAAGTTATTTTTATTTGTTATCATAGATAACGGGCGGTTATACTTAGACGCTACGCGGTTAGGTATAGTCGGACAACCCATGTGACGTTCGTCACACTATCTAAGATAAGGAATGAATGAATGTGTGACCATAGAGTGTAAAATACGGTCATATGGATAATATAAGCATACTCAAATAAGCTAGTGTGAGTTGACTATAGGTGAGGCACGGGACGGCATGGGACTACACAACGAAGCAAGGGCCCGCGCGCCTACGCCCGAGCTAAGTAGGTCCCTAAACCAATGAGATGCGTGTTAGCCACTAAGTAGGCTCCTAATTGGTTAATCCATACGCGCAGTAATACACGCATCATTGCAGCCGCGGGAACCTCGTCACCTCTGAACTTGAACTAGCGTCTTTCATCTGTCAAATCGCGAAGCGCGTGGACGCAAGGAACCGTGTACAATCATTGAGCCAAGAGTTGTGTTCGATCTTCTCTCTTTTAGTGAAGTGGTAATCCAAAGGACTCCGTACCCGACAATAAATTTAACTAGACTATTAACTTCAGTGCAAAGACACATTATAACTAAATATTAGCGCAGCTTCACGCCATAGATCCTTGTCGGGTTTATGTAGCTTTAAGACAACTTAACGTGTAATCAATTAGAATCTTAGTTTTGTTCTTTAATATATTTTGTCTATCCGAACTATAGTGTACGCGAATTCAAATTGAATATTAGTGAACTCTTTCTAAATTAAAAGACTATCTGCCGACGTGCCCCTAATTTATCCGAACTCAAATACTCTACAAACAGTAAACGATTAAATCCATCTAAATACGTGTGATATATACGATTTGGTGACAAGGTTCCTGCGAAGGTGAGGGCGGCTATATAAAATCTGATTTACTACAACTTCCATGCCGTTCCGTACTACACCAAGTCAACAAAGCTAAGTTATCACCTTAAGTCGTTATTAGATCTAACTAGCTGTATGCATGCTTAAATCCAGAATTCTTACGATCATCTCGCCAACTGGTATACGTATACATTTTTGCTCTGTTCATCGCATTCAATAGTTTCAAGATAGCTCTATCACAGAATACTGCTCCCACTGAGACAATACTGTTTTACTGTATTTTGGGTTTATCCCTAATCTCGGTCGGGGTTGTTTTATTCCTGCATTTTGCCAGTAATAGAAGAACCTATACTAAAGGGCCACCCTATATAGTGATCCCCTAACGCGCGCTATAATATTCTAGAACTAAAGTTACCTTACACACCAAGAGAGTTTAGTTAACATTTAAAGGAGAGAGAGAGAGAGAGAGAGAGTTCCAATTCTCATTATATTATATAATCATATATTCAGTTGTTATATTGCGAACGCGTGGATCGCGAGTAACTATTTCCTTGATTCTAATATTTATTATTAGAATTTTGCTATATAACAAAGCTTCACGATCCCCACGTCAGTAACTCATATATTTTATTATTTCATTTCGTTGATCATTCGCTCAAGAGATATTCTTTTGTTCATCTCTCGAGTCGTACAGTATTACCATTTCATTTAATCAATCGTTTAAGAATATATTATCATTTTTACCAGTTAATATTTCACCAATCATTTTAATCACCTCATCCTCACTTAATTATAACAACTAGCCTCTAAAATAGTTTAAGCATTTCAATTGAGACCTGTATAGGACTAGACGGCGAAGATCCCATTTACCGATTCATCGAAAGGTAGATCTTTTATTTTATTATTTTATTCAGTCTGTGACGGGACTCACCCAATTAGTAAAATTCATTTATTAATCAACCGCTCGGATTAAACAACATTACCGCGCCCGTCACATTCTTATTTGTATCCATATACAGCAATTGGAGAAAAAACGCTATCAACCGAAGATAAAAAAAATTAGAAAAAAAAATTGGGGGAATTGGTACTTGGCGGGCTGATATTTTGAAATTTTTGTAATTACTATCGAAACATTTATTCAGGCAGAATAAGTGTCGCAGAACTTGTGATTTTTTTTCAAAAAGCCCGCCAAGTACGACTTCCTCTAATTTTTTTTCTAATTTTTGTTTTCTTCGTTTGATAACGTTTTTTCTCGAATTGCTGTCTATGGATACAAATAAGAATTTTCGCATAAGCCGGTCTAATTATATACTGGAGATAAATTAAATCTGACGATGCACTTGGCAGTAATATCTGATTTCAATACTTTTTTGTAGGAGGAACAAATTATTTTGTTAAATGCTTACGATACTTTTCAGAATGGGCGAATGTTTTCAGATAGAGTGCTCACGTTAATGTACTTGGCGCAAGGTTTTTGCACATGAGGTGTTTTTGGGGGGATTTCACTACTTTTTGCACCGTTCAGCCGGATATTCGTTCACATTTGAATGAATAACATTTGCTAGAGTTTATATAGGTAGTTCATATATTCGTAAGGAATACGACTGCCACAACATATACAGCAAGTTTATATCCTGCTTCGTCATTTTCTTATGCTAGCCGAGAGGGAATAATATATTTGTAAAAATTATTTGAAATAGCAACGTACTTTATCGACTATCCTACAACTCATAATGCAAGGTAGACTAAGAACGCTTTATACCTCAGCGAGTGTCAGCGAAACGATACAAACTACCTGCAGTTGTAACCTACGTGAAGTTAGCCCCCCACTTACGAAAAATTATTATTCTGACTATTGTTCCAGATTGTTCTAGGTTTGTTCTACATTGTTCCAGAAGTATACATTTTTAACGAAGAAAATATGATTGAAAAATTGAAAAAACCATTTTTTGGCCTAGCCCCCCACTTTTTGAAAATCGAACTTGTCTCAAATGTTCCAGGTTGTTCTAGTTGTTCTGAACATTTTTCCAAAAGCGCGATGTCGTAAGTCCAACGGTGAGGTCGCAAAAAGCAAAAAAATGATTTTGGACTAGCCCCCCACTTTTGAAAAATCAAACTTTTTTTGGTTGTTCCGGATTGTTCTAGTCGTTGAGAACATTGTTCCAAAAGCGCGATGTCGTAAGTCCAACGGTGAGGTCGCAAAAAGCAAAAAAATGATTTTTGACTGGTACCCCACTTTTGAAAAATTAAACTTTTTTTGGTTGTTCCGGATTGTTCTAGTCGTTCTGAACATTGTTCCAAAAGCGCGATGTCGTAAGTGAAATAGTGGACTGGTGAATTTGAAAATGGTTCTTTCGATCAACTACTTTTTTGAAATTGAACTTTTTCGACATGTTCCAGGTTGTTCTAGTCTTTTCAAACGTTATTTCAAAAGTGGATCATAATGTTCTATCTTTGATCGAACGTTGGAGTAAGTGCATATCCAATCATTAAAGGATCATTGAGCAGAGATGCAATTTACGTTTGTGCAGCGGAAATATGCAATACGTTAGAATTGAAGGTGTTGTGTACACAGTTTTACATATGCATACATTCGCGAAATGAATATACGTGCAAATGTTGCAAAAATGCGTTTGCAATGAAAATAAGATGATTAGTTGTGGATTCTCGAGGGAAAGGAAGTCACCCAAAGCGAAATTAAATGAAACAAAGAAAAGCTTGTATTCGGAATTACAGGTCTGATCTAGGCGAAAGCTAGAAACAGACTGTCGTTTTTACAATAATATTTGTTGATGCAGCAGCCGATAGTTCTATTTTTAAAAGGTATTGCTTTCATCTTCCTAGACTACTTGACGGGAATTATGACTGACAATAAGATTATGTACATGAGGTGAATTCATCCCGCGTAACAATACGTTGAAACGCGAGGTTTCGTTCGAGATTTTCTCAAACCATCAATAGTGTCCGATAAATCATTTGAAAGAAATTCACGAACGACTCGTACTCCGTTTCAAGTAGCTAGAAATTAAACGCACCCATGTATTCGCTCGTTAGGCTGACGTTGTTCGATACTATGGAGGCTCGGAAATATTAATCCGCTGAGGGCCACCCTAGGTGAAAATCACCCGGTTACAAAAGGTAATTTTCCAACATTTTTAATCATTTTTCGCACTTCGTTGCATACTTTCTTTTATAATATTTTCCAAAGTTATCATATCGAATCTGGACCTAGATATTCTTTTCCTAGATACTCTGACGATTTAATTTCACGCATAAAAAATTGAAAAATATTCATTTGAACATGTTTTACAAGCGCAAAAATTTATGGGTTACTATACACTCACGGTGGCTAGATTAAGGACATCGAAAAATAGTGGCCCTCAGCGGGGTAATTCGCTGAAATTAGCAAACGTCATTTTCAAAATAAACCAATACTTTCCTTATATAATTATATGTGACCAACATGGCGAAGTATATACAACGGGAGTAGTTTTGTTGAGGTCATCTCCCTCGCGTGACCAACATGGCGAAGTATGTACAACGGGAGTAGTTTTGTTGAGGTCATCTCCCTCGCGTGACCAACATGTCGAAGTATGTACAACGGGAGTAGTTTTGTTGAGGTCATCTCCCTCGCGTGACCAACATGTCGAAGTATGTACAACGGGAGTAGTTTTGTTGAGGTCATCTCCCTCGCGTGACTAAATTTTGATTTCACACTTACTCGCTGCTTGTGTAGGTATATATACATAGTTGAGGCCATTTTGAAATTTCAACTGGTGGGGAAGGAAGTGGTTTTCGTTTTGTATCGTCGTATTCGGTCCACTGAGCCCCACTTTTAACCCAAGCAGTATAGTGACCAACCGAATGCAGGCTTCTACCTCCACTGTACATCACAATTCCTGCCAAGGTATATCGTCTTCCTTGCAAGCTTATGGCTTCGGGAAAGTCATCTACTGAATGCCCGTTGCTCACCAGGTATTCGCATTCAATGAATATCTGTAGCCCATATATGACAATGGTTTCGCATTCTTGACCACAGCAACGCCATGACCTTGTGCCTTTTAATATTGCTTGTGCTAATTCACCGAAAGTATGTTGCCCTACCCCGCTGAAGTCAAGAGGCGCTATTATTTTCTTCTCCATGTCCCGGGTAACTTTGCATATATTGCACGTTGACACCTTCGTGTAACTACTATCAGGAATTGAATGAAACACATATTCACATAGGTTGGCAATGTTCGAAAGTGCATCTACTTTGATCACACGAGGTGTTCTTCGGGGTTGAATGAAGCATTCTATCTGTCTCAAAATGTGAGCCCTCATCCTATATACCTCATTGGAAGGTCCGTTTGTTAAGAAGGACTGAACAAACTTCAAAGCATCGCTTTCAGTAGCAGTGATGAGTTCGCGGAATCGATCATTTCTGCACGCTGATGCCAGTATTTGCATTATGCTATCGAATCCGCATGTATTTGCCACCACTATTTTTGTATCCTTGTACGTTACCATGGGGCACAAATTTCCATTTCGCGATAAACCAATGCTCAGCCGTTTATTGTTCAATCCAACCGCATCCCAATCCGGACGTGGATCAAGGTAGGTCCTTTTCATTTTTTTTGATTCGTTTTTGTTTCGCCAGTTCTGTTCCTGGGCCAATTCGCGAATCTGCCGATTTTCGGCGGTATCCAGACTTGGGCTTGGCAGTATCGAGTCCACTAGCTCGTCAGTAGCATTCGTAAGGTCTTCCACGGAATTTGCCGTGTTCGTTAGTGCGTGATCAATTGGAATCTGGCTATCAAATTGAATTTCACATTGATCCACAAAACTGGAACGGTTGAAAACTTTCGCATTTGCATCGTGGTATCCGTCGGTGTTATTGTTTTCTGCCTTACGTTGACTCTGCACCTCAAATGGAGCCCTCCGTGCATTATCCGCTGCAACGGCTAGCTTGGCTCTTCCAGAAAATGACCTAATATGCGTCGTCAAAAACTTGTCGATGCGCATCGGGCGGTTGTCATTTTTCAGGAGGCGGTGCTTCAAATCATTGAACTCAGCCTCAACCGCTGATGAGCTGGCATTTATCTCTCCATATTGAAATTTCGATCTCATTACTCCGGTGAAAAGCGGAAAATACGGCAGCATGTATCTAATTTTTTGCGCCATTGCCGGACAATAGTAAGGGTTTATATCTTCTCCGATCGGCGCTGAACGCGCAGTATTCACGCTGTCTTGGAAAAATTGATGAGCCCATGTATCAATGGAAGAATTGTTTATTGACCCTTTTTCTATTTCATCATCGACATACTCTTGACTATTTTCCGACTTATCCGTATCCTCCGTACAGAGTTCGCTCAATTCCGGCATCGATTTAATCATCGTGCTGAGAGAAACCCGAGCTTTCTCGGCCAGATTGACAGAACCATTTGCGGTTTTCCCAGATTCTCGGCTGGAGCATAGAATAATAATTGATTTTATTGTCTCTTTGAAGTGATCAAATCCTACTTCTCTGGTCAACAAACACATTGTCATTATATAAAAAGTTTTTACGCCGGGGTGCAACGGTGGAGCGAATAACTTCCAGCGCGCTACGAGAGCAACATAATGAGAAATATCGAGTCTCAGAAAGCAGGTAGGTAGAGTTTCGGCAGGTGCATCATTGACAACCCCCAAGCATTTGGACAAATAATCGCGGAGATCCTTGCAATCGCCAAAAGCTCTTACTACCGAACCCATCAAGGCCTTATCAAAATCGCAAACGACCTCACGGGACGTGGAAAATTGGCTTTGTGCGTACTACCAATCCTTAAGATTTCATACAGCCAGTACTGTATCGCGTTGGTATTCTGCACAGCACTCAACATTTGAAATATCGGCATTTTTGATGTTCCGGTGTCGCAAACAATCTGATACAGATATATGTGGGCTGACAACTCAGAGTTAGGTAGTTTTAATTTCTTAATCAGCGATCCGGTAGCATCAACGAAAACTAGATGAGGATTCATTAAATAGATCGCCATTTGTTCCTGTGTCCAATAGTGTACGAACAATGGGTCAAGTCCAATCCCATGGATGTCCCCTGCGTGTTGTTCGTACTTCATTTTATGGATACTTTCCAACGGATCTATGCCTTGGGTTACCCCGAGTATTTTGTCTTTTCTCTCCTGCTTCGCCTTACGCAAAGTATGAAGATCGGGCAAGTGGGGTGGTTCATCGTCGCCGAACTCCATAAGCCTGTCTGCTTCATTTCGCCGCCAAACACATGGCAACTGATTTCCCTGCTCTAGAACTCTTGAAACTTCTACTCTCCGTTGACCCTTAAGTTGCCTTTTTTTTTTATGCTCAATAGCTGGATCAAAGCCTTGAACAGAACATTCCATGATCACGGCGGAACTGGGCATTGGTCGGTTGATTATACAACCTGAGAACTTGCAGCCGCACTCCTTGCATGAGCCTGCCACAGTTATGTATATGCCGCTCTCTGACCATTTGCATCGTTTAAAAGAAATCGCACAGGGCAATTTTGTTTCGTCATAAAACGTTTTGTACAGCTGATTCGTCCAGATTTTACGCTTCAATGTACCATACCTCTTAGAACGACGTAAACTATCAGAATAAATTACCTCTTCTGGATATGGATCCATAGTCACCCATGTCTTATGAGAGAATTCTATCTTGAATTCTAACAATTTTTCAAGACTCGTATTGCTATCATCCATAGAAATTTCCTGTTTCGAGTCTAAAAAAAAGTCGCCGGATGGAATATTGTGAAACTGCAAGATCTTAGACAGCAAATTGTATCGGTTTTTATGAATCATCACATATATGTACTTGGGTTTGATTACATTTTTCATGATGTCGCTAATCGTTTGATAAATAGCGGAACTTGGTGGAACAGGTTTCCCATGTTCGTCGACTATGTCTTTGAATTCTGCAGACAGAATTACGTCCAAAAGACCTTCAATGTGCGCAGCCATCTTACGGTTTAATTTTACGCGTGTACACGCAAGGTTTATTAATACAAGAATATATATGAGTATACAATAATGCAGCCTAAAGGTAAATCATACATATATATATACATATACGGACTGAAGACTCAAGAGTTGTCAAGCACAAAGACGTTGCTCTGGTGCTTTTTCGCTCGATCACTGTGCGAGCGTACGGCTGTAGAGCTCGTAGTTGCGATTGCTGTCGATTTTAGAGATCCTGAGCGCGGCGCTAGTAGTCAATTTCTTTGTTCTTACAATTAGCTGTTAGCGAAAACTCCTGGAGCGATGCGCTTCGTTATATAGTGGCATAACTATTCACCCCCCACTATTCTGCTACCTTCCCCACTACACGATCAGAGACGCCAGCGCCACGCTCAAGATCTTAACGACCGGCAGCCAATGCAACTTTGTTCGCTACTGAAACTGTTCTGAATAATTAGAACAGCCTGAAACAATATTCAGAACAACAAGTCTGAAACAATCTGGAACAACTTTTATACAGATTATTCCGAACGGTTAGAACAACGTGAAACTTGTTGGAGAAGGTTGATTTCAAAAAATTAGATGACCTATAACAACTTTTTCGAACTTGACGAGTTCACCGTTGGACTTACGACATCGCGCTTTTGGAACAATGTTCTCAACGACTAGAAGAATCCGGAACAACCAAAAAAAGTTTGATTTTTCAAAAGTGGGGGGCTAGTCCAAAATCATTTTTTTGCTTTTTGCGACCTCACCGTTGGACTTACGACATCGCGCTTCTGGAACAATGTTCAGAACAACTAGAACAACCTGGAACATTTGAGACAAGTTCGATTTTCAAAAAGTGGGGGGCTAGGCCAAAAAATGGTTTTTTCAATTTTTCAACCATATTTTCTTCGTTAAAAATGTATACTTCTGGAACAATGTAGAACAAACCTAGAACAATCTGGAACAATAGTCAGAATAATAATTTTTCGTAAGTGGGGGGCTAACTTCACGTAGGTGCAGTACCAGGGAAATCAGCATACTTATAACGACATGACATATTTCCAAACTAAATTCTCTACCCTTGATATAATTATGAAAGTTAATTATTTGTATTACATTTCATTAGTCTTCTATGATTATTGACTAGCTGATAAATCTAGGCTTCTCAATTTCATTGCTATATGCTTTGATCATCCCTCGAAGCAACAGATAATCACCCTAAAACTGTACGCAGCAAATATTTCAGAATGAACTTGCATGAGTTGTTAAAATTGAAAATTTCGTCCATAGCTCATTGTATTAAATCAAAATTTGAGCCAAAGGTTAATTTCCAAATGAAAAAAAAAACTGCAGTAATATATAAAAACAGAAATCATAATATAACGAAGCGTTTGTAGTCTATGCAGGAAGATAAGTTTACTCATGAATCTTAGTCTACTAGTAACAATAAAAATTATCTCTATTTTTAATATTTATTATTATGTCAAATGTTAGAGATGAAATGATCATCGCTGGCTTAAGTAGAATTAGGTAGCCCTTGAGATTCCTCTAAAACGCAATACCTAGTCTCAGCGTTCCATTAAAATTTAAATAATTTTCGGATACTCATCATCTGTTTTTGTCACTGGACATGAACTATCTACCAAGAACGGTAATGTTTTAATAGAAGTATGAAGCAATGCTAGTGGAATATGATCAAGTAATGTCATCTTCTGTTTCCTAATTTACTTGTGATGGTGGAGTAACAATGCTTTGTAGAATCAGAATTTCACGAGTGTAAAGTATTCATCGACTATCCGATTGGTTGTAAAGTAAAGTAGACTACGAAGACTATAGAATTTACACTTATTGAGAAGTTAAAGAAAACATACAGTGAAAACGAGACAATGACGGAAATGAATCCAAAGAAATCGGAATTCATAGCAGCCCATGTGGAAATTCGGTCCGGGGGCTAACTGGGTGATGTACAGTATATCTGTTTACTGAGTGGGGGCTGAATGGGCGGGCTGCCCCGCTCCCGGTACGGCGTGTAACGCTGAGCTGCACAGCCCAAATTTAGTTTAGATGATCGGGTCCCGTTTAAGACACCCGGTTATGGCTGCACACTACTAGGGCTGGCTGTTCAGCGCCGGCACTGGTTCTGGCTAGTTTCAGGAGTTTATCCGCTTCTCTAGGTATAATAAGTATATCTGATATTCATCATTTATAAAATTGGAAAGGCATTCTATAAATGAGAAATATTCAATAAATCGACAAAAAGTACTCTCACTCATTCAATTTTTTTTATTTAACACATAGTACTAATAATTAATGATGACACAATAAGAAATAAGTAATCTTTTGTTCTATGCATCTGGTTGCCTGGCCGGTTTTCTATGCTCCCGATGCCCTTCCCAGTCCCTTGCATTACCCAATACCTTGCCCAATTTATCGAACAGAGATTTTTCCGTCACATTGTACATGGCTGGATGATTTTCGCATTTGGATTTGAACGCATCTGGAATAATAAATGGATAATATATAAGTAAAGATATAAATAGATATTGAAATGCTGCACCTACTCTTTATAATGCAGGAAATAATTAATTTCGGTGTAGTCTCACCTGTTAAACTATCACAGAATGGTGTTCCCCTCATCACGTACTTTCCAGCCATGGCTTTACTAGCAGTGAGTTCCATTGCCAATGATCTTGATAAAAACTTTTTGAGCATAGTGGCGATGTTTCTGGCCAATGAGTTGGATGAATCAATTTTGAACATCAATCATAGAACCTTATAAATATATTCCAACATCATTCAGCGTAAATTTGATAGATGGATTCAGGATAAAGGATATTTTTATCTGATACTCACAAAATCCTTCCGAAAGTCGTCATTATCCGTTAACTTGGTGTTGAATGCCTTAAATTCATCAATGATTGAAAGTGGAAGGGATAGATCGTATGTCTCTTCGAGGCTAGGGTTCTTCACTCCCGGTACTTTCCGCAATACATCCTTTAGAACGTTCTTTATTTCGAGTATGTCATTTTTGCATGTACTGATATCCATTTTTATAGCTTTGACATCTTGATTAAGCATAGCAATTCCGGTTCTTATGCTCGACAAAGTCTCTGAAAATCCATATTCAATTGAGAAATCATAATTAGTAGGAACTATTAAATGAGTTAGATACAACTTAAACTTTAGAAACGAGCAATTGTACTTTGACTACTGAAGTTATTGTGGTGTGGTGTCAACATGATTTCCTCTTCTTGGTTGGCTATAGGGCTTTGTGCGGCTGATGGAAAATGATGTGTCGAGTTGATTCGACTCGCTGTATCAAGGACCCGTGTCAAAGTACCTTTGGAATAATTTATAAGCGCAATTTTTCTAACAGAACAAATATTGAGCGGTGTCTTTATAGAACTAAATTCATAATAACCCACATGGAGATTTGGTCGACGTTGGGGTTAGCTGGTGCACAGTTTGCATGCCGCCACCAAGTTCACTTGTTTCAACTGGCGAGTTATATCCACCTGATGCTAAGTTACCTCGAATATTGGGCTGTGAACATTGGTCACTGGTATCTGTAAGGTATGACGAGACTATGAACTAGCTCGAATCTTCATATATATACACCTCACTAAGCTGCTATTTGTATTGGATAGATTGGTTTATTAGATACAAACGACTTATCGCCAGGCGATTCTACCAAATTTTATATCAAATAACCACATTAAAATCTGACCAATAACAACTCACCCGCAGCTTTCATTCTTTTTGGTGTTGTTTTCTGGTCGGTATCACAACTAAATCGCTTCTGGCTTTGCGTTTGGTCGTTTTTTTTTTTTAGAAGCTCTTAGAAAAGACTTATGCTTAATAACCACTGTGGAAAGAGGTTTGCGGGACGTTTTGTCTTCTTTTTTTTTCGTTTGTGTATTTATATTTTGGTTTTCGTCCGTCTCGGAAGTATCATCCGAAGAGTTTAAATTCGCTGTTGGAACATATTCGAAAAATTGGAACAAGTATTTAAGGTGAAATTGTTGAATATTTATAGGAGTTTCAAGGAAACCTTAAACTAAGAATTTCACCAGAATATTGACATATTGAAAACATCTAGAGTCCCTCTTATTCTAAAGCAGCTATGCTGAATGCATGAATTTGGTCTTGGACCAAACTGTGATGAGATGTCCAGTATCTCCGATACAGAACAAATTGTACAATTCACTTCAGTATAACTCTAGTCAATGATTGACTAGCTATTCTTATACGATGACTTCGTATGAGATTTTCATATTTCATAATACATTAATTAACGAATTTAGTATCTATTTTACCGAAATAGTTCACCAGACACAATACTAACGTTCAGAAAACCCTGCGGTAGATTCAGCCTCACTCGAAGAATTTATAGTCGGCACTTGCATAAGATTTTTTATTTGATTCGTATCCTCCTTTATCTTTCGAAGACTAACTATTTTAGACAATTTTTTACTTTTTTCTTCATGGTTTAGTTCAGGATCTGAAGTATAGGCGTATTGTTCAGTTTGTAGGACTTTGAGGCGCTTCATTGCATCGCTGTACGTCTCTAATAAATGGAACCTCCATCAATTGTCATTTGTAAATCAGTATTATGAACAAGTGTTGATTAAAGTTGGTAGTATAGGTTTAGGTATAGGTGAATTTTGAAAACATTATCTGAACGATTTAAACCAAAGATGCCCTAATGGCTACTGAACATGGGTAGTTTTAATGCTCCGAAGTCTGTAATAGCTCCTGACTCTTGGACCAAATGCTCTGGGACATAAAGAGGTAAACCGGGATCTTGGTTTTAGGCATCTCTGATTGAAATACCTAATTCATGTCATGTTTAAGGAAAAACGATTATTGAACAATATTTATGTTGTCTCCGATACAGACTTAATACGCACTTGACATGTGTAACATGGTTGGAACTCTCTAAAATTTGATTTCACAAATGCTCAACCATAATGAAACGTAAATAATTTGATGTGCTTTTTCTCGTGATTGTCAATTGAAAACAAGTTTCTTAATACATGTTGAATTTTTCATAAACTTGCTTAATGCTTAAAGAAACTCACTCGCTTGCCCTCGCAATTGCACTTCATAAATAGGCCACTCAGGATCTGGGGCCTCTTGGTTTATCACCATCGAGTGAAGAAGTAGGCTTTTCTGTTTAGAATAAGGTGGCGGCATGAATCTTACCAGACACTCGTTGCGAGCTATATCATAATCCAGCCAACTCAGTGGAACACAATCGATATCTTTACCCTTTCCTTGAGTAGTGAATTCCACTAGCTGGAAATCGTACATCTCCATGATTGTCTGTGAAATAAAGAATTGTTAACACTAGTCAACAGTAACATAAGCGTGACGTTAACATAACAAAATATTTCATTAGTTAATTGCGATTTGAAAACTGATTGCCAATTTGATGTATCATAAGGGGTTAGGCCACTCTAGAATTGTGGAAAAATGCAATAAAAAAAATTTTGTCTAAAAGGTGCCTAAGGGTTTTAAAAATGACTATACCATCAAACCACGAAATCACGTTTTGAGAAGTACATAGGATTTTTTCGTTATATTGTATGGTTTTTTTGTCATAAATAATCATCCGATGATTTTTCCCCGAAAGTTTCAACCTTTTTTTCTTTAATGCGCAATTTGGCAAAAATCAATATATCGAAAAAATCTTACGTACTTTTGTAGCTGTTTTTATATACAATCGAAAACAATTTGGTATTCCGTGCCAGGTCAAAAATTGCATGGGCTACGATATCGGCCGTGGACACTTTCAGAAGAAGATGCGTCAATGGAGAAACGCTGTGCAGCCGCAATTTTTCATTAATAACTACAAAAAAATTATTTTGTAAAGTTCACTAGTGGTATGATAAAGACCTGTACACACGATTTCGGTTTATATAATTATTTCATTTTTTAAAATGATCAAAATATGCCTATTTTTTCTTGCTCTAGAACGCCTAACCCCTTATTACTGGTTACAAATCGTACGAATTCTCCAGAATCTCTCAGAGAGAATTGTGCTTTGACATGAAGATTTTTTCCCAAGGTCCAACTCGCTATATTTCCAGATAATAGTGCATACATTACGTATCAAGGATGGAAAGACATTTTGGCGAGAGCGGCGATCACACGAGTCGAAATTGCTTTCCACCCGTGATGCATACAATATTTTGTCCAAATTTATTTTCAGTACTTTACTACGTTACCACGAAATTGAGGTTATGTTATGTTATGCTATAATCTATTTTGGCGAATATGACCTGAAAATAACAATGCTGACTACAGAATTATAAATCACTTACCGGTTCGCACGAATTGTTGATCGCGTCGCAAATACTCGGATAATTGTTACACTAGAAACGGATGAATCCCAATATGGCTTGCCTTTCGTTTGCCCCACGTGTGCGATAAACCGGCGTCCGCTAAAAAGAATAGCTTGGCGCTTCCGGAATATGCATTCTAGCTGTGTCTCTTACTCTCTCACAGTGAAGCGCGAGTGAGAGGGTTCAACGTCATGATTCCAAACGACTAAAGTGCGTTAGAGAGATCATGGTGATTGGTTATGAAGTTTGTGAACACCAATTTTTCAGTTCAATTTTCAATTTTACTCTCAGAATTTCAGAAAATCCGAATAATTAATTATAACACTCGGATCAGAAGCAAACAGTCTGTTATATTTTTTTAAACAAACGACTTAAAAGAATTACCTAGTTTTTCATTTAACCTTCTCGACATTTACTCATATATTTCATTACATTTTGTACTTACCTCTAGAGTTTTCACTCGTCAAAATTGATAAGTCACCATAACCTCACTAACTCACATGTTTCGAAATCGTGACGTCGAATCCTCTCACTCGCATTTCGTGTGAGAGAAAAAAAGACACACCTAGAATGGATAATGTATACAAGCGCCAAGCCTTGTGTTATTCTTTTCAGCGGACTCCTGCTTTATTGTACAGAATCGCTTTGCATTTTCGAGACTGCAGAGTTCGGTCGCCTCATATTAATTTACACGTAATATTGATTAAATCTATGCTAATTAACAAGAACCTAATTATAATTTTTAATTAAAAATTCACATTTTTTTTATTTCTTAATTACTTTTCGCTTCGAAGCATATGATCTTTGATTGAAAATCTCATTTTTGAATATAAATATCGATAATAGACTAACAATCAGTCTGAATTATTAATTTTTATTCAGTTACTTCTTTTCAACACGAAATATGCTTACGTAGAATAATACAATCATGAATTCTGGAATACAAGAATATTTATTAACATTCATATTTACTTTTATTTATAATGTATAAAACTATCGTTATATTCACGCCTTCAGTCAGCGATTTACATTTAAGGGCAGACAAAATATGAATATCGATGAAATCAAGCTAATTGAGATCTATCACGGGGGATCGCAAATTCACGTGTGGAGAAGAGGTACTATATATTTCTTTTCAGGTTTAGCTAGCAGAGTTTGTCTCGGTATCGATAGAACCATCATTTTATGTTCAATACAACGAATATTACACGTTAGTCTCGTCGCCGATGGCTGTCTATTAAGCTCCCACATTTTTAGATGCTTAGAGTCACAAGGATATTTGTAGATTGATCCTTTGACATTCAAAATGAATCCACCTACTGTTACGTCATTCATATTCTGAATTGGACAACGCATGTTATCTATCAGCAGTATTTCACCGGTTTCTAATAGCACACTGTTATTGGGAGCACGTGTTGATAAGGTGAATTGTTTAAACTTCAATTTCTGAATAGAAAATGCGTTATTTAATTCGACATAATTTTTCGATTTAAGAATTACCACCAGAGGTGGTAATACAACTTTCTCGAGAAGATTTCGTTGTTCGTATAAACGTCTGGTAATTTGAGATAGCGGCCTGTTAGGTGTGCGTATACATTTTTTTATCACTTTACCTAACGTATTTTCAAAAGGAAAGGCCGAGATTAGCGATAAATCAGAATGCATATTTTTGACATCTTCCGCTACATGAATTAGATTGTGTGCATTTATCACTTGGGACTCCCTTCCGTAATATTCCCTAAGTACTATGAAAAAGGTCTTCAGATATTGATTGGCGTACTGTGTATATTTCAATGCGAGCTCTGAAGAAAATAAAATCCTAGAGGCCACGTGCAACAACAGAAAATGTTTGTATAGTTTCGCACTTAGAATGTCTTTCATAACAATCGGTCCGCAGCATAACAAGAAAAAGCGTAATTCGGTAGCTTTCCATTTCGCAACGTATTTTACTGACCGGGGTTTGCGCTGGAATTCGCACGGAACGAATGTTTTTAAATATTCCATACGTTCAGACAAAGCTAATCGATATCTACGACTTAACCTGACATCCAATTTTCCGAACAGCCAATACTCCATGAGAATTTTTTTCATTACACCCAGGGGAAACAAATGCATGGAATCGAGTAAAAAGGTTCTGATCATGTCGATGGGTGGATTTAAGTCTAACAGTGGCGAGATTCCATTATGATGCTCGGGTTGCCGCCGATTCCGAAACGTTTGATCGGTTCGCCGTGGACTGTCAACTGTTGGAAATACCGTACTTCCCCGTGCCTTATACCCGCGGACTTCACACCTCTCACACGAATAGAAACCTGTGTGGCCTTTGACACATTTCAGCATGGAACGAGCTGGAGTATCGCAAATAAATGCTTGTATCTCAACTTGAAATGTTGTATCTTGGATTCGTACACCCTCTGCAGATAGTTTATTCATGTCCTCGATAAATTTATGCAAGTAATCGCTCATATTTTTGGGTTTCGACGCACCAAAATATATGGCAACTGGAAAAGGCTGATACACATCTGGCTTAAGAAACACTTTACACAATATGGGCCAAAACTGTGCATAGCTAGATTTGTAAATTGGTATGCCATCCACGTTGAACTGAAGGAGCAATTTACCGTCAGCGTGTAAGTTCTCATTCACGCACGCACGAAGTCCTTCAGTTATACCGAAATACACAAATTTGCCGTTTTCTCCACTAGAATCCTCCATGTCTTCGATATTGTATGGAGATGCCGATGTTTGTAAAAAAGTTTTGTGCGACTTGGGTAGTTCGGGAAGAAGTCGTCTCCTTAAAATTTTCAGCAGGCTGTCCACATGCACAAATCGTATGTGGTTTTCTATCGCCCATGTTCTGAGCTCATCCACCTCATCATCATCATCATCATCGTCATCATTTTCCTCCTCCATTCGTATAACTCTATCTTCTATTTCTTCCTCTTCTCCTTCGCGTTGTTCCCTTTCTCTTTCCTCTATTCCTTCCACTGGTTCTTCTACTTCTCCTTCAATTTCTTCGAAAGGGACGTTAGACTCATTACCATCAGGATAATCATCATACCCATTTTCACTCAGAGGTTCGTTCGGTAGCGCAATATTTCGATGTGATTGCCCGTCATTGTTCGCGCAACAAGGAGGTGACCTTGCTTGAAAATCGGCATTATCATCATGATTGTTAGCCCGCAGTCCTTCATGAATATCTGTACACAAATTGAGAAACAAATATTAGAATGCAGATTTTAAGTATCAATATCGATACAATTAGAGATATTATTGGTATCACGTAGATTGGTCGTTAAAAATTAAATTTTTTCCGACGCCCCCTAAAAAGCTTCCTTTTGATGAAAAAACGCGACTTTAATGTTTTTTTATATTAAAAACAACACGTGCCGCAAGACGATCTAAGTTCATTTTTTGGTAAAATCATGTTTTTTTTTCTAAATTTCTTATCACAAATAGTATTTTTCCTGAAATATAAACAATTTTGGAACTCAAATGAACAAAATTTCGAATTTTTTTTCATTTTATGTCGTCTAGTTGATAAAAAATTAAGGATATTTAGATCAATCATTTTATTTTGAAACTAAATTAGTACAAACTTATTTTTTATAAGCAGATTTATTGATTTTGAGGCTCAAGCAAACTTTCTTTAGTATTTTTTATACTTTTACTTTTGTAATGTTTTTCCAAAAAAAAAGACATGATTTTACCAAAAAATGAACTTAGATCGTCTTGCGACACGTGTTGTTTTTAATCAAGAAAAAAAAAATTTCCTCGCGTTTGTTCATCAAAAGAAAGCTTTTTAGGGGGCATCGAAAAAAATGTAATTTTTAACGACCAGTCTACCATGCATGTAATGCTATATTGTAGTTTAAAATATTACAGGTATTACTTTTTCGCTCACCCTCATCTGTTCCGGCTATTTCAGCTCTCTCAGCCCTGAGATACTCTTCGTACATTTGTTTTCTAACGGCTCTGTGCTTCCGCACGCGCAATCGCGTTAGCTGTCGTTTTCTCTTTTCACTCATATCTGTACTATAGTTGAACTCTTTGATACGTTTCTCTCGTCACTTTACTCTTCGTTCTCAAGAATAATCTGATATAGGCATATGGTTATAACCTTAACCTAAAATAATCGGATCCAGAACATTCTTTTCAGAGTTACGTCATTATTATACTTACCCGAGACACTGCAGCTCTCCCGAAAATTCAAATGTTAAATCTATACTTGACACTCGGAAATTTTATTTGTTCTTTATTATAAAACTAATCATACGTATAAAAATACAAGGAACATTATGAAAACGGTGAATTCGGAGTTTCCCGAATTAACTGCAGAAAAGCTGATTCGGTGTTTCCCGGTTCGGGCCCATTCAAGTTTGACTGCAGAAAAACGAATTTGGGGTTTCCCGGTTCGGGCCCATTCAAGTTTGACTGCAGAAAAACGAATTTGGGGTTCCCTGGTCCGGGCCCATCCAAATTTGACTGCAGAAAAACGAATTTGGGGTTTCCCGGTCCGGGCCTATCCAAATTTGACTGCAGAAAAACGAATTTGGGGTTTCCCGGTCCGGGCCCATCCAAATTTGACTGCAGAAAAACGAATTTGGGGTTTCCCGGTCCGGGCCCATCCAAATTTGACTGCAGAAAAACGAATTTGGGGTTCCCTGGTCCGGGCCCATCCAAATTTGACTGCAGAAAAACGAATTCGGGGTTTCCCGGTTCGGGCCCATCCAAATTTGACTGCAAAAAAACGAATTTGGGGTTTCCCGGTCCGGGCCCATCCAAATTTGACTGCAGAAAAACGAATTTGGGGTTTCCCGGTCCGGGCCCATCCAAATTTGACTGCAGAAAAACGAATTTGGGGTTTCCCGGTCCGGGCCCATTCAAATTTGACTGCAGAAAAACGAATTTGGGATTTCCCGGTCTGGGCCCATTCAAGTTCGCCGGTAGAAAACCGGATTAAGGGAAAATGATAGCTTTCATGATAAGGCGCTAATCAGCCCCACCCAGGTAGACTAAATCACAGTTGAACTGTTCATCACCCATCTAGCACCCTGATAGCTGAGCGGTTTTCGGGATCGCCCATCTGGGGGTTGACGTGACATCGGGCACTCCCAGACAGAATTTCCACATGGGAGATCGAGGGTGGCTGAGCCTAAACGTACTACCCGCAATACTAACGCTATATGAAAGGTCTTAAAATAACGTTGTTTCCATTTGAAGAATATAATATTCTTGTCACAGCTCAATGAAATTTTGTGTGAAACTCAATTTGTATAGATGACAAATATAGATCACAAAGCTATGAACCCTATAAATCAGAACAAATTCTGTGGTAAAAAAATATAAATATATAAATATAGGAGTGTGGTCATCCTTTATGTCCTTGTCATGAAACTCGGTTAGGTAATTCTAATTTATACTGGTGCTATTTTCTTGGTTCTGACGCTGTGCACAGTAATCATGAATCTTCTGGTATAATTTTCGTGAACTAAAATACATCAACGCACTCCACAAAGCATGATGTCTCGTGCTGTACACGATGCGATTATTGGCACTTGTCAAAGAGTTGGATATATTAATTGAAATTAAAATTGAAGGAAAGTTGACGAAAAGTATCTACAACGCAAGCCAGACTTATCAAAAGCGTTATTATTACAGCTATTCACATAACCTCAAAAACTCGAGCTCGCGAGGTAAACGATCAATCGCATAGGTTAATATTCATTGTTGTTTACAAGATATCGGATCCATATCCGAACATGTTTACCTCCTACTCTGTGGAAAGTTTTTAATCAAACATTACTTTGTGAAGTCTTGCGCAATTGAATCTTTTACATGCCGGCTGACTTGAACTGTCGGTTTGACAGATTCGCGCGCATGCGCAATGGTCTGGAGCGATGAATTGTGCTGAAAAGGGGGAAAAACTGAGAACGTGAAACGAGCCACCTCGAAATTGAAAATTATCATATCTCAGCTATACGTGCACAGATTCTATTGATGTTCAGCTTAAATGAAATGACCCTGAAGTTAGCCGACATATGACATTTAAAAGATAAAAAGTTCTTTAACTTTTGAAATAGTCGATTTTTTCGAAATTGCAAAAATTACTCGTGTTTATTTTTCCGTAATTTAAACGAGCATTTTTTTTAGTTTGATCAAAAGATAATTACCTGAGTCACAATTTGAAAATGAAATTTTGAATCATTTATTTCTAGGTTATAGATCGATACAAAAATAAAAAATTTACTCCCTTTCTTTTTAGTTTTTCGGAATCTACACGAGCATTTTTTTATTTTCCGATTCTTTAATCCTGATTCCTGAAGTTAGCCCACATCTGACATTTTTAAAATAACAAATTCTCTAACTTTTAAAGAAATTAATTTTTTCGAAATCCAAAAAATTACTCGTGTTCATTTTTCCGAAATTTTAACGAGTATTTTTTTGGTTTGGAAAAAAAAATAATATTTAAGGTACAATTTGCAAAATGAAAATTTCAATTATTTATTTTAAAGTCATGGACCAACACAACAACAACAAAATGACACAACAATTATTTTGAGTTTCTCAAGATCTGCACGTGTATGTTTTTTGTACTTTTCCAATTTTCACAATAGATGTTGCCCTCTTTGTAAATTGGCGCTGTTGGCGAGAATGTGAACTTCTGGCGCTCTTATGTCATGTCGTATTTTATTTTTCAGTTTCAAAAAATCACAGATCAAATAGCAACAATTCGATCAACACGTAATTATTTATCGGTTATATCTTTGTAAATAATAGCAATAGAACCATGAAGTTCAATATCACTGATGCATATTTCGCGGTATTAAAATTTACTAAGACCTTCGACGAAATTCCGGATGGTCCAACTTGTAACAGATTGATTTTTAAAAAAATTTGTAACGAGCTTGGATTAAAAAAAAAGACCTTGATAAATTCAGAGCAAATTTATATTTCACATGGCGTCATGATACTAATAACTTCACTTATAAAATTAAACGGAAGTTACGTCCAATCCAAAAACGTAATGACAGTGACCATCAAAATAAATTAATTCGACGATTTGGCTCGCTTTTACTAGCTCCAGAAAATAATAATGACGGTGAAGATAACAAGTCAGAGTATCATTCGTCTCGTGATTATAAAATTAGTGATGAATCTATTGATAGTGATAATTGTTCAAATGATGGTATTTTTGTTATAATAAAGAGTAGTTACTTTTTTTCCTATAAAACCAACCTTTTTATTCATAAGTAACTGAATGATGAAAACAAATACGTAAAAGACACGCGTGCGTTAGCGCGTGAAATATTTAACTAACTAGAAAAATATAGGTATACAAGAACAGACGCGCGCTTGCGTCTTAATTATGAACTCTAAAAAAATTTTCGTCCACTTTTATTGTTAACAATGTACAAAAAACATACACATGCAGATTTTTGTTGTTGTGTTGGTCCATAACTTTAAAATAAATAATTGAAATTTTCATTTTCCAAATTGTACCTTAAATATTTTTTTTTTTTCTAAACCACAAAAATACTCGTTAAAATTTCGGAAAAATGAACACGAGTAATTTTTTGGATTTCGAAAAAATTAATTTCTTCGAAAGTTAGAGAATTTGTTATTTTAAAAATGTCAGATGTGGGCTAACTTCAGGAATCAGGATTGAAAAATCGAAAAATAAAAGGATGCTCGTGTAGATTTCGAAAAATTAAAAAGAAACGGAGTAAATTTTGTATTCTTGTATCGATCTATAACCTAGAAATAAATGATTTAAAATTTGATTTTCAAATTGTGACTCAGGTAATTATTTTTTGATCAAACTAAAAAAATGCTCGTTTAAATTACGGAAAAATAAACACGAGTAATTTTTGTAATTTCGAAAAAATCGACTATTTCAAAAGTTAAAGAACTTTTCATTTTTTAAATGTCATATGTCGGCTAACTTCAGGGTCATCAAATGAAAGCTCTTTCAATCCTCATTTTGACAATGAGTCGTAGATCCGCATGATGTCAACAAATACGGTGGAATAGGAAAGACATTATCCCCCCACTCCGCGGAAAATAGCCGCAGCCGTATAGAGACTCGGTATAGTCGCCACGTACAAAAAAAACTTTTTTCAATGTACTTGGCGCGAGACTCTACCGAGTCTCTTGATAGCGACGATGATTGAGTATGGCAGGGAAAATATCCATCATTCAACGACGCCCATGATGCAGTACTGAGAATTAATTAGAGATATGACGTTATTTTTAGGAAACCCCACTCAAATTTGAATGAAATACGAAGTCGAATAAGATTTCATTTTTTCTACCTATGCTCTATACCTCTTCGATCGAATTGAAAAAAATAGGTGTTATAGAAGAACGTTGAATTGCGCTACGAAAACAATATGATAATTGTATCTTGTGTAAAAGTTACCGAAAAAAATTCATGAAAAATAAATAGTATATGACACTACGAGGGCAGAAAGTTGAATTTCCTGCACTGCGCGAGGCGAAGCCGAGGGCATCATATCGCGCAGTCCAGGGCTTTCAAACGGCTGCCCGCGTGGTGTATACTATTTTTCTTCATGCCCGGTCGAAAGTACGCTGACTAATTGAATTTTTATAGCGATTTATACGTTTTAACAAGTGTCGATGCCTGCCCGACATTGCAGGCACGAGCGAAGCGAGTGCTGCTGGTCGGGGGCAGGCATCAAACACGGAAGAGAGTTAGGTTAGGTTTGTATAGCAAGATGGTTACTGGCGCCAATATTCAAGCGAAGAATGCTTTATTAACAAAGTTATGAAACATGTAACTTATATTCTCAAAATCTTTGTTATAGGTACAACACAGTTATATTATCTTTTGATTATAAAATAGTTATAGCAAAAATTTAACATATTATTTATCACAATGAGTACTTTTTGTTGTTGTTTTAATCATTAATGGTCAACATTGACCAGATACTCCACAGAGTTGACGGTTTCAATCGCTGACTTAAGTTTTTGAAATACACTATCAGATTACTTTCCTCAGACTCTGACAGAGAACTTTTATGTTCTACCTGCCACTTTTTGTAGGTATCGTAGATTAGTACGTTTCGTTCGGCAGACTTTTTTGGCAACGTTTCGGTTTCGATAATTAATCGTGCTTCTGCATCGAAATCCTTCATTACCTCTTCTTCGTCCGTGGTTCCGTCTGACGACAATGTTTCGTTCATTTTATTTTTGGTTTTTTTTATAAACACATCAAAAATCACTCGACGCGAATTTCGAGGTTATGAGCGTGCAGTTACTACCGTCGTTCCCACCTTCACAAGTCGGTGCGTGCGAGTAAGTTTTCGCTCCCGCTGTTACAGAGGGCGCGCGTGTAGTTCTACCAATGCATGAAAGTTAGGCTTTCTGCTTCACAATCGATGCCGGAAGTACGTACTTTCGACCGAGGTATGAAGAAAATAATTTTTTTCACGTGGGTCCGTTGGCCGAATACGGTTCTCGGTATTTTCCATGGGTTGTCTTAAGTATATTTCCGACATATATTTTTTTCAGGAAAATCACTCCATTATATCCGGAGAAAAGCGGAAACATCGTTACGCATCAGAGGTAACTCATTGCCAAAATTTCAGATCAATGCGCTTCCCCTTCTCTCCCGGCTACGGCCTTAGTGCATTAGATTTAATCAGATTAGCTCATCTCGCGCGCTTCGCGCGCGTCTTTTACTTTTCCGAAGTGCTATTATCTTTTTTTTTTATTTTCAAATCAATTTTTATGACATTTTTAGCATCTACTGTTATCATAAAAACTATCATTTGTTGTAGTTGAATCTTCATTAGTATGATGTTGCACCACATCCATCTGACTTCTTCTTTCTTTCATGGTTGTAACGCAAAATTAATGGATTAAAATCATCGCGGATGGCCATTCGGTATTTGATATAGGCTAACCTGGATACGCGTTTGTTATTATTTACACGCATTAAATAGCGATGCCAACCCCGAGAGCCACATGGGTAAAATAATGGATAGATCCAAGGCTCGACATTGGGATCCATAGTGTTGACTTGTTTCAATCCTTTATCATTTTTGTTTCTTATATACTAACATAGGATTCTGAAATCTCGCCATCAACAGTAGTAGAAAATATCGCAGCTACTTCGTTAGTCTTTTGGAAGTTATACCGACGTTTATCGACTCCTGGTTTTAACGTAAAAAGCATACGAAGTACAGGCATTGGCTCATTGTTTTCTATTGCTAATCGTTGTTGATTTGCTATTTCTTCGCCCATCATCCGATACGATTGTGCAAACTCACTATGCTCTCGCGTTATTTGATCAAGTATAAATAAAATTTTATCCTCGAGTTCATAGTTCTGGTTCAAGCGATGTTTTGCAGGTTCATTGGAATACATTATGAACCGTTGAACATAAGTCGGAGGTTCATCTGGAGCAAAATGCAATGATGTATCACCTTGATAATAAATCCGCCCTTCAATTTGAAAACAGTACGGTCTCGGGCGTCTCGCAGAAATATTAACCAGAATAGCGTTAGCAGAAGCAAATGAAAATGAACTAATGTAGCTTCTTATCCGTTTATGAAAATCATTCGATTTCGGATGTATTGCCTCAAAAAGTTAGCGAAGTTCAACCGGAAATGTAAGCATATCATCAAGTACTACACTACCGTGCCTACAGCAGTCGTGAAAAGAATTACCTCTGTTAGACACTTTCTCTGCAGAAAAGTGTTTTGCATTGGAATAAATACGTAATACATCCATTCTTCCAATATAATGCTCTTGCGGCATTTCTACATCATTATTTAACAATACTACGCGACCTAAGCGGCTATAACTTGCTGCGTTTGAAATCATTTCTGCGCTACGTTTGCGTTGATTTGCATTGTTTCTCTCACGACGCAACCGTTGAAACTTCTCCTCCTCCTCAACATTCCGATTAATCTTTCTACGCGACATTGATAAATCGTGAAAAACACCTTTGCTCGATTGAATATTCCGATTTATCGTGTGAATGATTAGTTACACCGATCAGCTAATATATTTAATTGTGAAATTAATTATACAATTGCTGTACTCGTAAAAACAATCATTGTACTCGTTATGGAAGAATCAATGGGGTACTCATAATATGCATGAAAGTACTATCGTTAACATTAGTGTACTCATCACAAGCATTCAAAATAATCAAACAGCAAAGTCGAATGGCAGAATGCAAAATGTGAAAACAGAAAAATGAATATTTGAATCAAAATTGAAATATATACACCAAAAATACAATAGGAAATTAGAATAACAATAATATAAAATATTGAAATTGCAAAGTTTAATCAAACGGCAAATCGAACTCAGGAAGTAGAACATCAGAAGAAAAAATATCTATTTTGATTCTCAAAATGAATCAAATTTAAAGGTAAACTTACTAATAATTTCACTGAGCATATCTTTGAAATCCAAACTGGAATCTTCGCAGCAGTAAACAACAAATCAAACTGCCAAAATGAAACACAAAATATGAAAATTGACCGTACTGTTTTAAAATTCAAGTTAAGGGGGTATATACACCTTTGATTTTTAAAAAAATCGATTTTTCGTTTTTTTGCGTTTTTGGAACGCTAGGGGTCTAAACTATCTGTAAAAAAATCATCATGTGGAAATACCTCAAAATGAATAAGTTACAGCCATTTATATCCCGAAGTACACGAGCGCGCCGCACGGCACGCTATAAGCACAACTGGCAGACGGATTTTATGACGTTTTACGCATCCCGCCTGAATCCTGTCATTCTCTTGTTGTCTGCTAGCATTATTGCATCGTCCAGTAAGATCAGCAATGACGACTACAGCGAGACCGATGCACAGGGGTATATGCTTTTTGATTTGGCTATTCTTTTTCAAAGTTTGCAGGACAACCTAAGCTGCCACAGATGTGGGAGTGCTATCCACACGAGAGCGGTTAGGATTCACGGCTTAGATGGAACCTACAAAATCAAGTGCGGTAAGTGTCCCATCAGCTCTAAGTTCAACACCTCCAGAATGGTCGGAAAGAAAAACAACGTCTTTGAAATAAATCGACGATCTGTATTGGCAAGCAGGAGCGTGGGTCTGGCCAGCGTCATCTGGAAACTTTGTCCTAAGACTTTATTTTCAGGTCGTAACGTCCTTCAAGTTGGAGCCAACATTGCAGCGATCACCTTTTCCGAAGGTCAGCGAGGTATGTTGAAAATTATGCAAAAACTTTCAGTCGAGTCAAGACGCCACGCCTTCGCTGCGGCAAAACTACAGGACTCGGCCCGGATCAAAGGTGCTGATAGGCGAGCGGAGCAGAGGACGAAGGAAGCTCGTGTTGCTCTGAGGCAACTACGGATGAACCAGCAGGAGGAAGCCATTGAGATGGAAGGTTGTAGCTATGAACCAGAAGCTTTCTAGAAATAGGACGGCTCGCGACGTAAGCCACGTCGCAAAACAAATTTTAACTTCGCCCGTGTCGGTCCAAAGCCCGGATTAAAAAAAAGGATGGAAAATTGTTTTGCATCATTCAATGACATGATAGATTAACATAGAGAAATGTCACGGTAGTTATCAGAATCCAAAACCCTCAACGTAGAAAAAAAGTTTAAAAGTCAATTTCTGAACAATCACTATTTTGACCGGTTGTCGTAAAGAATCAGAAACATCGTTGGACCGATCTTCGAATTTATGGTCCTCGATTATTCGTAAGAGATGCCTATATGGAATGAACGTAGAACTTTTTGATAAACCCATTTTTCTCTGAGATATTGAAAAAATAAGCCAACAAAATTTGAAAATTCGAAAAAAAAATCGAAAAAATCGAATAACTCGAGTAATTTTCGCAATATCAAAAAGTTCTCTGTTCATTCCATAGAGGCAACTCTTATTAACAATTGAGGACCAAAAAATCCAAGATCTGTCCAACGCTGGTTCCAATTCTTTACGACAACCGAGTGATTCTGTATTTTCCTATCTTCAGCGCAACTACGATTAGACTGAAAGTAATACATGATGTGAAATATGGATAATGAGGGTCAAGCCCTCCCCAAACATGATGATTTTTTTCAATTCGTTCGGAGTGTTCAAGTTGCAGAAAAACATCTATGTATTTTTGAGGATTTCAATCAATTTAAAGGTGTATACACCCCCGTAATACATCATTGTATTCTGCTCCAAATGAACCTCCGAGTGATGGTCAACTGTTCATAATGAACTGGTAAAATGAAACATAAAATTTCAAAATCCAAGATTATGCATATTTGCATAAGAATTTCAAAACGTAATTCGATATTATATGTAATTAATATAGCTGTAAAATATTGTATTTAATCTGTATTAAAAAACGAAAATATGAAAATTCGCAGGCAAGTACTTACCAATAAAATAAAACGGCATTATAAATTATATTTTAAACAATTTATTAATAATTATATCCTTCACAACCGCTGTCAAAGGCTGTCATTGATTCAAAGTGACTTCTATTAATCAAACAAAAGCAGACTTCCTGAACAACTTCAAATGGTTCAAATCGTCTGAAATTAGGTCCGCAACACGTTACCGCTGGCCAACCCACGTCTCGGAAAAGCGGTAACGGAAATGCAAGGTTTGATGCCAATGACTTTTTTCATATAAGGATATATTCGGATCGAATCATATCAGATCATATTTATAGTGTTATGTATAATGAGATATAGTTTCATCTGATGTTATGTTTCATCAGATTTGATCATGTCTGATTAGATATGTTTGGATGCAGATAGATCTTATTATATAAAACCAGAATCACTTAGATCTGTTAAAATATGATCGGATTTACATTAAATTCATATCAGATTAGTTATGCATTTGTGAAAACTCAGATATAAATTGATCTCATTAAATCTGATCATATGTAATCTATTTTTCTCGAGCATTTAACAGAAAACTACTCAACTACCTATTTAGATAACCATCACAGATTTTCTCGAAATTTAAAAATAATTTTCGAAAATTAGTGGTTTACCTAACTTGGCGCGTCCTGTATGTCCTACATATTGTGCTTTACACCGTATGATTGTGACGCGGAACGAACGAATACTCGGCTGTAGATAACTCCGCTCGAATCACTCGCACGCACCCATATAACCACCGATTCGCAGAGAATTTGCGAGCTACGTACGAGCTTTTTCATTTTCCATTTCGAAGCACATTGGTGTGTTACTCGTTGGCTGTTAGCCGACCAGTCAGGCACTAAATGTACGTGTATACAGGGTGAGATAATTTTTCTATCAGTTGCCGCCTGCCTCACGGGATTATTTCTGAGCTCAAGTTAGAATAATGTAGCTAATGGATCATTCTAACAATAGTACGTTGTTACGAATCATAATTATAACATTCATCTGAAAATCTTACTAGAAAATCGTGGAATCGAAATTCGGAGTATTTCGGAACAATTATAGTTTTCGGAAAAAATCGAAATATTCCAGCATTTTGATTCCCAGATTTTTTTCTGATTGACTGTAAAAAGTGCCTATTCGCCGAATTGTTTACAATTTTTCAAAAAATGTAGAAAAATGTCAGTTTTCTTTTTTTAAGATTTGGAAAAAATATCCACTAGGGAATCATTGGATTCAGCTAGTCTATACAATTCTCGCTCACGTCAGAGAAGAATCCAGACATTGTATAAAATAATGGAGGTTGTTCATTTTTTTATAACGCGAGAAGTTAAATCCCCCATAATACTTTGACTATTTTATTTCAATCACCCTGTACGTATAACGACTATGTATTGGTAATTGGGACGGAGCCGATCTTTTGGGCTTGAAATATGTCGACTGTGAGGATTTGGTAATTATCAAGGCGTCTGCTGATTGGTAAGCCTTTTCGGGGCAGATCGGAATTTTAGAGGCGCAAGCGATCAGAGATTTGCCGGCCTCGATTATTGTCCCATACGGATATGGACATGAAAATATGGACCCATGTATGATATATACACTACCCGCCAAAAGTATGGAAACACCAATCGAAATTCTGAGCTGCACAAAAGTGCGATTGCTCTGTCAAAAAAGCAGATGTTCCAAGTTCGCGAACGGGATTTTGAAGGGGACATATCCAGCTCCATTTTGCGTTTTTAAAAATATTTTTTACGTTTTTTTTCGGACCCGTTACGCAATTTTGAACATGGCCGTTTTCCAGTTATTTTCTGGTTGTTGAAAATTGGGCGCATAACTTGTGGATAATTTTTTCAATTGTTTTTTGCATAGAAAACTTAGAACGGGGAGCACAAGCTTCAATTTCGTTTTTGTTCTAGTTACGTGTGATTTTTTGTTGCAAAAATATTCCACCTTCATCTTGTAATGATACGCCTCATTTGAAATCACCCGCTGATAGATTTGACTCACAGCGTAACAGAATAGACTAATAAGTGACTTTAGTGGACAGTTCGGAAGTTCCGCCAACGATGACACTCGTCCACTCTTCTGAAGACTACAGCATGAGTCGGACGTAAATAAAACAGTTATTTCTTATATAAAGTCATATAAAGACGTTGAACATGTTAATAATGTAATCCAATCACTCAAAAAACAATTTAATTAAATATGAACAGTACAAACAGTGAAAAGTAAAAAGTTAAATCTAAAATTTCGAGAGTAAACTCATCAAATCGAACTACACCTTATACGGGAAGAAGATCAAGCGTCTTCGAATCCAGTTCTAATTCTGCGATCATCAAAAATATAGAAATGTGAATCTTATAAATAGACAATTACGACATTAATCTAATATCCAACATCAAACGTTTGCGAATTCGCAAAGAATTGAAAACATCGTTATGACAAACAAGACAACTTAAAATATCATCGCCTCGTGTGTCATTCGTCGAGCAACGCCACATGTCTATCATCCAATCGTCACAAGATAAGTCATTAAATGATACATCTCGTATTTATCTATTTATAGAAAGTCATTAACAAGGAAGAAAGAAACAAATATAACATAGAAATGAGAATAACTGAACTGAAAATAATTACATCAATACACAAATAGATATACCTATGTCTAAACTACAGAATAAACTTCGAAGAGCCAACAATTTCAAATAAGTATGATTGTGTGAATGAGTGTAATTTTAATTTTACAATGTTTATACAATTTATATAATTCAAAGTTGATTCCGGGATTTTACATTGTCCAAAAATTTACACAAAATAATAATAACATCAGAAATAAGATTCACCAGAAAAAAAAAAAAAAAATTAATAAATCATTCTTTATATGAGACGTATAAATCATTTATGCATATGTGTTGTCTTATTTCACTCCTAGATAAGACCCAAATTCTATTCCTTCGTTTAAATAAGTTCGTTTAAAATAAATAAAATATAAAACTAGATTTTACAACCTAAAAAAGAGCATTTTTAAAAAATGCAACGTAACTCGAAAATTACAAGGTTTCAATGGAATTATCAAGAGGGTAAAAAGTTGCATGCGATCATACTGGACCGACTAGAATTTTTTCAGAATTTTCGTTCGAGATTTTTTTTTTCATCATTTCTATAGTCGAAACTCTGATTCGTGAAGTGGCTTAACTCGAGAATCGTAGGGTTTCAGACAAAATATCAGGATAGGGGACTTTATTACACTTCAATTTCCAATATATTCAAAAAATTTCAGATTTTTTTTCGAAATTTTTTTTTTGCCCTTTTTCGGAACTCGAAGAATCGTCGAAACAATCGATTGTCGTATCTCGAGAGCTATCAGCAAAGTACCAAGAGGGGAAAAAGTTGTAATTGTCAACTTCGAATACACTAAAAAATTTCGGAACCCGATAGTTTTCGAGATACGACAATCGATTGTTTCGACGATTCTTCGAGTTCCGAAAAAGGTTTTAAAAAAATCTCGAAAATAAAATCTGAAATTTTTTTAATATATTGGGAATTAAAAAGTGAGAAAGTTCCCTATCTTGATATTCTGTCTCAAACCCCACGATTCTCGAGTTAAGCCACTTCACGAATCAGAGTTTCCACTATAGAAATAATGAAAAAAAAAAAATCTCGAACGAAGATTCTGAAAATATTCTAGTCGGTCCAGTATGATCGCATGCAACTTTTTACCCATGTTCAAAATTGCGTAACAGGTCCAAAAAAAATCGTAAAAAGTATTTTAAAAAACACAAAATGAAGCTGGATATGTCCCCTTCAAAACCCCGTTCGCGAAATTGGAATATCTGCTTTTTCGATAGAGCAATCGCACTTTTAGTGCGGCTCAAAATTTTGATTGGTGTTTCCATACTTTTGGCGGATAGTGTATATACAGGGTGTTCCAGAATCAGGTATTTTCCTTCTACCAGTGGATTCCTCGTAAGAAGCTAAGGCGAAAATTATCAATGCTAAAATGTCGAGGGGGAAGTCGTTTTCAGATAAGAGCCGTTTAAAGTTAGCCAATACGAGAGCAGATACGAAACTGTCTCAAGGCCGCTATCGCCGGCCTGGCGGTTCTCACGACGCGTCACTGGCCACCACGATCTCGCCTGACAAAACGACGATCACATGGCTGCAGCCGCGGCTGGTCGACTGTTTGTAGCCGGGCCAGCGGTAGCGGCCCTGGGACAGTTTCATATCTGCTCTCGTATTGGCTAACTTTAAACGGCGCTTATCTGAAAACGGCTACCCCCTCGACATTTTAGCATCCATAATTTTCGTCTTAGATTTTCACTAGGAATCTACTGGTAGAAGGAAAATACCTCATTCTGGATCACTCTGTATATATACATATATATTAGGGTGATCCTTATTTGGGGGTCGGACGAATTTTAATCGAAACGCCCCCCAAAACGGTTCCAAATAATGAGAAAAAAAATAAGTTAAATTTTCAATTTTTTATTCTAATGGGAACAAGTGCCCCAACGAGCTTTTGATTTTTTTTTTTTTTTTCACCAGATTCATTGCTGAGGGATAGAAATTCACGGGAAAAATGACATTTGGCGTATAAAATACAAATCGGTCATGTGAAAATATAAACAAGTGGTAATTGACATTTTTTTTCGTTATTGATTTTCATGTTCCACAGAAATAATTGAAATCGAAAGGGAAACGATATGTCTTACATTAGTATCAAATTATTTGTACATGAACAATCCGAGTTTCTACATCATTCTTTTCAGAAGTGTTTGCATTGGTTTTTCTCGAGTTCTTTTTTCTCCGAAGCGTGGCTAACTTCACTCCAAACACATACGTATTCCGATCTGAACAACGATATTCTGATCTGAACCAACAGTAGCCATGATGAACCACGAGAAAATTATAATATCACAAAGCACAGGTTAAAACTCACTAAACTCGCATTTTTGTGAAACCATCAACGTTTTTAGGCTATGTGTTTGCAGTGAAGTGAGCCACGCTTCGGAGAAAAAAGAACTCGAGAAAAACCAATGAAAACACTTCTGAAAAGAATGACGTAGAAACTCGGATTGTTCATGTACAAATAATTTGATACTCATGTAAGAAATATCGTTTCCCTTTCGATTTCAATTGTTTCTGTGTAACATGAAAATCAATAACGAAAAAAAATGTCAATTACCACTTGTTTATATTTTCACATGACTGATTTGTATTTTATACGCCAAATGTCATTTTTCCCGTGAATTTCTATCCCTCAGCAATGAATCTGGTGAAAAAAAAAAAAAAAAATCAAAAGCTCGTTGGAGCACGTGTTCCCATTGGAATAAAATATTGAAAATTTAACTTATTTTTTTTCTCATTATTCGGAACCGTTTTGGGGGGCGTTTCGATTAAAATTCGTCCGACCCCCAAATAAGGACCACCCTAATATATATATAATATACATTAGGGTGCTTTTTTTTTGGGACTATTTTTTTTTTTCGCTCCCGGCCCGAAATTCTGTTGGCAATGCTAAAAAAGAACTTACCTCGAAATATAAGCCCTTAATATTAACATTAAGTACTCTCCCAGAACGTGAAATGATTTCTCATTTAAATTACATGGAAATTAAAATTATTTTTTTTTCAAAATTCCATAACTCGGTGCCATTTTGTGCTATTACATCGCGGAAAGTTGCAAATTACTCAGCATTAAGCGCTCTACAAAAGTGCCCATTGCGACTTAGCTGTAACTCACACCGGTGAGGCAGTACAGATCACTAAAAATACAAGAAATGCCTACAAAATTTGACTTTAGTGTGAGTTACAGTTAAGTCGCAATGGGCACTTTTGTAGAGCGCTTAATGCTGAGTAATTTGCAACTTTCCGCGATATAATAGCATAAAATGCCACCGAGTTATAGAATTTTGAAAAAAAAAAATCCTTATTCCCACGTAATTTAAATGAGAAATCTTTTCATGTTCTGGGAGAGTACTTAATATTAATATTAAGGGCTTATATTTTAAGGGAACTTCTTTTTTAGCATTTCCAACAAAATTTCGGGCCGGGAGCGAAAAAAAAAAATAGTCCCCAAAAAAAAAGCACCCTAATATACATACATATACATAGGACATTCCATCCATTATCGCCTATATTTGAATTCGACATTTTTTCGCTTAATTTTTTCATGTGTGTAGTACTATATTACAAAATTGTCTGCATATGTTTTTCCATGTGTTAGCCAACCATTTTTTTTTTTATAAATAATAGAAACTTTGAAAAGAATACATTCTTCGAAAATTTTGACAAAAAATCATCGATATTTCACGTTCAAAACGTAAATTTTTGAAACTCGTCCGATCCTGGACGGTTGAGATTTTCTATTCTTTTTCTATTTATTTTTTTCAATTGTTTTTATATTTTTCTTTATTTTTTTGTCGGACGTTGGTTTGTGATTGTTGGATGAGTGAAATCGTTTATTGGATTGTAGTTTTTTTTTATCAAAAATAAGTGGTTGCATAAAGGCATTTTCTAATTCTTAATTTTTCGCGCTCGTTAGAGGGTCTAATCGCTGCACAATCGGTGCATTTGTTGGATCATGATTCGCTTGAAACAGGAAATTTAACAAGCACGGCATTTTCATGGTTAATATTGAGTACTAGGCAGCCAATGATTAATAGAAAGAATTTAAGTTGGACTCGGGTAGTGCTACGGAAATTCACCTACTTAATAAAACTGAGTTATGATTTTTTCAAACATGAATATCTATAATCTAGCCCCTAGTCGTCCACAAGGATACTTATGCACCGATTGTGCAGCGATTAAACCCTCTGTCGGGCGCGAAAAATTTAAAATTAAAATCGGCTTTGTGCAACCATTTATTCTTTATGAAAAAAAAGTAACAAACGAGTTTACAATCACCAACAAACACCGACAAAAAATTTGAAGAATTAAAAAAAAAAAAAAATGGGAAAAAAAAATAGATCTTAACCGTCTGCGACCGGACAAGCGTCAAGAATTTGAGTTTTGGACGTGGAACATCGGTGAAGTTTTTCAAAATTTTCGAAAGATATATTCTTTTCGAAGTTTATATTATTTATGAAAATGAAATGGTTCGCTTAAAATTAAAAAAAAAATTACAGACTATTTTTTAATATACCGAGAAGAAACCTTGAAAGTTAACACTCAATCACAGCCAACTCGGCACACTCCAGGGTTTTCCGTCTGTTTATTGCAGGCGGCCATCCACTATTATCTTCACTTACCTAATTTGCTTCTTGAGAATATCACTTCGGATGTCGATGTCAAATGTGGGCGATAATGGATGGAATCTCCAATATATAGGTTAGGTTGTGCCAGAAAAAAACTTTTTTTTTTTTGAATCTTCCAGATTCAAAATCAGAGTGGTTTTATGGGATAAGAAGCCTCGATGAAGGAGGGCACTGAGAAAAAGTGCGAAGTGGTGTCTCACTCGCCCAGGCAATAACACTGATGAGGCACCCTTTAAACTTGATTATCAGCATTCCCCTTTTGGTAATTAAAATATTACATGACATTCAGCTGTTTTAGCATGTGGTATAATAAGTAGAAAATAAAAAAATGTTGGTAAAAATTAAGCTATTAGCATTTACTTTTTTTTTGTTCCCCACTGCGGATATGTACGTATTTGTGGATAATAACGGCCCTTGTGAAAGAAAGCATCAGGCGATCAATGCTAACAGGTGCCTCATAGCCAATATTACGATAAGGCAACTGATGCTGGCTTCTAATGTTCGAAACCCCCTTCAGCGAAAGAAATGTTTGTCTAATTCTGTCTAACACCTTGTAATATTGGTTATTTTCGTGTATAATTGATCCTCACGAAAGGGGGTTCCGGACAAACAAGTTTAAGAGGTGTTTCATCAGTGTTGTCCTTCAGCCAATTGACACACCTCTTAGAATTTTTTTTCAGAGCCTAATGTAGGTGTATAAGTATAGTCTACCGAATTAGTCGCCGATCGATCTGGCAATCACTTAAAACGTGCAAATCTCATGTATAAAACTTGGGTTTCACGATCATTGACAGTGGCTATTATGAATATAAGTATCATTATACTACGAATATTTAACAATGCGGAATATCTTTCGGAAATATTTGAATTAGATTATTTGATCAAGTGTTAACTTTTTTGAAAAAGTCAGTATTAATCGGTAAGCTGCACCTTTTTCACACATTTATATCAGATTATTTTTATTAGACCGTGTGAAAGTTTTTCGTTTTTAAGAGAAATTGTAAGGAGAATTTGAATCAATCGCCCGCTAAAGTCAACGACGAAGAACAACACCTGTCGTAGGTCAAAATAATACCTAGATGAGTCAAAGACACTAGCCACTAAGCGAAATAAGATAGGAAGCTCTCTCTTGGGAAGACCGTGAAATAGAACGGACGTGTCATTGTTCCGACCTAAAATAGTAAACGAACTTTTCTTTTTCCAATGTGACGTTGAATTTCAACATTCAGTTTTTCGTAACGTAAATTTCGAGAGTAAAATCACCAAATCAAGCAGTATAATAATTTCGAGAGTAAACTCACCAAATCAAATAGTGGAATAATTTCGAGAGAAAACTCATCAAACCAAATAGTTTCTATCACCAAGTGTGAATCTATTACATAAACCATCACATGGCGGAGAGAAGAGTTATCCATTATATCTTATGCCATCCTAAGACCTGGTGTTAGGATTTCTATTTCAAACAATAATTGAAAAATGGAACTTATCAATGAGAATATACGTAGAAGGATGTGGATATGTAGTCACGGAACTATAATTGAAAATATCATCGTCAACGTCTTATGTGGCCATCTTTATCCTGCTTGAACCTATGACGCTCCACTCATCATGAACGACGTCAACGAAATCATAGATAAATTTATAACATTCTTAAAATCCAAAATAAATTCATACACGAATTCAATAAATATACAAAGTTACGAATACAATTCTTCCCAAGGATGCAACTTCTTCTTAACAAACAAAAGAAAGACGAATTTTATAAAAGGTGCTTCGTACCTATTAGTAGCAACTGAATGTGATATACAAATTTGAAGAGATGAGTAACATATACACATATAATAAATGAGACAAAATTTATATTTGGACGATCCTCATAATTGGCTGTTTTATCTATTTCTTGCAAAAAAAAAAAACAAAACCTTTTCAAACAACATTTTAATATACCTATTTTAGTATAGAATAAATATAAAATCGTTACAAAATGAATGTGGATCTGGTAGTATATTGTAATTCGTTTATCAATGATTGTAATGTTTCCGAGGTATAACCAAGTATAACACCTTAGAAACTTGAGTTTGTTGAGAAAAACCATTTTTGGCTCTCGATTCAACGACCCGTATTACATTATATGTGTCGTCTTATTTCAGGATTAACATTCAGAAGGCGGTTTTGCCTGTAAGAAGAAGAAAAATATTATTTAGAAAAAGCTGCATACGCAGGATTTTAGCTCAATTCATCCAGCACTAAAAAAAAAGTATATTCTAGTTTCAAAGAACAGAATATATTTATAAATTGGAGCCATTGCTGTTCAAAATTGCCAACATGTTACTGTTTCTCTTGGACTTTTTCTTAAAATACTAACAGAAAAGGGTTTTTACAACGAAATGCCCTATTTTCGGTATGCTTATGAACGAAATGTTGTCGAAAAAAAATTCGACTTCGGAAAGCAAACACTGAAATGTCAATATTGTGGAATAATTTGTTATTTAAAAAATCGAAAAATTAAGCTTCAGCAACTGGTTGAGCTAGTCTGGAATACCTCGTATGAGCAATGAAATGAATGATTTTTTCTCTACAATACTTACTAGTGGAATTCCTGTTTGTATTCTTTTGATATATTTTTCTTTGCCTCATTTCGCTGCGCTCAGTTTCCGTTTTCATCACAACTCCACCACGGATCATTCAATTTGACGATAATATAAAGAAATCAAAATAGATAAGATGAGACCAGCCAGGAAACAAAGAAGTTGACTTTGGAAGGGGATTCGAGATTCTAATTGTGAGAAAAGATATAAACAACGCTAATTGCTTGATCCCAACAAATAAAATACGTATACTACATCTGGTACCTACCTCTGACCAAGGCTTACAGTCTCGAAATTCAGTGCATCGGTGGACATCAGTGAGAAATATGCTCTAACAATTTTGTTTATCACTCTTGATCAAAAGTAGAATTAGTCAGGACTAGATTCGTTTTTTTAAATTATGACTGAATACGATAAGCGATTGGCTACCAACATGGGCGCAGATATTAGTAGTTGTAGTAATAGTGGTAGTGGTAGTTCATGGTATTTTGCGACTTCACATGGAAACAATTAACTGGTGCGTATAATTTCGAGTCAGCGGAAACACGTCTATATGCCAATAAATACAGGCAGGCTTGAAAATTGAAACTAATTCTTCGGGAAATTTGAACTCTGATAATGATACAGTCTTTATCGCCGTGTAATAATAAAGCGATGCACATTCAGAGCGTATCCGTTGGCATATGGAATATAGCTTCGATAGCTATATATGAGGGGATTCTGTACCCTGGACATGAGCACTAGTGATAATATAGGTTTATTGGCATTTTTATAGGTTTATTTATTATTGCAATAGCACTGACAAGTAAAAATATCAGGATTAAATTATTTAAAAACTGATGTGTGTTTCCTTTTTCTTGCCAACTTTAATAAATGAATGAGTAAATAGTATGTAGGTTAGTTTGCTCAAATTTATATTAATTACTGATCTACATGCTGCTTAGCTGAACTGTTGAACAACTGGATTCGAATTGAACTGTGTTTTAGGGCTGTCCGAGGGGGTCCCATGGTGGTGGTAACGGCACATACACATGTACTACGAATGAATCTCGTACGGTGAATTCTCGAGAATAAAGAATTATTTCGAGAATCTGATGTGTACAAAATGTTCTTTGATTAAAATTGTTTTGGGTGAAATAGCGGAGGTTAGCCACAAATAAGCCTGAAGTTGTAATAAAATCTTTATATAATATCCTCGTGATAGCCGGCACATAGATACACACACTGACACAGTAAACATGGCTGCCGCGTGAGACGAGTGACATCTAATTCGAGCGATATAATGATTTCTTGCACTCGACTAATACTGAGCACTATTTCACCCACAACAATATTACAGTAGAAATAGTTCGATCACCATCCCAAGTTGTAAAGCCGTCTACAATCGAAGAATTTAGCGTGCGAAAATTTCGAGCCAATAGATGGCGGCACTATTAGCTCGTTGACTGAAGCTGTCGGGACTCATAGCCGAATACAAATTTCCGAGGGTCCCGACTGTTTCACTCACACAATCACACACATTTCCATTTTATAAAAAAGCACACTATCACGGCGGCTCAAAACAGTGCGCTACGTGAATATTCGCTTATGCCACAGAATTTGGACTTCGTTACACGGTTGTTAGCAACTTGCTCAGAGGTTATGAAAATCAATTCTGCAGATTATTATTGATGATGAGCACAGAAAATCAGACAAAAATTCGGGATAGGCACCAATAGTAGTATACTCGAATCATAGGCATAATTAGCTGCCAATTGAACTACTCATTAATTAATTTTTAGGTTAGAATCATACTCGTAAACAAACTGTCCGTGCTCAATAATGTGAACGTGCATAAACTGTGTTGCACATTTTTTACCTAATTTTATGTAACATAGGCATGTTGGATATCTTCTTCAGATTAAACTGCTGTGCATTTTCATTCTTTTTCAATTATAGGGAAACGCCACTGAAACTTCGATAAAAGTAAATTTTTATTATTACAAATCACTATAAAAGGTCTAATCAAGAAACACTTATTGCAATTCTTACTTCATGGTGTATTTGTATGGAAAAAATAATTCAACCTTCTGCGATGAAATTTCAGCGCAGGGAACCTTTGCAGCAATACATAGGAGACCTGCGAAAGGTTCTTTGCGCATACAATAGCACTGCAGAAAATTGAGATTTATGTTCCAATACATTTATATTCCATATTCTGAAAATTGTTGAAAGCATTTCTCCACTGGACCTTTTTTTTATCAATTTGCGACAAATTAAATGGTTCTTATGAGGATAAGTTGACTGAGTTCCTAGTTTCCATATAATTATGGTCACTTCGATCGATTCAAATATTTGAATTCCCTCTAAGAAGATAAGAAACTCGCGAGTTCAACTGACATAAGTGATAGAATAGATAATAAAGTATCTTCGCACAACTCTTTCTCAATTCTGAGACAGAATTCTTGCATGCCTTGAGCATTCGCTTATTCATCGTTTCCATGAAACATGTAGAGAAACTATAGAATTCGATACTGTGACGCTGCAAGTCACAAACCCCCAAACCACGCGGGAAGAACCGAGGAAACACGGAAGTAGCTGAGGCCGATCGGCAACGCGAGACGATCGGCACTCTAATTAGAGACGTGTAGTGAGAAGGACCCCCGACGTTTAGCCAGCGAGCCCTTTTTTGAGACCCGATCGAATCACCCCAAGGTCAGCACCTAATCGTACCTACGCATAGCGACTAATCGCCACCCCACACCCACACATACCCGTACACCTCACATCACACATTCACATGTAATTAGTATGCAATAAGGTTAGAAAATAAATAGCTAAATACAACATACTCCCCGGGATTCGTTACTTTCCCGCTCCCCCTCTAGAATCAGCAGACGGGTAGTCACCCGTTATAATACATAAAATGTCATATAAGTTCAGGTATAATCTCATATAAACGAGTTTGCACCCAAATATATTATCAAATGCGTTATCATGCGCAACACTGTGTATGCACTGTCTTCACATAACATATTGCACTCCTCGATTGAATCTATTAATTAAGACTCGTATATGTTTAAATGCAGGGAAATTTGAGCTAATATCATCCAACGTTTATTGCAGTGTATCTTTTAGTCATTTTGACTATACGGATCATTCAAAACTGTGTGTCAGTACTGCCACACGAACATCAAACTTAAAAAAATGCGATTTTCAGAATCAAAAGTATGTATTCAGATAATAAACTGCTTCCTTTCATACCTTTCCTGGACGTGCCAAATTGACGACACCGATTTCTCAGATGAATGTTCATTTTCGTGTACCGAAAACAAAAACGAAAAAAAAAGCTTCAAGCTTATAAAACGCGGTATTAATTGCAAGTATTAATTGGATATTAAGTTGATTTGATTGATCAATCCTCACAAATGCCACGGTTATACTCTCTTGGGTATAAATAATTCAAAGACGGTGAATGCTATCAGATAAACTATCGACGACAGAGGGATTTTGAGGAATTACGCCATCCTGAAATGCTCGAAAAAGGACTGAAATTAAAGAACTTTTTTTGACACAACTGTTAGATGATTTTCGTTTTCTCATTACTAAAATTACAACATGTATTCTTCAACAATTTGTGAAAATTTCATCCAGAAATATGAAAAATTGAATGGGTTATACCTGGTTTTCTAAAGCTCTGCGCCCGTCACGCGCGCTGCTAACTGATTCATTTTTCCGAGGTCTAGGTTCATCTCAAAAAAAAAAAAAAAAATGTTTCCATTCAGAGATAAAATAGCTATGGTTTAGCAACTCATAATCGGTTTTTAGCCAAAAAATTAACGACTAAAAAAATTATTTTAAACAAATAGTCAAGCATATCGCAAAATCCCTATGCTGTACTACGAATGATCATATAAAGAACGTGTGTACCAAATTTGAAGTAAATCGGACGAGTAGTTTGTAAGATTTTTTGACAGTCACAGTGAAAAACGTAGTTCCAAGGAAGACATAAAAGAAAAACCGGTATGAGTTTGATGTCCGTAAAAGGTAAAATTTTTAATTTCACCTGTACTCTGGCGATTCCTGGCCACTACAGTGTCCCTCTTGCAGACAAAAGAATGTCCTTCGTATCGTTGTAAGCTACTCTTCTCAATTTTCCAGCCTCTGTCGTTGATTGCTCTGCTTTTAAATCGGCGATGGAGATGGCCCTTATCTAAATCCTCGCAGATTCTCTGAGCATTCGGTCTGATTTTTAACCGTAAGACTTGCATCATCAGTAGTACATTATTATACCCATCGGCCATCGTAGAATATTCTTGTAGCGATATTTGATACGATCTCAAAGATTTTCAAACCACTTGAAGTAGTTTTTGGTGCCATAGACCAAATAACGGCATTCACGCCCTCTTTATTGTCTTGTGTGCAGCCTCCGAGACAAAATGATAATAAACTCAGTTTTTCATAAACAGGCTTTCTGAACATCTATATCAAGGGGCACTTCATGTTTGTAATTTTGTAAAGAGATATTAGCTTTCGCCTTCTGCCATGTCCATCAGAAGTCTTCTTCAAATATTACCTGCCCGCGGGCCGCCCAGCTACACACGGGATAAGCTGCAACGCTTCGTTGAAACCACTGTAACTCGGTCAATTTTCGGAATTTTTGTTTAAAGTTTGACTTCCAATATTTTTAAATTAACAATTTCAAGAAAATAAAATTTAAAAAAAATCGAAAATTTCGGGGTGGTTTAACCGCTTAAACAAATCACGAGGTTGCTGAACAATTTATCCCCCTTAAAAAATGTTTAATTATGTGGATTTTATATTTACTCTGAGGAGTTGTACCAAGAATATATTAAACTCTGTCATTGTCAAATAGTTTCTTCATAATATCTTCATGTTATTACAAAACATTGAATGAGTACAACGGACAAAGGTTCCATGGGACTCTCGAACCATCGAAAGAAGTAACTCGACAGTCATCTGTCTTTCTGAAAATCACAAAGTATCAGGTCACTAACGTTATATCGAGTACAAAGATTTCATGATACTTTGAAATAAGATTAGATCATTCAACTTCCTCGATTTAAGATTTTTTTAAAGATAATTGTCACATCAAAAAATTAGAATTTGATCTGAAGTGAAATTTCATAATTCAAATCATCTGATCACCTCGATGAACATTAATTAACATTAAAACCGCTAGCAGGTTAAATTTTGGATTTAGGCTTTGTCAGACAAGTAGCTTGGTCGTCCATTCGAACTGATTTCCAATAGTATCTTGGCAAAAATATCTGTAATGTAGCGAACCACGTCAATGTTAGTTTCAAGATTTTTATTTCCATTTCCACACAAATATTCTATTAAAAATAAAACAATAAAACTCTGCCGGACAAACGCTTATCCCGTTAGAAACGATTTTCTCTATCTCTCAGTTTGCACATCCTGATCCTAGACAAATCCGAATTTACAATCAGTTTTCTGCAAAACCCTATACGGTTGCACTTCCAACAAACTTCCCGCATTCCGGCAATTGCTACTCTCACCCCCTGCCTCTCCTGCACTCTCATTGGCGCCCTTCCTATCCTGATGTACCTCCACCAACTCTTTATACCTTTTTCCAAAATTAATAACAACCCTTGCACGACAAATTCAGACGGACAGGAACAGTAGACCAGAGTAGAGAAAATATTCTAAATTCACAAATTCCAAATTCAGTAGAGATTCCTAACCCCATCTATTAAGATTCAATTCTCAGATAAGTTTTACGCTTTATTCAAATTCATTCGACATTTGTGACTCAATATGTCGGATGAAAGTTTACTATACCTAAACGAAGATTTCGAAAGTTCTTATCCATGGTTTCCAATTTAGTTGTATGTATATTGATGTTTACGTATGAATACGTATGAATTAGGGAATCGTTGAATGTGCGTTAGGGTAAAAGTAGTGTCATGCCAGAATATTCAAGACTGGATTGCATATTTCTTTTATTCAACTTTTATTGCTGTCTGAATTACTCTAAAATAATAAATATCATGCCATTAAATAAAACAGATTTTTTATTTGTATGCCAATAATGTCATAAATTATTACTAGATGTTAGTAAAAAATCACTGGATTTTATTGAAAGCAAAAACCGAAATCGAATAGCGAACATCGTTTGCTGTTCTCGGAAAATTTCAATGATGCTAACATTGATTACCGATGGTAATTTCCGGGTGGAACGTTAAGCCGGAATTACCGGTACATATTTATGAAATATTTTCAACTCGTGATATTTTACTGAGATGAAGGTATTACAAAGGAATTGAAATTATATATGCTGTTATCTTCATGCCTCCTGTCACCGACGCGCGTTGGTGAAATACTGTTGAAATTATCCAACAGAATGTTCCAAAATATGGATGGAAAAACTTTATTATGCGTGGGTTAATTCATGAAATATTTATACATGTAATTTGAAATTTGATACAGTGTGATGGGAACCTAAAAAGTCAGGCTTGCCTAAAATTTATAGCAAATTGGCAAACTTTAAGTTCTTAAAACAAGGCTACGAAGTACGTAGTAAGTACAACGAAGAATATTAATATCTTTATGAAGCAATTTCTTTTATAATGGGCGCATGAAATGTTTTCTGATTTCTCGTCAGACTTGGTATCAGATTATTAAACGATGTACGGATCAAAATGTCCCTGACAACCTCAATGAAATACCTATGTTTCACTAACATCGCTCTGCATTTAACAATAATCTGGGCTGATAATTGGAGAATCATAAAAATTGTTTTCGAGATGTACGAATTAATACAAGTTCATAGACGTTTAAACAAAAATTTTGTGATTCTGAAGAAAGAGCGAATCTTTTTTTTACAATTTCAGTAAATAAAGCTCTTCCATTGATTTCAACTCATTTCATACACTTATGAAGAATTGTAAAAATTTTGGGAAAAGACCAGTAAGTTTCGAGGAAAATCAAAGACATTTTTCAGAAAGTTGTAACAAATTTTAATCAGTTTTCCAATACTTTCTGAAAATATCGGAAATGATTTGTATTCCTCCGAAAATCTCGGAATACGTTACCCGGGTATTTTTAAAGAATTTTATCAATTAAAGTTAACTCGACGATGAATTTCTTGTATCAGGTTTTTCAAGAAATTTCTAGGCATCTCGTCGTGTAGTTCATTCTAAGTTTTCGGTTACTCAAGACCATTAACAGAGACACGGTCGTATATTAATCAATACAACTGAATCGACAGAAGTTTATATTCTATGCCAAGGAACCTCTGAACGGTATGAGATTGAAGAAAAAGACAACGTTATACATATGGGGCATTTCAAGTCAAATCACTGAGTTATCGGCCGGACCCCTTTCGATTTGGACCATGAATTTTTGTTTGGGTCCCTTCAGGCGCGAAATTGAACCTCAATTTTCTTCAAATTTTCTCTTCATTAATTTGCAGTCCTGCACCCCATAATATCGCTATATCAAGCGGGAATAGGAAGAAACAACTTTTTGAAATTGATGAAATTTTTTTCACAAAACTTAGGACTAAAGACAAGTATTTTCATCATACATCGAGAGTGGGCCGAGATCAACTAGTATTTTTTTCTTAATTTTTTTTTCAAAAATACAAAATTGAAAAAAAATTTATATAATAATGAGTTATTGTAGCAGAAAAAAAAACACATTGTAGTTAGGTAAAATTCGATTTTCTCCTTATTTTAAGAGTCAAATTCAAAATTCACTCTTGATCTTCATCATTTTTAAACTAAGGAGAAAATCGAATTTCACCTAGATACGATTTTTTTTTTTTTCAATACAAGAAACCATTATTAATAGACATCCATAAATTATGTCACACAAATTTCATGGTTTACTGCCTCCCCCCATCTCCCGTTGTGACGTCACTCATTTTGCAATTTTAAATTTAGGACTTCATTAAAACAGCACTTTCAATAATATTATTATTTTTTAATATTTTCAAATAAAGTAACGATTTGTACCATTCTCAAGCGTTCGTTTCGCCCGTGGCCCTATAGTTAGTCGTTTCAATATTCAGCCTAGATGTGACGTCACGAAGCTTATTACTCCCCCCCCTTCCTATTATGCCTTGTCGCACTTTGTGGACCCCCGCCCTCCCCTAATTGATGGATACCTCATTACTGCATATTCATTTTTTTTTTAAATTTTGTATGATAAAAAAATAATTACGAAAAAAATTAGGACAAAAATACTAGTTGATCTTGGCTCATTCTCGAAGTATGATGAAAGTACTTGTTCTTAGTTGTAAATTTTGTAAAAAAATTTTATCAATTCAAAAAACGTATTTTTGCCTGTTTCTGCTTGATATAGCGATATGAGAGGGTGCGGGACCGCAATTCAATGAAGGAAGAATTTAAAAAAAAATCAGATTCCATTTAAACCCTGAAAGGACCAAACCAAAATCATGATCGAAATCGAAAGGGGTCCGGCCGATGACCCCATGATTTGAGCCCGAATGCCCCTCATATACATCTAATCATTCTTTCCCGGACTTGTTTCATACGGAGGTGAAACTTTTTTTTTCTTCCAATCACTATTACCTTAGCACTCAAAAGTTGTATCCTATCATCCTGAAAACTCATGCGAAAGACATTCTTTATATTTTGTCTCCAGGTGCTCATTTTAATTGTTGAGTTTTATAATCAATAATATCGTACCTTTCATTAGAATGCAACTTTCACCTTATTATTGTATGGAAATAACCCAGAACTCACCACGTGGACGTGGTACCGTGTCGAGTTTCACCCAACCACCCGCCTTATTGTTTATATCAATTAATAAATAATGCATAAATTAATTCTTATAATGTTTGAAGAATAGTATTTTTTGTCACACATGCACGATTTTCGCGTTTTCTTGCCGTGAAAATCGGGCGTAAAGTAAACGTTTTTGTACAGGCGGGCAAAAAAAGTCAGTAGCGAGCGATAATGAACTTTTATTGCCCGCTAACGGTGAGCAGCGAGTGATAATAAACTTTTTTCGCCCGCTAACGGTGAGCAGCGGGCGATAATGAACTTTTATTCCCGACTCAACCGTGAAGACCACTTTTTTGACCTGAAAAGCGGGACAAAAGTGGAACTTGATTCCCTGCTATACTTTTCGTCCTGCAAATTCACTTTCTCCCCGCATTTTTCAGAGAAAAGTAGATTTGCGGGACGAAAAGTAAATTGGCGGCACAAAAAGTAGATCTGCGGGACAAAAAGTAAATTTGCGGGACAAAAAGTAGATTTGCGGGACAAAAAGTAAATTTGCGGAACAAAAAGTACTTTGCGGGACAAAAAGTACAGAAAAAAAATAGATTTTTGAAATTGAAAAAGTGGCCTTTACGGTTGAGTCGGGAATAAAGTCCTAGATGTAACACTGGAATAAAGTCCATCAATCCCTCGGGCTTACTGCCCTCACGGAATTTCGTTCGGGCAGTAAACTCACTCTCGGGAATAATCTTCGGCTTTATTTCCGTGTGGTTGCAGTACTCGTCTTCGGCTCGTAGACGCACTCGCCTTCAGTGTAAGAAAGCCTACTTTACGCCCTTGGTACACAATATACCATTGCGTAGCTATGTTCGCGGAAGCGCAATTTGCGGTATTGGAAATGGGGTGTATAAATAATTGTTATAAGCAGTGGATTTAAATATTAACTTCTTTATTTAATTTGTATCCTACGAGGAAGAGACGTCTATACTCAATGAGAAACTGTGAAAGGCAGTTAAGGTGTCCGTTAAAACACCCAACTCTGAATTGGACTAGATGCACCCCCTACAATGATTGCAAAAAATAAATAAAAGATTTTAAGCGCAATTTGATCCTTCTAACTCAATTAGAAAGCGTGCCTCAGTGTCCAAATAATCTCCCATTCAAATAACATAGAATGTTTTTATTTTTCAGTTCCAATTTTTCACATAGCCGACAGAAGATAGAAAAAATCATTAATTCGTACAAATCTATCGTAGATACATATTTCTACCTTTCGACGATTTGATCCTTCTAACTCAATTAGAAAGCGTGCCAAAGTGACCAAATAATCTCTCATTCAAATATAATAGAATTTTTTCATTTTTCCAGTTTCAATTTTTTACATAACCAACAGGAGGTGTAAATATGTATCTACGATAGATTTGTATGAATTAATGATTTGTTCTACCTCCTGTTAGCTATGTAAAAAATTGGAACTGAAAAAATGAAAAAATTCTATGTAATTTGAATGGGAGATTATCTGGACACTTAGGCACGCTTTCTAATTGAGTTAGAAGGATCAAATCGCGCTTAACATTTTTTTTTTTGCAATCATTGTAGGGGGTGCGTCTCGTCCGATTCAGAGTTGGGTGTTTCAACGGATACCTTGAAAAGGCTAATAAAAAGTCACAAAGACCAAACGAATATCTTCACTATGGGGATAAAGAACCCTCAGTTCTTTCTCCCTATGAGATCATTGTATATGCTTATTAGGGTGGTCCTTAATAAGGTCATTTTCAAATTTCTTCGCTCCCAGGGGCTAAACAGCTCCAAATAAATAAAAAATAAAGTCCCCAAAACGCCGGCCTCCTAAGTCCATCCTAAATACCTCCGCAAGGCATCCCGAATTCTCCATTCGATTAACACGGCACTTTCGACTTTGCGCGGTTAATTTTTGCTTCTGATCGCTGTATTACTGCCGAAAATCTGAAAATTGGCAAATATCTCACCTACAGTAGCAGGTGTACCATGAAATTTTTTGGGATTTTTTGTTACATTATTTTTCGAGCTACGGCTGGATGAAGTGATGTATATTTCTGTGACATTCCGGTTATCTATTATAAAAAATCTTCCGCGAAAAATCTCGAAAAATTTCACGTAATACCTACCACTATAGGTAAGATATTCGTTAAGTTTCAGATTTTTGGCAGCAATACAGCGATCAGAAGCAAAAATTAACCGCGCAAAGTCGAAAGTCCCGTGTCAATCGAATGGAGAATTCGGGATGCCTTGCGGAGGTATTTAGGATGGACTTAGGAGGCCGGGGTTTTAGGAACTTTATTTTTTATTTATTTGAAGCTGTTCTAGCCCCTGGGAGCGAAGAAATTCGAAAATGACCTTATTAAGGAACACCCTAATTGTTTATGTTACGGCACTCTATACGTCGCTTCATTTTTGAACTTCTAATCTCTACTAAACCATTCTCCAAATACGAAGCTACACAGGATGATCCAGAATGAGGTATTTTCCTTCTACCAGTGGATTCTTCGTGAAAATCTGAAGCGAAATTATCAATGCTAAAGTGTCGAGGGTGAAGCCGTTTTTAGATAAGAGCCGTTTGAAGTTAGCCAATACGAGAACAGATACGAAACTATCTTAAGGCCGCTGATCGTCGTTTCGTCAGTTGACGAGATCGCGGTGGCCGATGACGCGTCGCGAGGACCGCCAGGCCGGCGGTAGCGGCCCTGACACAGTTTCGTATCTGCTCTCATATTGGCTAACTTTGAACGGCTCTTATCTAAAAACGGCTTGACCCTCGACATTTTAGCATTGATAATTTTCGTCTTAGATTTTTACGAGGAATCTACTGGTAGAAGGAAAATACCTCATTCTGGATCGCCCTGTATATCACCCAATACGCCTCCACGAAAATTAATCCACTATTCTTTAATTCAATGTGCTATTAACTGTGTATCAAACTTTATACTGATCCTTAACTTAATTACATTTCATCCTTATCACTATTATACTTATGACAGACCTTCCTCGCGCTCTGTTTATATCTCTATGGCTAGTACAAATGGTCCAACATTCGTTGCATAGGATTGGGGAAGCCCAGATAAAACCCAATCAGACCATTAAAAACTCTTATGACACAAAACAAACAAAATAATTGTTAGAGCGAAAAACAGCTATTCCAGGCCTATTCCTATTGTGAATTCCAGGAACTTTATTACTGGCAGTGGCTCTGTCAGTCCGTCAGCCAGTTGACATCCTGTGGGAATGAATTCAAGTTTTATTACACCTTTCTCGACGTGTTCTCTCGAGACGTGATACTTTATATCAATATGTTTTGATCGTCGATGACTGCTCGGATTATTTGCTATACTAATACATCCAGTATTGTCTTCGTGAATGATAATCGGATCTGAAATATATGCATTAATACTAATTGCCAATGATTTTAACGAAAGTGCCTCTTTTACAGCTTCATGGAGAGCCATGTACTCTGCTTCAGTAGAAGAGCTTGCTACCGTTGCATGTTTCTTCGTGTTCCAACAGATCGTGCATCCAGCATCGTTCATATAATTTAAACAATAAACTCGTTGTGCTTTTTCGATCCGTTCCGTCACTTCCACCCCAATCAGAATCAACATAACCACTCAAAAGATGTTCATAATTATCTTTAACATAAGTCAGTTTGATATCGGCTGACCCTTTAAGCTATCTTAGAACCTTTTTTAGGTTTTGCCAAAGTTCTTTGTTTTTTTTATTTGCATATTGACTCAAAATATTTACTGCTGCACCCAAATCGGGTCTTGTACAAATCATTATATACATCAAACATCCAATTAAACTTCGACAAGGTGCTTCATATTTTTCATCAGAGTCTGAGGCATAATCTAATTTATTAGGGATAGGTGTACTGACAGATTTACAATTGCGCATATTGAACTTGTCTAGATCTATTTTAATATATACACTTTGATCCAATGTCAATTTTCCATTGTTTCTTTCAACTTTGATTCCCAAAAATAATTTGATATCTCTCAAGTCTGTCATACGAAATTTGTTCGTTAAGGGGAAATATACACCTTTGATTTAAAAAAAAATCGATTTTTCGTTTTTTGCGTTTTTGAAACGCTAGGGGTCTAAACTATCTGTAAAAAAATCATCATGTGGAAATACGTCAAAATGAATAAGTTACAGCCATTTAAATCCCGAAATACAAAAGCGCGCCGCACGGCACGCTATAAGCACAACTGGCAGACGGATTTTATGACGTTTTACGCATCCCGCCTGGATCCTGTCTTTATCTTGTTGTCTGCTAGCATTATTGCATCGTCCAGTAAGATCAGCGATGACGGCTACAGCGAGACCAATGCACAGGGGTATACGCTTTTCTATTTGGTTATTCTTTTTCAAAGTTTTCAGGACAACCTAAGCTGCAATAGATGTGGGAGTGCTATCCGCATGGGAGAGGTTAGGATTCATTGCTTTGGTGGAACCTATGGAATCCAGTGCGGTAAGTGTCCCATCAGCTCTAAGTTCAACACCTCCAGAATGGTCGGAAAGAAAAACAACGTCTTTGAAATAAATCGACGATCTGTATTGGCAAGCAGGAGCGTGGGTCTGGGCAGCGTCATCTGGAAGCTTTGTCCTAAGACTTTATTTTCAGGTCGAAACGTCCTTCGAGTTGGAGCCAACATTGCAGCGATTACCTTTTCCAAAGTTAAGCGAGGTAGGTTGAAAATTATGCAAAAACTTTCAGTCGAGCCAAGACGCCACACCTTCGCTGCAGCAAAACTACAGGACTCGGCCCGGATCAAAGGTGCTGATAGGCGAGCGGAGCAGAGGACGAAGGAAGCTCGTGTTGCTCTGAGGCAACTACGGATGAACCAGCAGGAGGAAGCCATTGAGATGGAAGGTCGTAGCTATGAGCCAGGAGCTTTCTAGAAATAGGACGGCTCGCTACGTAGGCCACGTCGCAAAACAAATTTTAACTTCGCCCGTGTCGGTCCAAAGCCCGGATTAAAAAAAAGGATGGAAAGTTGTTTTGCATCATTAAATGACATGATAGATTAACATAAAGAAATGTCACAGTAGTTATCAGAATCCAAAACCCTCAACGTAGAAAAAAAGTTTAAAAGTCAATTTCTGAACAATCACTATTTTGACCGGTTGTCGTAAAGAATCAGGAACATCGTTGGACCGATCTTCGAATTTATGGTCCTCAATTATTCGTAAGAGATGCCTCTATGGAATGAACGTAGAACTTTTTGATAAACCCATTTTTCTCTGAGATATTGGAAAAATAAGCCAACAAAATTTGAAAATTCGAAAAGAAAATCGAAAAAATCGAATACCTCAAGTAATTTTCGCAATATCAAAAAGTTCTCTGTTCATTCCATAGAGGCAACTCTCATCAACAATTGAGGACCAAAAAATCCAAGATCTGTCTAACGCTGGTTCTGATGCTTTACGACAACCGAGTGATTCTGTATTTTCCTATCTTCAGCGCAACTACAATTAGACTGCAAGTAATACATGATGTAAAATATGGATAATGAGGGTCAAACCCTCCCCAAACGTGATGATTTTTTTCAATTCGTTTGGAGTGTTCAAGTTGCAGAAAAACATTTTTATATTTTTGAGAATTTCAACCAATTTAAAGGTGTATATACCCCCTTAAGTAATCTTTAAATCTTTCCATTGTCTTAATGTTCGAAGTTGCGATCACAAGGTCGTCCACATATAGTACTACATAAAAATTCTGTGATACATTTTCTTTATCTAGAATGTAGATACAACGATCACTCAATGAATTTCGGAAACCATTTTCTATAAGAGCCGCTTCAAACATTTCAAACCAACATCTTGCAGCTTGTGTTAGACCGTACAGAGCTTTATTTAATTTGCAAACTTGATTTCCATTGCACTTTACTCCTTCTGGAATTTTCATATAAATTTCCTCTTTTAGTATACCATTTAAAAATGCCGTTTTTACATCCATCTGATGAATTAACAAATTATTCTGATTTGAAAAAGCAACTATGAATCTAAAACTCGAACTTCTTGCAACCGGTGCATATGTCTCATCATAATCTATTAAATACTCTTGAGTAAATACCCATTTACAGTCTACAATGTTTTTACCTCTTGGCTTCGATACTAAGGTCCACGTTTTATTTGTTATAAGAGAATTTATTTCTTCTTCAATGGCTCTTTCCCATTTAATTCTGTCATCCCTTGTTCTTATTTCCTCGAACGAGGTGGGTATTTTACAATCAACTGATCGAGCGCACAAGAGATAATCAGGTATATATTTTCATCATATGAAATAGGCGGGCGTTGTTTAATCCTATCACTCCTTCTAGTCTCGACTTTATTTTTTATTTTTTCTTGACTATTTTCGGGTACTCTATCATTGCACATATCGGTTTCAATTACAGATTTCTTTGTCTTTTGCATTACTTTTATATCAATCGACAACAATGTATCTGATTTACCAATATCAGATTGACTATGCTTTTCTACTGATTTTGACAATATGCCAGATGCATCAGTTTTACCAGAGGCTTCTAGCTTTACCTCTTTCGTCATTGGCTGAGATTTCAAGTAATTTATTTCATCAACAATTACATCGCTGACTATCGCAAATTTTTCAGTCTCAACATCCCAAACTTTATACCCGTTTGATTCAAAACCTACTAATATGCTTTTTCAGAATTTTTCTTCGAACTTTCTCTTCCTGGTTTCATTATGTACATAAACTGTGCAGCCGAAAACCTTTAAATATTTCCATTTAGGCTTCTCACCGTGCCACAGTTCAAATGGGGTTTTATCAAATAGCTTTTGTTGGAGTCAAATTTATTAAATACGTAGCAGTTAGAACTGCTTCTTCTCCCCAAAACTCTTTTTCTAAACCTGCTGCGTTTACCATTGCGCGTGCTCTTTCAGTTATTGTTCGATTCATGCGTTCCGCGACTCCATTTAACTGAGGAGTGTATAAGACAGTCAAGTGATAGCTGATCCCTTTTTGTAGGCAATAGTCTTTCATTTCATTCGATAGATATTCCCTACCATTACCACAATACAAATTTACCATTTTTAAATTGAAATGAGCTTCGCTCTTTCTTACATAATCTTTAAAAACAGAGAAAACGTCGGACTTGTGCGTAACTAAATATGTAACACAATAATGAGTGAATTCATCGACAAATGATACATAATAGTTTTTATCGTTAATAGTCGATAGTGATTGGACCACATACCTACGTCTGTGTGAACTATGAATAATGATCGCTTTATGTGACTCTTATCTTTGTCTTTCTCAAATGGTAACCGTGCTTGTTCACCATTTATACAAGCTTCCACATAAATCATCGGTTGGGTAACTTTTTCGAAATGGCTTATGTCTATGACAATTTGTTTATTTCTCAATTCTATAAACTGTGCCTCACTCATGTTGCCTAAACGTTGATGCCACAGTTCATAATTATTACTGGTTGCATTATATACATGAGAACTGTGTAAATTTACCCGTTTTGCAACTTCAAAATCAACAGCTATCAGATTATTTGTTGGTTTACCATACATTACCATTTTACCATTTTTGCTTATCTGAACTCCTCTCGCATCGAAGGTGATGCTCAACCCTGCTTGTTGCATTTTCCTGACGGATAATAAGTTATATGGAACTTCAGGGCTGTATAGAACATTTTCAAGGACGCCTCGAATTCCTGTATTGGTTGTTACTTGAATATTCCTTTTCTTCGTTGCTGTAATGAATTCCTTGTTCTTTGCCACGAAGATTTTTATCGGTGGATGCCGCTCAACCACACTGGAGAACACTTTGTCTATAATAATAAGGTGGTCCGATGCTCCTGAGTCCACCAAAAACGTTAACTTGTGACTTTCGTTAGCTTGATACTCTCGAGTCTTGAAAGCAAAGTTCAATGTATCGTTTCCCGACTCCATTTGCGTCGTTTGGACTGTATGAACTGTTTTGTTTTGTTCCACTCTGTGTTGTTGACTCTTCTTATAGTAATAACAGTCAATCATTTTATGGCCCATTCGTCCACACTGATGACATTTTCCATAGGCTGGATTTCTGTAAGACCTGAACCCTCTAGAAAGATGTGAGCCTCTACCTCTTCTATTTTGGCCTCCGCAATTTCCTCTGTAGCCGCTTGAACTGTTAGTGCTGTTATAATTTTTATTTTCCTTTGAAATTTTTGTTTCAAATTGCAACACTTTCGCACTCGTATCTTCACTTCCACTTTTCACTTTTGTCTCATGGTCCAGGAGTCTTGTTTTTACAAGATCCAACGTGATTTTGTCTTCTGTCATTGTCTCAATTACTGTTGATGTAATTTCATACGTTGCAGGAAGACTAGTAAACAGATACGACACCTTTGGACTCTCGCTCACTGACATGCCAGCCGCTGCTAGCTCTGTGATTAAGGGCTTTTGAGCGACCGTCTGTTTGACCGACGGAGTACGCATTTTCGGCCAGTCGTCACGACCGCTATTTAGTCCACGGATCACGTCTCTATCGGTTCACTGATCACTATCAGCTTCCGTAGGGATGATCCTTAGATTATTAGCTAGCGCGCGCTGGTATCCGAAAAGTAAATTATTGTATTTCCAATTAATGATTAATTTATTTATACGAAGCTGTGAAATCAGCTGACACTACTACATCGCCGATACACAGATACTGTAAAATATTAACATTATTTCCTGCACCTTCAATGAAAAATCCGAGTCGGCACAACCAGCGCGCCGTATAGGCTAATGTTAGCAATCTTCTGATATTATTCCGGGGAAGATCAGAGAAGCAGGAGCAGTATAAGACGTGGACTAAAATCCGAAGTGACAGGCTAGTTCGACACGAACACATGCAGAAACTGTCTTATAAAAGTGGTTACTGCGATAGGGTTCCTGAGCTGGGCCGCTAGAGGCGCTCAACGGATGAGGAGTTGTCGGGGCTCGCTCAAAAGCCCTTAAATCATTAAAATTTCAAGATTGTCTTTTAATTGGGTATCAGTCTTCATTTTCGATTACTTCGACTACGAACAGAATCTTCAGTGGCATCACTTTTCCTTCCATAAATCGCATCCAAACTGGTTAGAATACATTTTGCAGTACTACCCGGTGTATCGTATTTGAGGTATGCGTCAGATAAATACTTAACGTTAACACATTTGGCAACTCTTTCGACTTTCTTCCACTTCACATTTACTGGATCAGGAGATTCCTTGTCAATGACGTGAAGCACATCAAGTTCATAAAGTAAATTGCGTATTTTGTATTTCCATGCAATATATTTATTGCCATCAAATGGCTCTATATTTCTCCTGTCCTTTGTTTGAAAACTGTACACTTAAACATCTTCAATTTTCACAGTTTAAATACACTTAATTATTTTGAAAATACACAGTTAATGCACAATGTGATCTGGGCCCATAATCTATTGGAAATGAGGTATATAAATAATTTTTATAAGCAGTGGATTTGAATATTAACTTCTTTATTTAATTTGTGTCGCACGAGAAAGAGACGTCTATACTCAATGAGAAACTGTAGGAGACTAATAAGTGGTCACAAAGACGAGACGAATATCTTTACCATAGGAATGAAGAACCCTCAGTCCTTTGTCCCTATGAGATCATTGTATATGTTCATGTTACGGCACTCTATACGTCGATTCGTTTTTGAACTTCTAATCTCTACCAAACAATTCTTCAAATATAAAGCTATAGTATATCCAATATGCGGCTATGATACCAAAAAAGACGTTTTCTTTCGGCATATGGCAGTATTTTTCTCGTGCGAATGAAACCATCTATTGTTTTTGCTCGACACGCAATTGATCAAACTAAATCCACACAATCTTCGCAGTCAAAAATCGTCGATGAACCCTTGAACATTCAAAGGACAGAAATAATTTGGCAAAAATTACTTGAGTTATGAATTGTCATCGTTTGTTTTTCAATATTCTGAACTGACAAATGAGATCAAAAAGTTATATGTTCATCTGACAGATGAAGTAAATGAATATTCACTGAAACAGATGAAGATTCACAAGACATGTATATTGTGAATAACTGCAGACCAAAGAATTCGAAATCCAAACATCGACCATGGTTTCGATTCTTCACATCAACCAACTTATTCCGCATTTTTCTTTGCCCTGTGTAATTACTGTTTTGCAACATTAGAACTAATAGATCAATTAAAGTACGGATTATGAATGTCAAACTTAATTTGACTCCCGCATCAAGTTTGCGGCTTTGATCGGAATCCCGAATACATGGTAAATAACGAATGTCCGTGAGAAGGTTTTGAGCCATTTGAAGGTGTATAACATACGTATATACATATACCCCCCTAAAAGGATGGTCTAGTTAATTTTCATCGCCATAAATTATTTTCTTGAGTTCCTCCGCAACCGTGCTATCACACCGATTGTTCCTTTGGTATTCGATGATTTATGAGGAATAAATTCGATTTTTTTTTTTTTTTTTTGCAACATAAAGTGCAGGCGCGTCACGTATTTCGACTAATATCAGAGTCTACGTATCATTGACACGAAAAAGCTTCTAACAGCACCATTCTACATGAACTGATAAGCATCGCAATCTATGTATAAACATCGTTGTTTTATGCAACAATAAAGTCGAAATCTGAAGACTCGCCATTCGTGATGATTAATGATGGTCAATCGTTCGCGCCACTTTATGCTGCGGCAACCGCGCGAACCAACAGCGCCCAGCCGACCACCTATAATACCGATGAAATGACTCGCGCGCTCTGTTCTACTGTTCTCTTTCCTTCTGGTATTGCAAGAACTAAAGATTATCATGGCCTTCGAACGATTCACAATCGCTAATTATCAGGATTGCGAGTTTTCATATTTCGACGCTATTGTTGCATGAAACAAAGATGTTTTTAGATCGCTGTGTTAGTCGAAATACATGACATGCCCGCACTTTTAAATCTCAAGAAATTAAATTCTTTTCGAGTTCAGTAAAATCCGCGTGCTTGCTCCAACTTATTCCTCATAAATTCTGGAATGCCAAGGGGACAATCGGTTTGATAGCATCGTTGCGTAGAGACTCGAAAAACTAATTTATGTCGATAAAAATCGACTGGACCATCCCCTTGATATTGTTGAAATCATCGAAGTTAGTTATTGCTGGATTTTAGTTGTCGAGGATCCACAATAGTAATAAGTAATACATATGTGCAATAGGAAGTTAATAACTATTGAACATCACTTACGTCAGCGAGATAAATCATATTTTACCCACTATTATAATTACAGAATAAATTACAAAAAAATGAACTGACCGGGTGGTATAACATCACGGATTGTTAGAGGCCCTGCACGCATCAGTATCGCGTGCAGATTTTGAATATAATTTAAAACATAGTACATAAACAATAGTACTTTTCGTTCTCTTTTGCTGCATTTAGACGTTCAGAATTCTCTGTATATTACTGTACTTTTGTTAAATATGTAACGATGAACTATTTTATTGATTTACTCTGGCTTAGCAAACTCAACCATTCGATTGCTGCAAGCTGGTCAACAAAATGCTTTAATCCTAATGTTGTGTTCGTATTGTAATCCTTGCCAGAGCAACTTTTTTTTATCTGGGCTGTATTGTGCGTATAATAATTTCGCGTAATGGATAATAAAGATCGAAGATACCGCAATCAACTACGCTCAATTTATAAATACGTGTACACAGAGGTCGGTTGAAACGCCATTTGATGAGCATTATATGTAGCGTTGAAGGATGCCATTGTCTCTCAATTCAGGTCGCCAAAATCGCGTTTAATAGTTCTAGGGTACAACCAGCACAGTGAGACGTAAATGGCAGCCGACTATTATATAGAACGCTGACACGGTCTGCAGTCATAAAGGCAGGTCAGAGAAATTCAGCTTGCTATGCCGGTCTCTCGCTAACAGGCGTTGTACCTTTTTTCACCCTCTTGTACCACGTCATTTCCTTGTTTTTGTTCGCCTGCTTCAATATGTGGTTAAGGTTTTTGACAAATGAACAAAACATAATTTTTTTTTTTTTTCAACCTCAGGTCTTATAGGAAATGCGAAAAAATTGTGAGATTTGTTCACCGCTTGAGGAGGGTCAGATAAAGAGCTACATAAACTATTCACTAACTGGAAAGTACAGAATATAAGAGGTAATTGAATTGAAAGATCATTTTGTATGACAGGCTGTATTTTTTTTTAGGAAATTTTTTGTAACTTTCTACACCATGAGAGATCCAGTATCAGTAGAAAATAAAAAACTAGCTTATTTTGAATAATCTAAGCTTAAAAAAACATTGTTTCTCGCCCCACCTGTTATCCTTGTTATCACACGGGATCTGACTAGCAGCTGTCTCAGAGGAAATTTCCTAATATCTCGAATTGTTGGACAAATACTTGTTGCAATCAACGGGGGCCTATACAGATAATTAGACCAGAATCGTAGAATAATTCTTACTATGGAAATGAAGCTTCCTAATTTAAAAATGCGAAGTGATTCTTTTCAAAATGCATCTACAAATGATCCAAAAAAGTTTTCATTGAAAAACTTAATATCTGTGATGCGAGGAGTGTCTTCTGAGGCCTTGAGTTTAAACTTTTCTAGCTCATTTGTGGATATAATTTGAAGTGATTGACGTAGCTCTTTTGCGATCAGGTGACGCTTTTTCATCCTACAAATCATTGTGCAGTGTTCGGAAGGTATAATCTGTATAGGCCTCTCTTAAAATGAAGTAATTTGCAATGCATAATGTAAGTTACACACATCCATTTCTCGTATACGTATAGTTTATGCTGCGTGTATACACGGGCGATTGCTTGCTTCAAAGCTTGGATTACTCGACGGATTACTACAGGTATATTACTAAACCAGTAACTACCATCAAGTGAGGCATTATAGTGAATTACCTTACATACTGGTGCCTGATCACTATGACCTATTAAATTTATGGATTATCCATGCATCGTCCATAAGTTGCTGGAGGAAAAGAAACGGTTAGAAGAACCCAAGAAACGTGAAAAAAAATAGACAAATAAAAACGTCAGAGTAGGTAATACACGAAGACCAACCACTAGGTACAGGCCACTCGACCCTTGTCACACCCTACATGGTCGTTGACCATTGTTCTTGGTGGTAAAACGTAACCGCGACATGCTCACTGACTGCTACCAAAGTCCAGGGTTCGGAGGGGTGAATTGTGTAGGCGAAAATTTTAACAACCAGCTTCGCTCAGCCAGTTTAACGGCAGCCACGTATGCCTGAATATACATGATACATAAAAGGTGTGCTCAGCGTTACGTACAAATAACTCGAACAAAAAACGATTTCGTATTCTCAGTTTAACCCTTAGCGGCCACACGGGGTAACTAGGCTCAGAAAAAGTGAAATTAGAGGTCTAAAACCTTTGAAATTGATACAAGTCACGACATGTGCCGGTAGTAAACAAGTGTGAGATGTGACTCCATTACATAGGAAGCCGAAAAAACGCGTGGCGGCGCAAATCGACTTGTTTGTGGTGACAATAGCCAAAGTAAAGGTAAGTTTTTAGTATTCTAGTAAGAAAATTTTTTTTTCAATCCTAGTCGTTATGGAATCTTGTCTGTTCATGTGAAATAATTCAGTTTCATTTTTATATGATATCGTTTATTGAATAAATCTAGCGTACGGTCATTGTAGGATAGCACGTGGGTTCTAGGTTATGAAAATACGATCTATAAACTTAGTTTCATATATATGAACAATTTTTATGTCTCAAATGCCAGTAAATAAAAAAATTGACAAGATACTTTCCGAACAATTTTTTGACTAAAAAAGTTCCTCGTCTACATATGAGAATTGAAATAGATTTTTTTTCGTTTGATTAACGGGCGACCTGGGAAAAGTTACCTTCGACCAAGCGCGGAGATGCCTACTGTGACCGAAAGAAGGACTTTTTTGTCGTTTTTCTACGCGTGTTGGATGTTCGGCCTGTAGAAGACTGGTTTGCGAGGAACATTGGTTCCTTTTGTGATCCAATTCCTAAGATTTTTGAGTTGTTCGGAATTCAGACGAAACAGAAACCCTGACAGTCATAGAAAAACAATTTTTCAAATATACTCGGAAATGTGAGTTATCTATTGAAGCAGACTGTACGTGCGTGGAAGTACATCTTGTCTCAGACAAAGCATGTTGAATATTATAAATAATACTAATATTACGGCCAAAAGAATAAATGGCTTAGCTATTGAATCATCTTCGATATAATATTTTCTATAAAAAATTACAAAAACAAAATATAGAACGTCAGTAAGCACTTCGGATCCTGAAGTATTAATTCGGTTGCTAGACAGCAAGGTAGAAAACGGAAAAAATTTGTACATACTGAGTATAAGGTACGTCCGATATTAAAGAGTTGATCGTACAGAATATCTCGAAAATCTAAAATTCTCGAATAATAATTTACTCGTGTTTCGGCCCCCCATTCTGTAACTTTTTATCTGTTCGGTTCGACGACTTTCCGCATGGATAGGACGTCAACAACCACTGAGGTTTCAGGAAAGATATCCCCATACAAAGCACCTTTGGTGCAAAAACCTTTCGCCTAGTTATATAAATGTGATACTTACCCACAAAAAATACATTCTCATGCCAAGAAAACATTATACAATTATTATTTTATACAAAAATTCCTTCCTCGTAAAAAAACAATTCGAAACCAGATGCTATTGCCTAGTTGTCTAGTACCGACATCACGTCGATTTTTTTTCGAATTGCCAATTAGGCTTTCCATAACACGGTATTGACGCCTTCTTGTCTTGCCACGTAGAATTATAGAGGTAACGATAGGCAATTGACGCCTCCATTGGTTCAAACTGAAAACATACAAAAAATGATAATTAAAAAAAAATAAAAAATTTGGAGTACGTGGTACTAGGCGGGCCAATATTTCGTTTTATTATATAAGGATTATTGACGTGGTTCAATCGCCGTTCACTTTTACTTGTATAGAAGAGGCCCGCCTAGTACCACGTACTCCACATTTTTTTTTTCTTTTTTAATTATTATTTTTTGTACGTTTTCTGTTTGAAGCAATGGAGGCGTCAATCGCCTATCGTTACCTCTATGATTCTACATGGCAAGACAAGAAGGCGGTCAATACCGTGTTATGAAAAGCCTAATTGTAAATTCGAAAAGAAATCAACGTGATGTCGGTACTAGGCAACTAGGCAAAAGCATCTGATCTTGAATTGTTTTTTTACGAGGAAGGAATTTCTGTATAAAATAATAATTGTATAATGTTTTCTTGGCATGAGAATGTATTTTTTGTGGGTAAGTATCACATTTATATAACTAGGCGAAAGGTTTTTGCACCAAAGGTGCTTTTTATGGGGATATCACTACTTTTTGTAGAATTTCATTAATTAAGTATAATTATTCTCGTATCCGTAATAAATTGCATAAATTGTCGACCACTCTCTATATGAAATATATATACTATATTTATATATAGGGGAGGGTGGGGAAAAATGGACTGGTGAAACGAAAAAAAAATGGTTGCAAAATTCAAATATGAATGTGAACTTTATTGATACAATCGATGTGAAATTGACGAAAAATCTATAACGTAAAAAAAAAACTAAAGACTAAAAAAATTAAAATAAAGAAAAATAGCTACGTAATTCATTATCGCTTTCTGGTTTGCACACAATAATCACACTGATATTGAATGTTCTTCGAGTTTTCTTCAATTCCACATCAATTGTATCAATCAAGTTCTTATTCATACTCAAGTTTTTCAAACGACCAGTTTTTTTTTTTTACCGGTCCATTTTACCCCACCCTCCCCTATGTAGAGAGAGAGAGAGAGAGAGAGAATTTCGTGCCTCTTCTGGCGTTCTATTGTCTACTGGATCCCTCATATGAAAAGTCAATCGCGCTGTGATTTTAACGCATGAGAAATTTCCAAGTTAGTGCGACATGGATTAAGCGAATGTAATATTATCACAGCTTATTGCGTCGAATCAAGATCTGAGCAAAAAGTTAGTTTCCACATGAGAAAAGTATCTCGTAGAAATTATATAGTGTTTATTGCCTTCGCATAAAGATATCTATACATTTACTCATGAATCTTGGTATACGAGTATCGATAATAATAATCTCTATTCATTGATATTATTTATGTTAAAATGGCATAATGGAGGTCAACATTGAAAACTTTTCCTTGAATAACTTTTGACCGAGTTGACTTACAAAAAAATGACTTCAGACCTTTTTTGTAGAGCGTTCAATTTCCTAGAAAAACATGCCAAGAACTTTACTGTACGACGTATCGTTCGTTAGTTACAAAAATCAGAATGAACAAAAGTAGTTGTTCCTGTGTTATTCTTATGGGAAATCGAAAAGTGCGATGCGGGCCATCTGAATATTAATATTAAGAGCTTATATTTTAACAGGCCTATTTTAGTACCTAAACGAAACTTTCAAACTTGATTCCGAGAAAAAAAAAAATGTCAATTTATCTCATAAAAAATAAATCGTACCATACCCTACATGTTCGTTTGCTGAATTATACACATAACATTACGACCAAAAATAAATTAACATAATAAATCATACCCCGCATGATGGGATATGATACCGTACTGTAGTTAGTGGTTCGGCTACATTCCTTATCAGATATAAGCCATCAATAAATATCTAAAAAAAAAAAAACTAGTTGGCGAAAATAAAGAGCTTACCAAAGCGCCATCCGGCTACTGACGTCCGTACTTGGTAGTTCTCTTCTCTCTACAAAACGTCAAATAATCATATCTCAGCTCTACGTTCACCGATTCAATCAAAATAGGGCTTAAATGAAAGCTCTTCTTGGCCACATCCTGCGATAAATATTACAATTCCGTATTTATAGCGAGATGGAAGAAATTAACGATCATAAATTGCCGTAACGGCCGTTCAGCTCTCGTTCGGGTATATAGACTCGGTCGAGTCTCGTGCGGCACATACAAAAAAAATTTTTTTTTATATAATTAGGCGCGAGACTCGACCGAGTCTCTTGATCTATCCAATAGAAAACAAGCCGATCCGATCGATTCTTAACCGCAAAGTTGTAGAATAGGTGACCTGATTGGTGGTTTTTTGAGAGAAGACCGCGTGTCGATTTGAATTATATTTCGAGTCTCGTTCTTCGAGATTACATGTAGTACCGCCACTTCTACTAGTTTCAACCACAATTTCAGAGAATAAATTCAAAATCTCCCGCTGTGCGCCACTACTCTGCGCCCCTATCGGTCACTCTTCATAACGTTCTTTGTGCTAGAACAAACCACATGCTGAGATTTTAATATAATATATAAAAATAGTTTTTATTACGAAAAAATAACGTTTAGTCGGAAATTATTAGGCTAATAAGACTACTCGTCAGTAGTAAATATGGGAAAGAACAAAAGACGTAGTAGAGACAGACAGGACGAGGAGGATAGCAACAAGCGAATTCGGAGGTTAGAAAAGATGGTATCGCTCTTGGCAGATTCAATGACCAAGAACCAAAAAACAGGTAAAAAAAAAAAAAAAAAAATAATATTACACGACGTCAAGCACTCAGTATGAATGAGATCTTGACGGGCGTTTCAGGCTAGTGAATTTTGCACGTAGGAGGCAATAACAACTAGTGCTGTTGATACTCATCTGGCATTTTCCTGAAAAATCTTGAAATTCTTGCAGATGAGAATCTAGACATGTCCAATAAGGAAAACATAGACAGGAACTCACATAACGAACCGAGTCTTGATAAAGAATCGCCAGAGACGGCAAAAAATGTTCTAGATTCGGTTGCAGGCCCTAGCAGCGGCATTCAAAATGAACTTAGTGAGGAAATGATATTAGATGGTACAAACGACGAAACGTCTAGTACTAAAAAATTAGACGAAGAGGTCGAATCCGTGCTGGGAGACGACCCTACAGCAATAAACAAAAAACAGTTGGATCTGCATCAAAGTTTGGTATCGAGATGGTCTTCATGGTTAGCGGAGGGATTACCTAAGGAAATAAAAGATAAAATAGTTGACAAATATCCACGTAATGGTAATATCTCTCTAGAAGCACCAGAGTTGAACGAAGAAATTGTTTCAACCCTAAACGAAACAGGTGTCAAGAGAGATCAGTTATTCGTCACCGAACAAAATTTAGCTGGTTCATCTCTGTCAGCTTTGGGTCAGGGCATCACAATGATACTGAATGATGAAGATGAACCGCTAGATCGTCTAGAGCTTTTAGAGAAGTTAGCTGATGCAGGAAAACTGATAGCGCAGCTACATTTTCAAGTTTCCTCAGCTAGAAGAGCTTTTATTTCCCCAATTCTGTCTAAGTCAATGAAGGAACTGTTGCAAAAAACCAAACCAGGATGCTTGCTATATGGAGAAGAGTTGACTGAAAAGATCAAAACGGCAAAATCTATAGAAAAAATTGGTAAAGAGATTAAGAGTTCAGCTCTTCCGTCGACCTCTCCTGCGGTTAAGAAATTACCTAAACCTTGGTCTGGACGCACTTTAAACTGGCGGGGCCAGAATACGAGACAGGGGACCTCGTATCAGAGCCAAAAATTTTACCAATCGAAATATCCCCAAACAGGCCAGCACAACAACAAGAACACGTACAACACCTCCAAGCCAACCAACAAGAATCAACGGCCGACGTATGCAGACAAAAAGAAGTAGAAGTAAGATTAACAGCCGGTCGGCTGAATCAATTTTTTCAGGAATGGAAAAACATTACTAAGGATGCTTTTATTTTAAGTTGCATACAGGGATACGAAATTCCTTTCCATACCTGCCCACCACAATCTCTGAGCTTTATCAGAGATCTGCAATTTTCATTGGAGGATGAAAAATTGTTAGATGTTGAGATAAAAAAGTTATTATCTATGGGGGCAGTAGTAAAATGCGAAGCAATTGTAGACCAATTTTTGTCACCATATTTCCTGGTCCCTAAGCCTGATGGTTCTGAAAGATTCATATTAAACCTGAAATGCTTAAATCAATTTATCACTACATATCATTTTAAAATAGAAGATTTGAGAGTTGCACTAAAACTAATTTACCCAAATTATTTTTTATGCAATCTAGACCTGAAAGATGCGTATTTCTTGGTAAAAATTGGACCAATTAGTCGAAAATTCTTGCGGTTCAAATTTAAAGGTCAAATTTTCGAATTTAGGTGCTTGCCCTTTGGGCTTTGTACAAGTCCTTACGTATTCACGAAGCTATTAAAGCCAGTTCTAAATTTCCTAAGAGAGAAAGGTTTTTTATCAACTGCATACTTAGACGACATTCTATGTATTGGTAGATCAAAAATCGAATGTAGCAAAAATGTCATCTTTACAAGAAAAATTCTGGGTAAGCTAGGGTTCATTATAAATGAGAACAAGAGCAAACAAGAGCCAGAACTCAGATGCAAGTATTTGGGGTTTATCATTAACACTAGTGACATTACATTGTCCCTGCCGGAAGAAAAGAAATTAAAACTGAATAAGGCTATTCGGGAATATTTAAACAAAGAGGTCTGTACTATTAGAGACATGGCCGGCTTAATTGGGGTATTGGTTGCAGCGTGCCCAGGCGTGTCCTACGGCATGTTATATACGAAACTTCTAGAGAGAGAAAAGTTGAAAGCCTTAATACTAAATGACCAGAATTTCGACAAAAGAATGATAATTCATCCTTGCGTAAAAGATGAACTCCGTTGGTGGTTAGGTAGTATTCCTTTAGCCAAAAATCCGATCAGATCACTTAAATATATATTAGAAATTTTCTCGGATGCTTCGCTCACGGGTTGGGGTGCCCATTGCAATGGAGAAAACGCTCAGGGCTTCTGGTCACAGGAGGAGAAAAAACTCCATATAAATCACCTGGAATTAATAGCTGCGTTTCTAGCGCTTAAGTGTTATGCTAAGCGATACAAAAACTGTGAAATCCTACTTAGAATTGACAATACTACGGCGATTTCATATATTAATCGTATGGGTGGCGTAAAATACGTAGAACTTAATAAATTGGCTAGAGATATCTGGACCTGGTGCGAAAAAAGGAAAATCTGGATCTTCGCATCCTACATTCCCTCACGGGAAAACACCGATGCGGATAGAGAGTCTAGAAAGGTTAATGTAGACACAGAATGGGAATTGGGAAATAGTTTTTTCCAAACAATAATAAATAAATGGGACCTACCAGATATTGACCTATTTGCATCGAGGAGTAATACTAAAACTCAACTTTTTTGTTCATGGAAGCGAGACCCAGAAGCAAAATACATAGACGCATTTACAGTAAAATGGAGCAAATATTTTTTCTACGCATTCCCACCTTTTGCTGTAATTGCTAAAGTGTTACAAAAAATGAAAACTGATAAGGCTCAGGGAATAGTGGTGGCTCCTTATTGGCCTACACAGCCTTGGTTTCCCCTATTCAAATCTATGCTAATAGAAGAGCCCTTAATTTTTTCACCTTCCCCAGATTTATTATTATCGCCTTGCAGGTCCGTCAGTCACCCGCTGGCGAAACATCTTTCCCTGGTTGCAGGGAGGCTCTCCGGTGCTCATACCAACTAAAACAAGTACCAGAAGAGGCTGTAGAGATTTTAATCTCATCTCTAACAGAATCTACAATTAAACAATATAATACAGCTCTTAAAAACTGGTGGCTCTATTGTCAAAGTGTCAATAGAGACCCATTACAACCAGATGTCTATCTGGTGCTAAAATACTTAGCCTTCCGCTTCAATCAAAAGGCATCATATGGTACCCTGAACTCGGAAAGATCCGCTGTTAACTTACTAAGTGCAATCGACCTGGGTAGGGAGCCCTCTATCAGTCGTTTCTTCAAAGGGGTTTTTAAAAACAGACCGTTGAAACCAAAATACAACTCAATTTGGAATACAGAAATAGTCCTAAACTGGGCAGAAGCTCTTGAACCTCTTGATTCTCTAGATTTGAAGCTGCTCACATTCAAATTGGTGTGCTTATTAGCGTTAGCTACAGCGCACAGAGTACAGACGTTGTCACTGATTAAGATCAGTAACACGGTAATATCTAAAGATAACATCATCATAGAAATAACAGACCAAATAAAAACGTCCCGAGTTGGAACACCCATACCATCCTTTATCTTACCTTTCTTTAATGACCGAAAGAGCGTCTGTGTCGCTAGGGTTTTGATGTACTATGTGGAAAGAACCAAAGATCTAAGAGGAGACGAAGACTATTTATTTATAACTTTTAAGAAGCCTTATCACAGAGCAACTTCGCAATCCATAAGCAGATGGATTAAAAGTTGTTTGGTGGAAGCGGGTATAGATTCATCATATACCGCTCACAGTACACGACACGCGGCTACATCAGCTGCTGAGGCAAAAGGCATAGACGCAAATATAATAAAAAGCACTGCAGGATGGTCTGCCAACTCACAGGTCTTTGCAAGGTTCTACAAACGACCAATAGAACCAGGAAAAGACTCATTTGTAAAGGCTCTCTTTGCTCAACAAAACCATTAAAAAAAAAAAAAAAAAAAATGGTGATACAAATATTATGTCATTAAGCTTGATGTCATTTATTCAAGACAAGCAATAAAAATAACAGTACAAATATATTGGCTATTAAATAATTAGGCTCTGAACATCTACATGTAATCTCGAAGAACGAGACTCGAAATATAATTAAAAATCAAACGAACTTACCTTAAGTGATGTTCGATTATAATTATATGAGAGTCTCGTTCGAGATGATTACATCCCTCCCTCTCCTTTTTTCATTTCCAAAAAAGTTTCTACCCACCCTGATAAAAAAAAAAAAAAAAACAGCTTACTTCCATAATATTTAAGAAACTTTAAACTATATGAAGAGTGACCGATAGGGGCGCAGAGTAGTGGCGCACAGCGGGAGATTTTGAATTTATTCTCTGAAATTGTGGTTGAAACTAGTAGAAGTGGCGGTACTACATGTAATCATCTCGAACGAGACTCTCATATAATTATAATCGAACATCACTTAAGGTAAGTTCGTTTGATTTTTAATTTGTTTCGCGATTGTATGTGAAATGAACTTTCTTTACGACTTGACGTATGTATGTTCCGTGAAAAGGTTAATTGAGGCGCTTCTCAACATTTATCTAAGAGGTGACCTGTGACGATTTTTTTTCAATGGCAGCGATTAGCCATCGTTGACTTCATAGATTTAGGCTTTATAACTGTTTCTGTTCATTTAACTCGGTCACTGTAAGGCTTTTTTTGTATGTCGGAAAGTGAAGACCGAAAAAAAAAACGAAAATTGAAAAACAAATTTTTTTTTCAGTGAGTAATTTCATCCTTTACAACTTGTATTCGAAACATTTTTCAATATCTTGAGTCGTTCAGCGGTAAATACCAATTTTTTCAATCAAAACTTCAAAGGCGTTCATCTCAGAACTGTGTTTTTTGGTCTAATTGAATCTTGTCATAGGACTTTTTTGTTCAAAATGAGTGTAGGAATTTTTCTTCATTTTCAGTTTTGACTGAGTTATGCACAAAATAGAGATGGTTTTTTTTTCAAATCTGTCTCCGATTCTAGTAAATTGTGGATATTTTCTACAATAAATTTTTTTTCGCAGATCTCTTCACCCATACGGAAATGGCATGTTTTATGAGGGAAACGATGCCTCACAAAATTGAATTGGCCTATCAGTACACCCCAAACATTACGACCACCACCTGCTTTTGCTGCGAAATTCACGTATATTTTAACCTGCGTCCTGTCTCAATCTGTGTATGAATTGATTATGTAAAATATAGGTTTGTATGCCCAACCAATTGACATTGACTACGAATTTTTGTAAACCTGCAGAATATACAGCAGCTTAGGAAAAACCTTATCTTTGCATCCTAGAAATTCCGAGTTTCGCGACATACTGGTCACCTTTACGGAAGGTTGGGGTCGAATCGACCCCATGCTTGAAAAAACTCGGAAACATGTTCTTAAAAATCTGAAAGAATTCATGTGTCATGCTCAAGGCCTCTACTTTACGATCAAATTTTGAAATATAGGGTTTGCCTAATCAATTGATTATATAAATAACAATAAACAAATGAACTCGCGAAAAAAAGTGTTTTTCTTCAAAAATTCATAACTCGGCGACAAATGTATGAAATGGAACGTGTCAGAATTCAAATTAAAGCTTAAGAGTGTACGTTTTGAAACAAAAATATTGCAAAAAGATATTATCAAATTAAAACCCTTATTTTTTTACATGAACAAATACATTTTTTGAGGTGTGAATGTAGAAGGTTTTGATAGAAAATATACACATTTTTCAATATAGAACTATTTATTGTAATTTAAAAATTATGTAAACTATAGAATTATATTCAAATGAATTATAAATCCTTATTTTTGGAAACAAGCCGAACAGAGCCTAATACGATGTTCGTGGTAGTTGGCACTTTGTGCTGCAGTGCAGCGTTTTTTTGCACTTTTGTTTCGGGCATTCGCCGCATCTTTTACTCTTACTAGTACAATATACACAAAAAGTAAGTAACTTACCTGAAGTAATGTCTGACACAATGCAACCGTTCATGGTAGGGGGGACGAATCGACCCACACCGAAATTTGAACGCTCACTATGCCGGGCTGAGAGAGACCGGGGACTCGAAACGTTGCGTGAAGGTTCTTCCCTAGAGTATAATTTTTCAGGTGAGGGTGAGGGCCCGCCCCCCCTGCTTGGTTTCAAAATAGCGAAAGTTTGAAATTTTGGCCGGGGTCGGATCGACCCACACCTACAGTGATCGGGTTAAATTAGAAGTAATACATCTTATCTGCCGAATTTATCGAGTATGCAGGACAAAAATATTTTTCAGTACTTTTACCGTATTCGAAACAATCAAACTACCTGGTTCGAAAAAAATATATATTATACAGGGTGATTCAGGTTGGGCGCACCACCTTAGGTGGGTGTATTCCTCCTGAAAATCTAATTGTAAGACTGAATTTCCTTTACCAAAACTTCGAGGGACTAATAGTTTCGGAGCTACAAAAAATCTTACAATTAGTTGATCAATCACAAGGCTTATGAGTGACCGAGAGACAGGGCCGGTTCAAGAGTGTAGGTCGAGCAGTGCCCGCGGCGGATCGTTTTTTATTGTACGTTTCAGTTCGATTTTTATATGAGTATGACAGCGTCGTCCCCTAGATATGTAGACCGGTCAAAGTAGACATTTCGATTTACAATAATTCGCATAGAGCTAAATATTTGTATAGGTCTTCGGTACACTAATATTAGTAAAATATGAAAGGTTCCCACCGATCCCATGTGTGCAAAAAAAATTTATTCAAGGTCAAAGGTCGTGAAAATCGGTTTTTTGCATTTTTCTCGAAAACGATAAGTGTTATTGCAAATATAGATTAGACAAAAGTTGTAGATCATGCAATTGTCTACAAAAATTGCTCTACTTTTTTTCCTACGAATCACCGTTCCTGAGATATAACCATTTAAAAAGTTGAAGAAGTCGCATTTTACATAATCCCCATAAAAAGCACCTCCGGTGCAAAAACTTTTCGCCAAGCACGTTAATGCGATCATATACAATATTACTTTATGTGAAAATTTTACCCTCATAAAAAAAAGATCCGAAATCAGATGCTATTGCCAAGCACCTACATTTGAAATTTTTACATGATTAATGTTAAGAATAGGTACAGATTATTTTTAACCTTCTTGATTCGACTCAATGAGCGGTTATGATATGACGTTTCTTGAATTCACGTAAAACTAAATTTGAAAATGTTAAAGGGTGATTGACTTTTTCTTCATGGGATCTGATATACAATAGAACGCCAGAAGTGGCATGGAATTCTATGTAACCTCCACATCGAGAGTGTTCGGAAAATGTATGCAATTCATTACGAACGAGAAGCCTTTTGATAACTTTCTTGTTTTGCTACGAAGAACAATAGATATAGCGATAGGCGATTGACGCTTTCCTTGGTGTAAGCAGGAAACATAAAGAATAATTATAAAAAAATAAATAGAAAAAAAAAAATTTGGAGGTAGTGGTACTTGGCGGGCCTTCTGTAGACAACTATGAGCAAACAGCAATTGAACCATGTCAATAACCAGCTATATCAATGATATGAGACGTCGGTCCGCCAAGTACCACTACCTCCAAATTTTATTTTTATTTTTTTTATTTTTTTATTTTCGTTCTTTATGTTTCCTGTTTACACCAAGGGAAGCGTCAGTTGCCTATCGCTATATCTATTGTTCTCTGTAGCAAAACAAGAAGGCTATTAAAACTATGTAATGGAAGGCCTAATTATCAATTTAAGAAAAGGTAGATGTGATGTAGGTACTTGGCAGTAGCATCTGATTTCGGATCTATTTTTACGAGGGTGAAATTTTTACATAAAGTAATATTGTCTATGATCGCATACATAAAGTAATATTGTATATGATCGCATCGCAAATAAAAAATACTATGATGAAAACACAAACAAAATAGATTATAAGGAAGGAGATCTAGTATATGTACAATACAAAAACAAATTAAATAGGGATAAATTAAATACGATTAGAATAGGACCATTCAAGATACATAAAAAAATATCAGAAGTAATATACGCCATAAATAACGGATCTACAAAGAAGGAAGTTAGTCTGTACCACGCAAGTAAATTAGTGCCATATACGGGGTATGTAACCCCTCCGCCGAAAGGGGGGGATGTAAGTTTGAGTGTACCGCCAAACTAAGTGGTAAGGCACAGTCGATAAACACGACAGGTGACTTTATCAGGGAAACCTGAAAAGCCACGTGCGAGATCAGAGTGTACTATTCAATTACTAAATATAAAGTAAGGCTATCAACAATAGTATTGAATCAGGTATACTAATTAATTATTATAACGCAGTTAATAGTATAGTGGCTCTAAGCTAATATTTAAGTACATATGTTTGTTAATTACAGTTATACCTTACTGCATCAATACGTGTTGGATTCTTAACCTAGAATTCGTCCATCCCCAATAAGTCTCTGATTTTGAGACTTACATATACTTGGCGAAAAGTTTTTGCACCGGAGGTGCTTTTTATGGGGATTATGTAGAATGCGACTTTTTCAACTTTTGAAATTGTGATATCTCAGGAATGGTGATTCGTGGGAAAAAAAGTATTAGGAAAATTTTTGTAGACAATTGCATGATCTACAACTTTTCTCAAATCTATATTTGCGATCACACTCACCGTTTTCGAGAAAAATGCAAAAAACCGATTTTTGCGACCTTGAATAGGGTTTTTGCACATATGGGATCGATGGGAACTTTTCATATTCTACTTATAATAGTGTACCGAAAACTTATGTCCAAATTTAGCTCTATGCGAATTATTGTAAGCTTACCACTATACTTTCTGAACTATTTTGACCGGATTACATGTCTTCGTACGGCATTCACCTCCGTTCTGGTCGGCCTGATCCTCTGATTCATAGTTTCCGTCGTCCAGGTCCTCCGTTCCGCAGTTTGAGTTGCCCAGGTCTTCCGCTCCGTAGTGTCATTTGTCCAGGTCCTTCTCTCCGTAGTTTGGGTCGTCCAGGTCCTCCGCTCCGTAGTTGCAGTCGACCAAGTCCTCGGCTTCGTAGTTCTCGTAGTCCAGGTCCTCCGTTCCGTAGTTCTCGTAGTCCAGGTTCCTCGCTTCGTAGTTTGAGTCGTCCAGGTCCTCCGCTCCGTAGTCTCAGTCGACCAAGCCCTCGGCTTGATGGTTCGCGTAGTCCAGGTCCTGCACTTATTTATCGATCCTTTGATTGAGAATAACCTTATTCTAGATGTCGAGCATGCAGAATTCTTAAAATGTGGCTAATCTTTTACGGTACCACTGATAGGATTATATTCAATAATGCGATCATGTATAATCACACAGTGGGCCGAAGTATTTGCTGCAACTTCACGGCTAGTTTCAAATTCTAAACAAATATCTACCGGTCCACTCTTCAGCGATTCATTCTGCTGGGAACAATCTATAGTAATAAGCGGAGCCTATTTCAAAAAATTACTCTCCGACATAAGCGGCTGGGGTTTTTTATCGTAGTATAAAAATCGAAAGTTAGTGGAAATCGAGTTTAGGAAAAGTTCAGCACCTCCAATCATACTGTGATAAAATTCGCTAGCATTTTGCTTCGCATCATTTCGTCATGAAGTTTGGAATCCTATAGTATGATGTGTGTTGGCTTCTCTAGTTGTGTCGATGTCTTGACAATGCAAACATGTCTCGTTGTTGCAGGCAGTATCAGAAACTCGTACATTACCCACGAGCAAACTCTCATAGATACAGCTGGATCCTTGCTGATATAATTGAGCATCTTGAACTGTGCAGGATCCGACGGTCTGTTGTATGGTAATAACGATACAATTTTCTCAAATGAAATGTTGATCCCCTTGACAGCAGCTTCACATATGGCATTCAAATAATCGTTTGATCGCATCAAAATCGACTCATGATTTGCATTGACGATGATTCAATTATGATCCTCAGCAAATCCAAGTAGAAAATTCAATGGTATAGCAACATGGATACTTTCCAGCAGCGTTGGCTAATTTATTATCATCCAGCAACCAGCTGGTGTTTTCCAGGAGATGTTGCTGTCCGGGGGTGAACGATAAGTCTCCCTTCATAACGCGCATGATTCTAAGTCTTCCTATGATAAGTCTCCCTTCATAACATTCTCATTTTCATCGATCTCATGACCATTTAACTCGTAACGCATTTCGCCAGACATAAGACACACAGCCATATTGACCAATTCCGTGGGCGCACAAATAGCGGTGCCGTACGCTTTTGTAATCCCACGGTAGATGTAGAGCGAACTTTTACAACGTGCTTAGAAACCAGATGTCAAGCATATCCATTTGAAAGAATAATATTTTAAGTATATACAATAATCGAGTTTGCAAGACGAGTCGAAGACGAGTATTGCAAATACGCGATGCGTAAAAAGACCTTGCCTCCATGGTCCACACGATACTTTATAGGTATAACAAAAGCACGTTTTACGAGTCTTTTCATAAAGAGGTTATGTTGACATCGCATGGAGTACAATAATACGCACGGGCCAGGAGCGAATGCGCATGTGCCGAGTACGAATTTAGGAACTTTTAAGTCCTAGGACCTAAAAGTGCTTCTGTGTTATCGTTAGTCGTATATAATGATCGTCAATATGAGCCGAAGGGATTTTTTGGTTCATGTGAGAGTTTTTGAGATTATGAAAAAAGTAAAGTAGAGGCAGTAATAATAACATCTCTTTGAGTCATATGTTTTATATTATATTTTTTTATTGATTTTTTATTTTTTTCATTTTTTATCAAACATTCCATCTGAAAAAACTCGAAAATTGTTCATCAGCGCCTATTTCCGGGACCGTTCTCGCCGCTGCTCCTGCCTCCTCCGCCACTCCGGAGCGCTGTTACCGCCCCTCGACCCCCTGTATGCTGATTTTTATGTTGGCAATTGCCCGAAAAAGTTAATACGTAGATAAAGAATATACGAGTAAAATAAAATATTCTGTTATGTAAATATCATAAAATGACAGGACTTGCCGGAGAAAAAAAAAACGCATTAAACTGCCATGATTTGAAAGAAAGCGAAAATTTATAATTCAAAAAAGGATACAAGACGAAAACAAGAAACCTCGTTGTAATCTGTTGAGCAATCTTGGGGAAAAAACTTAAGTTCTTCGCAAAAGAATAATGATTGAATTACTATAGTGAAACGATATTAAGATGAATCACGCCATATACACTAAATAGAATAAAGTTACTAGAGTTTATTCGAGATCAATTGCTTATATCTACTCTGTTGAAGTCTGATCAAACAGACTATAGAATCAAGAAGCCATAGTAGTGATATTAAATGATATGAAGATGTATCACACCATATCCCAGATAGACAGCCATGATCGTCACGCCGTGCATTAAACTAGTTTTACATATTACCAGCATATTGCTTGCATTGTATAATAACAACTTATGTGTTCATATGATCGTGTGAATTTGAGCTACGTCTTGAGCCATTGATGCTGCAAACTTATGTAGGCATATAGTAGTGGCATATCAAAGGCATATTGAGCACGGGGTGCTAGAAGCTTGTCGACAATTTGCCCTCATGCAGTCCATCGTGAGATGTGCCTAACATGAATGCAATATGGGGACGCACAAGAAGCACATAGTTGTGAGGGCCGATATGACGCACGCGTGACGGCAATATGATACCAATATGAGGTGGTTCTGTCTATCTGGGTATACGATTGATAAAATAAAGTTACTGGAGCTTATCCGAGATCAATCACTCATATTGACTCAGTTGAAGTCTGATTAAACGGACTATAGTAATCTTTGAGTGTGAAAAAAAAAACATAAAAATATGTAGACATGGATTTTGATATATTGTTGTTTCCAGGCGATAAGTGGTACGCCGTCAATAAATATAAAATAATAATAATAAATATAATAAATAAAAGTTTCATAAATTGTTAAATTTTCAGTATCTGATGTTTGATTTATACCCAAAAAAATTTCCGTCAGTTCTATATTTTTATTATCATAATTGTTCTTAAATTGTTCTTACATTTATATATACCATGTTATATGTACAGTTCATCATAAAAGCTGTCAAATTACCGTAGAATGTATTATTGTTTTGTAACAGCGGATTTTGCGTTTAACATCAACGACGTACGTTCTTATAAAAAGGACATTTTCAATTTCATACATTCAAATTCGTTTCGAAGCGCAACAAAAAGCTGCGAGCACTTTCGAAGACCATTTTCCTTGATCTCTTTCATCGCCATCATGTCTTGATTAATTCATAGTAGTCTCAATTAAAAAGATTTTCCGGTGCCAAAACGTATTGCGCCTAAACGTTCCAGCGCGTAAATGTCCAGCGCTGAAACGTAGCGCACTCGTGTGATGTGGTATTTTTTTGTAAACGAATAACCTATAAGTTGACAATATTTTTATCGAATAATTGGTATCCCAACAACTGGACAACGCGAAAACCACCAACAACCGAGCGAGCGTAGCGAGTGAGGGGCAACGTAAAATCAAACGAGTGAGCGAGCGAAGCGAGCGAACGAGCACAATTATCAGCTAGTCCTTATAATAGTCAGTGAAATGTCCGCATGTGCTTTCTTCCTCAAACCATATTAGAAACCCTCTTCTTCTTTGGTATAAGATATTTTCTTACACCATCAAATTATGCTCGTTATCTTTCACTTCGTTTGACCAGCTCAGAGAATTTCCAACGCCTTGAGTATCATTGACTTCGTTATGGCGTGTACCACTTATCATTTATTAGCAGCCAACATTATAATTTAGAAATCTCTTCACAATCGAATATTGGTAAACAGCTGCAGCCATTTTTGAGATAGTGGTACTTCAACAGAAAGTATCAAAATTTCCCTTCAGCCTGGATGTCCAAAACGCTTTATCCGATCGTATCATGAATATACTTCACTTTTTTCCGGAGGATATCAACACACGAAGCGATTGGCACACGAAGCAATGGTAAGTGAAAAATGCATATGACCTAAATTGTAGAGCGTAAAAAAAGCAACAAAAAAATAGATAGTCGCAATTTTCGTATCAAAACCAAATTTACTCCTTTTTTTTGAAAATGACGGCGAAAGCTCATAGGAAATCTTAGTCGACAATTCCAAGTCAAGCTCTCTTAAGCCCCTCCTACACAATATCTAAAAATTAGCCTCCTCCGTTCATTTGCATTTCTTTACTTTTTTTTCGGACAGAATGACTGGACTATACCCGCAGGAATCATTCATTTGATTCAAATACAAATTCACTACAAATAAAAGCTGATATGAGTATAATAAAATTTTGTTATTTCTTTCAACTTTTTTAGCCCTAAGGGAACAATGAAATTTCACATATATGCGAAATGTTTGATTTCAAAAAAGATCTTCTAAATTTTTGAACTTGCTGGCAAGCGGCTATACCAATTCTCATTTCATTTGATTATTAATAACATCAGATTTACGAGTTTATCAACATTCTTAGATTACACTGTAACCGTGTACAATACAATCCCGAAAATACGTACATATTCGAACAAAAGGAGAACTTGAACAAGAGAGAAAGAGAGAGCGGGAGCGAGGGGCAGAAGAAAACGGAGAAGGACCGAGAGAGATGAAAAGATACACAGAGAAATTTTGAGTAAGATTTAAACTCCTTGGGTAGGCAATTCGATTTTTTTTCACCACTGGCAACGCTGCGTACGATCACATCTGCAGACGACGTAGCGCAGCTCTCATGTCGTTAGATTAGAATTAACTTTCTTTCTATTCCAATAGCTATACGACCAATCGAGTTTAGGAGAAAAAAAGAGGGAACAGCTGAAAGCATAGAGAGAAAACTTCTGTTCCATGAAGATCAGAGGAATATACGTCACTATATGTATAATCATACATATGTATAATATACATAGGTATATTTATATGCGACCCACTTATTCAGAACTATCAGCATTATCTTTGCGGTTTGATCGCTCCTAAACCACAGGCATGTGATTCAGTCGATCAATGTCTGGCGTTCATTTAGTTGGGGATGTAGGCGCAGAGAAGGCGGAGGGAGATGTTAGGAGAGAAATGGAATGGATCGGGGTTCGGGGTATTGTAATAAACTGGCACAGATCGCGTGACGTTATAAAGAGGGGGGATCGTAAGCTACCGAAGAGGAGTAGTTAGTTTGTCTTGCACACGTAAAACTTTATCACAATATCAACCCTCTGTCTTGATTACTCTTTACTTGCGCTTATAGGACGCGGCTCCGTACAGGAAATCGTGTTTTTCTCCAAACAGAGACTATCGTAGTGTTAGATGTATAATCAATACAGCTTTCCCTGTACAATTTTAACTGTGCAGCGACTCGTCGCAGATTACCGGCAGTGAATGATAAAACCATCTTTGTCGTTTCTATCTTCTACATGATATTTTGTCTACGTTCCGTAGATTTTACTTTTTCAAACCTCGATGTTCTCACGCAGGTCAGGCGCCGTTTCCACTCGTCGAGGCCAAGGGTTTCACCGCGCTTGGAAAATGTCTATACATGTGGCACTTTACAACGTAACCTGGCCGTTTTTATTTCGCCCTATGCGACGCCTCCGTTTTTGCCTAAAATAGTCAGTCTCCACCCAGCTTCCGATCAGTACACACGTTCTTGCATTATTTTTCCATTCCCTAGCCTCATGCATTTCATTCCTTCACTTTCAATTTCTCAGGGAAACTTGTATTTAGAATAAATTTTGTTACTCCGTAACTTTAATCGACGTATCGGTCTATTACCTCGGACCTCTTTTCCTCTATATGCAACTGTATGTATGTTTTTAATTTAGAGGCAGATGTTTTTTAAAAATTTCAGATATCACCAAGATTAACCATGGTAAACATCATCAAAATCAATCTTGAAGGATTTAAAGATTTTTAATTGGTAGAGAATAGATTATAAACAAGATTTTTTCACCATCCAAATAATAAGTAAGCAATTCCACATTGAACAAAATTATTTTCACCAACATAAAATAGTATATTATACAACAAGTGCGTAAAATCGCACTGTTTTCAGTGCGTAAAATGGTACATTTCGATACAGTATGCGTGAGATAATCACTGTAACCATACCGTGCGTTTTCGTGGATGAGCGACATGCCTGGATCCGAAAATAGCCGAACGTACGCCCTATTATATGCAATTAAGGGTACATGTCATATATATATCAGTATTTCTGACATTCGACCCTTGACGGCAAGCTGTCAGTTACTATAGAGCCTCTATATCTATTGGCCGCAATGTTTATAGGTTATTCTTTAATCACACGTAATTATTCGAAATCGATTGATCACTGATCCGCGTCATTCAGCTAGTTTTATGATTAAAGAATAACCTATGAACGTCGCCGCCAATGCACGTAGGCTCTACAGTAGCTGACAGCTAGCCGTCAAATGTCAAAAATACTGATATATATATGACATGTACTCTAAATTGCATATAATAGGGCGTACGTTCGGCTATCTTCGGATCTAGGCATGTCGCTCATCCACGAAAACGCACGGTATACCTATAACGAAAATAAACAGTAGAATCGCTCTAATACTGTACTTTCACAGTGTTGACGTGAAATTGGAATTTTGTGGAATTATTTACGTTCATTTATTATGTAATCAGTATATGTATATTGTAACTTATCAGTGATCATGGTTGTAACAAATATTATCATTTTTTTTCAATTTTAAAATGTAAAGGTTAAGGATCGAAAAATTCCACATTGCAAAAAACAAAATGAAAAATATATGAATATGATTTTCTTTGAATTCGGATTTTTTTTCATTTTCAAGTACGTACTATTTTATAGCTTTTTGTGAGTATTTTTTTTTATGTGGGGGCTTCACCCACTGCATCCCCTGGACCCCTACTGGACACGTAACCACCGAATACATTCCAGTGATTTATATCTTGGTATTATTTCTGTTATTCACATGTATTACAAAGATTTTTTACGAATTTTACGCATGCTGCATCAAAATATACTAAATTACTTGATTCTGTAGGTTTGGTCGAATTCTACGAGTACTGCAACCACACGAGGTCAAAAAACCCACTTAGCCCTTGGTGCACATCATATTTTTGTAACGCATGCATTGATTTCTGCGTTTTCTGTGCCTATCAGTGGCACTGAGGTAGCGGGCGAAAAAAGTTCATTATTGCCCGCTACTGACTTTTTTTGCCCGCCGGTACAAAAACGTTCACTTTACGCCCGATTTTCACGGCAAGAAAACGCGAAAAAAATCCTAACACAATAGCTGTCTGGAGCAGCTCAAGGGGACTAGAACCTAACTCGTTGGATGAACAAGTCTCACAATTATAAATAATCCATTATGTAAATATCATGATATTTTAACTGAAAAGAAAAACGTAGGTAGCGTGTATGTATACTAGGGTGGTCATTATTTAGGATCTGAACGAATTTTCACGAGGCCGCCCCCCAAATCAGCTGCAAATAAATAGGAAGTAGCCCTGTAATTAATTCAGATTTTTATTTCGATATGTGACCCTTGACTACAGGGGATGAACTTTACCATCTACACTACATACGTTTCTGCTATATACTTTCAGTAAATACTCCATTGTGGGACGACTTATTTGCAAAAAAATCTGTAATCACGAACAATTAGTGGGCATTGATACTGCTATTTGGGGTTGTCAGTTATCGATACCATATTTTGTCAAATAAAGAAAAAAGTCAGATTCATATGCTGTACAATTGACATGCCCCATAGATGATTTTAATCTTTTCCTCAACTAATAGCATCGATTCGCACTAAGCTCTTACAATTACAGTTTTTTTTCTTCAAATAAGTAGTCCTGCGATGAAGGATTCGCTGAAAGTATAACGAAAACGTACGTATTTCAAAGAGGAAAGTTGGTCAAGGATCAGAGATCGAAATAAAAATCTGAATTAATTATAGGTATTTTCTTTTTTTTTCAATTTACTTGGAGCCGATTTGTGGGGCGGCCTGTTGAAAGTTGGTTCAGACGCCAAATATAACAATCACCTTAATGGCGGTACCTTACAAGGACAGTACTTAAGGGGGTACATACACCCAGAACTTTAAGAAAATCGATTTTTTTTAGCGGAGTATTATTATATATAGTTTTAGTCATGTTTCTGTGAAAATCAATTGCAAAAATTCCCCGTAGATCCAAAGTTATGATCGAAAATGTGACCGCTCGACGAGTTTGCCGCGCGCAGGTAGCTGTCCGTTGAGTCAGCTGGCCGTTACTTTCTATTTCGGAGCTTATCAGCCTGTGGATTCTTTTGTTATACTTAGGTATGTACTGTGACGGTTGTAAAGTATTATGAGAATATATTTAGGGTCGAAATACTAAGGTTTCTGAAATTGAAGTTGTGTTTGATCGTTCGAAGTGAGGAGTTGTATGTCTTATTTGTGATTATCAACAATGTTGAAGCGTCGTAGTACAGCTCGTAAAGGCAGTAAAAATGAACGATGGTCACATGCTAAAAAGAAGAAGCCTCCTATGAGGCCAGATCAGATGGAGAGTGAAACAAGCTGAACTAGTTTGTCTGCAAAAAAATGATCAGGACAATTACATGAAGTTTCATTCGACCCAATGTTCTCTTACTGTACTTTATAGTTCACTGCGGTTTTTACAGCTATTTCGGAGTGTGTAGTCTGTCGTACATGTTGTGGCGATGTCAAATTTTCAAAATCGAGTGCCCGTGGACTTGGCTTCAAATTAAATGTTTTTTGTACAACGTGTGACGATAATATCCACAGTATATTTTCATCGCCTACGATAAACACTGCATACGAGATAAATCGTCGCTTTGTACTTGCTTTCCGACTCTTAAGAAAAGGATTGAAGGCAATGCAGCTTTTTTGTGGAGTGATGGATTTGTCATCTTGTATTGCACAAAGGACTTTTGATTTTATAATGAAGATTATTGAAGAAGCTTCTACAACCGTTGCTGAAGCATCTATGAAAACTGCTGCTGCAGAAGAATTAAAAGAATCTGCTAATCAAAATAAACTACAATTATCTCAAGATGGAATTATTGTCTCCGGGGATGGCACTTGGATGAAGAGGGGCTTTTTTTCGTTTTTTGGAGTTACAACATTAATTGGTTATTTCACGGGAAAAGTTGTTGACTTTGTGATAAAAAGCAGATATTGCGAAGAGTGTGAAATTCACAAAAAATACGAAGGTACGGCTGAGCATGAATCGTGGTTAGAAAATCATAAAGATCATTGTGCAGCAAATCACAAAGGAAGCTCTGGGAAAATGGAGCCGGATAGTGCTGTGGAAATTTTTCAAAGATCATTACAAAACTATGGGGTTAAATATGAGTATTACATAGGTGACGGTGATACAAAAACTTTTTCTAGTATCACAAATGCTCAGCCGTATGAAGACCTCGAGGTAAAAAAGAACGAATGCGTGGGTCATGTCCAAAAACGTATGGGTAAGCGTCTTCGTCAACTCATCAGTAATAGTAAAAAACAGACAGCATCAATCTCATCAGAAGAGGAATTAATAATTGAGAAAAATGATAATTCAAGTACATCGGATCAGAGTAAACGAGTCAATTTGAAAGGAAAACGAAAATTAACCGCCAAACTTACAGACGAGAATTCAAGTCCATCGAATCAGACGAAACGAGTTAGTTTGAGAGGGAAAGGAAAATTAACTGCCAAAGTTATAGACGAGCTAACTATTTATTACGGTTTGGCGATAAGAAATAATATTGACTCACTGGAAAATATGAAAAATGCCGTCTGGGCGACATTTTATCACAAATCATCAGCATTTTCATTGTCCACCTAGAGAAGAAAGTTGGTGTGATTGGCAAAAAGCAAAAGCCGGAGGTACAATAGATGAATACAAGCACAAAGCCCCTTTACCTGAAATTGTACTGCAAGCAATAAAACCCGTCTATGAATCATTAAGGGGGTATATACACCTTTAAATTGGTTGAAATTCGCAAAAATATAAACATTTTTTTCTGCAACTTGAACACTCCGAACGAATTGAAAAAAATCATCATGTTTGGGGAGGGTTTGACCCTCATTATCCATATTTTACATCATGTATTACTTTCAGTCTAATTGTAGTTGCGCTTAAGATAGGAAAATACAGAATCACTCGGTTGTCGTAAAGAATCAGAACCAGCGTTGGACAGATCTTGGATTTTTTGGTCCTCAATTGTTCATAAGAGTTGCCTTTATGGAATGAACAGAGAACTTTTTGATATTGCAAAAATTACTTGAGTTATTCGATTTTTTCGATTTTTTTTTCGAATTTTCACATTTTTGTGGCTTATTTTTCCAATATCTCAGAGAAAAATGGGTTTATCAAAAAGTTCTACGTTCATTCCATAGAGGCATCTCTTACGAATAATTGAGGACCATAAATTCGAAGATCGGTCCAACGATGTTCCTGATTCTTTACGACAACCGGTCAAAATAGTGATTGTTCAGAAATTGACTTTTAAACTTTTTTTCTACATTGAGGGTTTTGGATTCCGATAACTACTGTGACACTTCTCTATGGTAATCTATCATGTCATTTAATGATGCAAAACAATTTTCCATCCTTTTTTTTAATCCGGGCTTTGGAGCGACACGGGCGAAGTTAAAATTTGTTTTGCGACGTGGCTTACGTAGCGAGCCGTCCTATTTCTAGAAAGCTCCTGGCTCATAGCTACAACCTTCCATCTCAATGGCTTCCTCCTGCTGGTTCATCCGTAGTTGCCTCAGAGCAACACTAGCTTCCTTCGTCCTCTGCTCAGCTCGCCTATCAGCACCTTTGATCCGGGCCAAGTCCTGTAGTTTTGCCGCAGCAATGGCGAGGCGTCTTGGCTCGACTCAAAGTTTTTGCATAATTTTCAACATACCTCGCTTACCTTTGGAAAAGGTGATCGCTGCAATGTTGGCTCCAACTTGAAGAACGTTACGACCTGAAAATAAAGTCTTAGGACAAAGCTTCCAGATGACGCTGCCCAGACCCACGCTCCTGCTCGCCAATACAGATCGTCGATTTATTTCAAAGACGTTGTTTTTCTTTCCGACCATTCTGGAGGTGTTGAACTTAGAGCTGATGGGACACTTACCGCACTTGATTCCGTAGGTTTCACCTAAGCCGTGAATCCTAACCTCTCTCATGCGGATAGCACTCCCACATCTGTTGCAGCTTAGGTTGTCCTGAAAACTTTGAAAAAGAATAGCCAAATCAAAAAGCATATACTCCTGTGCATCGGTCTCGCTGTAGCCGTCATCGCTGATCTTACTGATGGACGATGCAATAATGTTAGCAGACAACAAGAGAATGACAGGATCCAGGCGGGATGCGTAAAACGTCATAAAATCCGTCTGCCAGTTGTGCTTATAGCGTGCCGTGCGGCGCGCTTTTGTACTTCGGGATTTAAATGGCTGTAACTTATTCATTTTGACGTATTTTCACATGATGATTTTTTTACAGATAGTTTAGACCCCTAGCGTTCCAAAAACGCAAAAAACGAAAAATCGATTTTTTCAAAAATTAAAGGTGTATATTCCCCCTTAAGTGATGAACAATTACTTGAAAAGTGCTTAGGTGGATTTACACAAAACGTTAATGAGAGTCTCAACTCTAAGATTTGGAAAATTGCACCTAAATGTAGTCCAGGTAGTCGAAGAACAGTACAAATAGCTGCAAATATTGCTGTATGTACTTTCAATGACGGGGCAGAGAGTTTATTAAGAATCGAAAGATTACTTGGAATAACAATCGGATATCAGGCGGATCACTATTGTCTTGGAGAAAATGCGAACCGGCTGAAACAGGCACGAATCAAGGCTACTAAAGCGACAAAAGAGGCCAGAACAGCTTGTAGACTGGAACAAAAATAAACAACAACAATTGTTCACTGACGTGGAAGATGTACAATATGAAGCTGGAATGGAAGAATAGACGTAAGTTAACAAAATAAATAAACAAATCCATAAAGTTTTTGCGTTAGCTGCGCGCGACTTCGAACGAAACGGTCTTAAAACTTTAAACGCGTTTTTCTCGAAACTACTTTTTCCGGGACGGTCGACACGATAACTTCTAGAGTTTTCAATATTTTTGGACGAGATTTTTTTTCGAATGTTCGTAATTGATGTCGCTATAGTTTGTCGAGCCAGATTTTTAATTTTCTAATAACAAAATTTTTTATAAACAATTTAAGTGCGAAATTTTTGACGAAAAACGCACGCTATTTTTCAAACTAGTGTAATTTTGAAAATTTTTCGAAATTCAAAAATCCGGCTCGACAGACTATAACTACACCTTCATTTTACAAGAAAAATTTTTCATTTTGCAGATCCATCCACATTTGAAGAAAAAATGATGTCGACCATGGAACTACTTTTATTTCATAGTGCTTCGGGTCACGTGGTTTTTCATATTGTAATTTAAAAAAAAAAAAAAATTTTCTTTGTAATTGAAATACCAATAAACAATGTGTAATGTTTTATTTTATGAATTTCTGTTATTATCCCTTCCAAAAACGGTTTCTTTTTTCAGCGCGTTTTCAGCGCCGCTGGGTGTATGTACCCCCTTAACTATAAGTGGACACTCTGATTTCAATAAAATTTTATACACAGGTAGTACTTAGTGTACTGATAAAAATGATGCATAATATTTAGGGGGTAGAGACCGGGGGGGGGGGGGGGGGGGGGGGGGCGAAAAAATAAGAGTCTTTATTACAGAAGTCTACCTATTTCATCGATCAAAATGGAAACAATAGTTTACAACAGCCACATTCGAAAGCAGATAATAATAATGACAATTGAATAATTGGATGATTCAAGAATACAAGTTTCATAATAATGGACATCCTTAATTCTACGATCGAAGTAGATTGTACGCTTACACCATTCACATTTGCCAAATGCATGCATGGTCAGTAATCATCATGGTAACATGCTTTGTAACGGCAATGAAAGAACAATCGCTTGACTGAAGGTTCTGTATTTTGAGGATCTACATCGACTATTGCCACGTTCTTCAATACCGTGGTGAAATGTACTGATTGTGGATTAGCATTGCACCTCAGAATAATGTCTTTGTGATACAAATTGAAATCTGCGAGGAGTGTATCCCATTGCTTGTTCAAATAATTATCCAGCAAGATTAACCAAACACGTTCGTATAGCCGATTAGATCCGCCCGTTCTCAGTTGCATTCTCCGCCAAATAAATGATATTTTTCGGAGGAATTTTTCAAAAATGCATGTTTTTCGTGAAAAGATCATAACTTTTATAACCCTCAACATTTTTAAATTTCACCAGGGGCATTCCAAGGATAAGGGTTGATACACTTTTGATAAAAAAATATACCATTATTGTCCACTCTGAATAGTAGGTATAATTATTTGCATATGGATGAAAGTAGAGCTTTTTTATATCGGCAGACTCATGCCTTTCGCTATAAAATTTAAAACGTTATCAATATTGATATTTTTTTTATTGTTTCTTGCGGCAATGTCACGACAAATGATGTCACTATTCGAAAAAAAAATTGCCCGTTTTATAGTAAAGAAAATATAGCTATCTGAAAGGGTTAAAGGACGGTCTTTTCAATCAATGAATCCGTGATGATATAGAATAAGTATAGCATTCATCTTAAGAAGAAGAAAACAATAAGAAAATCTGCAGGATGATTTCGCTTCAGTCTGGAGGTTGAACTACATTTTGAAGTTGGCATCACTATTCGAGGCATCGCGTCGTCTCCAAAATCGTTCGCGGTTGCACTAACAAATGTTTGCCAAACCCTCTCGTGGCTTTCTGAATTGTGTTTCTAGCTCATTGTGCTATGCAAGGATGCAGATAACTTCAAACTATGAACATATGTTATTTCATTTCACTTTATTTTTTAACATTTGAGACTTTTACACAGCATTCGAACATATTTTAGGGTGTTTCGTTAACTCAACTTGTTCATAAATATTTGAATGACAAAGTAATATTACATATCACCTATACTTACATAATTTCACATGTTAACGCCGAATCCAACACGAAAATTTGGCACGCCACCCGATACCGCCATCCGACACCAATTCCAATGCTTCGCCGCCAAGACACAGCACCGAACTGCTGTTCAAAACCTATTGTACGCTCGAGGGGAAACCCTAAATCGGATGTATGTATGTGTATACATACGTGAAGCGGGAATACCCCCAGACCCTACTTGCCAAATGTACCACGCGAGGAAACAAAAGGGCTTGGGTGTGCGCTGCCCAGTGTACCGTCCAGTGTTCGGAGATTTACCTTCGGGTGTGATACTTTTGATGAAAGCATCCTCCCATACACCCCATGAATTCAGTAAACAAGTAGTTTTATAACGGACATTTGGGAAATAGTAATTCGTCAAGCAATTATCGGCTTCTTTGATTCCCATCTTGCTGGACTTCGAGCAGTCCACATACAGATTAGGCGCCGTACGTATGCTTCAAGCAACACTTGGTCCAAATTTTCCATCTATTTTTTGCAGACAGATATATCCGGGTCCAAAAACATCTGAAATGTAAAAAAATCCGTCAAGTACCCAAATTGTCTTACAATTAAAATTCACGACAAACCTATCGCCAGTCTCTGGCATGATATTAGGAAAGCCTTCAAATCACTACAATTTCCCCGCAAGTATACGTCGTGAAGTCGGACCTCGCTCTTTCGTGTAGTGATATCGAAACATCATTCCGAAAGCTACGTACTTGGCGGGCACATTTTTTTTCTGCATTCTACCGTGGTTGTACACAAGTTTATATTTACATTCTATTAGCTGCAGGATCAACAAAGATACGACTGTACGTTCTGGCATAAGGAGATGGATTTTAGATTCCTAAACTTGATCGGTACCAGTTCATAAAAATAATTCGTTCGAAAAATGCCACGCTGTCTTGGGGTTGAGAAACTTTTACTGGTAATAATATTTGTAATGCAGAGGTATGCATGATGCATCCAGATATATGTAGAAAATGAAATTAGATGAAGAATAATTATAAATTAATTTGAACCAAGTTCGGTCGATTCATTGTCAGCTACTTGATATGTGCCTTGAATTAGCTCTTCATAGCTAGTACCCATTGGTAATATACCTTCAGAATATCGTCGCGCGCGAGTGTACGGACGCGCTTGCGTGCGGGCGCCTTCCGGGACAATATTTTGCCAATACATATTATTGTATAACCAAGAAGAAGGAGAAGAACACATACTATTGGTGACTTCAGATATCGTCAACAAGAATTGGTCCATCGTTGCGTACAATTCAGGACCACACGACAAACAGTTACTTGAGAATATTTGTTGTCCTCTCTTTGCCGTCAAATTTATCGCCGTAATATCATATTTGATTACTTATAAATTATATGAAATGAAAACGTCGACACGATAAGCGAGTTATTAGGAATCTGTATTTGAGCGACGAACGTAGATATAAATAGAGAATTACCCACGGCGAGAATAAGGCTGATGAATAGATATTATGAGCTGTTTATGCAAATACCGTCATGTCTATAACAAGAAAAGTATCGCATTATTTGTATACGGATTATGATTAGTACAATTATCAGTCCAATTATTACGAACGTTACTATTGCTTAGCAAGTATTTCTTGAGGAAAAGCGGAATGGTGAAATAGTATAAGTAGAGGAAAAAAAATGTGCCCGCCAAGTACGTAGCTCTTGGAATGATGTTTCGATATCACTACACGAAAGAGCGAGGTCCGACTTCACGACGTATACTTTCGGGAAAATTGTAGTGATTTACAGGCTTTCCTAATATCATGCCAGAGACTGGCGATAGGTTTGTCGTGAATTTTAATTGTAAGACAATTTGGGTACTTAACGGATTTTTTTACATTTCAGATGTTTTTGGACCCGGATTTCACTTCTTTTTGTAAGATCGCGATAACAAACAATATTATCATGTATCGTATATACGTCTAATGAAGTCAGATAGTGGATTTAAAAATGACAGGTACGATCTGTTGACTGCACGACGAAGAGGGTGATTGTTTGATTGATCCTTAGTTGATCGTTATAGACTACGACGAAGAGGTTGATTCAGGTTTATAACTTTTTCTTCTTCTTGTCTTGTGATTGGGTCTCCAAAACGGAGTGGGTTTCATTCGATTTGCACATAATTTGGCGTGGTTACACCAATTTTCGCGGAAAAAATCAATCTTTCGACTTTTTCGAATTTCCCAGACTTCGATCCCCGAAATGAATGGACTTTTTGGACAACAGAGTGAAAACTAATCTACCTGTCTTGAAACTATATACTTTCACTTTACAATGTCGATGGTTCTACTCAATTTCGTTGAAAATTAACGGAAATATTGCAAATTTAATTAAATAAAGTCATTTTCACAAATTTTTCCCGTTTTTCACCCTCTTACCTAATTTTTGACCAACTTTTCAGACTTCACATGAAATTTTCGTGGGCCTACATGATTCTGCATTAGGAAACGAAAAGAATAAGCCCCTGTAGGACTCTTTAGGTGAAATTATACCCGAGATATGAATTTTTCAAAATTGGGGTATTTTTTCACCCCACGTTACGGGAATAGGTTACAAAAAATACGGTCACCGCTCTAGGGTTAATAACTCCACAATGGAATGTAGCCAAGGACACTTTAGGTTAGTAGATAATAATAACTGTCATCGATGAAACATCGATTACATTTTATATAGATCGAAATTATTACGGTTGAGGGTGGGCGCTTTTTTCTGACGTCACGAGATTCTGACGTCACGAGTATTCTGACGTCACGAGTACTCGCCGCGTGCGCCTCCAAGCGGCCATTTTTTTTATACTTAGCCGTACCCGCCACTTCGTTACTTAATTTATATCTAGCAACCGAATGCGAGTTCACATTCGGCTCAAAATCGATAGGGGGCTGGGAAATGACGGTGGATACCTACGTTTAAAGTTTCAATTACATGCGTGCAACTGTTCGACAGATATCGTGGTCCATGTCTGCGAAAAATTGGGCGGAGAAGAAGAAGATTAATTTTTTTGGTAATCTTTTTCAGCTTTGACAATTAATACTTCGAGATCCGTTGGACCAATTTGGTTAAGATTTAAACTACAAAGTCCTTTTAGGTAAGTCTTCCAGCCCTGTAAATAACATCCACAAATATTATTCCCTTCCGGAGATATGACGTACTCTTCTATGCAAAAGCGTGATTTCAACGACCCCCCGGGTAAATGATTCTTGCCAGCGCTCGCCTGAAGTAAAAAAAAAAGAAAAAAAAGCCGCGGGGGGGTACTTGACGGCGATTCGCTGCAATGTCTGCAAATTTCCTATCAAGACACAACATAAGCATCATGATGTATAGATGAGTTGTAGCTGCAAGCGATTGAACTGTTTTGAGTACTTTCTTTGTGCCTAAAAATTCCAACGTTCTTTCAGACACTATTTATTGATTGAAGCTTGATTGGTCAGCATTCTGAATATCACATTCATAATATTCCTTAATGGTTTCATGAGTTTCCATTACAAATCTGTCAGCATTTACTTTATAATCAAGTTCCTCCGTTGCATAATGTTTTGAAACGAACCCTGTGATCCTCCTATCTCCAATACGATGAGCCTATTTGAAAGAATTGATCCACTTGTTAGCAGAATTAAAATTGGAAGTTATTTCAAGTTCTTACAACTTTTGTAATGTCGAATGTTTCGATTTTTAATCATGAATAGTATAGCGCTTTAACCCTTCACCGTCACACTGGGTAGAATCGAGCCGTCGATCAACTGCGGCGTAAATATTGTTTTTGCGTTTTCACCTTTTCATGAATTTTTTTTTGACATGTCACCATTTTATTTCTCATAAATAAATTTTTTGTACATCATCTAGAATGTTCAGAGCATGTTCCGCAATTTTTTGAACCACTTCGGACGGATTGGTTGCTCACAATCGTTTTTTGAAAACTGATTGGGTAGAATCGACCCAGTGTGACGGCCGTGATATTTTTTGGTAGTGTGACGGTGAAGGGTTAAACGTGCTTCTTCAAATTTCAACAATTTGTCTCCCCATACTGTTTTTATTTTTTCGCAACTTGTACCCATTTTTTAGACGTCATCGATCCATCTGTAAAGGGCACATCTAGATTCGCACAGTTTTAATTGATTTTATAATGTTGACAGCTGAATATTTTTTCTTCAGACTTTTCCACTGTGATCAAATTTTCAGTAATTGACACACCTTCACTTGTAATCAAAACTGACAGGGTTTTTATCTCTCCGAACAGCTTCAAGTGGGATACTTGCACTCAAGCCAGAAGCTTTAGAGTTTGTAGACAATGTGAAAGTAGCTTTTACTCTATAGCCATAAGTTGTCTGTTACTTTCTCGTTCTCGTTCTTCTTCTACCTCATCACAGCAGATGTCGTAATAGTCATTTCCATGTGTACCTTGGAGAATATCCAATGTTGTTTCGAACACGAAACGATAAAAGCTGCAGAATCCCACAATTGATGAAAATGTCAAGAATATTATCTTTAATTTCAATTTCTTTAGCAGTGAGCCATGTAGTAACTCCTCCATACTTAGAAGGTTCACACAGCATGACTAATACATCAATAGAATTGAATGCGGACATGTTGCATTTTATAGCTAAACGGAAGGAGGTGATTAGATTGAATTCCCTATTTCTTAAGTAAAGTACGGTTGAAACACATCGTTCTGCTTGTCAAGTCAAGCAGCAACTAATGTGCTTCCTCAAACAATTCCGGCTGTCGTCACTCAAAGGTCATCCATCATGACTTTAACAACTCTTAAAAGACAAATGTTTATTTTCTATGTTGCTTCCTATTAATTTATTCTTGTTGTTGACAATCCCTTCATAATAATATTAATTTTTTTTTAACTTTACTTATAAATAATACTTCTATCATTCACAATCGGAGAGAAATTTATTTAACTTTGAATTGGTCATATAACTTGATCTCATCTCCATTACAGTGCGAGTTACCCTTCATAAGCACCGAAACTCGTAAACTGTTCTTCAGCTACTTTCACAGATCTAAACAGAGTAAATCCACAACAATCCATCGAGGCTTGCCACACGACTCTCTCAAAAATGTAACAGATTATTTGTTTTTGTTATTTTTGGCTCATCATTATGAGTTGCCGATTGCCATTTGCCTTCCAACACATGTCATGCGACCTGGAGCATCGTATTGATCATCTTTCGACATTCGTTTGCCAAAGACTAGATCCAATTTTTTTCAAGTTCTAAATATTTTGGATCCCAGTTCCTTTGTAAGCTAGGCTGCCAAAAATCATCCTTTTAGTCAATGAATCACTAAATAAGAATTTTTCGTCAGTGAATGGAAATCGTGATCAGGAGTAAGCGAAAATTCTGGCACTTTTATATTAATTGTGATATCTAAAAATTTGTATTTAAAAAAAATGCAGCTATAACTGGTAATGAGGTCATTTCCTAAGATTTCCCTGTCTTGGATGAGATGTCAATTGTTCTGATTTATTGAGTACCTCACAAATAAACCATCAGATTTATCAAATGTATAACTGTTGGGTATGTTTTTATTTAAATTTCTACATCCATAAGTCGATACTTCTGCCCAATAACATGTCAGAAAACGAAAAAATATCCTATTTTAGAGTAAATGTGGGAGGGTGGGGCAAAATGGACCGGCGAGGCAGAATGGACCGTGGGGCAAAATGGACCGATGGGGCAAAATAGACCAGTAAAAAAAAAAAAACTGTTTGATTGAAAAACTTGAGTATGAATAAAAACTTTATCGATACAATTGATGTGAAATTGAAGAAAACTCAAAGAACATTCAATATCAGTGTGATTATTGTCTGCGAACCAGAAAGCCATAATTGAATGATTAAACGAACTTACTTGTAAGTCAAGTTCTATCATAATTGTATGAAGCGCCTCTTCCGAGAGATAATTTGTAGTACCTTCGTCTTTCACCGAAGAGCCACAAGTTTTTAAAGCTGAAAGAAAAAACCTGGGGACTTTTGTGTCCCATGTGTGCCCATTCCTACACCGGCCCAACGCTTCATCCTTCAATGTATAACCGTATCTCTTTTATGGGATCTGACCGCGTCAGAGTTGGGTTTTACTAATGATTTTTTTTTTTGGGGTGGGATCGATCTCTTGGAAGATGCGCTTCATACAATTATGATAGAACTTCCCTTACAGGTAAGTTCGTTTAATCATTGAATTGTATTTCGCGCCTCTTCTCTCTCGAGATAATTTGTAGATGTTTAACGTAGATACGGCTGAAAAAAGGACTGTTTCTTTTAATAACCAAGTCCTGATATTGCACACGTTGGATTATTTATTTTCTTCATATTCGTGTGTACAAGGTTTCTCTAAGTTTATGAACTGTACGTAAAATGACAAAAAAAAAAAAATAATCGGAGAAAAATCTTTGTAATTCTCTGTACTGATCCTACATCTTTTCAGTGACTTATTTTACTTGAGATTGCGTTTGCAAAACTGTTTGGTTGACTTATTAAGGGACTTTTGACGGTTGTAAAATTTTGCAAATACCTGGGACCTTTCTGTCCAGCCTGCGGTATTTCTTATAGTTTCTATATTTACTCCCCGTCTTTTGGCTGCAGATGTCGCAGCATGTCCCGTGCTACAAGCCGAGAAGATGTTAACATCTATTCCGCTGTCCTCTAGAACTAACTTAATCCAACGACTTAAGGTTTGACTAGTAACTGGTCTATAAGGTTTCTCAAGAGATATGAATAATAAATTGTTATCCTTTCCGAGATTTTCAGTTTTCTTTAAATATAATTGTAGGGTTTCTGCCGGACAGATCGTCCCGTTTTCCGTAAAAAAGGGTATGATGAGGTTTGGCTGAAATCTATCCGGTCCAGACGATTTTACCCTCTCTGGAATCTTAATTTCTATAGCTTGTTGATCAATCATTACATTTCTAATGTCTATTAGAGACAGTGTCTGAATCCTATGACCCATAACTATTGCCAGTAAGGATGCTAACTTCTTAGTTAGACAAATTCTCCAAGGTTAACTCCACGTTTGATTTATTTGACCAAAATTTTAAGACTGTGTTTGGATCGCAAGTGGATTTGTATTTTGGTTCAGTGGGTCTTAGTTTTGATAGGCCCTTAAAAAATCTTTTGACCTGTGGATCTTGACCTATTTCTGGTCCGTTAATGAGGGCAATAGCCGATCTGGCGCTATTTAAAGATCCATATGACGCACCTTGATTATATTCAGACGTTAAGAATGATAGAATATTTGGTATGCTAGCATTCGAGATAGCTACGTTTTTCTTTTTGCAGAAAGTCCACCATTTTTTTAAATAGCCACTGTATTGATGGAGGGATGAGTTACTCAACGAAGCCATCGTTATATTTAAGGATTCTCCAGGAATCCCTCTTTCTCTGAACGCCTTCCCGATAATCTCCCTGCCACCAAGGTAATCCGCGGCCAAAGCGGGTGTGCTTCCCTATTAGATGATTGCAACAATTTTTTATTTGGTTTGAAGACAACTAACTCCGATTCAAGCATCGAGATGAATAGGGGAAACCACGGTTGAGTAGGCCAGTATGGTACCACTACAATCTCGTTTGAACCTTCGGATTTAATTTTTTGTGAAACTCTAGTAAGAACAATAAACGGCAGAAATGCGTAGAATGAATATTTTTTCCAATTGATAGTAAAAGCGTCTACTGCTATTGATTCTGGTTCTCTTGTCCAGGAAACAAATTTCTTGCATTTTGTGTTAATTCTGGTCGCAAATAGGTCGACCCCCGGTTTGCCTAACATTTTTACAATTTTTTCAAAAGCTGCATTTGATAATTCAAATTCGGTTTCTTTTTCCAGTTTTATAGATTCAAAATCTGCTTCAACATTATTTTTTGACGATATATACGATCCAAATATGAAAACTTTTCTATTCTCGCGCCATGTCTAAATGTCTTTTGCTAATTTATTTAATCTTTCAAATCTAATGCCTCCCATACGATTTATGTAGGATATCGCTGTAGTATTGTCTATTCTGAGCAGAATTCTACAGTGTTTTAAATCTTTCGCGAAACATTTTAAACCAAAAAAAGCTGCCAGAAGCTCCAAATAATTTATATGGAATTCTTTTTCCTTTTCATTCCAATGACCATTTGCCCGTCTATCATTGTACGAAGCTCCCCAACCTACGCGAGAAGCATCCGAAAAAATTTCTAGCTTAAATTCCTCATTCGAAATATCGAAAGTTCGATTCCAAATATTATTTTTCCACCACGAAAAATCTACTTTCAAAATATCCTTCATATCCATAAGCTTTTCGTAATCCTCCTTTGACTGGGCCAAAGCAAGATATTTTTCTCTCCCGAATTGTTTCGTATGAACCCATCCATACTGGATAGATGGGCAGCAAGATACGATAACACCTAAAAATGTTGAGAATTCTCGGATTTTACACCTAGATAACCTACTGAATCTGCACACTAGATCGTGGATTCTTTTTCTTTTTTCCTCCGGGAGTTCTAATGTCATTTTCTTTGAGTCAAAAATAAAGCCTAGGAAAATGCATCTATGAGGAGGGGTCATACAACTTATTTCCTCATTGATAACAAACCCCAAGCTTTTTAGTAAGGAACTTGTTATCCTCAAGCTTTACAAACATGATTTATATGAATCTGCCTATAAAAAAATGTCGTCTAGATAAATCACTGATATGAAACCTCGTGATCTCAAGTAAGCTATTATTGGTTTTGTGATCTTTGTAAGAGCATACGGGGCCACGTTAAGACCGAATGGTAGGCAGTTAAACTCGTGTGTCACGTCCTCAAATTTGAATCTTAAGAATTTTTTATGATCCTTGCATATAGGAATTGCATAGTAGGCATCCTTTAAATCTAGTTTGCCCATAAAGTAGTTTTTGGAAAGCAACTTCGTTGCTACTTTATGATCCTCTAATTCAAAATATGTTCTGTTTTCACATATTTATTCAATCCCTTTAGATTCAAAATTAACCTACTTGACTTATCAGGTTTCGGTAACAAAAAAATTTTCGAAATGAACTCTCCTATCTCTGAAACACACCTACTGATTGCTCCTTTTTGTAAAAGTTCCTCAATGTGCCTTCTAATAAGGCCTTTCTCTAATTCTGACCAGAAAGGTTCTTTCGGGGGATTGCTTTGCACTACCTGGCTTAAGAAAGGAATCTATAGACCTTTAACCCAACTCAGGATTCTCGAATCGGATGTTAGTTTCTTCCATTCACCTATGTTGGCGCATAGCGTATACATGCTGTTCTAACTATTCTATTACTTACTTGTTCTAATATCTATTCTTCTGAAATTGTTGATTTTTTCCCTGTAAAGCAGGGAGGTTGTTCTAATTCTTTTGGAAAAACTGGGGTTTGTTGTATCCTTGTTTCCTCCCGCCTGATGCTGGCGATTTCAGTGGCTGACGTCGAGGCGGGGGTTTGGAGTTTTTTGGAGTCTTCGGAGCCCCGCTTGTCTTTGCCTTGAGATCTTTGCTAGTGCGTTCAATGGTTCGTACCGTTCTTAATCTCCCTCCTAAGTCGTTTCCAAAAAGCCACTCATCCGGTATGGATGACTCAAAAACGTCTTTTTGGGCAGCATTAAGATTGGCTAGGACTAAGCCCTTTCTGGTTAAAGATTCGTCTCGTTGCAAGTCTGACAAAAATCTTCGCGCATCATTCAAGCTTTCAAGTAATGGTAACTTTTCCAAATTATCATTGATGATATTCGCTAAGCATTGGCCTATTACAGCCAGGCATGCCGTAATTTTTTGTTGTTTATCAACAATCCTAACGTCCCTTTTTATTGCGGCTTCCGGAAAACAAGCTTTCACTTCATCATCCAGTTTTGGAGGGTCTATGAGAGTACAATTTGTCGGGGGCGAATGTTTTCCTAATAGGAGGTTTCTTTCCTCCTTAGGGAGACCTTTCTTCAGGATATCTTCCCACCTTAGTGCGATATCTTTATGAATCGCCGGTGCCAAGACCCTGTCTCTGATCACTCGTTTTCCTATGATTTCTAGAATTGACGAGTTAGTTATTTCTTGTTCCGTCTTTCCGTCCCCTGCCTCTTTAGTTTCTGTTGTTAATGACTGATTATTGTCGATTGGGGTGTCCAAAGTTGTCATCTCAGAGGTTGAAGCCTTCTGGGTTTGTTCGTTTGAGCCTGAGGCTTTTTCAGACTCTTGTAGGTCTTTTTGTCTGTCAGATATTTGACAGATCTCCTCCAAATCACTCAGATTTACCTCGGACTCTTCCAGTCTAGCTTCTGGGGGCAAACGGCTATGCTTGTGTCATCTCCGATTCTCTTTTGAGCTGTCTGACTCACTAGAACCTATCGTGAAGAGAAGATAAATTATTTATATATCTAACTATTTCTTGTTAGACCCGTATATATTGATACGGGGGAAAAAAAAAATAAAATTTGGCGACTTTATATATAATATGTATACCGTGAGAATCAGGTGAAACCGAATGGTCCATCCGCGTAGGCGCCGAATATTTGGTATTTTTAGGGGGATAACCACTCGCTGCACTGAAAAATCCCTAGGGTGATTCTGGCGCGCGGTCGATGAAACTCGGCAGATCGACCGCGCGCCAAGATCACCCTAGGGATTTTTCAGTGCAGCGAGTGGCTATCCCCATGAAAATACCAAATATTCGGCGCCTACGCGGATGGACCATTCGGTTTCACCTGATTCTCACGGTATATATAATATATGACGTGTACTGTTAATTGCATATAATAGGGCGTACGTTCGGCTATCTTCGGATCTATACATGTCGCTTGTCCACGAAAACGCACGGTATATATATATATATATTTTTTTTTTTCAATATCTATATATCCAATTAAATCTTGTTATACCCGTAATCGGAAAAAATATAAAGGTTGGCGCCTCTATTTGATTTCTATCATCCACATCCAGACGCCATGTTCGCGTCGTACGACATGTTTGTAACGCACGGCCATGTTTGCCACACCGGCAGGCCGTAGCCCCTCGTCTCTCTCGCCCCCCTTATTTTTCACAGGTTAGCGCCTGTAGATTTATCTCGAGGTTGGGGCCTTGGATAATGGGGTTTTTCTAGCATCTTTGAACTCGCATTCTAACCTTGCTATTCTAAACTCAACCTACGATTACCTATTGAACCTCCTGAGGTTTAACGCCGTAATATTTTTTACTTACTTCGTTTCCTCTTTTGTCGACGCCTTCTTTGTTCTTCTAATTCTTTCTCCAATCGTTTCGGCCTTTTCTCCAGTTTCTTATTGCTCGATTCACGATCTGCACTTTTATGTTTATTTTTACCCATTGTTAAAATCAGGTTAAAATATCCGAACGTGTAGCTACTTCGGCACAAAAACAAAGAATGAAGCGTTGGGCCTGTGCAGGAATGGGCACGCATGGGACACAAAAGTCCCTAGGTTTTTTCTTTCAGCTTTAAAAACTTGTGGCTCTCCGGTGGAAGACGAAGGTACCACAAATTATCTCGAGAGAAGAGGCGCGGAATGCAATAAATTATTTTGCTATTTTTCTTTATTTTAATTTTTTTAGTCATTAGTTTTTTTTTTCTTTTACGGTCTAGATTTTTCTTCAATTTCACATCAATTGTATCAATAAAGTTCATATTCATACCCGAATTTTGCAACCATTTTTTTTTTGCCGGTCCATTTTGCCCCACCCTTCCCCACCATATACATTTCTGCGCTTGAATTAAAAAAAAAAATTAATTTTTCTCAAAATGCATTAATAATATTAGTCAATGAACCAATATATTAATTGTCAATCAAACAATTTTTGTCTCACAAAATTTCGTCACCACTTCATTCAAAATGTGTTTCATTTTGTAGGCATATTTTGATAATTGCACAATACTGTCAACTGGAGAAATGTAATATCTTAAGATTATAAATGAAAAATTGATGAAGAAAAATATATTTTAACTGAAAATTTGTAACAATAATTCATTTGTTGAAGTTCAACATATTCGACGACGTCGAATTTTTTTTTTTTTAATTTTCAAACCAAATAATAGGTCGCAGTTACTCCGTTGATAATTCCCTAATAACCCCAATAAATGTCATTTGTGAAATACTAATCATAATCATAATTATATGTACGGATAATAGATCATACCATGTAAGAACTGGCTTCTTTCATTATGCTTTATAGCATCGTAGCGAACCCCGCATTTATTCTACTCCAAAAAACTTGTATCCGGAGGGAATAACATCAGGGAATTAGATAAAGATCCAAAATCAAAATGGAAAAACTAGGTTAAAGCAGCATGTTTCTCAAAATTTGTGTTTTATCGTGGTGCCTCAACTTTTAAAGAATCAGTGATGATTTCATTGGAAAGCTGAGACTTTTTAAAAAAGTTTGTGTATTTAGTGGATTCGAATACTTGTTCTGACCACGTCAAAAGAAATTTATTTGAAACGAGCTTTCTAGTTCAAAAAAATTACCATGATTGCCGTATAGGAATGAGCGGCTTGAAAAATCTTTTAAGAACTCCAGGAGTCCCCTTTGGAATGAATATTTTTATAACCTGAAATTACAAAAAAAATCGGAGGTCCCACGGTCCAAAAGTGCACGGGTTTGAAAATAAGTACCCATAAATGTATTTCTATGTGTAGACTAGAGTGTTTCTGATTCAAAGTATGGACGATTTTTTTCGCAGCCGCCCCCCAAATCGTTTTCAAATAATTGAGGACTTATAACGGTTTATTTTTTCAATTTATCAGAATGGGTACTTTCATCTTTTGATTTGATGAAAAGTGTAAAAACTGACCGAACGTAGCGAGTGTCGCAAGAGATTCCGAATGCGCGTAGCTAGTGAAAAATATTTTCAATACTTTGAGCGAGCTCAGCGACCGAGAATAGTTATAAGCTAATCCTGATTACGGGGAGGTTACTGTTCATGACGATGAAAAATTCGATTTTTTTTAACGTAATTTGCATCATTAAAGTGTTTAAAACAGGAAAAAGAAGGGCCTCCGTATAGTGCTGGAATGGCTGATTAATTAAATGTGAGTTGTGAAAGATTTTTTTTCAGCGCGCGCGGCGCTCTACAGCTTCAACGGATGAACCGATTCACATGAATCTCTGCGCAAATGACAGGAAATTCAATTTGCGGGGCCATCACGAAGCAATTTTTGTCAAAAATTGATTAAGAAATGTTTTTTTATCATACCTTGATCGAAAGTTCGTATTTCGGCCCTATTTTCAGGGACGAAAGTGCCACATTGCCTCCCGAATAAATGACTAAATAAATTAGTGCGCATGCCTAAATTTATGTTGTTTTTAAATGTCAAAAGTATACATCCTGATACAGTTCAACCTCATAATGATTTGTTTACAACGAGATTGAATATGTAAAATGAAATGAAACGAATTTCAATTTTTGTAGTAACTTTTTATTGAAGACGCATAAATACATAGGGGGAGTTCCACGCCAACCGGGACAGCCTCTGACCCTGACCCCTCGCGATTTTTTTTCCTGATATTATAGACTGAAAGAAGTGCTCGTGATTTTTTTCAAATTTTTATCTCAATTGATTCTCGATTTACATATTTGTAAAAAATTTTAAATTCCTGACGATCGTTAGATGTTTAAACGCCTATATTTCTGGACCTATCAGTCGGATTACAAAATATGATTTTATGAAATTAATCGGAAAAAAGTTTACTTTTCAAAAAAAGTATGTCGGGATAATTGTGCCTTGTCCTTCATAGTCAATTCTTTGTTTAAACACGTAAAATCGATTTTTCTTAAAATATGACATGATTCATAATTTTCAAAAAATTCTCAAAAATACTTCGAGAAAAAACAAACATTCTGAGCTATGGCCGATCGTGGCTTCTTTTTCCTTCTAGCCTTTTTTTCGGATTTAAACAAATTTTAACACCAAAAACCGCTTGTACAAGATCACTGAGTTTATTTTCGATTGCAGGATTACATGAGTAAAGTTTTTTAGTGAGTATGGAACTACGTATCTCATAAAATCGAATCGATCGATGAAATAACAATTCATTGTTCTTCTCATTTCGGTGCTTTTGAATAATATTTTTTCGGTATTTCACGAATATCAAACTGAAAGCTTCATAAATGGATCTTATTTGTAAGAAAGTTATTTTTGACGCGGAAAAATATTATTCGAAAGCACCGAACTGAGAAGAACAATGAATTGTTATTTCATCGATCGATTCAATTTTATGAGATACGTAGTTCCACACTCACTAATAAAGTTTACTCATGTAATCCTGTGTTATGATTATGGGTACACGATGGGTTCCGCTGCCACCAATATTTTGATTATGGTTTGTAGAGTTGTGAGTCTGTTAAGTTCGTGCCTCGTTTTTACACCTGAGGGTAACCGGATTAGGTGCGGATAGTTGTAGTGAATAATATGTGTTCTTTGATATGATTATTATTATGATTGTTCATTGATACGTAGTTATTTATATAATTCTCCAGAGTTAGGTATTTAACTATTTCGAGATCGGTTTATGAATTGAGTGTTTGAGACTCGATTTAGAGTTGGTTGTTCAAGAGTTAATTGGAGAGTGATCTTTCCGATTAATTTCATATAGTCATATTTTGTAATCTGACTGATAGATCCAGAAATATAGGCGTTTAAACATTTGACGATCGTCAGGAATTTAAAATTTTCAAAAATATGTAAATCGAAAATCAATTTCGATGAAAATTGAAGAAAAATCACGAGCACTTCTTTCAGTCTACCGAATATCAAAAAAAAAAATATGAAAAATCTAGAGGGGTCAGGGTCAGAGGCTGTCCCGGTTGGTGTAGAACTCCCCATAGATAGATAAGAAGTAATATGATATTTTTTAAATTGTTATTTAAATGAATATAAATTTTTTTATTTATTAGGAAATAATTACTTCATCAGTAACAGAATAGTCTATAATTGTGAGAAATAAAGCGTCTAATACTTGACGCCCCTATATACGTGCACTGTACTTGGTACAGTGAGAACCTTGCCTCCCCACTCTTGAGTGGCCACGCGGTGCTGCTAGTCTGCCTGTTCCTGGCTAGCGTCCAAAGGACACAGTCGACTGCTGTTAACAATAAACTTCTAATTCTACATTATATATGTATATTTTCCTTTATACCTTATAGAAAACCCTAACAATAATTATTATTTTTATTATAATTAATGAAATAAATAATATAAACTGAAGAGAAATAAAGAGAAATAAATAAAGAGAAAGTAAACTCAGAAACTGAAAATATTAATTAACATTTTTAGTGTAATTTGAGTAATAAATATGAGATAAATTTCAATAAATATATGAATTGAAGGTTATTTTTACGGTTGCAGGTTCATTGTTTCTTATGAATAATAAGTTCTTCAATTTTACATTTTTTTACTTTTACAAATGAGGAATTAACTGTTAAGTTATCAACTTCATTATTTTCAAACTGTCTTGTATTTGAAAGTTTTTTCTGAATCTCTAATTTTTCATGTTTTCTCGCGCGCTCACTACAGTATAAGTTTTGAATTCCTTTGAATGTCTGTTTTCCACTTGAATTAACTTTCAGGGGTGATTCACTCGTTGATGCATTTTTTGGTTTGATATGTGTTAAAATATCAGAATGATCAGGCTCAGTGGGTGGTCATGGGATTGAATTTTCATCAAGTTCAGGAATATCATCTAATTTAGATCCAAAAAAAGCTCACCATCGGAATCTGACAATAACACATTTTTTTTTGGCTGTAACATCTTTCAAGTTTTCCTGATGGCTTTTTCGAGGGGAAAATGGAGCTTGATTGGTGGTAGAAGTAGATGGAGCTTGATTAGTAGTAGAAATAAATTGGGTTTCTTGGTCAGAAGAAATTATTTACTGATAAATTTGTCGTCGATTTGCCGAAGAATGTTCGATATATCCTTCTGCCACGGTACTTGATCGCCAAGCTGTTTGATTGCTGTTGAATTTGCACCAGAGTTTGCAAGTAGCGTGGCCGCTGTACGTCGAAAACAGTGACCAGTGTAGCTTTCCGGATGTTCTAATCACAAACAAATTGCAACTATTTTCGGCACTTCATTTTTTTATTCAATTCTAACAATTTTATTCTTTCCGATTACCTGACGTGTGCATTTTCCCTTATTGTAACCCACAAAAAAAACGTTTGGTATCAAGGTCCTTTGGTCGCAAAAAAATATATTTTTTAACGATTCCGTGATATTTTCAGCCAATAACAAAATTACGGGGGTAGTAATTTTTATTGTCTTTAATTTTCACTATTAATTCCTGTGTCTTCAATATCTTGAACATTAAGATCACATAGTTCACTCGTTCTCAGCGCGTCAAAAATTCTAAAAATGAGGATGACCTGTGAAGTAGATTGTAAATAAATATTTATACATCATTATGTAATAGATGTAAATACCAATTCAAAAAATAATATATATATGAGGTGCTTTTTTTTGGGACTATTTTTTTTTTCGCTCCCGGCCTGAAATTTTGTTGGCAATGCTAAAAAAGAAATTCCCTCAAAATATAAGCCCTTAATATTAATATTAAGTACTCTCCCAGTACGTGAAATGATTTCTCATTTAAATTACATGGAAGTTAAAATTATTTTTTTTCAAAATTCTATAACTCGGTGGCATTTTATGCTATTACATCACAGAAAGTTGCAGATTACCCAGCATTAAGCGCTCTACAAAAGTGCCAATTGCGACTTAACTGTAACTCACACCGGTGAGGCAGTACAGGTCACTAAAAATACAAGAAATCTTACAAAATTTGATTTTAGTGTGAGTTACAGTTAAGTCGCAATTGGCACTTTTGTAGAGCGCTTAATGCTGAGTAATTTGCAACTTTCCGCGATATAATAGCATAAAATGCCACCGAGTTATAGAATTTTGAAAAAAAAAAATTCCAATTCCCACGTAATTTAAATGGGAAATCTTTTCACGTTCTGGGAGAGTACTTAATATTAATATTGAGGGCTCATATTTTGAGGGAACTTCTTTTTTAGCATTGCCAACAAAATTTCAGGCCGGGAGCGGAAAAAAAAATAGTCCCAAAAAAAAAGCACTCTAATATATATATATATTTTAATTATCAAATTTAATTGTAAATATTTTACTTATTTTCATCGCTAGATAAATTGAATCATCAGACGCATTTGATAATTTTTCAACTTGACTTAATGTCAATACGTGAGCTTTTTCAGAGTGGTATCCTTTGGCACAATTTTGAATAAGAACTTCTAAATTATGATAAGAATTAATATCAATCCAATGCCCTAAATTGATAGTAGTTTTTAACATAGACCATCGGCTCCACAACGTCGTTGGCTTTTGGATTTGTGATAGTTCGTCGAAGTAAACCAAAAAATCGCTTTCATTAAAAGAATCGGTTTTATTTTCTCCTTCTCATAATCAAAACTCCTGGTGACATAAATTGTAACGAGCTTTTGATTTTTCGGGCAATAAATTATTTGTAAATTGTTTTGCTACGTCTTCTAAATTTCTAATTATTTCTTCTGCTCCTAATTCACTGTCAGATTCTTCAGAGCTCATTTAAATTCTTTTAGTAAAATAATTTTTAATACTTGAGGGAATTTTTTGAATTATATTTTATTTTTATTTGCAAATTAGTTGATATTGCACTTATAGGTTATTTTATTTACGAGTTGTTATTAATAAACGAATAAACAACTTGTTGCTTAGTTACGTAGTCAAGAAAACTTAACATTTAAATAGAAAAACTGCAGCATGCGCACTAATTATTACTAAGCTGGTTCTGAAATTAAATTATATTATTTCAATTTCAATCGAACTAACGATCCCGGTCTCACAAAAAATTGTATACGTACCACGGAAGAAAAGTATGGCATCGCAACCCGCGACAATATCACGCCGGTTGCAATGCCATACTTTCCTCCCTAGGTACGTAATATACTGTTTCGTCCGTTGAAGCAAAAAAAAAAAAAACAGGCGAAAAAATTTGTTTTATTTCAAACGGCTACCATTTTGTTAACCAGGGGTTTTTCAGAAAACAAAAACCGATAAGGCCTCCCAAATTTAGTCTAGTTTATTAATTTTCAACCTGTTTTTGTTTCGAATGAACTGGCAAGGCTGTGGAGCGCCCCGCGCAGAGCACAACACGCCGTGCACGGCTGTGTTTGACGGGAGCTGGAGCCACCATTTTGTATTTTTTTTTTTTTCATAAATAAAATTGGAATTCACTCCCCATTGATAAAAGAATAAAATACGTTAAAACCCATTTCCAAAAGTATTTATTTTATATCATAAAAAAACTTTCCGAAGTTCACGGATTTTTCATGCCTCTCGACGGTAACCTCCCCTCAAATCCAGAAGGTTCTTAAACAAGCCTAAGTAGATCAACGTGGACTGATCGAACGCTAGAACAACCCTCGTCCATCACCGGCCCCACCACCACTCCTAGAAACTTGTATTATAGTTTCTTTACATGAATAACATCAACCAAAATCTTCACGTTGGATAACAATCCAATGTCCTAAAAACTGCAGAACCAATTGGAAAAAATTCACAAATTTCTACCCAACCTAAAGAATTCCCTTCGATTCCCATGAGAAATTTTGAGATCACCTATGAAAACCCGTCCACAACAAGCAGCAGAATTCAACCAACTTGTGTTGTCGTATGTCATGCATGCAGCTCAGGTGCACACGGTCCCATATATGACATCCACATTGAAACTGCGTGTGTTGAGGCGACGCTATGAAAAATTGACTTTGAATACAATCTACGAAGTAGCTATACATTACAAAATGTATTTTAAACACACATTACACAATTTTGTGGAAAATGTCCTCTTGTGCGCATTGGTATCACTACGAACTAATACTTTAGGAGCCTATTTCGGAAAATCAAATGTATTTTAAATGGACGCAATAGGATGAATCAATGAAACTAATATGGTGCAAATTACTTTGTGTCAGATTTTATGAAAGCACAAATATTATCAAATAAATTAGTACCACGGTGATAAACATATTGACTGCATTCCGAACGCTGCTTACTTATAGCTACAGTATAGTGTTTCATGACGCGTTCAGTGTAACTATGCGTGATTGCAGTCATATCCAACAGAACATAATATACTACCTGATACAAATTTGAAAGAAATCGGCGTGGGTTCATTGTGGGAACCGCAAAAAATGCGTCCTTAATGCTTTTTGCTCTCGCTGCATTAAATTGACGTGAAAATGGATATTTTCACGTGAAATAGCAGAAACTTTCTGATCGAGAGCATACATAGATTTCGCAGATATACAACATGTTGCTAATTCGTTTATTTCATGAAAATAACATGCAAAATGGGGTGACCGGCATGACGCCGAAACGCCCTGTGTATATTTGCCCTAGCCTAGATAGTGAAGAAGACACTAGTACCCACGGGGTCCAACAGTGTGTCCGGTTTTGAGAGCATCGGGCATGGACAAACTAACAACCAATGTACTGTATCGAAATGAGAAAGTTAAAAAGTAGTTGACACTACTTTTTTCGTTGGCTATGGGAGATTAGAATCGCCCGGGTAACACGTCTGAAAGACGGAATAGAAACATTAAGCGACTACAATTTAGGATGTTTATTTTTATCTTTGGTGCTGCTGTCACCAACCACTTCATAGAGAGGTAGACGCGTCCTTTATATCTGGTACTTTGGTGCGAAATCTCATCGTCGAGGACACTTGACCGTCATTCTCGAGGTTTGGGAACGAGCAACACGTTGAGGAAGCGAGCCAGCGGAAGAAAATGAGAGAGTAGGCGAGGAGGGATCGTGTGACGCTGAAACTAATCGGATAAGCTTTATAACTTCCGAGTATTTAGATCATGCAATCTGATAAATAGTATCCAAATAATTTTCTTCCAATTCAAAAATATTACAAAACTGAAAAAGGGAAAATCATTTGTCTTTATTGATCTGAAATCATACATTTTTTCCTCATGAATCACTGTAATTCTATGTTGTCATTTTGAAGTTAAACAATTTTACCCACCCTGTGAGCAGCTAATTTGTTTTTCAAATGAATATATTTTTCAAAATTAGCAAAGTTCTATAGAATTTGCGCTAGAGCGCGTGAATTTAAAATCGTCTTTGCGCTCGGTTTAATCAATTTTTCAGCTCTTTTTTCTATCAGGGGTAAAAAAAACTTCCCCTCTCTCCGGGAAAACTTTAGCTAGGGTGAGAGGACGATATGACGTTATATACTCTCGGATTATCTACTAGCATCGGTGACGGCTTGGCCGTATAGATTGATTTCCTGAAACCGTCAGCTGGCATGAAAGAACTACAGAGTGAAATTTGGCTGGTAAAATTGGTGAAAATATGTCATAAAAATTTTCGAATTATATATCTACAGTAGACTGTGTCGAAAAAAAACTTTTTTGTTTTTTTTTCTGGGCTACACCAGAAATCGGTAGGGTATGTCAAAACAGAACTTCGGTTAAGATATGGGCTCTTAACTTCAAGTTTTAGAGGTAGCTAATCGCATTTTTCGATTTCCCGTTTAAATAACATAGGAAATTTTTTTTTTTTTTGTTCCGAATTGTATACCTCGGTGATGGCATATTGTACAGACAAGCCCATGACATATTTTTATAAAGAATCGAATGCTCTACGAAAAAGGTCTCTTGTAATTTTTTGATATCTCAACTTTTTTTAATACCTCCCTAGAGTACCAAGAATGTATTAATAAATTAGGTGAGTATTAAAAAGAGTTGAGATATCAAAAAATTATGAGAGACCTTTTTTGTAGAGCATTCAAATCTCTATGGAAATATATCATGGGCTTGTCTGTACAATATGCCATCACCGAGGTATACAATTTGAAACAAAAAAAATAAAAATTTCCTATGTTATTCAAACGGGAAATCGAAAAATGCGATGAGCTACCTCTAAAACTTGAAGTTAAGAGCCCATATCTTAACAGAAGTTTTGTTTTGACATACCCTACCGATTTCTGGTGTAGCCCAGAAAAAAAAACAAAAAAGTTTTATTTCGACACAGTCTAATCTACAGTTATGATTTGATAGATAAGAAAGGAAGGGGTTGCGATAAGCCACTTGATCAGCCCCCCGAAATCATATTTCTTGAAGTTTATTATTTAGATCATTCTTATTTTTTTTATGATGTAAAAGATATAAGGTTTTCAAAAACATATATACTTCTTGTGTTATTTGATTGGACGTATATAAAAATAATTGTTAAACTTGGCGTGTTCTGCAAAAATCTCTATTATTGTAGCATGTAGTTATTTTGTATGGAGCGCAATCGAGTAACAAAAGATTTGACATATATGATGCACAAATACATAATCTATAATATACGCTACATGAGACTCTATGCTCATGGTAAAAAATAAATGAATTCAACTTTTGATACTATTTGATAATGTATTGATTGACTGATTTTGCTATATTTTCTTTCCAAGACTTCAACCTAGCCCCCTGTGGGTTAGCTTAGTCAAAATAAAGCCGATAATTACGATATTAATTAGTATATTTTCTTCACTTTATTTCCATCACCTGTACATAAAACATTAACCTTGAACACACAAATAGAGGGAATATTGGCTGATGCTTTATATATTTGTGAATCTTAAGAGTAGTCCAACATACACAATACGAAGATAACAGAAAATTCAGAGGGGCCGATAACGAGGTCTTATCGCAACCCCTCCTTTATAACAAACAAATTCTACATATTTTTTAAATATAATTCAGGTCCAGGATTTTTCCATGGCAATAAAGAGAGATCTTATGGTACGCAATAAAGATCTTATCTTTCTCTCCTTGCCCGTCTCCACTCCACTTTGTTTTCATCAATTTTTTTTTTACTGGGTGAACGATGATTGAGAATAAAATCATGGCCATGGTGCAAAAATACCAAAAACACTCGCCTCAACGGCAGACTCAACCGTTAATTTGGATAAAGCCCATCGGATATCCATTTTGAATCTGACCGGTATTGTAGAGAATTGATCAACACTCACATCTTCTCAGAATGTTTCAGGTGTGGGCTGAAATTGAAAAAAATTATGGCGATTGGATATCCTCATATTTTTCCGATTACTATTAAATGAGTGACAGGCAGTTGAAGTTGAATTTTCATGAAAGCACCTGGAACACCGCACTTTAATCGCCATAATCAAGAAGCAATCATCATCAAGAAATGCTTCACATCGCATACTTTTACGATTTTCTTTCGACGAGTTATACTCGACGGGAGCTATACGGGTCGGGAATTTTGAAACCGATAGTAGTGTTGTACAAACAACAGGGTTCATGTTTTCACATGAATCCTTACAGAGTAATTTCGAGTACTCAACTGTTTGAGTGTTATACATCCGGCTTTTGAAAACAAGTTTAGACCTTAGAACAATAGATCATCGTGTGTTCTGCCGAAAACCTAGGTTTAATTGTTCCACATAAATTTCTGTATTTCAATATTTGAAGGTATCAAGATGAAGTTATAAATTTACACACTTCTCGTTGCTTGTTTGCTTAATTTGAGAATTTCAGGCACGCAACTTATTTTAGGTTAATTTATATTTTTTACAACTATATCGAGTAGTAAACTGCATAGTCGTTGGCTAAAACTTTGAAAAATAATGTTACGATCGCAGCACTCATGTCAAATTGAACTGTTCATTAAGGGAAGATAGCCCTAGAGTCAGTAGATTAAATTTCAGCAGTGGAGATTGTTGAGAAAAAAGCGAGAAGATAAATCAACAACGATTGACTTTCTTAAATTATTTGATAAAGTAACCAAAGCGTAAGTATAAAAGCTACAAGCTCATTATTAGTATGATAAAACAATAACAAAACGTAAAAAATAGGAAATTGAATAGAAATTTTAATGCTGATAATCACGTATCACAAATGAATTTACATTCCTCTTCATGTCTTATGCCTGTATAATCTGGAAAATGCCAAATCACACTTATGGTGACTATCAATTTAATAGAGTCCCCCTTTTTTGATATGCTTTTACGACTCTCGCCATATTTACAGGGTCTTAATTACGCTGATATTTAATTCTGTTTATAATTCTGTTATTATATTGGATGGTCCAAGATCAGAACGGGAAAATTTTAAAAAATTGCACATTATTTGAAAATACAGAAATCAAGTGAGTAATGTACAGTAACGATCACGGATTCTGTCACACTGGAAATATGCAACCGAGGGTACATGCTTTTTTTAAGTTGGCAATACCCTAGGCAACAATAATTAATAATTGCCGCTCACCGTCGCGAGGGCACTCAAATCAGCTACTTTCAGCTATTGCCAACTTGAAAAGAGCATGTATCTTCGGTTACATATTTCCTGTGTGACAGAAACCGTGATCATTACTGTACTAGGCGAAGTATACCCATCCGCTTCGCCTGGGTATAGGCACATTTGGGACAATCATGGATAGTTTCTTCGGATATAATTAACTGTGAACAAATCAATAGGTATACATAATGTTTTTGCCGAGAACGGGTTCCGTTTAATACGTAAATATGACAAATCAACTAACAAGGAAAGGCACCTTAGTGCCCCCCTCCGAATTCGATACATTTTCGATATATTGTAATCCATTGAAAAATAAGAGACACGTATTTTTTTATACCGGCCCAAAAGTGGTTTTAAGGGGTGAAATCAATCCTCAAAGTTGAGCAGATTGTTTCATATAGAAGCACTCGATCGAAACAAAAACAATTGCAAAATGTTCCTCAGGTCACATAACCTATTTGACATGTCCAACTTCTTATGCACCCTTATTGCAGGGGGGTGAACCACCCCCTAATATTCAGAAATTGTTCGTATAAAAAAAAATTATCATTTGATTTTAATAAAAGAAACAATTGGTTTTGTTTCGATTGGTTAAGTGCTTCTATATGAAACAATGTGCCCAACTTTGAAGGTTGGTTTCACGCCTTAAACCCACTTTTCGGCCGATATAAAGAATTACGTGTCTCTTATTTTTTGATGGGGTACAACATATAACAAATTTTTCGAAATCGAAGGGAAACACTAGAGTGCCTTTCCTTGTAAGATAACAGTTGACCGAAATACATCACAAAATGTACATGTGGAAACTTCTGAGAAATGAAGTGGTTTTTCTGCACTGATACATCCGAGCACAGTCAACACTGTTTTCAATTGACGTTCTGATAAAAGATGACGTAATATTCATGTGGATGCGCAGGTGACTAGTGATATCGACATATAGGAAAAATTCGCTCTGCCCTGGATATCCACTTTCAGCTATCTTCCCCTACTGGTATATATGCAATCGCACAAATGCAGTAACAAATATTAATTTCAGTATGCTTTACACAAAAATTTCATTCAAATATTTCACTGTGAAACTTGCATTTCATTCTCATGTAATCTGACAGACCATTGATCAAACAATCAGTATTATTATCAACTATTTGCAAAGTTTTCATTGCCAAAAGTCGGAGGAGGATTTAGAATAATCTAACAATATCCCGCACTATGTAATGCAATGCACTTAATACTTGCGGCTCAGTTGTTACCTAATGTAAGTTACTACCAGCTCTTAATGCTAATAAAAAATTTGTGCTGCCGTTTGTTTTTTTTTTTAATAAATGGATTTCTAAAATTACATGTTGCACTCTAAAACGTAGCGATTGAGAAAGTTTTGTAATTTCATGAAGTTTTGAATGGCAGCGCGGGGCGAAGTCTGCAGTGAATTCTAGATCTCTAAAAATAAAATGTGAAAACAATCAAAAGACACGGCTCTTAGTTCGTTTCTCAATCTTTTGCGAGCTCAAAATTTTGACCATGAAAAATTAAAAGTTGGAAAAAAAGTACTCTCGAAAATATTCTTTTGTTACGAATGATAAAATATCTGCAGAAGTGAATTGATAAATAGAAAAGATCTGATAAGTTACTTTCAGGAGATTGCTCTTGGCGGTTGTGGATGCGGTCTGTACGCAATCCAATTATATTTAAGGTGCTTTGAATTTCCATCTCATCCTTCCAGTGTTACCATAGTAGCGTATGTGACATAATAAAACTTAATGACTAAATGACCGAAGGACAAAGTGTAAAATAAGAAACAAGGAATTCAGTGATGATTATATGTATGTGAAGTACTAGGTATATGGGAAATAAGTAACAAGAATAAATAACTCTCTGTAGTTATTTATAATTCACCGATCTGCTCACTTACAACATCATTGTGTAATCAGCGTCAGTATAGCTAATTTTAGCGAACGGGTCATTAATGATCGAAAGTACTAATACGTTTGGATTTTTTCTCCATACAACTGTGATAGGTACATGCGAGTGCTGTTTTTGACATATATTTTTTATTTATTTGGCATTTAAGATCTAGTATTAAAAACGTATAGCACAAAATATAAAATAGCACAAGCAGTGTTTCGTCGATACAAATATTATTTCACGTGTGAGCAACAACATTCTTATTTTAAATTTACTTATTTGAAAGGAGAAAAGAGAAATTCCTACAGTTTTGATTAGATTTTACAAAACTAATACAACTTTATGACGTTGGAAAGAAGTTCGCTATCAAATTTGAAAAGATTTCATCAAGCCCGTGGAAGATATTTTATTTCTCAAACTGTATAATTCCAATTCCAGAATATTCCTTGAGTTTCTGCTATGGCGAAACAATTGTCAATTTGTGGACACTGGACAGTATATTTTTAAAAAAGCTGCAGCGCGAGGCGAATTTGTAATGAGCGAGTTACGGAAATATGACAAACGGCATATCTTCGTAGCGGCTTCATGAAATAATTTGAAGTATAGTTGGTACATGACTTACCACTGTGTTCATCCATCAGAATCAAACAGAACTTATGAAAAATTCTATTTTGAGTATAATTCGCCCTCGACTAGACATCGATTTGAGAAAAATGATTTGCCGCCGCTGGCATTAGGAGGTTTATAAATTTAACATGATATGTGTTTCAATATTTGAGGAGTGGCGGAACCAAACTGAATAATTCCACTTTGCCAATTTTTGGTAGATGTCACATAATCGTAGGTTCGCTATTCCCCAAGGATAAAAAATCTTTTGACCTCGTAAATAAATCATGAATAGGCCTCCCTCACGATAGATTTCATTTTGTATATGAAACTTTAACAGCCTGTAACCTATTACGAAACATACAGAAGTAACTGATTTTTAATGGATAATGTATCTTTAGGTAATTTTTGATTAACTCAGTATTTATATTCATATTCATATTAATATTCATAATTCAAAGGCAATCAATATGATATGACTAGGAAAGATATACAAACTTGTTTTTGACACAAAATGGAACTATTAGTTATTTCGCGACACTTCTTATTTCTTACATAATATTCACTGGATCAGTTATTTAAAAAACCAGCAGAAAAATGATAATTTTTGTTCAACTGAAAGAACATTTGACCGCGTGTTCTGAAGTTACCCTATAGCATATCACCCTAGTGTGCACATCGCTCTACGGTGGGAAATTGTCTTCGTCACGGGTGTTGCGTAATCCTAGGAGGAAAGCGAACAAAGACAGTCCACTTTCTAAGTCTAGGCGGACGTAAAGCGAATGCGCTAACTGCAACACGTTATATCTAGATTCACCACGACGAACTCGGATCGTGAAGTCCGAATCGTCCTCAGCTCCCTCGTCCCATAGTTTCATCGTAAAGTAAGGTTGTGTGGTAGACGGACACCCCTCAGCGTAGACTATGTCCTTCTACGTGGACATACGTACGTGTGAGAAACCGTGTATGTGTGACGAAAGTTGTTACAGCGCAGGAGAGATTTGTGAACGCGAGGCAGTGCCCGGGCAACAGCCAAGAGCGCCCGGGACGCCTGCGCCCTCGTTCGGCGTGCCTCTGGGGGAAGCTTTTCTATACAGGATTGTCGAGGTATCGTGAAAGGTCCCAGGCAGCGGTAGTAGCGACCCGGGCCTCTGCGGGATGAGATATTACAAAACAGAGATAATGTACATTATTACAAACCACGTCGCCGAGAACGTGGATTAGAAGGAGAAAGAAAAAAAAACCGAGATTTTACCGACAAAATTGATTTTATCTAGGGTTGTCAAATAGGTTACGCGGCATGCATTGTGCGGGGGTGATTTAATTATCGAAAATATTCAAAGCGGGGAAATAGCGGTGAACGGACAACAAGGGTCCAGTAACAAAAAAGAGTTTTGGCGATCGGAAAACTGTCGAAGAATAAATACAGTGATGAGTTCTGGACCGAGAATAGTTCTGGTTCTTTATATTATTAGAACTGTCACGGCTGCTGGTGGACATCAAGGTTGTATTCTCTAACAATTACCTAATAAGTAGATATCTTGAAGAAGCAATGATTATTCAGTAAATTGCTTCAAGGCAACAAGTTATCATCTGCCAATTAGTACCTTTTTGGGTACATAGTACATTTCATAGTCAGTTAATCAATTAACCAAACTCAGTCAAGGGTTGATATGACCGCGTGCCGAATCTTCAGCATCCGTAATTAACTTCTGTTTGATGGAGCTGCATTCGAGCTTCGTTGTTTCTGCAGGGATACATTATAGTTCGAGGAATGATAAAATCAAATCATTCAGAATAAATCTTTGCAATTTTTCAATTACCAAGAGCTGGATTACTTACGTTCGACAAATTATACGGTTCGAATGAATTAACATATTGACATATTGATACTTTCCAGCTGTTCAATGCATGTCTTAAATTACACGAAAACTTCTAGAACATCCTTTCTTAACGTCTGCTTTAGTCCCTATGACTGATTGAAGATTTAACGGTGTTTGCAACGCTTCAAGCGGGTAACTATGATGCAGTTAACTAGGACGCTGAGGAACAAAGTCGAGCTGTTTTTTTCGTCACTGTAATTGCCTCTATTGAATGATGTATGAAGTATTGAAGTACGAGTTTCTTTCAAATTCAAATCATTTTTTGAAGCATTTTATTTTCGCACTGAAGATGCAACTCTGCATATAAAATCTATTTCACTAACCGAACACAGCATTGATATCCAATCGTTGTACAAATTTGAAGTCGATACGGTAAGCGATTTTGGAGTAATCGCAGTTACCACATTTGAAGACGTGTTGTTCGAGAAAATAAATCATAGCGCGGCGACACCTCACTGTCATTTGGTTATAACTTCTGTATTTTCCCCAACTTCTGATTGTCAAAGGATACAAAATGAAGCTAAAAGCTAGAGATGAAAAAAAAAGAATAAATGATGGTTAGTTAGCTCTTCAAATAGTTTGTTGAGGATTTAACTTCTATAATTGGACTCCCATCGTTGAGGAGAGTTAGCTGTAGGATAAAAACGTAAATTTGATTTTTTTTTTTAGGTGCCGAAAATTAGATACTGAAAAAGCTAGAGATATTTTCATAAATTTTTAAGTACCTTATACTTCACGTACCCCGATTCAAAGTTTATTCTCCAGAGTCTTAGTTGGTCATGAAGGTGAATGGGGAATAGAACAGACCTGGGCTTGGGCGTCGAATATACAAGTTTTTTCATTAAACAACCCTAAACTGTTGAATCTTTAATATCCGATCCTTGCAGCGTCCCGGCATATTTCGTCTTGATTCGCGCCGAATTGATTTGTTAAGAATTCAATCAAACCATTTCTATAGATACCTACTTTCCTTATCTCGAAAGAATATTTCGAAAGTTGAAAAATTATAAAGTTTTGAAGTGAATTGTCAAGCTCCAAGGAACGAAAAAACAATAGGAAATATCAGAATTCCAAACTACAGAAGTATTTTATGCACTTTTGAACTTAGCTCACCTTTATTTGAATATCTTTATTCTCCCGTGACGCATCAGCGTTTTCCACATATTTCTATTTCAAAAAATAATTCTCTCCGCGTGGAATGAAGTGGAAGGAGTAATATGTAGGAACGATACAATTGGTAGAAGGATAGAGATGCAATTAAGTCTGAAAACTAATTTTAATTAAGCAAACCTGAGCGGATAGGATATGTTTTGAAAATAATTTCGGTTTAATACTGTAGAACTTCAATAACCTTAGAATAACCCCTTAGAAAGTTTTGAAAATAATTTCGGTTCAATACTGTAGAACTTCAATAACCTTAGAACACTGCTTTCGTTTAGAAGGGTTTACCGCTGATTCTGCGTAGAGCAGCCATGTTTTCAACGTTTTCTAAGCCTCAAAGGAAAATTGTGCTATTTGTATGAAGGCCTCCAACCACCCCATATAATAGGCTTGGTGATTCATGGCAAGAATAAAAAAATATCGAGACTGGAAGTTGACTTTTTTTTACGTAAAACATATTACAAACTGTTCGACAAGTCGCGCAAAATATAATATATAGGGAGCAGACTTTGAGAACAGTGCAGGTCAATTAAAAGTCGTGCAGCGTTTAATTAGTGGTCAGTCCGTGGCATATTTACTTTGAATTCCAGGATTTTGTGGCCAGAATTCCATGACGATGTTTGTGTTACGTACCTACGCAATTACTGGGCGCAATTTATGACAGGAATCCAGATTCCACGCAGCAGTTTAGCAAGCTGCGACGCTGATGGCCGTAGATAGATTTTGCAATTATAGAGGTGCCATTATGCTGCTGTTGTTATCGTCGTTATCAGTAATATCACTATAATTTATCCAATAAACATTTTGAGTTTTGTTGATTTCTAGAACACATGACGAATACATGGGATAAGGTAACGAATGTAAAATGTATACTGTATCAAAGTTCTGCAGTTTTAAAATCAATCTTTTATAAACTGTAAGTGTACATTATTCGGAATGCACTTTGTATTTAAAAAATTCGGTGTTTGATCACTGATAAAAACCAATTAGAAGACTTTATTTATTCTACGCAGGAATTTAGCAATTCCCAATTGTGCGTGGTATATGAATCTTAAGGGGTTATACATTTTTTCCACGCTGCTCTTTAACAATTCTGTTCGCGTGCCCATGATTTGCGAAATACTTTCAGTCCCTATATTATGAAATTCTAAGCTTTGGATAAACGTGTTATTCCCATTTGGCAAGGTCTTGAAAAATTTTATGGTAGTCAGAGACGTTCAGTCTTTCAATTCTACCGTCACAAAAACCTTTTTTATAGTTTCAATCGCTTGGAAAGACCGTCGGAGGCCCGGAGACACTCGGTTACTTTGTAGTAGAGCCCTTTCGTGTCCTGGGCTGGTAAAAAGACGTCATCAGTGGCATAGATATGCTTCTAGGGATGGAAGAGTGAGCTGAATGGTTCGGATGGGACCAATGGGGTTGAGGAGAGATAGGAAGAGGAAGAGGCAGAGAAAGAGGGTCTATGTGGCTTCAACCAGTCATTTATTTTGCACCCGTCAGCAAAACAAACTCACGTTTAGTCAATAGAAGTGATGGCGAGGGACTGGAGCTGCTAGATACTGATAGTCACGTGTGGACGTCACGACGTTCTAACGCTACGACGTCCAGCATCTATATTTCACCCTACTTTAGTTAAGAGGAATGTGCTTAAGGCACAAACTTGATATATATGTTTGATGAAAGAATAGCTTCAGTCACAGCAACGAATTCCTAGTTGTGACAATACAAGAATATTTGTATATCAACAGCTATTTTAGTAGGCTGCGATAATTTTTTTTTTTTATCAGAAGCTAAATACTTCAAAAGCCTGAAATTAAAAATTACCACTACTAAATATTTTATACGAATGAATTGGTGTGGTTGACACAACTAAATGTTCACGGTTAGATTATTCAAATTGTTCAATATATAGCCTATAGGTATAAAACTAGTTGAGATATGTGACGAAAATTTGTCACGCTTCGGTTGATTCACCAAAACTGACGGGGTAACTCACTAAAACGAGTACTATCGTGGTTTAGTATCCGTCACATAAACTAATTATTTTGTCAAATCGAACAAAATTTTATACCACCTGGGTGAACTTCTTCCAGTCGAATATGTTTATTGTTATCCGCAACGGGACAATTTCTTTCACAATCAGTGAAATTACACGTGAATAAGGGTGATTTTGAAAACAAAGACTCTGAGAGCACCTTTAATCTAGTTCGCAGAAATCTAACCAAGAGTGAGCCACTTTCTTTGAAGTTATTTTTGAGCTTGTGAACGAACTATTCAATTGTTATAACAATGTAGTGAAATAAATCTCTTTGTTTTTAATTCTTCACAAAAGAGACAAAATAGACCGACCTAAAGAATTTAGAGACCCTACATCATTTTGCTTGGGTTTTATCTTAAACGACATCCCCTTCAAATTTCGATCCGATGTCTTACTTAAATAATATTTGTTGGTCGCCTAACGCATTCAGAAAGTTCGATCTTTGTTCCATAATCTTAAAAATCAACTTTATACTGACACTAAACAAAAATTAATTATTTTCTTCACCTAAAAACAACTTGAGCGAATAACAAAGCTTAACAATTTATGTTTGTTCATTTTTGAAATATCATCGTTACCATTCTTTTTGCCTATAGAGCTATAACATATATTTTTTATAAGAAAGTTGCACACGTGGTGGAATTAGGTCAGTAATGATTAAAGTTCTAACACTGCGCGGAACCATGAATATGAAACGAATTGAAAACTGGATCAGAATACACTTGTCGAAACCATATAAAAAACTGATAAATAAAATACTGTATGGAGTTATCAGCAAGATATGAGTCACAATAGGGATAATTTCATTTTTACACATTTTTCGTCAGTATTCGCGTCCGGTCATTGAGAATGTACAACATATTGCTCCGATTATTCAAATGAGGATTCTGCAGGTGAAAAGTGGCGGTAGTGATATTTCCGAAATGCACAAAACAAATTTTCTTCCCCTAAAACATAATTTTTCTGTACAAGTTTTTATCCGTCAAATAGCACGTAATCCGGGTGACTTCGATGGGCAAGCTCTAATACCCCATTCTCAGATTTTCTAAGCTCAAAGAATAGTCTTCCATTAATAAAAAGTTTAATCAAAAGAAAGAGAAATGGATTTTAAGCGAAAAGTAAAATTTTTTTTTAGCTGAAACTACTGAATTAAATGATTCCGAAATTGTATCAGATGAAATTAAATCTAATACCATGGATCGACGAAAAAATTATCACAATCCATTGTTCCATTCTCTAGTTAACCTTGATTAAACAAATAATTTGCAGATTTTATTTCTTCAATAACTCAAAAATTACTGCACTGATTAAATTGGAAATCTTATTAATTCTAAAATACATGAAGCCGCATCGATTGATGTAACGAAGTTACAATCCGTTACCATTCATTCTCACATATCGTCTACATCCGACAAAAAATCGACTATTTCCTCACAGACACCGGACCTCAAATTCTGAAGATCTAGTAAAAACTTAACTATTCATTTTTCGCGGGATTATAATAACTTATTCCATCATTCCAAGCAGGAAGTTTGAGAACTCAAAGAATGTTTATTGATCATTGTTATCAGTACAAGTGAAAGGATGTCAGATATTCTTAGTATTAAAATCGTTGGAGGCGCTTCGAAAAAGATGACATCTTCACTCTTTTGTTTTTCTTGTGATAGCTTTTGCATGAATCAATTAGTGGGGTTATTATTTTACTCAATGAAAACTTGCAACGGAATTAAACATTGAACTCCTTTATAGCGAAATCCAAGCAAGAGATTCATAATCTTTTGCTGCTACACCCCTTTTTTGTGCAAACCGTAAAAATGATAATGTTGAAAAAAGTAAAATGTAGATGATAATGTTAAAGAAGAAGACACTAATAATGCGAAAATATCACCTACTGAACACAAATTTTCATTCGCAAATTGTACTTAATCAATAAAAATTAGATAATCGTTTTGTAATCTGTGATTAGCACGATAAAGTGAACGTTATCAATAACGTATATATAAATTTTGAGTTGTTTCAAATCTGCGTTCTCACATATGTATAATACGGGTTAGAAAAAGGAATTAGTGTGGGAAAGAATTTGAGTATACAGAAGGAATTTTTCGATTTCTGATCTTTATTAATCTAGGCGTACGGATCTATTCAAAGTATGAGTAATACTTTCTACAATTTCGCTAATTTTCAACGCAAACAGACCTTGATTCATGCTTACCAGATATATGTCTATAGAGCGCCTTTTCCTTGTTTCTGTTGATCACATACAAAAACATTTAAGAAAGGAAAACTAATTTCAGACTAATTATCCATTGCACCTCCTCGATTTTGCTAAATATTTTATACTGTCACATAATCAAGGTGTCGAACGCATTTTAATGGAGTTCGGATTCGGATTCAGCTCCGACACTGCTTCCGATTTGTATTCGTGTTACGGTTGAAACCAGTTCCGTTACTACACATCCGGCATTTGACTCGAAGGAAGCGTTCTGTATGAAGCAAATATTTACTTGTCACTGGGTAAAGGGTGTATTCAATGCCGTTTCAACCGATGTCTAGCCCTCAATCCTTCATTTTGATCTTAACTTTTTGTGTTCGGATATTTTAACTCATGAATTTCAAATCAATCAGAAGTGAAAGTCTTGTCAATTTGGTGAGGTAGATTAAAATTAGGTAGATTATGATAATAGTATTCAATTATTCATATATCGGGTGCCAAGGTACTGTACTTCGTTTTTTATGTCTAGGTCCTCCAATCCGTAGTGACCGGTGCCCAGGTATTTTCCCCTGTAGCTCTTGGTGCCTAGGTTATTTGCAGCTTGTTCAGGTCATCTGCTTGGTGTCCAGGTCAGCCACTTCCTAGTTCTTAGTATCCGGATCATCTGCTTTGTAGTTCCTAATATTCAGTTTATTCGCTTCGTAGTTCTAGGTGTTTAGGTGTTTTGCTTCGTATTTCTCGTTACCCAGGTTATTCGCTCCGTTAGTTTTTCGTATCCGCCATAGTTTTACGTGTCCGGGTCATCCGCATCGTAAGTCTACGTGTTCAATTCTCCGCATCGTAACTCGACATGTCACACTGTAGTTCTCAAAGTCCTGGTTATTCGCATCGTAGCTTTTGGTGTCCTAGATCCACCACACCGCAGTTATCGAGTGAGTGAGGCACGCAGAGGTTAAGTTCCTAGTTTTTCAAATGAATGGAAAAACTCGCCTGTCATCATATAAGTTACGTTTGATTTTCTTCAAATTTTACAGAATATTCTACTAAAAAAGACGAGATTTTTCGAGGGGACGCTATTATAGCATAATCTTGACCCTAATAAAGATTGACACTATAAGATTGACAAGTTTTCTTGCAGCCTTGCTTGCGATACACATTATATTGAATCTTTATCATAATCGAAAATAAATTTCGTTACTTTGATCAAATAATGTTACATATATACCAAACTCATGCGATAGGTTTCTGGAAATGCCGTATGGAGTATTTTACAAAAATATTTGATCGTCTTCATAGCGCTAATTCTTGCATTAATTGTAAGATGAATTAAGCAAGTAATTTTTCATCGGCTTGAGCACTCATTTTTCAAATTTACTTGCGATAAGAGTTGCAAGACCTGGTCAGCAATAGATCTACAAAAGGTTGCGTTCAAAAGAAAAGTAATGACTCTATTTCCTCACCTCCATTCGCCTGAGACAAATAAGGCAATGCTTTCAGCGCAATAGATGAAGAACTGAAGCAATACCACCTTTTTATGGTCAAGGATCACAAAATAAATTCCTCGACGTTGATTGTACGCTGAGGCTGTAGCAGCACGTACTTGATCATCCTACGAAACTTTCTTGTGGTGTGACCTTAGCCGTCAACATGATTCTGTGTTCACTGTGTAGTTACTATACAGCAGAACAGGATAGATATAAAACTTCAAAAAGCTGAAAATAACTTCTAATAGCATATTCTTCTTAATTTCAATACCATAGCTGTTTCAGGTCAATCCGAATGAACTTTTCGGATGTGTATTACGTCCAGATCGTGTGACTGAACAAGTCACGCGTTGTTTGATCGGTCGTTTGATCAGAAGAGTTGAAAATTAACCTAAGAAACTCAGAAAAACTCATGTGCATATATGCACAGTCAAATGAAAGAGAGATAGAATTATTCCAGCAGCAAAATCGGTCTCGAAATGTTTGAAAAGAAATCAACCAATGGAAACCCCCATGTGTTTTTTTATCATTTTAATCAAAACCATTCGAGTAAAAACAATGTTTACCTACGTCTTCGATTTTCATACCCTCATTTGGACTTGATTTATCGACAAGCTACTGGCTTTAATTATCTATAACAGTGGAGAGCCTAATTTTCCTTGAAGATAGCCCTAAACTACAATGGTATAGTACTCTACTGGTACGATACTTAAAGCGGGAGGGACTGGGTATGTCACAGACAACAAAAAATTAATATGGGATATATTTCGACCTTTTCGACGAGTTTTACTGTATTATTTGAACTTCGATATCTAGTATTTTCTATCTATAGTTTTTGCGATACAAATGTGAAATATATGGTTTACAAATAATAAAAATAAAACCGTTTGCGAAATAACAAAATCTCACTGAGTAATCAGCACTGATGGTTCGGTGTACATAATACAAACAATATTGTTGGAGCTTTTAATCTGTATAACTTATTCACAAGAATCGGAAAAACATCGGACACAAAGCATTCTCTTGTTCAAAATTACTATTCTTTATTACAAATCTTTGATTGTTATTTACGGCCATTGAAGTAAATGATTCCAGTGTGATTTCACTCTAATTTTTCAAGGTTTACTGCGGAAGGTGTGGTCTTTGAAAAAAAAAAAATCATTTAAAAAATTCGGGTCGTTGGCAATTGGCGATTTCTTTTTGAAACGCTTTTTAGGCTTAACGTGACGTTCAAAATAATACAATTCACGCAAAATCTACTTATTATTTCGCAGTTTTACAACAGATGAACCGCGACCAAGGAATATGCAACGTGATAGGGATCATAACAGTTAGAGGATTTTCGGGCTGGGGTCTGAAACTTTGCAGAATGTACAGTTTTGATATGTATAGTGGGTCTTTCCATAAATTCCCGATACGCTCTAGAGTCTCATGGTTTCCGATTAGACTCGAACTTTTCTTGTAAATAGTACATGGTAAACAACATCCTTGGATTTTTTTCAGATTTTTTTCAGCACTTAAGTCTTCACAGTGTAATTTCATGCTTTTATCGGTTTTCGAAAAACGTTATCTGAAGTTAACGAATCGAATAATATTTGGAATACAATTAAAAAAAGACCAATACCATTTCTTGTGTAAAACGGTCTGATCTTTCCGGTAAAAATGCAATCGTTTCGTTCGGACTTCATTAAAGCTGATAAAATTAAAAAATTTCCAACATATGTTGTGTAGTTTCCAGGGGACAATTTAAATGACGCTATTTTATTTTTACCTTCAAAGCTCATATTCTGCCTAACATATCCGGATTTTACAGGGGGAGGGGGTCTCCTTGGGAACAGGCGTGAGATTCGAAATAAATTAGAAGAATTATTTAAAAATAATTCTATGATTCAAGAGCTTAGATAGCTGCTCCTTCCGTAAACAAGGATGCCGTGGGCCTTTCTGGGGTGATCACGGAGACGATACAAAACTCGACCAGGTAAATGTTGGTGGGTCGGCTCAGCACCTGGCTGATGAGTCTCGGTGACAGGAGGCATTGTTCATACTCTTCGTACTGCCCTGTACAACATCACTGGACCATCTAAAGTGAGACGATACGGAGTATGACACCAGGGATATATCGTCCTCTGGGGTTGCTTGAGATCGAAGTTCCCTGCATGGCTCGTGGTTGACGTTCTTATCTGCCGCTCGCTTGGCATAGCGCTCGAGTTGCACGTCGTAGTTTTGTCGACCTTCGTAGCATCGGTGGTGGTGTTGGTAGCGTTGGCCTTGAACATTCTGGAATTCTCCTCGGACCTCCCTCGGTGGTCGAGATCATCCGTAGGGCTTACATGGGATTTTACAATGAAAAGTAATACGAAACAATGAGTACAATGAAAAGTATTTTGGGATGCGTGCACGAAGTTCATCTATATGTATACCTATAATATAGGTATATGAAATATTTATTGAAAGTACAGACGAAACCTATGTACTTTGAATTAGCACTACTATCAAGCCTTTAGAACTTAATTCTTACGTTAATTAATTCATTTTCGTTTTCTGCCATGTACGTTTATTACAAACAGTTGAATACGAGAAAATTACATTGTGAGCTTGATTTTTCGATCTTCCACCTTCTTTTACTAATTTTGGCTCCATTTCTGGATATGTTTCATTCTGTCGTGGCGATTTGCGAGAATACCCATGTATTTCCATTCGAATGCTGCTTAATGACAAATCAATTTTGTTAATATAAATTGTAAGTATTCGTCCACCGTTGATGTAGAGCTTGTTGGTTCGTGGTGCTTACATTATAGCACCCGGCAAGTGCGGCCATTATCTCTTAAAATTCGGATTCTAGATCGTACGTCCACGATTCACTTGCGTGGGATCTGGTGGAAGGTAAGCGGCTTTATGCTTCGGGTTTTTTTTTTCCGGAAAGTGTTGTTCTAAGGAAATCTTGATTACGTTCCGGTAGCTAATGATTTTTCCTAAAACGAAATTGCAGATCCTGAGCTAATTATGAGGCTGATGTAATCAGAAATTCTTTTTTTGTAAATGCATTAACTCGTGTCCAGACAGCGTCAAGTGTCCGTGGACTATTTGACAAGCTAATATTCTCTGATTAATTGCAATTTCAACTGGACAAATTGTATTTGTAGGCAGATTTTGTACAGTAATGATCACGGTTTCTGTCGGCCCTTAAATCTGCAACCGAGGATACATGCTCTTCTGAAGTTGGCAATAGGTGGCAGTAGCTGACTTGAGTAGCCTCGCGACGTTGAGCGGCAATTATTAATTATTGTTGCCTAGGGTATTGCCAACTTAAAAAGAGCATGTATCTTCGGTTGCAGATTCTAGGGCCGACAAAAAACGTGATCATTACTGTACGTGGTTACGGTTTTTTGGAATATCAAGCTTATCTCCATTATATTCGAACTTCGATCCTGCCGCGGGTTATGGATATAGCTGCTGTCAAACAATACGTCCCGTTTATTTTACTTTGAAAAAGTTTCGAACGACAAAGAATTTTTCAAGCTTCGAAAGGTCGTATCTCACAAATGACTGAACAGAAGGATACATGGATCAGCATCCATGAAAAAAAGTGCAATTTCGTTCGAACAAACCGAATTGATCTTTATATGTATCACAGTGTACTACGTATGTATTATCGAAGATAGTCCCAATTGACTCTTCTTAGATCGATTACCATATTCATGTGTACGTTATATCATGGTTCTCTGATTATGAAAATTGGACCATTTCGGAATAATTCTAATAACAAATATTTCACTGCCAGGCTTTCAGTGAGTAAATATTTAAACAACCAATTGCTCAAGAAAGTTGTAAAAATCGTCCGTGAATTGAAAAGTTGACACCTTTTTTCCTTCTATACAATGTTAATGATTTCCCAAAAAGCTGGACCAAGTCTGAATGTTCAATAGGGAAATTTGCATGAATTTGACAAGCATACGTATGATTTAAAATGCTGTTTTAAAAAAATATATTTTCAGTAATCATTTTCAAAATAGATGCATGTCTGATTGTTGGAAACAAAAAAAAAAATGGCAGAATTCGAATCTATTCGTCTGGGTGTCCGTCGTTTCGTTATTTAGAGGCTCAACTTCGAAGCCTTATGTGAAGTGTGTTTTCAACGCGACGGCTGCTTATTTGAATCATCGGAAAATAAGCTTGGAGAACTTGTTAACTGAGTGGAACTTCGAAAGATTCTTCGTCTTTTTATAAGACGTCCAAACAACCTGAAGTTTCTATTCTACTTATGACACGAATATGCAGCAGGGTAGGAAACTCTTCCAGCGAAATTATCGTAAACCTTTTAACAGGAATTCCTTAATCAACTTTTACGAATGCAGAAAATTAGGCCAAGTATTGTTCCGCAGTCCAGCTAACGTCTGTTTTCCCTCCGTCTTGGCTTGAAATAAGAGGTTCAGTGGAAACTTGCCACGCCCTACGGTAGGCAATTCGTGTTTTCGCGAAATTGACAACTGCGTCGTACGAACATCCATAGAACAGCCACAGAATGACAGCTGCCGCTACATTGTCTGTAGGTATGGTCGTACCACGGCGTTGTCAATTTCACAAAAACACGAGTTGTCTACCATAGAGCGTGGCAAGTTTCCAGTGAACCTCTCTGTATAGTGTATACAATGCAATACGATACGTTATCATAATCCACCAAAAATGATCGAGCCAATGGTGATTCTTTCTTATGACTGAGTATCACAAAATCTTGTAAGTATTCAGTTTCTATTTGATTACATCATTTCGCTTATAGAGCGTGGAGAAAATGGAGGAAATTTCTTTATCTTTTCTGACGATTTGGTACGGTAGAACGGATTCGGAATTCCCAACTGTGAGCCGGCAAGAAAGTGAGAGGAAAAGATTTTTCGCACATTCAGCTTCAGTTACTTTCGGATCATCAAATCCCTAGCGGAAACCTTACGTCGCTTGTATTCCCTAGCAAGTGTCTGATTTTTACAAATAAAATATAAGATCTCACTTAGGGTTCGAGACCCAATGATTACGGAATGCTGGGAAAAATCCTGTACAAAAATGGAGTTCTTCACTTCGTGTTTCTGTCACATAATGAAAGATTTTTCAATGTATTAACAAAAAAATGGCATATAAAGGATTCAGTGAAGCAAATACAGCCGTACTGTATAATTTATACACACGACCCTTAATAATTATATTATATAATATACCATGTATCACCGTCATTAAATATCACAGCTATATCTCCCATTTACTAACTTTTCGAGAATCTTGTTTTTAAACTCCAACGAGGTTTGAAGAGTTCCGAATTCTCAATTCTATTGAATTTTAAATTGAAGTCTCGAAGAATTTTTCGTTGAATGAGCCTAAGCTTTCGGTTATTCTAGTGGCAAAATATAACATGAGAAATGCAAAACTGTTAGTGTTCGCGACTGTTTTTGTTCAACTCTTCTAACTCGGAATATTAAAAGGGGAAAGTGTGGGGAAAATTTCTGAAAATTCAAGCGTTATCTTTAAAGTATGAAGTTTCTCCTACACATGGAGAATGCGAGTTCGTATCGGAAATCTTCAGTCCTTTTTGAAACTCCCACTATTGAGCTATTTTTTTTAATCAAAGTATCATATTTCGTGAGTATCACCCTAAAATTTTTTGGAAAAAAATTGCAAAATCAAAAAATGATGAATAATTTACTGAAAAAGTACATTTTCTTGCACATTAACATCTTCACGAATTTTTTTAGACATGTTGACATTTAATTTTTTCCGAATTGACTTTTGCTACATATTCTATACTGTTCAAAGTATGTTCCATAATTTTTTGACAAAAATCGGACATATACTTTTTGTACGACAGCCATTTAAAAATGACGTTGGGTCAATTTGACCCAGTATGACTACTACGTGATTCTACAGAAGTGTGACTACGGAGGGTTAACGTACGGATGAGCCATTATAATATTTACACTTTATTGTTGCCGAAAACTGAAGACTTGTCACGACACTGATTTGTATGAAAACAAATTTTATATTACAAGCGGATCATCCGAGATTCAAACCACCCGGAATATGCCTGGTCCCAACGATCCCGGGTAATCGAGGTTCTACTGTGAAGCTTTGAAGAAATTCACCAGTTTTGAAGTGGGCAGCAAGTACCTCGTGCACGAGTTAAACACGGCGTGGTGATGCGTACTCAAGATCATAACATGAGTTTCTTTTTGTTTTTTTCATATTAAAATTCATACTTTTAAGTTACCGCGTGAATTTTTTCCGATGTTCCCTAACGTTTTCCTTTGATATTTCACGAGTTGAAGCACCGGACTCAAAAACAATTACAAACGCTTAAGCACGTTCGCATTTTTCGTGTAATATCTCATCACCTAATGAATCGGAAGCTTTGAATTCAAACTTATTTGCATCGAAACTCCTTTTACTTCAAATTTCGAGAAAATATCTTGACAATTTTTACCAAACGGTGAAAATAGGTGTAATTATCGTTGACATCAACAGTATAAGTGCAAGACGAGGCCAAACAATACTGCCGTATCAAATTAATAGTTCACCGACATCTATAATGTAAGCACTTTAAAGCGATGGATTCACCTTGAAAATATTTTTTTTCCGAATCACTGGTATACTATGAAAAGATCTTCTAGCAACTCAGTTTTTTACAGCTCATCACTAGTATTTTGAATTTTCCATTATTATGGAGGGTACCCTTGAAAGATGCATCAGAGCATAATTGCAATACTCGCTTTCAACTTGAGAGAACTAAATAATTTTTTTGATAACACTCATATGACCTCAACCTATTTTTTTTGTAGTTTGTCATAATTCTGTAACATAATAATCAGAGAGGTTTTGCAAATCACGCGTCGACCCACGGTCTATTGCCTTTATTTATTTGCAACGCTAATTGGAATGAGGTCTGCAAGTTTAAAGCTCTACAGTGGTCTCTTGCAATGTATGTACGAACGTTCCGAAGTGCAAATGATGAAGGGTATTTATAGCATTATTGGAAGATCATAAACCTCACCAAATCAACTTCAATTTGTAGTAGCATTATAATTTTAAAATATTTTATACATTCAGTGCTATTCAATTTTTTGAAACCGATTGCGTAGCAAATTCATACCTATATTTCATTGCTATTACATCTTACAAAGAAAACGACGTAAGCTTGAGAAAAAATTGAATGGGTTAACTTCATTGTTCATGTCATCAGTTTACATCCCATATAAAATCACGTAATAGTGAAGTACCACTTGCACTAAATCTTTATGGGAATAGACGATATTCAGGTATGTATACAAAATTGATATAACACAGGACCTCATGCATTTCGTAATAAAATCTGATTTCAATACTTATCCAAACGAATAGTATTCTTGCGAAGATGGTGTCGAAGTTGTTATACTTGACTCAAGTCCATTTCATGTAGAGGTATGTTTAAATGTTACTTTTCGGTAACAGAATTTGAAATGGAATGTCCTACTGGACCGCAGGTTATTCCTTTTCTGAAAAAATATTTCAACAGTGATTACGACAAAAAATTGGTTAGGTCCTGTTTTATTCCCATTTATTTACAATAGCGAGTTTATTGCAAACAGACACACTTATTTTAGTAATCAGAAATGAGGAACCAGCTATCGATGTCGTCACAATAAAATAAAAATAAAATAATGCGTGATATTTATATAGTGGCTTTCATTGGATTTTGAAAGGAAATATGGCAAATTGGTGATTACGCCTATACAAAAGTTACTGTTTCCCAAAGCATACTTGCTAGAATTCCGACCATCATTCGACATTTTGTAGTCGGCATGTAATCAGTTTGTGATGGATTACAAGACAACTTACATTCAACTTGCCATTTTTATCTGTCACTTTGTAACGAACTCAGCACATGAGATGTTTTGAATAAAAGCGCGCAATTCTTGACCTACGTCGTTACGTGAAAAATAATGAAATTGACTATACTAGTAATGACCGGTTCACCAGACACCTAACTAGATTAGCTCTCTCGGCCGAGAACCATCGACAAGTGCGGGCGCACAGCAATACAATAAGCTGCAGATTTTGTTTCATTTTGTTTACAGTCAACGAAGTAATAGTACAAACGTGAAATAAAGAAAGAAATTCATCGAACGTTTATCAAACATTAATGGCAATACCAACATAGTCAAGGAAACACGGAACATATGAAAGAAAATCAAAGAAAATTTGAGTATACTACTATGCGGTCGCTCCGCCATTATCTGACTATCAAAATTATCATATTTTTATAATTTTCATTATTATTTGCTTATCGTAAATTTCATGATATCTCATGTGTTGTCCGTACTCGAAATTCGCGGTATCATTATTTATGTTTCTCCACGGATTTTAATATCCATATAGAGTACTGTGCCGTCTAGTTTTGTCCTATATACACCTTACGAAAAGAAAAGACATTGTGTTCAATTTAAATCTACCATTGATATTTTTAATACTCAACGAGAAATGTGTCTACACTTTATCAACTATTGTTAATATCAACGGTACTGAAAAAATAAATTATTTTTTTTTTCCTCTGCATCAACGTACAACCTACGCAATTTTATCTGTGTGTATTTACTAGTGAGATCCTCTCCCTTCGTTAGAAAATTATTTTTAATGAATTCAAGCATAAAAGATAGGTAGTTAAACATTACAACTTGAGAGCTTACATGATATTTGCAAAATAATAGTCGTCTTTTATATTCAACATTTGTTTTGAACTGATTGACTCGCATACATAGTCAAGTGAATTTTCTGCTAGAATCCGGATTGGTTGGATCAATCGCATCGATCTTGTTCAGATAATCAGTTGCACTAAATATTTTCCATTCAGTTTGATAAATTCCGTTGAACTTAGAGCTTTTGATAGTTTTCTCGCTCGTAAGAGTCCTCAGTGATTGATATGTATTATAAAGTTTTTCGCAAGCAATGTTATCTCTGGTATGTATAATATACAGCTACTTCAATAGGTACATTCATTTTGATAGCTGCATACTTTGTATATTGCAAGCGTGGATCCAGCTGTTTGTGTATTTTTATCATAAAATTTATACCGTGAATATTCGTGGATGAGCGACATGCCTACTATCGGACCATTAAATCGAGACTCCTGGGTTTATAATTTGATAGCTCTTCGTTGGAAAATCTTAGAGAATCGTGCAATACAGTTTCTGAAACTGTGGAGTTTGCCACGTCGAGGTATTATTGTATAATTTCTGTGAAAAATGCGAATCCGGAGATATCGCTACATTATTATTATTATTATTATTACTATTATTATTACCAGGATAATATAATACATACATATATACAATATACAGATATACACATACATAGTATGCACCTATAGAGATGGGATACATCTGTACATAGGCCTGGATTATAAAATTTACTTATATAAACTATACTAATACTTATGTCCTGTCACCCTAAAGACAGGTCGATACATAAATTATTCATGGTTTTTAGAATATATAAAGCTACAAATTAAGCAAGCGATACAACCAAAACATCTAAAAAAGAGCTTAGGTGTTTGCCAGTTAACCCCACGCTTCTTGCATGTTATAATGTGTATATTAATAATTGAATTATTGTGTTAGTGTTTTGCCGATTATCCAATTGATTAATTTTTTCCTTATTAATTTTTTAGAAAGTTGCAGAGATTTAAGATTGCTTGGAAGTAAATTAAAATTTTTTACAGCTACCATATAAGAGTTTTTAGAAGCAATGCTATTGTTGACTTTCGGCAGGATTATTGATTTTGCTCTAGTTTTACCTTTGTGATTTATATAAATCTCTCTACAGTTATCATAACGGTAGCATGTAGACTCTATAATGAATGTGTCTTTCACTGTTGGTATGCGATCCTGTTCATTTTTGCTAGTAATAATGATATCAATTAATTTATTCTGAATACTAGCTAGTTTCATTATCACATTTTTATAACATCCTCCCCACGCGATTATGCCATAATTTACTGTACTTTCAAATAATGAGTGGTGGATTATCTTAAGTGATTTTTTATCAGTAGTCCATTTTAATTTATGAAAAACAAAAATAAAGAATTTTGTTTTTTTAATAAGATCTGTGACATAATTATTCCATCTCGCATGACAGTTAGAGTTTACTCCAAGGTATTTACAACTTTGAACCCTTTTAATATTCTGTTTATAAATCGATAGCTCGAAATCAGTAGGAATACTGCTACTATTGCAACCAAAAGTTATGTATGTAGTTTTATCTACATTTAGTGTCAAGTAATTATCTATTAGCCAGTTTCCTATTTTATCTAGGTAACTATCAAGAGACTCGGTAGAGTCTCGCGCCTAGTTATATAAAAAAAAAATTTTTTTTGTATGCACCGCGCGAGACTCGACCGAGTCTATATACCCGAACGAGAGCTGAACGACCGTTACGGCAATTTATGATCGTTAATTTCTTCCGTCTCGCTATAAATACGGAATTGTAATATGTATCGCAGAATGTGGCCAAAAAGAGCTTTCATTTAAGCCCTATTTCGATTAAATCGGTGAACGTAGAGCTGAGATATGATTATTCGACGTTTTAGTCTCAAGTAATTCGTAATTGTTTTCGTCGAGTGTTCATCATCATCTCCTTCAGTTAGTGTGACACTAAACCTATGTGTATAAAAATTGGCATAGAGTGGCCTTCGCTAGGCTATGTAGAGAGAAGAGACCTACCAAGTACGGACGTCAGTAGCCAGATGGCGCTTTGGTAAACTCTATTTTCGACAACTAGTTTTTTTTTTTTTAATCCTTTTTAATGGCTTATATCTGATAAGGAATGTAGCCGAACCACCAACTACAGTACGGTATCATATCCCATCATGCGGGGTATGGTTTATTATGTCAATTTATTTTTGGTCGTAATGTTATGTGTATAATTCAGCAAACGATCATGTAGGCTATGGTACGATTTATTTTTCATGAGATAAATTAAAAATTTTTTTTTTCTCGGAATCAAGTTTAAAAGTTTAGTTTAGGTACTAAAATAGGCCAGTTAAAATATAAGCTCTTAATATTAATATTAACATGGCCCGCATCGCACTTTTCGATTTCCCATAAGAATAACACAGGAACAACTACTTTTGTTAGTTCTGATTTTTGTAACTAACGAACGATACGTCGTACAGTAAAGTTCTTGGCATGTTTTTCTAGATTACGGATACGAGAATAATTATACTTAATTAATCAAATTCTACAAAAAGTAGTGATATCCCCCTAAAAAGCACCTTTGGTGCAAAAACCTTCCGCCTAGTTATATAAATGTGATACTTACCCACAAAAAATACATTCTCATGCCAAAAAAACATCATTCAATGATTATTTTATACAAAAATTCCTTCCTCGTAAAAAAACAATTCGAAATCAGATGCTATTCCCTAGTTGCCTGGTACTGACATCCCGTTGTAAAAAAAATAATTAAAGAAAAAAAAAAAAATTTCGAGTACGTGGTACTAGTAGGCGGGCCTTTTCTATGCAAGTACAAGTAAACGGCGATTGAACCACGTCAATAATCATAATATAATAAAACGAAATACTGGCCCGCCTAGTACCACGTACTCGAAATTTTTTTCTTTTTCTTTAATTATTTTTTTTACAACGGGATGTCAGTACTAGGCAACTAGGGAATAGCATCTGATTTCGAATTGTTTCTTTACGAGGAAGGAATTTTTGTATAAAATAATCATTGTATGATGTTTTTTTGGCATGAGAATGTATTTTTTGTGGGTAAGTATCACATTTATATAACTAGGCGGAAGGTTTTTGCACCAAAGGTGCTTTTTATTCAATTTACACTGGACTTCGGGCCAGGATTTACCGACACATTTGATCACAGTAACATCTGCGTATGCCGCTATTGACTTAGAAGGAAGAATTTTGAATATGTCATTTACGTGAAGGACAAAAAGCAATGGTCCTAGGATTGTCCCTTGGGGGACGCCTATTTTTACCAGTCTTTTCCTACTCCTAACCATGTTTATTCTCACATCCTGGGATCTATTCGGTAGGTAGTTTTTAATTAAGTCATTCGCCACACCTCTGATACCATATTTGTTTAGTTTTTCCAGTAATATTTTATGGTTCACTGTGTCGAACGCCTTTGCTAGGTCCAGGAAAGCTACAGCAACTGGATTATTTGCATCCAGATTTGTATATATGAAATCCGTTATGGATGCAAGCGCATCCTTAGTACTTTTATTTCTTACAAAACCGAATTGCTCCTCCGAAATAATTTGACTGTCGGTGATAAAATTATACATTCGTTTGTGTATGAGTTTTTCAAGTATTTTAGCAATGTTGGAAATAAGGGAGATAGGTCGATAGTTTGTTGTGAGATGCCTGTCACCAGCCTTAAATATCGGAAAAATTTCGGCACATTTTAAAGCATTGGGCCAAATACCTTCAGACATACAAACGTTAAAAATATGTTCGAGCGGCTTACTGATATGATGACTAATTACCTTTAGTACTTTGGCATTTATACCATCCGTACCTCCTGCTTTATCTTTTAAATTCTTTGTAGTCTCTTCTATTTCTTTGGTGTCAGTAGGACTTATAAGAATAGATTTTGTATTCTGGTTAATGTTGTAGCCTAAACTTACTCTAGTCTTATCTATTTTTGAAGCTAAGTTAGTTCCAATATTGGTGAAATACTCAACAAACTCATTTGCAATTTCCCGGGAGTCCGATATTTTCCTGTCCTCCTTAATTAAATAATCAATATTACTGTCCATATTTACTCTTTTACCTATTTTTTGATTGATATATTGCCACATTATTTTGCTATCCTTACGCCTATCATTAATTTCTTTTCTCTCGTAGTTACATTTAGAAATTTTTATCAATTTATCTAATGCCTTACGGTAGTTATTGTACTTTGTTTTTAACTCTAGATTATTTACATTTCTTTGCCATTTATTATAAAGTTTTTCTTTGGTATTGCATGATTTGATCATACCGGCGGAAATCCAACTTTTTCGCGGTTTAGATCTTTTAGGATTTTTTGTTTTTACAGTGGACTTTTTTATTAAGTCTTGTATCTTATTAACTAATAGATCAGTAACTCTATTCGGATCATGCACAGCCAGTAGTTCTGTCCAGTCAGTTTTGTTTGAGATCATTGCAAGTTTGTTGTAATTAATACTTGTATTATTGCTATCGGATTTCTGTTTTAATTGTGTTTCTATTGCAAGGAACATTGGGTAGTGGTCTGGGAAAACTTGTCTATAAGTCAGAGACTTTAAACTATTTGATGTCGACCTGACAAACATATTGTCTATGCATGATCCAGAATTTACATTAGGTCTAGTTATATTATTAAAATATGGTATATAATTCCTTCCTAAAAATGTAGCCAGAAATAATTCAGTTAAGTTATCATCATCATTTATGTTGATATTAAAATCTCCAGCTATGATATGGTTTTTGACTTTGCTATTATTTTCAAGATACGAACTTAGATTTGCAATAAATTCCTCTTTACCCAGATCATGGCACCTGTATATACCACTGACTTTGACATAATTTACATTATTAATTTCTATAGTCGTTGAGAGAAAAGAAGATCTTCCCACATTTTCAATTGTTGTAGATTGTTTCAGTGAATCAGCTACATAAATAGCAACACCATCAGCTTTGTTAATGCAGCTTTTATTTTAGTATAGATTGTAATTCGTAAGTGCAAAGAAATTCGGAGAAATTAAAGTCCACGTTTTCGTACATATAATAATTTGAGGTTTTGTCTGTAGATTTTCAACAAATATTTCTAGATTCTCAAAATTTGAGTTAAGACTTCTTAAATACTTGAGCCGCCTTGTCAGAAGGCAACGTATTGTCCGCCATTACCCATGACCCATCCATCTAACACATATGTGTTAGAAAACGCGTTTTCTGGGTACTTGTATCCGTAGCTCGACTTCAACTCGACGCCATTTCCTTCATAATAATATTGAAAATTTGAAATAATTCCCACGTCTTCTGTAAAATCTCATGCGTAGTATGCCGTTTTCAAAATTTGAAAATGTTGGAAACCATGACGGGTACAGGCAATAATCGGCGGAGTGGTCATCTTGGCCGCTGGTACTGTCAGCCGAAAGTGGTGAGTTCTAAAATTTTCTAGCAAAAAAAATCAATTCAAATCCGTAACGGGTAAATCGATCGCAAGTATGGTTACTCGACGAATTAAGTGATTCAGTAATCATTTTCACATGCGGTTCGACGTGGTTCCCCTACTGGAGTGGGGCGATTCCTGAGCTCCTCTATACGTTGTAGCGGAACATCAGTTGGCCTTGTTTTGCAGCCGTTTGTTATTTGAAATAGAAAATTGATGAACATTCAATGGAAATGCGTGTAAAATTCGTGGTTAAATTACATTATGCTTCAAAACGGGGCCAACTGATGTTCCACTACAACGTATGGAGGAGCTCAGCTTCTCAGGAGCTTCTAACACATATGTAGCAATATCTCCTGATTCGAATTTTTCACAGAAATTATACAATAATAACTCGACGTGGCAAACTCCACAGTAGCAAAAACTGTATTGCACGATTCTCTAAGATTTTTTAACGAAAAGCTATCAAGTTATAAACCCAGGAGTCTCGATTTAATGGCCTGATAGTAGATCCGAAGATAGCCGAACGTACGCCCTATTATATGCAACTGAGGGTACATGTCAGATACAGCGAGGTTCACTGGAAACTTGCCACGCCCTATGGTTGGCAACTCGTGTTTTTCCGAAACCGACAACGCCGTGGTACGTCCATACCTACAGACAATGTAGCGGCAGCTGTCATTCTGTGGCTGTTCTGTGGATGTTCGTACGACACTGTTGTCAGTTTCGGAAAAAAACGAGTTGCCTACCATGGAGCGTGGCAAGTTTCCAGTGAACCTCTTTGTATATACCAGTATTTCTGACCCTCGAGCCTTAAGGGTTTTTGAGCGAGCCCCGACAACTCCTCATCCGTTAAGCGCCTCTAGCGCCCAGCTCAAGAACCCTATCGCAGTAACCACTTTGTAAGACAGTTTCTGCATGTGTCATGTCGAACTAGCCTGTCACTTCGAATTTCAGTCCACGTCTTATTCTGCTCCTGCTTCTCTGATCTTCTCCGGAATAATATCAGAACATTGCTAACATTAGCCTATACAGCGCGCTGGTTGTGCCGAAACTGACTTTTCATTGCAGAAAATAATGTAAAAATTTTTCAGTGTCTGTGTATCGACGATGTATTAGTGCCAGCTGATTTCACAGCTTCGTATAAATAAATCAATTATTGATTAGAATTACATTCATTTACTTTCCAGACACTAGCACGCGCTAGCTGATGATCTAAGGATTATCCCTATGGAACCTGAGAGTGATCAGTGCACTGATAGAGACGTAGTCCGTAGACTAAATAGCGGTTGTCATGTCTGCCCGAAAATGCCGAAAATGTGTGCTCTGTTAGTGAAACAGTCGATTGCTCAAAAGCCCTCAACGGCAAGCTGTTAGTTGCTGTAGAGCCTCTATGTCGTCTTTCCTACAGCCGAACACTGATTGGTTCGTTATTAACTGCTTTTACAGGAAAACTTAGCCGTCGCGGACTTTTTTGCATAGATAACTTTCGTCCTAATTTATCGCAATGAATCCGCTGGTATGGCGATGATGTGCGAATTTCCAGACACCCTGTATATGACATGCACCCTCATTGTTTGTTGCATATAATAGGGTGTACGTTTGGACATCTTCGGATCTAGGCATGTTGCTCACCGACGAATATTCACGGTATATAAAGTGTATGATCAAGGAAAGCAGTTAAATGACTGCCTAAATTATTGTTGCGATACAAACTCACGGATAAAATTTAATATCTCGGTTCATCTCGTAAATATGATTTACAAAAAAGGTGTCTAGTTAGAAGCATGAATTCTTAACAACCGTCGGGAGCTCAGAAGCGGAAAAAATGAAAGTAGGAGAAGAAAATCGGAAGAAATAACGAACTGCATTGCGTGCCTTTCTGATAAAGGCCAGCAATTATCACGATTTGGATGGTCCAGGTGAAACAGATGCAGACATGAAGAACGCAAAGAAGTGAACTTCGGTAGAGGGACCTATAAACAATAATGCCAAGACGAAGACATCTGTAGTGAATGATTGCAGCAACAATAAAGTAGGCAAAATAGTTTTTGAGTTCATAGCAGAAGAAGAAGCAGAACGAGAACCAGCCGATATATGCTCTGGTGTCTCTAATTATATTTCTCTATGGCCGAAAGTGATCACAAGTACAGTGCAAGATCAGTTTTTAGTTGAGAAGCCATTGTCTATTTAGGGTATATTAGACTCCTCTAAAATAACATGACCTGAGGAAGGGGGCTAAATTAGTCGCGTAATCACTAATTGATACGGTATTTTACCTCTGCGGAGAGACGGCGAAACAGACAAGAGGGAGTGGTTAGTGTATATTTCGAATTCTGCATCTGACTGAGTCATTCCACGTCAAACGGGAGAGAAACGGGCAATTTTTTACCTCGATGTCTGCGATTGAGGTATACAAATTTTTACTGATTCTTTGCAACAAGTGAATACATCAAACAATTTTTATTTTATTTTTATCACTCCGAGTTCAGAGGTTACAGGGGGTTGAATTTTCGTGAAAACGGCAAAAAAACGCAAACACGTTCTTCTTCTACTGCTTATATCTGGAGTTCTATTTATCCTACAGACTTGGTCAAAAAAACTCATTTTAAAGCTCTTGAATGAGACTTTCTTCATACATATATTTATTTAAATACTCGGTGATGAAACATTTTATTTATCATAAACAATTATATTATTCAAACGTGATTTTAAAGGCCAGAACACGCCTCTAAAAATCTGAAAAAAAAATATGAACGTATTCCTTGATTAATTCTCTAGAAAACTGTAAATTTATAGGATGCAACTGGGATGGAAAGTATTTCTAAATAGCGATTAAATCATAGGCCACGCGGGCACGAGCCCGGCGCGCACTGTTCGGTGCGGTTCAGGTTAAATGAGAATCAGGTTATTGAAGACTACCGATTGATCACAAATTTTGTATGGTATGAGACACTACCTAACATATTTTGGGTTCTGAAAATTAACAAACTATGAATTTTAACGGTTTTCTGCGAAGGACATTCTACGTCATCTATTGTCCTGATATTCAGGTAAATGAATAATAAGGTGTCCGTTAAAAGACCCAACTCAGAATCGGACGAGACGCACCCCCTACAATAATGATTGCAAAAAATAAAAATAAAAAATTTTACGCGCGATTTGATCCTTCTAACTCAATCAGAAAGCGTGCTTAAGTTTCCAAATAATCTCCCATTCAAATAACATAGAATTTTCCCATTTTTTCAGTTCTAATTTTTTACATAGCCAACAGAAGTTAGAAAAAATCATTAATTCATACAAATACCGTAGATACATATTTCTACCCCCTGTTGGCTATGTAAGAAATTGGAAAGGAAAAATGAAAAAATTCTATTATATTTGAATGGGAGATTATTTGGACACTGAGGCACGCTTTCTAATTAAGTTAGAAGGATCAAATCGCGTTTGAAATTTTTTTCTTGCAATCATTGTAGGGGCTGCGTCTAGTCCGATTCGGAGTTGGATGTTTCAACGGACACCTTAATGAATAAATTCATTTTTTTATTTTGTTCGTGGGGGCAAAATAATCCAATTATTGAAAATATTACTGTGGAATGTTTCACTCACGATGACTAGAAAAACGTAACAGCTGCATCACAAGCTCGATTTCAAAAAGCAAAGTTGCTCCGCGGCACATTGACATTTCATATTAATAAGCCAATAACAAAAAGAAAAGTACTAGCTAAGAGATTCTCTCATGCAGAAAAATTTGTAGAGGCCTTTGTTTTACAGTAAACCTGTATAATAGTTATAATATTCACCACAAGATGATTCCTTTAATCTAGCTTCGCATACCCACTATTTACCTAGCTCCGTGACATGAGCCATGTCGCTCAGCGCCAGCGCGCACCGTCACTTATAAATCTATGGTTTAAAAATACTCTCCATCGGAGTTCCATCCTATAAATTTACAGTGTTCTAGAGAATTGATCAAGAAACACGCTCATATTTTTTCCAGATTTTTAGGGGCATGTTCTCGCCTACGAAATTACGTTTAAATAATATAATTGTTTATAACAAATGGTATGTTTCGTCATCGGTTATTCAAATGAATATATAAAGAAAGTCTCATTCAAGAGTTTCAAAATGAATTCTTGACGAAGTCTGTAGAATAAATAGAACTCGAGATATATGCAGTTGAAGAAGAGCGTGTTTGCGATTTTTTGCCATTTTTCTAAAAATTCAACCCCCTGTAACTTCTGAACTAGGGGTGATAAAAATAAAATAAAAATTGTTTGATGTATTCATTTGTTGCAAAGCACCAGTAAAAAAATTCATACCTTAGTTGCAAACATCACGATCAAAAAGCTGTCCCGTTCGACGTGGAATGACTCATCTGTCTATTGATATGCGTTGAAACGTTATTATACTACACGTCTCGTTCTCAATGATTACATGTAGTACTGTTGGTTATCGGAGACTTCACAACGTTTAGAGTATTCAAATTTTTGGCGCCGGGCCGTGGGGCCTCATGGGTTCTTCCGGGCGCCATCTTCATATTGTTTCGTTGTGCAGGAGACTTCGGACGCAAAGAAAAGGTCGTATATATTAATTTCACTTTTTCACAGTTTAGAACAACATTACAATGGGAAAATCAAAAAAGAGATCCCACTCGAAGTCACGGTCAAAAGAACGTGATCGAGAAGAGGGAGAAACAGAGTCAAAATTGCAAAAGATGCAAAGTCAAATAGATAACCTAACAAAGGCTATCTCACAGTTCATCCAGACTCAAAAACCCGAAAGCATACCGTGCGAGAAAAATCCACCTCACGATCTGCATATAGAAAACGAAAGTGTCATAGGTAAGTCAAAATATAGGTTATGTATACCAAGTTCCATACGAATAGGGATACGTGAGATTACCTTAAAAATATGTCATCGCCAAAATTCCACACGAATTTTCTGACGACAAAAAATAGAACCTCTTTCCACACGAATGAAGTTCAAATGCCAAGACATTTAATGCCCACACGGCGAATAAAATCTGATATTCTCATACTCTCTCTGCAGAGATACGAGAGGACCTTTCCAACAAGGAAAATCAGCCTCCCTCGGCTAATGACGCCAAAAAATCACAAAAAAATGCGGTCGAGGGCAATAAGTCACCGAACCCAGTTCAAGATCAACCCAAAGAACTTACAGTAGATCAGGGAGTTGACAAAGAATTCCTGGAGATCTTGGGGGAAGATCCAGGTATGACAACCGACATATTGATCAAATCCAACCCAGAAATAAATATTCGTTGGACTAAATGGATGAGAGAGGACATAAAGGAGGATGTCAAAAAAGCTCTACTAAAAGAATACTCTAGGGCAGGAGATCTCAAGGCAGAAGCTCCAAAAATAAACCCCGAAGTCGCGCCAGCAATGACAGCTATTACCACAAAGCGCGATCAGCACTTTGTAGATACACAAAATTGTATCGGCACAGCAGTCATCTCGCTCTCCGCAGCTATCTCGATGATCCTCGACGGGTCAGAAGAGGGTATCGATCAATTGGCACTCATGAAATATCTGTGTGATACAGGAAAGATGATAACATCTGCATTTCATCAGCATTCAGTTGCGAGGAGGTCATTTATCACGCCTTTGATGAACAAAACTATCAAACCAGTTTTGGATGCGACTATACCAGATGAATGGTTGTATGGTTCGAAACTCACTGAACAAGTGAAGGAGGCAAAAATTATCGAAAAAGCATGCGCTGACATTAAGGCCCCAGAAAAAGTAATGCCTAAGACAACACCATTCAAAACCCAACATCAGGGAAACTGGAAGGGCCCACCTGCATACTCCAGACAGGTGGGCGCACTCAAAAAGAAACCCTTCCTGAAGTTCAGACCAAAGACACAGTACCCAAACCAGTATCCAAACAAGTATCCCAACCAGTACTCAGGGAAAACACAAAAGACAACGAACCAGTCGTTCGACAAAAAATAGAAGAGGTAAGTTACAAGGCAGGCAGATTAAAATATTTCACAAGCAAGTGGAAAGAAATTACAACGAATGAGGTTATATTAAATTGCATAGCAGGTTACAAGATACCTTTTTACCATATTCCTGACCAAAAACAGATTCCCAAAGAACCTCAATGGTCACAAGATGAATCTCTCAAAATAGAAACTGAAATCAATAAAATGCGGTATCAGAAAGGAGCAATAGAGGAATGCGAAAAATGTGATGGCCAGTTTATCTCATTATACTTTTTAGTACCAAAACCGGACGGTACTTATAGATTTATACTCAATTTGAAACCTCTAAATAAGTTTTTAGAACCCATGCACTTTAAAATGGAAGACATAAGGTCTGCAAAGAATCTGATAACACCAGGAGCCTATATGAGCTGTATTGATATCAAGGACGCATATTTTCTTATTCCGGTAGAAAAAAATAGCAGAAAGTATCTAAGATTCTATTTCAAAGGAAAACTTTTTCAATTCAAATGCCTCCCATTTGGACTATCTACAAGTCCATATGTGTTTACAAAAATCATGAAACCGGTAGTTAATGCACTAAGACAAAAAGGCCTCTTATCGGTAATCTATCTAGACGATATATTATGTATAGGTAACACGCATAGCTTTTGTCAAAGTAATGTAAACCAGACAATACAATTGCTGGAACATCTGGGCTTTATCATTAATTACAATAAAAGCTCGCTTACACCCAGTCAGAAATGCCAGTATTTAGGATTTATCTTAAACTCTCTGGAATATTCATTAGAAGTAACTGAGAAGAAAAAAACCCAAGTCATGAACCTGATTAATAAATTTCATATTGGGAAAACATATAAGATTCGCGAATTTGCCCAACTTTTAGGAGTCCTAACAGCTTGTTGCCCAGCAGTTGCATACAGCAAAATATACTGCAAAAGACTCGAACGAGAAAAGTTTCTAGCGCTGTCACTTGACGGCGACTATGAAGGAAAAATGATTATTAACGAAAGACTAAAAGAAGACTTTCAATGGTGGAAACACAACATACTACTGGGAATAAATCCCATCAGATCATTAAAATTCGCAATAGAAATAAGTTCTGACGCATCTCTCACTGGGTGGGGCGCACACTCAAACGGAGTCAGTACCTACGGATTCTGGAACGATATGGACAAACAATGTCACATAAATTATTTAGAACTGCTAGCAGCCTTCTTTGCCTTGAAATCATTCGCGTCACAGTCTTATAACTGTGAGATCCTTATGAGAATAGACAATACTACCGCGATAGCGTATATTAATAAAGCAGGGGGAATTCAATTCCCAAAATTGAGCGAACTAGCTAGGAAAATTTGGCAGTGGTGCGAAAAGAAAAAATTATGGATACTCGCATCATATATCCCATCAAAGCAGAATGTGGAGGCGGACGCAGCATCCAGAATCACTAACGCGGATACCGAATGGGAATTGTCTGATATAATATACAAGCAAATTGACAAAAAATTTGGACCATTCACTATTGACCTATTTGCAACTAGACTAAACAAAAAACATAAACGTTTCTGTTCTCGATACCCAGATCCCGAAGCATTTGTAATTGATGCTTTTACCATATCTTGGAAGAATGAAAAATTTTACGCTTTTCCTCCTTTCTCACAAATACTACCTACTATTCGAAAAATAATCAACGATAAAGCCTGCGGTACATTAATTGTTCCATACTGGCCATCACAACCGTGGTACCCTCTATTCTCGTCACTACTCATCCAACCACCTTGGATATTCAAACCATATCCAAACTTACTACTCTCTCCTTTCAGAGAGAGGACCCATCCACTAGCAAAGAGTCTCTCAATAGTGGCAGGGAAATTATACGGAGGGCGTTTGTGAATAAAGGTATCCCACAAGACTCAGTGGATATTATGGTGGATTCCATAGCACAGTCGACACTTAAGCAATACGAAGGATGCCTTAAACAATGGGTTAATTTTAGTCAGGATAATGGATATGACAAATACAATACCAACAGCTCAACAGTCATCGAATTCTTAACCAAAAAATTCCACGACGGAGCAAGCTACGGCACGCTAAACACAGCCAGGTCAGCAATATCACTCATCTCTTCAAACGACATATCAAAGGATCATTTGATATCTAGATTCCTACGCGGAGTCTACAGAAACAAACCCAGTACACCAAAATACTCTAGTACTTGGGATGTTGACCCGATACTAAAATTTCTTCAAAACTTACATCCGCTCCAAAAGTTAAAACCCAAGGAAGCGTCAGAAAAAACAGCAACATTACTCGCGCTAGCAACAGCTCATAGGTTGCAGACTTTAGCACTAATAAATATCGACAATATCTCAAAATCAACTGCAGGGATAGAAATCAAGATTCCCGAATTGATAAAAACTTCTAAGCCTGGCAGCTATCAGCCAAGCTTAATTTTACCCTTTTATGAAGAGAAGCCCGATATATGCGTGGCTACAGTTATCTTAGATTACATAACTTATACCAAAGAGCTAAGAGGTGAACACAAAAATTTGTTTATTTCAACGGTCAAACCACATGGTCCAGTAGGCGCACAGACCATTGGTCACTGGATAAAGTCATTATTAACCAAAGCAGGTCTAGATACGACCAAATTCAGTGCGTATAGCACAAGACACGCTGCAGTCTCAGCAGTTTTCAGGAGAGGAGTAGATGTGAGTACAATCAGACGCACAGCAGGCTGGTCCTCTCACTCAAAAACATTCGCGAGGTTCTATAATAGACCGATAGAGACCCCAAATGACCTCTTCGCGAGATCGTTATTAGAAAATACTAATAAGTAAATACAATATATCCTTTATAAGAGATCATCCTGTTCAAAAAAAAAAAAAAAAAAAAAAAAAAAAAAAAAAAATGGAGTTATCACAATCTCTAAACATCTACATGTAATCATTGAGAACGAGACGTGTAGTATAATTAGACGATCAAACGAGCCTACCGAAGGTAGGCGAAGTTCGATCGGGATTATACGAAACGTCTCGTTCGAAGATGATTACCTCCCATCCCTAGAAAAATTACCCAAACCCGTAATCATCTTAAAAAAAAATGAGATAACTCCAAATAATACTCTAAACAATATGAAGATGGCGCCCGGAAGAACCCATGAGGCCCCACGGCCCGGCGCCAAAAATTTGAATACTCTAAACGTTGTGAAGTCTCCGATAACCAACAGTACTACATGTAATCATCTTCGAACGAGACGTTTCGTATAATCCCGATCGAACTTCGCCTACCTTCGGTAGGCTCGTTTGATCGTCTAATTTTACATCATCATTAATGTACAAAAAGAAACATTTCATTTAAAATAAATCATGAAGTCGAGGCTTATCTCAAATAGAGCAAGTGTGGTATTTCGTTTAATGTTATGCAAAACAGACCGTAAGGAAGCCTTATGAGTGAAATAGAATCATAGTAAACAATTAATTTTGGGGAGGGGAATCACCTATGTAAGGAGACGAACAAAGAGGCTCGGGTCATTCATAAAAATTCATAGAATCGAGAAATCTAAAATATAGTGAAAGGAAGAAAAGAAAGAGATAAGCTCCGACAATATTTAAAAAAAAATATATATATAGAAGGTGTGTAAGTATTACCTACCAATATTAATTAACGCTCACGGGTATTTACTCTGAAGTCGCAATTAATAAATATCCTATCCTCAATCCTTATCAGATTGATATTATAATATCACGATTAACGCTAAGTTAATGTGATAACCCGCTCTGGAGCTGCACAATCGTTGAATATATATCAAATACATTGGTTAACGCTAACGGCTATTACTCTGAGGCTGCAACCAATATTTCATCTCGCAATCAACGAAAATCATTTAATTAACGCCAACGAGTCATTGCTTCGAAGCTGCAATTAATCATTGTAATATCTTAATAAAATCTAATTAAATTAAGATATTTATTAATTCACTTATTTTTAAGAAGTAAATTCAAAATATCGAATTAGATGTCCGTTTGCTTAAGGAGCCCCGACATATAAAGACAAAGTATTTGATAGAATCGAATAATTGAATAGTAGATTACTTACTCACAAAGGTGTAAATTAAAAATGTTTCAGTGTGTAAATTATTTTCGAACAAGAGTCCTATAACAAAAGGGTATACGTTGGCACAAGGTATAATGGTATCGAGGTCTTCGGCTCTAGGCCGCATTGATGCGAAATTAGAAAAATAATTTCATGGTACAACAAAGTGTCGGAGAGGAATTTTGAGACGAATAACAGCGACAGTAAAATTCTTAGCAAAGCAAGGGTTGGCGTTCATAGGCAGCAATGAGACCGTTTCTTCAGCCAGAAGTAAAAATTATTTACGAGCTTAAGAATTTCTTGGCAAGTTTGATCCACTTTTAACGAAACATTCAGAGACAAATTCCAAAAAAGATAAAGGGGTGATGGGGATGGGGATGAAGGGGAGATAAGTCTGTGAGTTACTTATGATCGTTAACATGTGATGAGTTCAAAGCAATTATGCACAACTGTTTGAAAGACTAATTAATTATCGAAGCTAAAGAATCGGAGTACTTTTCAATCTTTGTTTGATGGCACTCCGGATGTCAGCCATGTAAATCAGCCTACCATAGTTATGCGTTTATCTCAGACACTGGTCAGAGTTTGGAAACGACGTTGGTGAATTTATTTACAGAAATTGGAATTGACATTAGTAATTGTCCAGGCCAAAGCGATGAGAATGCGGCAAACATGTCTTGCAAATACAATGGTTTACCGGCAAAAACTCAAATTTCACAGTTGTTTCCTTGACTTGGTTGGTAATGCTGCCGCAGAGTTTAATTTGGATGTTATAAAATATTTTGACCTTATCGAAAATATATATAAGATATGCAATGTCAACACAGCCACCCTGGATTTTTTGTTATCCCATCTTGAAATTATCCGAAAAAGTTGTTTATCCTCATCTTCCGTCAGAGGCAAAGATCATTTGTTCATTTCCGCTTGGCCTTTGCGTATAAATCAAATTTCAATAAAAGAATAAAAATAAAAATAAAATGTTCGATCCAACGTCCCTGCTATACTGCAATTTTTTTATTTGAAAAATACATTTAAAAAAAAAAGTCGTTCTTTATCTATCGAAATCCGCCTACTCGTTCCCGATATGATTTTTATTTTAAATTAAGCTTTCAGCATGAATGCCAGGCAAACGGGTGATGTCAAGGTGATGAGAATTCACAGAAATTATGTACTAATATAGTATTCGACTTTAGGCATGCTAATGGAGATTACCGAGACACAAAGAAATCCAGGGTGGCGGAGTTGACATGGAATGTCTCATATCGTCGCTTTAGAGTGTAAACCTGCTAAATCCATTTTTTATCTCATATGACATGTTAATACCGTTCGAAAGAAAAAGAGACGCGGCATCGTCCAAGTAAAACAGCTACTTCAATCTAAGACTGTAAGTGCCGGAAAATGTGTTTATTTTGGGTCTACTTCCTAAGCAACAAATATAAATTTTTAGAAGTTTTTGGTCTACCCTGTAAAATGTCCTTGTAGTTAGTTGGCAGGTTTACACTCTAAGGCGCTGATATGTCTTTTTATCGGCATCAACGTATCGGTGGATCGTATTAGAAACGAACTTCTGAAAAACACAATCTAGTCACTCAACGGCGGAGGAAAATGTCACAAACTAGATGGTTAGCCAGAGCTGACGCTGTGAGGGCATTGAAAACGGGTTATTCCGAAATACGAGAGACTTCAGTCCAACTTAGACAGGATATCTCACAAAAGCGCATTTTGTCGAATCGGAGTTGGCTAATTCCAGGGGAATAGGATACTTCGTTACAGGTCAAGTTCACCGATGTTGCTGTAAATAGGTACAGTAATGATCACGGTTTCTGTCGGTCCTAAAATCTGCAACCGAGGATACATGCTCTGTTTGAAGTTGGCAATAGCTGACAGTAGCTGGCAGTAGCTGACTTGAGTGCCCTCGCAACGGTGAGCGGCAATTATTAATTATTGTTGCCTAGGATATTGCCAACTTAAAAAGAGCATGTACCCTTGGCTGCAGATTTTAGGGCCAACAGAAACCGTGATCATTACTGTACATCGATTTTTATCTATAAAATATGAAATTTCCCAGAATATCAGATCATAACATCGACATTTGTTCTCACAGCATCCATTCAACGTATTTAGCTAAATTTAGAAATTCATGTACTATTACTTGGTTTTTCTCTTCTTAACTTGGTTTTTGAATTAAAAAAATATTATTATAGTGCATAGTCGATGGGAAATTGACCTTATTTTTTTGTTTATTACTGAAAAGAAAAGCCAAGAATCGCAAAAAAAGAAACGGTTTTTTATTCAAAAAATCATAGCTCAAAAACATACTCTTGAAATCGCTTCAACATTTTCAGGAAGACACTTGAATACTTACTCTTTGAGCTGAAAATGTTGTGTAAGAGGTATTGGTACCTCAGAAAAGAATTACAACCGTTGTTTCATCGATTAGTCCCACTTTTCTTCATTTTATTGTATTTCAAAATGTGTTATACGTTTTCACACGCACTCACACGAACTCGTACCTTCTTATATATGAGCGCACATAAATCAGTCATTTTTTCATTAATGTAATCATAATGTCATATTTATAATTCATCCTATAATTTTGTTAAGAATTTAATTTATAATTTATATTAATCTAATTAGCTAATTGTTGTTTTTCCGTTTGCTAATACAATGTTTGTAACAGACCTGTTAAAACGAAAATTAGCTAACTAGATTAATGTAAATTATTTATTGAATTATCAATAAAATTTTAGGTTAAATTATAAATATCACATTGAAAACAAATAATGGACGTATTATATTAATGAAAAGATGACCGATTTATGTGCGCTCATTTATAAGAAGGTCGTGTTAGTCACGAGTTCGTGTGCGTGCGTGTGAAAATATATAGGGAATTCCAGCGCAACTCGACCACCCTCCAGACCTCACCCTTTCAAATTTGATCGAAACTTTTTTCATACTACACTCGTGGTCCAAATGGGAACCTGTAATTTTTTCAGAGTTTTTCGACCCCCTGATTCGGAGATCTGAACAGTCGAAATTTGGCTATTTGTAAAATCCAATAAATTTTGATGGTGACCATCTTGAGTTTAGGAAGTCGTATCAACAAAAAAAAGGTGGTCAATCGATTCGTCTTGATTCCAGCTTTTCGGAAAAAATTATTCCAGAATCTTGCGACATCATTTTGGCTGCCAAAAATGGACTTGGAGTAGAAAAACTGATATTTCGATGATTTGGGCCCCTTTGATGATTTTGATTTTTTTTTCTAAAATTTTGTGAAGGAAGCCGAGAATTTTTGCACCATAATCAAGACGGAGACTCCAATGGTTTAGAAGATATGATTTTTTCAACATGTGAAAACGTAATAATATGCCGATTAGAGTTTTAGAAAAAAAATTTTTTTTTTTTTTAGGCCTCATGGTCTAAAAAGTTACTTTGAGATCTAAAAAGAGTTTAAAAAAGAGTGTTTGAAAAAAAACAAAAATGCCTCATAAAAGTTGTAACTTTTTTCCTGTTTTCCTGTGTTTTTGTCATAGATTTTCTGACGTAAATTATAAAAATAAAATTTTTGACATGCATTTCAAATGGGAAAATTTGCCCCTCAGGCGCCAGCTCAATTTTCGCGATATTGGGCTGATTTTTTAGGAGAACTCTTTTTAAATCTCAAAGTAACTTTTGAGACCATGAGGCCGGAAAATAAAACCAATTTTTTTTTTTTTCAACTTCCTAATCGGCATTTATAACGTTTTCACATGTTGAAAAAATCATATCTTCTAAACCATTAGTCTCCGAGTCTCCGTCGTGATTATGGTCCTAAAATTTTCGGCTTTCTTCACAAAATTTTAGAAAAAAAAATCAAAAACATCAAAGGGGCCCAAATCATCGAAATATCAGTTTTTCTACTTCAAGACCATTTTTGGCAGCCAAAATAATGTCGTAAGATCCTTGAATAATTTTTTCCGAAAAGCTGGAATCAAGACGAATCGACTGATCACCTTTTTTGTGTTGATGCGACTTTCCAAACTCAAGATAGTCACCATCGAAATTTATTGGATTTTACAAATAGCCAAATTTCGACTGTTCAGATCTCCGAATCAGAGGGTCGCAAAAATCTGAAAAAATTACAGGTTCCCATTTGAACTAAGAGTGTAGTATGAAAAAAGTTTCGATCAAATTCGAAAGAATGAGTTCTGGAGGGTGGTCAAGTTGAGCTGGAATTCCCCATATACACATTTCGAAATACAATAAAATGAAGAAAAGTGGGACGAATCGACGAAGCAACCATTGTAACTCTTTTCTGAGGTACCAATACCTCTTTCATAACATTTTCAGCTTGAAGAGTAGGTATTCAAATGTCTTCAAAAAAATGTTGAAGCGATTTCAAGCGTATTTTTTTGAGCTATAATTTTTTGATCAAGAAACCGTCTTTTCGCGGCATTTTCTTTCAGAATTCTGAAAAAATAAGGTCATTTTCAGATTCTACGAAAAATTTCCCATCGACTATGCACTATAATAATATTTTTTTAATTTAAAAACCAAGCGTAGAAGAGAAAAACCAAGTAATAGTACATCAATCTCGAAATTTAGCTATCTGCGTTGAATTGATGCTGTGGGAACAAATTTCGATGTTATGATCTAATATTCTGGGAAATTCTATATTTTATAGATAAAAGTCAATGTACAAATTTACAGCAACATCGGTGAACTCGACCTGCAACGAGGTATCCTATTCCCCTGAAATTAGCCAGTTGAAAAATTAGGAGCAGAAATGGACAGCTTAGAATTCGCCCTTCTGACAGTGATTTGGGATAAAATATTCAATAGATTGAATGCCGCGAACAAGTCTCTTCGAAGCCCAAATATATTCGCAAAGATTGCAGTAACCGAATTCGAAAGTCTTGTCGAGTTCCTTGAGGGAATCAGAGCAGACTTTGACGATGAAATACAGCAAGAAGCGCTTAAGATATCAAAGGACAAAGGACAAAGGTGAACTAGAAACGAATAGGATTAAATATTAAAAAAAGGCTTTTAATGAATCCGCAATCTCAGAAGTTGTAATAACTAAAAACAGACGATTCATAGCAACTATATTTCACCCTATTTGCGACAAGCTAATCTCTGAACTGGCTAATAGAGCACAAGCTTACCTATCAATTAATAACTGATTCAAAGTGATCTTTTTAGATATAAATGGATTAACCTTTGCAAGTATTTTTCGCGCCACACAAAACTTTAAAATATTTTGCCGAAATGATATCAAACCTGATAATTTTGATGATAAGTCTATTCATTTTTGAAGACGGCATTAAAACGGCAGCAAATCACCTAGAAATATGTACAAGTTTTTGAACAACCAGGTTGGGTTGACATCTACATTTTCAAACATCGAAATTATATTAAGAATATATGGGGCATTCTCCGTCAAAACGTACGGGAATAATAATTCGAATTTTTGATTCCATCAAAATTTGTATGAGTGATTACACGATTTTCTTCTATTTTTTTCGTTCATGTGTTCTTGAAATATGAATTTTTGAATTTTTTTTTTCGAAAATTCACAACTTCTTGAAAAATTGACCAAGTGAGGTGTTTTTTTTTTTTTTTTTTAATTTTTGTTTTTAACTATACTTTGAGAAAAAAAATACAAAAAACGTGATTATTATCAATTGCGGTACGATTTTTTTATTTAGAGTTCTAACTTCACGATTTCGAGAGGTTGGACAATTTTTTTTTTTTTTTAATTGTCATAAGAAATATTGTTTTTTTTTTTTACAAATTATGCCGTCGGATTTACCGTGGGGTCACGTCTCATTCTATTTTTTTTTTTTTCAATTTGAAATTTCGTTCTGCAGAATAAGGCTTCTGTATCAAATCAGACAGGAAGATTTCGTTAAATTTTGACTCCCTCTGGAACTCGTTCACTTAATTTTAATATTTTGAAGACTAGGGACTATTTTTCACAAAATTTTCGCGAGTTGAATCCTGCTATCAATATTAAATAATCTGTCCATGTTGCGATGTTTTTTCCACTAGGAAAGCATACAATTTGTGGAAAAGTCAGATTTCTTCGTACTTAAATCTTAACTGATGTGAATTTTTGCTATCGTACCTAAAGCTAATTTCGGCCTGAAAAAAGGGCAAAAATCATGACAGTTGGAAATAAAGGAGATTTGGCCCCACGATCAATTCGACGGCATAATTTATAAAAAAAAAAAACAATGTTTTTCATGAGAATTAAAAAAAAAAAAATGTCCAACCTCTCGAAATCGTGAAGTTTGAGCTTTAAATGAAAAAATCGTACCGCAATTGATCATAATCAGCTTTTTTGTATTTTTTTTCTCAAAGTATAGTTGAAAACAAAAATAAAAAAAATAAAAACACCTCATTTGATCAATTTTTGAAGAAGTTGTCACAAATTCACATTTTCGAGAAAATTTTTTTTTTTAATTTATATTTCAAGGAAGTATGAACGAAAAAAATCGCAAAAAATCGTGAAAGCTCATCTCATTAGGTGTCATCACCCATAAGAATGTTGATAGAGTCAAAAATTCAAATTATTATTCCCGTACGTTTTGCCGCGAATGCCCCATATTCACCTTACCTTCAAGTAATGCTACCCGGGAACGTAATTTTTCGGTTCTCAAAAGAGTCAAGAACTATTTGTACAGCACTATGTCACAAGACAAATTGAATGCATTTGCACTAATTTGTATAGAACATGAGGTTCTATACAAATTAAACTATAACAGCGTGATCAATGAACTTGCTGACCAACGTCAAGAAAAGCTATTATCTAAAATAGTTACAACGACGAAATGTTCAAGATAATTGAAATATTCTTCCCATTTGTTCTGTTTTCCTAGTTTATGGCGATGTATTTAAGCTTTAATATATGCTCGTGTGTGCTGAATGAAAGTATTCACCAGAGCTTTTGTAGAACAAATCAAATACAGCGTATAGCTGTATTAGCGGCGTGAGGGACGGGGGCACAAACTGGCACTTTCGTCTGGGACCCACAAAATCTACGACTCGGCACTGGAAAGCAGCTATTTCTCCATATTGGATCGCCTCATTTGCTCACGGTCGAATAAATATCATTTGTTTTAACAAATTCTTTTTCTTGGTGTATAAATCGAGGATGAGTCGACATGCGAATGCGTGCTACCTGGATTATATTCAGATATTTTGGGTTGAGCCTTATTCTCAGAATAGATCATGGAAAGAGAGAACGCATATGTGGTATTATAATTAACCCTTTGCACTCGAGCGGCGCCGCTACGGCGCCGGACGGTTGAGTATAAAATGATTCTAAAGTATCTGTAAAACGCTTCCCTAATATAGCTGAATCGCCTTGCGTTGCTATGGTTCGCCCGTGTGAAAAAAGCCTCGGTGCAAAGGGTTAAAAAGATTGTAGTGCATTTGTTACTTTTCATCACCTAGCTGGTAATAAGAGAATAGCATTGGCTCTGGTCGCAAAATGACTTTTGTCGATTTCAACGAATCTTTTCAGGTGTATAACAAACTACCCGAACAATTTCAGAAACAGCGTGATGAAAATATTTTTAATTTATACAGGACTTTATATTCAAATGATATGGACATGCAAACTTGCCAAATCTAATTCAATTTCAATAATGTTCGCTTCTGCCGGCAAAAAACATCCACTTTCCATTTTAGATTGACAACCTATTTATGTAATAATGTTTTCGTAGCTCGTAGATTCAAGAATGATGTAAATTGTATGTTTATGATGTTGTAGAAAAAAATTACATTGTCCCAGCGCACATAATACATAATAATATGTGTTCATGACCTTCGATATCACACAGAAGAGAAATCCTCAAGAATTAGAATGTCAAAAAACAAAGTTTCACTATAATCATCTACTTACACACACCACGTCGAATATATTGGCCTGAAACTGACGTGTCTGCAAGTCGTGGAACGCATTGCTGATACTCAAATTTGCAAGATTATCAAATCGTAATAGATTCAATTTGCATGGCTAATGACGTTGAAGTTCTTCCACTTACCTAATCGCGCAAGAAAATTGAGAACATAACCGACGTATCAGTCATCCGACGACAACCAAATGAAAAAGTTGAATTTATCTGGCAACGTAACAATCTTCAGGTACTCGAAATTACCAATAACCAATCACAATTGGTCTAACACCTCGACAAAATCGAGATTCGACCGTCTCTACCCCGGCCAATCCAGACATGAATAAAATGTTCCCAGACAACGAAATGCGTCTATGCAAAAAGTTTGTTCCACTTATTGCAATTCTGGTTATCTTTTCATCGAATAGTCGCTGAGAATATACCCTTCATGCATCACGATTTGCAGTAAATATACAACAATAATTTTTGCAGATTTCGTAGTACAGCTAGGCTTGCTTGCATTTTGCTAATGTTTTACTGAAGATCTTTGTTCGGAATAATTTGCGTTTATTTTGATAGCAATTGAGGAAACACCTTGCTCTAATATTGCTAGTAATACTTTGCACGCATTGCTGTCATTCTGCTGGAGAATTTGTATGCACGTTGTTATCTGACTCAAAAATAGTGCGAGATTTCGGTTTATTCGATTTCCAATATCTCATGCCTTGCTGAAGAGTGGATCTGTGAGAATTTGATACGAATAGTATTAAAATATGGAAAGTTCTATGTCATCCGTGTGCCCTCTCGGCGAAATCGCTGATTTTTTTAAAATCCTATCGGTGTTCGGATTCTCAATTTAACAATTCACTTGGATGGTATGATGACACACTAATGTTTTAAAGTATACAGTAAACTGTTCATTACCCACAAAAAATACATTCTCATGCCAAAAAAACATCATACAATGATTATTTTATACAAAAATTCCTTCCTCGTAAAAAAACAATTCGAAATCAGATGCTATTTCCTAGTTGCCTACTACTGACATCTCGTTGTAAAAAAAATAATTGAAGAAAAAAAAAAAAAATTTCGAGTACGTGGTACTAGGCGGGCCAATATTTCGTTTTATTATATTATGATTATTGACGTGGTTCAATCGCCGTTTACTTGTACTTGCATAGAAAAGGCCCGCCTTTTTATGCATATTAATTTTAATTAAATAATTAAGAATATTAATTCTGACTAACATTCTGACGCTTTATCACCATCCTTTGTGCTTTTCATAAGAATTTACTTTTGTACTCTCTTCGGCGAAGCTTCCAAGCAGGTCATTTAATTTTCTGTGCTAATTATATCATCGATTCATAAAACATTTGGCATCTAGTACCCAGCAAGTGTCCTCTTTCAATTGCGTTTTGAGTAATAGTCCAAATTTACTGGCAGTGACTTCATTGCCTGGTAGAGACAAAGCTGTATAATATGTTCTCGTGACAGATGATACATTTGCAATGAAATTGAACCTAATGAAAGTCTGTTGCCTCAGAGACCAGACTGAAGCAATCAACCACACTTACAGCTATCACTTCTGATCAACCAAGAAAATTGTAGTTATAAACGCGTTTGACTTTATATCGCATACTAAATTACAGATTTCGGGTCGTAGAAAAACCTATTTTGCTTAGTTCACTTAAAACGAAAAATAAATATTCAAGTAACCCCATACAATTAGTAAAAAATGTATTAAAATTATAGTAGTTGAATTTAATGTAGTTTACATTTTATTTTTAGGATATACCCATATGATTTTAAATCATAGAAGTTTATTTGAAATAATTATTCTTGATCGTTGTCTCAAGTCTTTATTAATTAAAATACTACTTTCAATCGCTTGCACCGCAATAATAAATATTTCCTGAGGTTTTTATTGGTTTTGACTCCAAGACCATTAGCACCACGTCAATGTCAATTTTCGTACGAAGTCTAGACACCTTCCTGATGGCGCTATTTTTTTCACATCAAAAAAATAAAAAATGGTCTTTTTAGAGGTACAAACTATTTTGTATCTTTTATAAAATAAATTAAATTAAATTAAATGTGAAAGTAAATTTATTGCTACATTATGTGTCAAAAGTGTGTTGCAAAATCTCGTGAAGGTATAACAAATTCAAATTTTTTTTAGTCCTTATAAATGTGGAAATAGGTAAGAAAATATTTAAACGCTAGGCAGGTCCAGATGACTTTTGTTCTGTTATAAAATCGATCTGTGGCAACTGGTGTCGATAAATAAATCGGCCAACCAATCGCAACATTTCATGTTTAAGTACAGTTGTTTAAATAAAATAGTGCTCATCTTTCTTGAAAATTGAATCTTCTTCTTATTTTTAATTTTATTCTTTTAAATTATGCATGATTTATTCATCGCACTCGTACTTAGGAAATTTCAGCTACTGCAGCTGTCTGAAAAGTGCAAAGCATTATCTTTATTAGATGCTGACACGTGCCGTATTCACCCCTCCCCGACGACTCTGTCGACGACTTCCCCACACTGAGAAAATTTATCCCTTACTTACTTTCTAGTTTCAGAACCTCGGCTGTGTTCTCTAAAAATAGGGGAAATCCACCGCCGCGAACGGGTGTCATTGCTAGTCAGTAAAGAAGAAAGTTCGTTCAGGTTTTATGGAGATATACTTGCGTATACTAAAAAGGAAAACTCTAGGGCGAGGGTTAAGGATAAATAATGGCCTTGGCTGACATTTACTACCAGAGCCGCTATTCAATTTTCCAATAATGTATAAACTGTATTATATGAAACAATATATAAGGTTTATTAGTCCGACTGTGTTATACCGGAATTTATTACTGTAGCACTGAAATTAGGGATCCGAGTCACGAAGAAAGAGGGGCTAATCCTTCTGATTCGAATTGGAAAATATTTTTCTCTTTCAGTTTTGTTACGGTGAGTAATGCTCAGATCTCAATTTGTTCTGATTACAGTGATTAGTCTCTTTGATTTTTCGTAATCGGATATATAGGAACAATTGATAGCTTTTTTCTAGGAAATAGGCACTGATAAGTTTTTGGATACACCAGATATTAAGATGTCTAAATAATAAACAATTGCACATGGTTTCAGGCCTTTTGGAAGATTCTAAATATATCCACGAAATTTCGAACGGTTTCTCAACAATTAGCAATGTTTCTAAACTAGTTAGGTTTTTTAACATTTTCAAACTGTTCACACCCTTGAATGGTGAAACCAGTCAGACTCATTACGTTCAAAAATAATTTGATTTCACTCCCACGTATGAGAAGGGATACCTTCTGGGATACTCCTGAAGGCGCCTAGAATACATTCTTTGCTTTAGAATACTTAAATTAAATGTTCTGCACAATTCATTAGAATTATGATTTTGTTGATTTATTTCGTGTTACTGTTTTGTCATTTTAACTCTTCTTCGCAACCAAATAATAATTTTTTCTTAGCACATAAACGTGAAACCCAGGCCCGGACATGGAGACCTAGGACCCCTAGGCAGTCAACAAAGTCAGGGCCCCCATTTTTAAATAATTGAATCAAACGAAAATGTTACCTTTATTTTTCATTTATTTAACGTACGTCGACCTTAGAAAATAAACAAGCAGACTTAGAAATATCACAGGTAAGTACGAAATTATATGCGAAAAAAGTTCGTTGCGTGTAAGCATACGCTTACACTGCCATGCGACGAACTTTCTTTTCTGCGAAGAAACGGATTATGTCACTTGTGACGAGGATTTTGTTAACCCTCGGATCTGGACCGGATAGCCAGCCTCCGGGGTCAATCCAACGCGCACACAGCTATAGAAAAAGCTCGAATTTTAAATGTTTGGGCGCCAGGCGAACTATCTTCGCCACGAAACTCAAAATTAAGAAAAACAACAAAGCCTCACGAATATTTACAAGCGGCGGCTAGCTGCAGTACCGCGGAGAGGGGTCGGGATTATGTGAGGGATTAGCTAAGGCAATAACGACTCGAGATATTTAAAATTAAACAAAATAATACCGAATTTATTCAAATCAAAAAAAAATAGATAAATAAAAAGAAAATAATAATTGTAACAATAATCGCACACCTCGGGGGTGCTTCCCCTCGGGGTTTCAAACGTTACGTTACACTAAATCATACTCCAAAAACTAAGCTTCCACGTGGGATAACAAAAACAGGCAAAAAGAACAAAATAAAAAAGAAGAAAACAAACTAATTAGCTCGAAAAATCGAAGCCATGCGGCTCATTACAACTAGTTAACGACTAAATTCAGCAATTCTTCAAACTACTCGGTGGTGGTAGCGCGAAATCAAAATAACAAAAAGAAAGGTAGAAGAAATAATAAAAACGACTCAAAAATTTATCCCAGGGCTGTTGCTAGGCAGCAACCGCGACGACGAGAGGTTAGGCCCCTGCGTTACCGACCACCTATTTTCTTTCAATTCTTACTTAACTAACTTATTCTAACTCTGCCTCGGGGGCAACAAAAAAATTAAACGGGAATCCGAATTTCGCACACAGTTCGTACAATAAAATGAAAACTTCCAGGTAACTCAAAACAGCTGACTCTCCTCGTGGGAGTAAGAGAGAGAGCGCGACGGTGACCGACTCTGTCTCTGTCGCACCCGTGTGCGGAGATACTCGACTCTACAAAAATCGTATATTTGACTCGAAATGTTCGTCCAACCAAAATTTGACTCGAAATCACTTTTTCTCTGGGACCCTGGTGACGGCCTACCGACTCGGAGGTCGGTTTAACTTGATCCCAAAATCTAATGAGCCTCGTGGCTGCGAACAAGGCAGTATGGCTGACGGCCGTTGCCGGATTCAAATTATTCGTGGGCTAAATGAGCTATCGCTTACCGTTGGCCAGCCACCTGATGAACTAGTCTCCTTCGCAGAAGAAATCCCAAATCAATCCCTCGGGGGGTCCTCAAAAATCCACAACTTTCCCCCGCGGGGTCTCACAAACTCAATATGCTACTTGACTCGAAACTCAATCGCCAAACAAATTCGCTACGAAGAAGCGCACGTGTACGCTAAACGCTCAACTAAGATCTAGCCTAAGGCAGAGCCTACGGCAGAGTGTCCTCCGATCCCAAGGTGCCGGTCGTTAGCACCCTCGTTAGACGATCGATTGTTAGATCGCCTAACACCTGGCGGCGTATTGTCGTGCCGCGCGAAAACTCAAAATTCGCATCGACGATGGAAGTCCTCGTAGTAGGCCCACGGTTCGCCGGCTCTTGGGGGTGGCGGGAATCTCTTCCACAACCGATTTCCCTCGTTGCTGAGTGCCCTCGGCACTCCCCCGTGTCCTTGACCGTAGGTGAGGAAGCTTCCGAAGTCGGGTATCCTCAAAAACGTAGTCCGCGGGACTCTCGTCAGGTATTGGGAATCTCCACCAAACGTTTGGCCGTGCCTCCCACATATCAGAGAAAAAGTGCCAAAAAAAACAAAAGAATAAGTCTTAACTCAAAAATCTAAGATCGGTCACGGTCGCCTCTCGGAGTGAACATTAGCGTCGTAGCTATCCTAACTCATTCACACGGCTACGCAGGCATTCGTCACACCCTTAACTAAGTTCGTCTAAGGGAAGGTGAGCGTATTGTAACATGGAACGTTACACACTATAGACTGCATTATTTCTGACTCTATGTAAAGCACAGAGAGTGAATTGAGCCCGATCTCCTCCGTGGTGGATCTTAAATAGTTCTTCACTCGTTTTAGCGCTGAAAACAATCGTTCTGCCGAGCTATTTGACCCTGGTGTACACAACAACATCCGAAGCGCTATTTCAACATTTGGATAAATATCCAAAAACCCTTTTTCCAGGATGTACTCTAAGGCAGATGATTGTTTGCCCCGTGTAGCCTCAGCGGACGACAAATGAGCTCGCAGGTGCAGACATTCGTTTTCCAAAGTCCCGTCTAAATCTCCTAGATAGAAGGCTTTTAAGTTCCGTGCACCCTCGCGGATATCTTGAGGTTCCAAGCTATGTAGCTTCATGAAGAAGTCAAACTTTTTACTCAAGTTCTCGTAAGCAGAACTACGTCTTTGTAGTTCTGCGATCAACCTGTCGATAATGACGTTGAAAACGGTAACTCTGAATCCGTCCCTGCCGGATAGTGCCACTTCAATCTCGTTTCCTACTACTTCGTCAAACTGGACTTTTCGCTTACGTTTACTCTCCATATCGCATGCGTAGGTATGTTCACCGCTTGTTTCCACAGCTTTCGACTCATAATAATCAAAGGTACCGACTTTCCTTATATCTTCTAAGTATGTTACCAACGACTGATAAAGTTCGGCGATCGTTTGAAGTTCGATGTTCACAGATTGCAAACATTTGCTAATTTTATTGAAACTTTCCAAGATGTCATTCCACAGCATGGTCAGGAAACACATTTCCAGAGAGTCAAGTGATTTACGAAGACCCGAAGCCTCAAAACGCGTAGATGGTTTTTGACTTGTGTCACTGGCGATTATTCGAAGTGCTGCCATGATCTCATTCCAGGAGCCACAAAGAATTCGACAGGCGTCACCTCGTGCAGGCCATCTTGTCTGAGAAAGGCTCTTCACAACTGTTGCATTTGGCTTTAGTTTCGATATCAAAACTTCTCATCTGTGCGTTGAGATCGAGAAAAAATTGTACAATGCTTGCAAAGTATCGAAGAAAGATATAGCAGCTTCACAACACTCGGCAGCACATGATCCGACAAGATTTAGCGAGTGCGTTGAACAAGGGACGAAAACTGCCAGAGGATTAATTCTCTTTATTCTCGCTTGAAGACCAGAATATACACCCGACATGTTGCTTGCGTTGTCATGAGACTGTCCGCGACAATTGGCGATATCCAAATCGTGATTTTTCAACGTTTCGAAAACTACGTTAGCTAGGTCTTCCGCTTTATGTCCACAATTTAGTATGAATCTCATAAACCGTTCGACAGGACATCCCTCGGCAGACACATATCGCACAATGAATGAAAGTTGATCTACGTGGGAGATGTCAGGAGTTGAGTCGACAGAGATAGAAAAATACTTGGCATGCTTCATCTCAGTCACGATCGTGCTTATGACTTTTTCTGCCACGATGTTGATAATTTCATCGCATATCCTGGACGGGAGATATGATGTTGTGCCGCATCCTTTGTTTCTGAGACGTTTTATGTGCATATCCAGAAAAGGATCGAACTCAGCCAAAAGCTCTAAGGTCATGATATAATTCCCGCTGTTTCTTGATCCAAATCTCTCTTGTGAACGTCTAAAAGGCAATCCGCGTGAAGACAGTGACCTCACAACAGCCACAATGAAGAACAAGACTCTTGTCAACTCTACCAGCAGTGTCCTTTCTCGCTAACAGCGTCGCACATGCTGACCGTGATCATCCGAATTTTCATGTTCCTTCATTCTTTGACCTGGAATTTTCCAGTCGATGTATGCTCCATCATCAGCTAGCGACCCTGATTTTCCAAACATCTTACAGGGTGTACAAAATCCGGTACCCTTGCTCTTCGAAAATACTAGCCAAGGCGGAGGTCGTCTTTCACCATTGGGCAATGTTCGGCTGAAGAGTGAAAGGGATAGATACCTGGTTATATCTGTATATTGGCGCTTTGAAGAAGATAAGTTGGCATCCATATTTTGTTCCACGCCATTTTGAACGAAGTATTCGAGTGTCGTATCGTTCAGGATCCACTCAGCAGGATCGTCACTAACAGATAAAAATGATGGGATTGTGAGGCATGTGTCGGCATGCGATTCAGAATGTTCACCAGAATTTTTTCCAATGACCGCTTCGAGGTTTTCAGAAATTGAGTTTTGCGGAATTTGAGGTAGCTCCTCAGACACACTTGTTGTTTGGTGGTCGTCACTCCAATCGTTAGAAGCTGATGCACTAGTGCTAGGTTTGGAAAAGGTGAAGAATAAGTCCAACTTAGGAACATTCTGAAGAAGCTCTTTTTCCTTCTGCAATTTCTCCTTATTTCTTTTCCTTTTTTGGAACCCACTTAGTTTTTTGTTGACGTCAGACATCAGTAATTTTTTTTTTTTAATCAGGATAATGAGTAATGGACTATAGTCACGTGATTCAGCTCAAATAGTCATAAGCAATTATATAAATGTGAACGAACCTACCCCAACTGTTGCAACTGTTGCCTTTTGCCTCAACAAATTCACATAGAAAATAAAACTGTTCAGCCGAAAAAATTGAATTTGACGCAACTTTCTCGCACAAACTTTCAACGCGAACTTACAATGCAATCGGGTTTGAAACAAAGAATCGCACGGTGTGCCGGCAGCGCCAGGAACCTGCTTGTTATCAGTTTTCTTAAATTTTATTATTGCTAGCTATTCGTAAAGTGTCATTATCAAAAAGGTAAATAAAAAGCACACCGCGCTTTTTAAAAAATTAAAGCTAATTCGTTTGTCAATCACTTTATTCTTATTTTAAGCTCAATTCGAGAAGTTAAGTTATACCGAGTTGTGGGATATCCTATCGCTGTTGAACAAAATCTTTATGTTTGAAGATTATTTTTTACTTTTTAGTTCATATTGCTCTAAAAGCGTGTTTTTTTAGTTTTCTTAAACTATAATATTTTTATTGTCCGGTGTCATAGGCCCTCCATGTACACCATTTCGGCCCCTGGCAGGGCCCCCCTACAAGGTTGGGCCCCTAGGCAACTGCCTAGTTTGCCCAGGCAGAAGTTTGCCGTTGGTGAAACCATACGGTAACGGACGTGTTGATGATTTATCCAAATTTCGTTTTGAATTTATTTGGTTCGATAACTATTGTTGTTGTCGCTATCAACCGGCTAGATTTTTTCCCCAAGTTGAGATCTAGTAAAAATGAGAGATTCCGTTGCAATTCAGTTCATATAAACCTTCTTCGATTCCTTAGAAAACTTCATCACATCGAAAATAAAAATTTGAGTTTTCATTTATATCCTTTCCAAAATTCTTAGTTCTTCGACCTTCATCGGTACTCTTTTCTCCAGGTGAATTTTTGAATATTCTACCATAAGATTCAGAGATCTCGTGAAGTTTGATAAACTGGACATTCGAATGAAATTGATGCCGAGTATTCGTTCAAGAGGTTGGCCAGACATAGTCTCACTCACAAAATGTTTTGATGACTTCGACAGAACGCAGAAGACAAAGAGGTCAGATTTCTAAGATTAGACATTTTAATGACAACAAATTGATTAGTACACAACTAAAAGAAGATCAATTCACCAACTTTCTGTTATTTTTTATCGACAATTTGAAAACAAGATCAACTAGCAGGTAAGGCAAAGCCTACTTGCGTTTTTTTCTTCGTAACAGCTGCTGCATTCAAAAAATTATTCAAGAAACGACTGTCCCAATGACTACGATCTGAGATTGTTTGAATTAAAATTTTTCTACCCATAATATTCCCGAATCCCTACGAACAGGAAATAATAACTCGGGCCATCATATCAGCATTAAATTGCAATTGTCTCTGTTTCAGGTTTTATAAACGAAATTTTATTTTTTTTTCCTTCTTTTTTTTCTTTCGAGCTTCAGAGCACAAGTTCGAGTTGAGTATAATTCTCTACTCAAAAAGGATAATCCGGGCAGAAGTACCACTTTCCTCATTGAATTTCGAGGAAACTTTTAGGTATATTTTGTATGACAAGGGAACCCCGCCAAGTGTCCCCCTCCGATTTCAACGAAACTTTGGGAGATTGTAGAGGGGGTGAAAATATTCGACACGTATTTTTTTATATCTGCGGAATTCCACCCCAAGGGGGTGTAATCAACCCCTGAAAATTGCGGATTTCGCTATTCGATAGCTCGTGAAGAACGAACGGCCGAGGATTTTTGGCTGACAAGGTGCTACCGGGGGTTTTCGGGGCCGCTGATTACGAATCTGGCATCAGATTTTCAAAATTCAGAATGGCGCATCCAATATGGCGAACGTCGAAACGAAAAATGGTACCAATTTTCCCAAAATTCTGTACCCGGGGGTTTTCGGGGTCGCTGATTACGAATCTGGTATCAGATTTTCAAAATTCAAAATGGCGCATCCAATATGGCGAACGTCGAAACGAAAAATGGTACCAATTTTCCCAACATTCTGTACCCTGGGGTTTTCGGGGTCGCTGATTACGAATCTGGCATCAGATTTTCAAAATTCAAAATGGCGCATCCAATATGGCGAACGTCGAAACGAAAAATGGTACCAATTTTCCCAACATTCTGTACCCTGGGGTTTTCGGGGTCGCTGATTACGAATCTGGCATCAGATTTTCAAAATTCAAAATGGCGCATCCAATATGGCGAACGTCGAAACGAAAAATGGTACCAATTTTCCCAACATTCTGTACCCTGGGATTTTCGAGGTCGCTGATTGAAAATGTGTAGTCGAAATTGGAAAATTCAACATGACTGACACAAAATGGCGGACCGACTTCTTCCAAAATGGTGTGGATTGCTTCGGATTCGGTATCCCCGGGATTTCGGGGTCGCTGATTACAAATCTGAGGTTAGAATTGGAAAATTGATATTGGAAAATTACGAGTAGATGAGTAGACGGACATTGTATCGTTAGAGATGACAAGAATATGACGTAATGATTTTTTGTTCAATAAAAATATGATTTCAATTCCAGAAATTGCTATCAAATCTTCAAAAACTGTAATTTCCAAGTATTTTCTAAACAACAGTGTAAATATTTTCATGAAAATTATTGCCAATATTCTGGTAATTTCATAAATTGAATGTTCCATAAATATTTATGCAATATTGCGTAAAAATATTGGTTCATAAATATGTACGGTAAATGTATTTCTATTGACATATCATGAGTAATGAATGATTGATAATAAATAGTTCTGATAGAAATGCTGTGCTGATAACCAGAAGTAGAAATATTCGGTGATGAGAAACGCGTTTTATCTTATAAACCGAACTTACATAAGACTTCTTTTTCTTACGTAAGATTTCTATTTCACAAGTAAAAATATTCGGTGATAAGAAACGTGTTTTATCTTATAAACCGAACTTACATAAGACGGTTTAATCTGTTGTTGTTCAGTGTATTTTTACGTATGGAGTTGAGTTCATCCATCCCTCTGAAGAGACTTGGAGAAAAATGCACGTCAATCCGTTGAACGTCATTCAGCTTTTGTCTCTAGCATTCAATGCTATTAAATTACTCGATTCTCCAGTCACGGAATCCGAAAGGCAATTGAGCGAAGAGCTCGAAATCATCATCAAAGATGCAATGATACAGCCAATGGAAACTGAAATTGAATGGAGTTTGGATTTTGAACATCCAAATGCAGTGCACGAATCGGAAATTATAGAAGACAACGATGGAACAGAAGACTGGAATCATCAAAGATTTCTGAATCCCAATATAGATGCACCGGACCAAGTTTGCACCATCGATGATGAAGATTTGGATTATGATTACAAAAAACAAGCGACAGAATTTTGGAGGTCCGGAAAAACGGGAAACAGAAAGGTATCGTCCGTTCAATCAAAATTCAGAAAAGTTCAGTCTGTGCGACAATTACGGCGCTGGGCACATCAAGTTAATCAAGGTGGGACATACAGAGAAAAGTTGAAAATGATCTGTGAGTATACTCTTAACAATGTAATGGATGCTTTAAATAGGAAATTGCCAATTCACGATATTGATATTAGACGTTGGGCCATACGAGCGCGACAACTGTTTGATATGGCACCAGCAAAATTTAAGGCATCCAAAACCTGGCTATTAGAATTTAAGAAACGTCACGGAATCGTGTCGCGGAAAATTACGAAACATATAACAAAAAATACATTAGCAACACAGGAATCTTTAAAAGAGCAGGCTGCCATCTTCATTCAGAAAGTAAAAACCCACATCGTCGATATCGGAGTCGAAAACGTTTACAATTCCGATCAGAGCGGTTTCAATTTGGAGCTACATGCGGGGCGAACCTTAGCGTTGCGAGGGCAAAAAACAGTGGAATCAATAATACAATCAAAGTCATCAACAACGCACAGCTACACCATACAGCCTTTGATTTCGGCCGATGGCAAATTATTGTCACCTCTATTAATTGTTTTAAAAGAATCTAGTGGAGGATTTGGTCCTCGAGTGCAAGAGACTATGTTTAAACCACAGAATGTATATCTTATGGCTTCGAAATCTGGGAAATTAACAACCGAACATTTTAAACATTGGTTTCAAGACGTATACCTTCCGCACACCAGTCCGAAATCGGTTATATTATTGGATTCATGGAGTGGTCAATGTCCGGGCGTATTTGAAACGATGAATTTCAATGGACAAAAAGTAGAACTTCTAACCATTCCCCCAGGGACAACTGGAATGATACAGCCACTGGACGTGTACGGATTTCGCATATGGAAGAATTATATCAAACATTTCTCTGATATCGTGATATTGTATGATTACGACGTGAATCTTCATTTGAGAGACAATATCGTCAAGCTGCAAAGTCTTACTCACAATCAATTTTCGTCTCCTAGATTTACAGATCTTTTTAAATATTCATGGTATAAAAGTGGATACATAGACGCAAGACCACCGAAATTCGAAAATCCGGTTCAATATTGTTTTACCGAGAGTTCTCCAACGTGTGACATATGCGGCGACGTTGCTATTATCAAGTGTGCGTGGTGTAAAAAGTCGCTATGTTTAAAACACTTTTTTCATGAATATCACTATTGTCAAAACTATCACCCGTGACGAAATACGCATGATGTAAGCTATATTGTAAGGTTCAATCTAAAGATTTATATTCGTATACATAAGACCTTTATTCGTATACTATATTCGTATATTATATTCGTATACTATAACACCATTATATTATAAAAGTGAATAAAACGATTGCCAAAGGTAGCTTAATCATGAATTAGCGAGGTATTTACCACACCGTATTTTTTTCTACAGTCATAAAACTGTTATTAGTTTGTGGGGTCTTTTATTTATAATTTTTGAAAATCTGATACCAGAATCGTAATCAGCGACCCCGAAAACCCCCGGGTACAGAATTTTGGGAAAATTGGTACCATTTTTCGTTTCGACGTTCGCCATATTGGATGCGCCATTTTGAATTTTGAAAATCTGATGCCAGATTCGTAATCAGCGACCCCGAAAACCCCAGGGTACAGAATTTTGGGAAAATTGGTACCATTTTTCGTTTCGACGTTCGCCATATTGGATCCGCCATTTTGAATTTTGAAAATCTGATACCAGATTCGTAATCAGCGACCCCGAAAACCCCCGGGTACAGAATTTTGGGAAAATTGGTACCATTTTTCGTTTCGACGTTCGCCATATTGGATGCGCCATTTTGAATTTTGAAAATCTGATGCCAGATTCGTAATCAGCGGCCCCGAAAACCCCCGGTAGCACCTTGTCAGCCAAAAATCCTCGGCCGTTCGTTCTTCACGAGCTATCGAATAGCGAAATCCGCAATTTTCAGGGGTTGATTACACCCCCTTGGGGTGGAATTCCGCAGATATAAAAAAATACGTGTCGAATATTTTCACCCCCTCTACAATCTCCCAAAGTTTCGTTGAAATCGGAGGGGGACACTTGGCGGGGTTCCCTTGTAAGTGAAAACTACTTAAAACCAAAGATGCAGATGATAAAAAGACCAACATTTTATAAACTACACAATTTTTAAATTTTCTTGCAGTCACAATCAAAAAAACCCTGGACTATATATATACTTCAAAGAACTTTACAGTTTGAGTGAACGTTGGGCAAATCGTGTATAAGCGGTAAGTCTGAGTCAACAACATATTTAAAACAATGGATTGCGTCACACTTCTTTTGATATGGTTGCTCAAATCAAAATTAAACTTAGAAAAAGGGTGAAATGAGTTTTTGATGATACAACTGCATATACAGATACACGACGACTGTCTACAGATCGGAAAGTTTGATATGTTTTATCTACTTAGAGATCATCTAATGGGATAGTTCGCGTTCGTAGGTAACATAGTGATACCATCTAGTAGTAAAGGTTTACAAACAACGAATGACTTTGGCACGTTTACTACTTGGAACCGTTCAACTCCCCCGCCTCTCAGTTGTCCCTCTACGAGTTTGCGACTTCGGTAGCTATGGAGCTGCGCGACCCTCGCAGTCTGGTAGAATTAACGAGCCAGGTTAGTTTGGCGTGCAACCACCCGGAGAACTCCTAGTCACATATTTCAAGGTGCCTGCACTACTCACAGCAGGTAAATCGAAGTTACAACAAAAAGGATCGGATTTGTTTCAAACTCACCACCGTGACCACAAGGCTGCACTGGCATTAGTTCGACTCTTTGGTTCAGACTACGGTCGATAAAACCCAATTCGCTTCTGCTAAAACGGAAGAGATCGGTGATGATGTACAGCTACACCAGTTGAATTGATGATCGGAATTTTATTCAGGGATTGCGTCATCCTTATATCATAAAAAGATGGATTGTCTGTCCAAGCTCGATTGTACACTTTTCATGGAGAAAAAACTTCAATATATAAAAGAGCTTACTTGGTATATTCAATCTTCCATGGTGTGGTAAAAGTAATTATTTCATCTATTACACTTAAATAAAAAACTTTCGTTTTCGAGTGTTTCAGTACTCAAACTAATAATTTTCGGTTTATACAATTACTAAACACAAATTAGTGGGGCGTTATCTAATTCTGCAATACTAATTGTTGCCCGGAGGACATATCCTCAATAGTGGTCTCTAAGATAGGTAATAGGTACTGAATGATATGTGCATAAAAAAACGAAATGCATTTTTCTGTCTAAATAACTTCATGTGGAACTAAATTCTCATCCAATTCGGAGTCCACGTGAGGTTGCACTGCATGTATTAGAACTTCGGCTATTTGAGTTTTCCACCAAATGGGCTATTCACCTTCCTACGAAAAACTATTGAAATTTATTACAACCAACAGTTTGGTGCGGCAGCTGGAATATAACTTATTTACTATGCCTGTAGCAATAGCCGAGTTTGTTAGCTCTGGAATGCCTTCAAAGGCTTTTGAGCGACCTTAGGGAACTCCCGAACCGCCCTACCGCCTCTAATGCCTAACTCGGAAACCCGATTGAAAGTATTTAGCACCCAACACGAGAAATATTGAACAACAATAACTAATAATGAAATGAGCATTGCTATTTGTCAAATATCGCAGGATTTGGAAGCGTTGATATCAAGGGAAAGGACGCGGCAAAATCGGGAACTACGACGACAGGAGTGCTTTGGTATGTTTTTGGAAAGATGCCAACGATCGTATCGTAATTAGGAATTCGAGATTAGGATTCTCTTGCGTTAGTGATCTACTTTAGAGTTATATTAAAAAATCCGTAATATTACGGTGAAGTGCGGTCTGACCGACAATTTGTATGCATTTACCGTCGTTGTGTTAATAAAAGCTGATTTGGCAGCCTCGGATAAATAAATATATTATTCATTCGAATTGAATTTATTTGCTTTTCGCTGACCATATGATGACGCCGTCGAAGATGAGTGAACGATTTTTAGGATGCGATATGAGAATGATTGATAGTTCTATGGGGACGTAATTTGATTAGTAAATATCAGTCGTAATATTCGGCTAGAGAATACCGAATTGTAACTGAAATAGACGTCGGTCAAAAGCCCTTTTCAACCAACATCCGGAGCAAGATTCCTTAATTATGCAAAGACTACTGCAACGTGGTTTTTTCGGCGAGCGACATTTTCCTCATTCCCCATGAGAGAGGAGGAGCAGTAGATCAAGGATGTAAAAAGAAAATCGAGTTGGAAGAAATCAGGATTTTACTTCAGTGAACGGGAAATTTCATGACAAATCGACCGGCCTTCGACGCAAACAAGTTTCTTTTTAATTAATTTTTTTTTTTTACCGTTCACTTGAATAGATTAAGTATTCACAAAAGTTTACAGCGTTTACAATATACAGGGTGAATCTTTTCAAAGGTCTCAAGTGGGTGGGACTACTTGCGGCGAATACACGCTTATTTAGCCAATCAGGTAAACAATTATCCGGGTGGGGATAGTGAAGCAATGCTTAATTACAAATTTGACATATCACAATACATCGTTGCGTGCCTTCGCCGCAAGTAAGCCCCACCCATTTGAGACCTTTGAAAAGATTCACCCTGTATATGGGGTATTCCACACAATCATTTCAGTTTTTTTTTCAACATTCTACTCAGTGAAAAACGTGTCCAGATTTTTTTTCAGATTTTTTTATTGAGCTGTTTATTTTTTATAAATTTCTGAAGTTGAATGAGAAAGCCCATTTTCAAAAATCTGAAAAAATTCTCAAAAATCCACTGGATGATATAGAACAGGCCCCCGCTGTCAACAATATGGAAAGAATTTTTGTTCTACTTTTTTTTCACTCAATTCGGAATTTGGAAATTTTGTAAACTGAAATTGACCATGTCACGGAGATAAATTTGGGTAATGTCGTATGGGAAAAATCGTTATCGTCAAATAAGGGTCGATTTATTTGTGAACTCTGTGTTTCACCAAATTCATGAGGTATTTCGTTTTATTTCGATAATGCGTCAGTCTTGTTAGTAAAAGATAATATCCACTTTTACCGAGAGAGTGCAACAGATTTCATTATTTATATCAATTACACTGATATACTGTATTTTCAATCGTGGAATCATGAAATGGATTTTTTTTAAATTGTTCAAATTTTTGAAAATGGGCTTTCTCATTCGACTTCAAAAATGTATAAAAAATAAATGGCTAAATGAAAAAATCTGAAAAAAAAATTTGGATTTGGGAAGTGTTTTGCATTTTGAGCAGAAAAGTGTTTTGCATTTTCCAATATAATGCTCGTGCAGTATTTCTACATCATTATTTAACAATACTACGCGACCTAAGCGACTATAACTTGCTGCGTTTGGAATCATTTCTGCTCTACGTATGCGTTGATTTGCATTGTTTCTCTTACGACGCAACCGTTGAAACTTCTCCTCCTCCTCAACATTCAGATTAATCTTTCTACGGGGCATTGATAAATCGTGGAAAACACCTTTGCTTGATTGAATATTCCGACTTACCGTCTAAATGATCACGCCAAGTACATTAAAAGGAATCTTTAACGCGCGGCACGAGACGAGACTCAACCGAGTCTCTTTACTCGAACAACAACTCGGCAGAGTGGGAGGAAATGTTTCTAATTTTTTGAGCGTTATTAAAGTCGCTTTTAGGATAAACGACTGATTCTCGGAATTAAGGCCAATTCAGCTTTAATTTTAGACCAAAATCAATACAATCGGTGTACGAATAGCCGATCACTGATGATTCACAGAAATAAGTAGGCTAGATTCACGATAAAATTTTGTTCGCGTCCGTCTCCGTCGTCGTCGTCGACATGACGTCATCCAAAGTTGTATGGGCAAAAAACTACATAGAGAGTACCTCGGTGAGACAAAAATTACGTAGGTCTTAATTCAGGAGAAGCATGTCGCTCTAGAGGTTCATTATGTCTTGTATACATATTCCATGGTCTATGGAGTAGACGGTCTGAAACTTGCACACGCACTATGGCACGCCCGTAGTTTAAAGAATCATTATTAGGAGTACCCAAAACTTTTTAAAATGATAATGTTTGATATAAAAGCGACTATTGATGAGATGTAAATAGAATATTGTTATTGTCATATTTAGCCCCGACGTCTAAGAGACGAATAATGAATATTGGTCCTTTCAATAATCGTTTATCTTGCAAAGCTGAAATTTTTGAGATTATGTAAATCATCTGTCACATTGATGCTGATTTCATTAACGTTGCTGTTTCTATAATGTCTGGTTCGCGTTGTAGACTATTTCGCATCAATTTTCATTCCTGTAATCATCTCAAACTTCTAGACAAGTGGTAATGAATGCGAATAGGCCATTATATCACTATAGAACATTATCCTTCGTTGAATGTGTCTAGTGTTCCGTATAAAATAAGAATCATCATACCACAAAATTCGTCAATACTGTACTTAGAGTGCATCGACAGGGCCAAGAGAATAGTACCGAGTCCAATTATTACCTGAGTAAAATCCGTAATCAGGGCATTTTGGAAGATTCAGACTACGCTGATACATCAATTCCCAGATTGAAAATTAGATTCTTCACAGCGAAATTTATGTTTTCTCGAAATTCACAGCATAGCCTTATGATGATGAAAACCAACTTTCATACAAAATATCATACAACTACGGCAATCACATCATATTCTTCAAGTCAAAGCAACGCTATTTAAAAAACGTACCTGGCGCGACAGTTATAAGTGTTTTGTTTGATCTACTTCAAAATACTAATTTTGTAAAGATGTTCGCGATGTGGAAGAATTGGCATTTGATCTCCCAAGTACAAACAACTATTGGAAAGCGTACTCATGTGAGCAAGCGACATACGTACTCATGAGTCAATTCGAATTTAAATTCATAAAAAAATAAAATTAAAAAAATGGAAGTGAAAGAAAAAAATTTGGAGGTAGTGGTACTTGTTGGGTCATTTTAGATAAATTACGAAAAAATATAAATGAAATTGAGCTACTTCAATGCTTTTATGGCAATTGAACTCACAGCCCACCAAGTACCACGTACTCCAATTTTTTTTTTTTGATTCAATTTTTTTTATTTGTTTGTTCTATGTATTTAAATTCGAATTGACTCATGAGTACGTATGTCGCTTGCTCACATGAGTACGCTACCAGTTTATACGTGGGGCACATGCGTAGATCACATGTGAGGCTCAGTTACACACTCAAGATCAAATAAATCTGTCGATGGACTTGGCACTAGTAACTGATTTCAATATTTTCTGTTGGAAGAACGAATTATTGTTGGTAATGCTTCCGATATTTTTTCGAATGCGGAAGGTTTGCACGGCAGGTACTTTTTGGGAGATTTCACTACTTTTGTACCATTTCGTTTGATAACTATTCTTGTTTGTAATGAATTACAAACAGATGTTCCCAATATGCAACCCTACTTGCAACCCTTACTTTCGAATCCAGGAATGTGATTGGCAACAAAAGAATTACTTTCAAGTAGGCGTATTATAGTTCCTGGTATCTTTTCGGCACAACGTCATCATTGTCTATCGATTTCTTTACTGTGATTAGATCTGCCGTAAGAAGCACATATATGCATTGTGACGGGCACGACCGACGATTGGGGCGGGGGATTTGTATTCGGGGTCGGCTACGTTCACAAAACAGGCGATCCCACCGTTTGGTAAATCGAGATTTTACTGTTAATAAATAATTATTCAACAACAAAATCTGTATAAAATATAAGTTCGGGCGCCAGGTACCTATAGGGTACCGTAGTAACGAAAGAAATAAGAAACACACAAAAAAAAAGAAATATAATATTAGAGTCAACAATAAAAGATAATATTCGATATTGAAGAAAGCCGTGAATTAAATTACGTTAGGCGATAATATTCGGCGAGTTCAGGGTGACGGGAACGTGAGGGCGAATAATATAGGAGAAGCGATACAATTATTGGTTTATGGAAATATCACAAAGAATCCATAGATATTCGTTAATAAACAATAATAGGACATCAAACGTAAGAGAGGTACTAATACAAAAAGAATAAGTCAGAAAACAGTCAATCAGAGAAATGAAATCTGCCGTTGAAATTCATTAAGGCTGTTGAAGGGGTTCCGGCCATTTTTGTCGACCGTTCGCAGCGCCATACGCGTTGAATTTCGGACTGAACTCGTCAGGACCGTGCTGATACAAAATATGGGTGCACATTAGAGGGCCCCAAATTTCACACAATTTCTTGTGAAATGAGAATATTTCTTGAATCTAAATTCTTGCGTATCTATAAAAAATCTTGCAGCCAATATTTCACAATCCATGAATTATCTATGAACTGAGTACATCAAAAATGATGGTAGACGTGACACATTAAACTTTAATCCAGTAATTCTAGTTGCAGTTATCGTCCGGAGGATTCTAAATTTCCAATTAAACGTCTGATTGTTCCAATAATTACAATTGAGGACATTAAAGTAATTGCGAGTATTTGAAAAAATAGTGACATATCATTTTTAGTTTATTCATCTTGACTGTGACGGCAGCTACTCTGTAGCGTCACAACTAATATGAGGTTTTGAATGATCCGCATGGTCAAAATGAGTAAAAGGATACACTACAGTACACGCTAGATGATAATAGCTTCAATTCCCATGCATTTTAACATATACGTGCTTTAATTACATAATTTCAATTGAGGAGTGCAATATGTTATGTGAAGACAGTGCATACACAGTGTTGCGCATGATAACACATTTGATAATTTATCTGGGCACGAACTCATTTATATGAGATTATACCTTAACTTATATGACATTTTATGTATCGAATTCTACAGTTTGTCTACATGTATCATGAAAACGATGAATAAGCGAACGTTCAAGGCATGCAAGAATTCTGTCTCAGAAATGAGAAAAAGTTGTGCGAAGATACTTCATTATTTATTCTATCACTTATGTCAGTTGAACTCGCGAGTTTCTTATCTTCTTGGGGGAATTCGAATATTAGAATCGATTGAGGTGAGCATAATTATATGCAAACAAGGAACTAAATCAACTTATCCTCGTAAGGGGGTCTGCGACTGAAACTTTCACAAGAACCATTTAATTTTTTGCAAACTAATAAAAAAGGTCCACTAGAGAAATGCTTTCTACAATTTGTAGAATATGGAAGCATATGTATTGGAACATGAATCTCAATTTTCTGCAATACTATTGTATGCGCAGGGAACCTTACGCAGAAGGTCTCCTATGTATTGCTGCAAAGGTTTCCTGCGCCGAAATTTCATCGTAGAAGGTTGAATTATTTTTTCCATACAAATACACCATGAAGTAAGAATTGCAATAAGTTTTTCTCGATTGGACGTTTTATAGTCATTTGCAAATATGAAAAATGACTTCTATTGAAGTTTCAGTGACGTTTCCCCTCACTTGATAAGAAATGAAGATGCACAGCAGTTTCATCCGAATGGGGACATATAATCTGACTATATTACATGAGATTATGTACAAAATGTGCAACACAGTTTATGCATGTTCACATTATTGAGCACGGACAGTTTGTCTACGAGTATGATTCTAACCTACAAATTAATTAATAAGTAGTTTAATCGTCAGCTAATTATGCCTACGATTCGAGTATACTACTATATCGGTGCCTATCCCGAATTTTGGTCTCATTTTCTGTGCTTATCATCAACAATAATCTGCAGAATTAATTTTCATAACCTCTGAGCAAGTTATCGATGCTTACAATCGTGGACGAAACGAATTCCAAATTCTGTGGCATATTCACGTAGCGCACTGTTTTGAGCCGCCATAGTGTGCGTTATGTATGAGATGGAAACGTGTGTGATTGTGTGAGTGAAACAGACGGGGCCCTCGGAAATTTGTATTCGGCTATGAGTCCCGACAGTTTCAGTCAACGAGCCAATAGTGCCGCCATCTATTGGTTACGAATTTTCGCACGGTAAATTCTCCGATCGTAGACAGCTTTACAACTTGGGATGGTGATTGAACTATTTCTACTGTAATATTGTTGTGGGTGAGTAGTGCTCAGTACTAGTCGAGTGCAAGAAATCATTATATCGCTCAAATTAGATGTCACTCGTCTCACTCGGCAGCCATTTTTACTGTGTCAGTGTGTGTATCCATGTGCCAGCTGTCACGAGGATATTATATAAAGATTTTATGAGAAGTTCAGGCTTATTTGTGGTTAACCTCCGCTATTTCACCCAAAACAATTTTAATCAAGGAACATTTCGTACACATCAGATTCTCGAAATAATTCTTTATTCTCGAGAATTTACCGTGCGAAATTCACTCGTAGGTGTGTACATGTGTACGTGCCGTTACCCCCACCATGAGACCCCCTTCAACAGCCTTAAACAACGAGACAAGGGAATCAATGACAGAGATCGGGATCAGCTGATAGACTATTAATAATTTAGGTCATACGAAAGACGGTAACACGTAGGGTAATACAGAACAATTTACAAAACAAAGAAAAGAACTACCATAGGGTCCAACAGAAATCAATCACAAGATATAACAAACAAAAGATACAAGACTAGATCGATAACATAGGGGAGTTGGGGAGCCAGTGTCGATATTTTGAGAACTATTAAAAATCAATTAGTCGGGTCGATAACGTAGAGGGGATGCATCGAAAGATGCAAGGCTTTGGGAACGAACCCGTACGAAGTTACACGAATATTACCGAATGCATCTATACAAGGTACGCCATGCAACCCACGCTATAATTAATAATTCAATTACAACCAACACTACAAATAATGATATTCCACCATCTTAAATAAACCAATCCAAGTTCTTGAAGGATTTCTTAGGAATATTTAGTACGGATAGGGGGGAATTTACACAAGTTTGGGGGAGAATCTTATCACATGACGGTAGTCGATTTTTCCAGAAACACGTGGCTTGGTAACGGGACAAGAAATAACACTAGACAAAACACAAGGTAATAATTCAGGGATCAAAACAACGCGATATTCTGAGCCACGGAAACTTTCTGGGAAAATCGGTTAACGATATATCGGTACAAATACAGTAATAGTCGGGACTTTACAGATTTTCAGCGTACAATCAAAACTAAAGCACAACAATTCGATAAAATTTAAAGGAAATCTGGCTATTTGCAATTTAATTTGGATACAGTCGGAAAGTCGTTTAAAGTTGGAAGTTTACCTTAATCTCACAGACTCGACGACACAAACCACACAAAAAATATATGTATATGGGAATAAAGAAAATCAAAAAAAAAATAAAACCAAACGAACAAATAAAAAAAAAAATTAAAACACACACACAAAACAAAAAAAATAACGTTATGAAAGATAAAATAACAAAAAAAAAGAAAAGGAAAATCGGAAATTAAACACAAAGCTCTATGAATGAAAAATCGATCGCAAGAAAATAACGTTCTCTCTATACGATATCCAAACAAGAAGTGGCGTGTTTCCGCCTGTTGCTACCCAAATTAAAATTAGGGGGAGGGGGAAACAAGAGTGCATCAGATGCATTAATTAGCGTGCGATTGTTTCCTTCCGGATTCTTCGACGAGGTGGCGGGCCCGACAGGGCCTTTTGGCACTCAGAGCTTTCGCCGGGGGGTTGTTAGATGGCATCTCAGGTTTCGCGATACCCCGGAAGGCGGAGGTTTTGGTATCTGGACCGGGGGACAAGGTCGGTATGGGACAGGTGGGGAGGGAACGGAGCTACCCTTGGTGATAGGACGACAATATGCAGCGCTCTTCCAGGCATATCTCTGGATACGATGATCTCGGCATCCCCGGCTAATGACTCTGAGACCTCTAGGTGATCTGTCAGGTGTGGTGGGATTGAGGGGTGAGCTCCCTCGTGGATGCAGTCGAGGAGGCACATGCGATATTACAGAAAAACGGGACAGATAATTATTATACAGGATCGAGATTACAATAAGGGACCTTCGGAACTTGAGCTTCGGACTTCTTGTTTCGATTTTTATGTATCTTTCGCGGGGTCACTTTCGTCTGAGGAGGAGTCGATTGTTCCATTACGAGGCAACCAATTTGCCTCGTAACAGCATCTTGAACACTTCTCGGCCATTTCTGTTGTGTAATGTTTGACTCCGCTCGCTAAAACTACCCGTACTGTTTCTATGTCATTAGTATCGATAGTTTGGGATATTGAATTAATTGTACCAATTTCACCATTAACAAGACCCAACGTCTATGTTTCGTCTGATCATTATTTTCGCACCAATTTTCATAGCGATCATTTTTGTCAGACCTGCAGTTCGAGAATTATCCTTGCCATCTGTATTCAGCATCTTCTGCACCTTTTTTTTGAAATACGGAAGACAGTCGATTGTGTGGTGAGCTAACAATTGTATTTCTTCAGTTGGGATTTCATTCAACATAGCTTCGTTGAGAACATCACATATGCGACAAGTGGGAAATAGACAAACTGTGTCGTTTGATAGATTCTTTATATAATCACATAATTCGCGTAGCCTATTTATGAACTCCAATGTGTTGAACCGTCGTTTTCTTGACTCTAATGTAGTTGTATCCGAAACAGTAGCGACCCCGAGATGTATTCTCGTAAGCATTTCGCGGTACGATTGATCGTTTCGTTGCCGCATATCAATCGCCGCATATGCCGCATAGTTCATCATAACTGAACAAATTGGACCAATGATCAACACTTCCTATTGACCCTAGGAGTTTATCAGTACAAACACTCGATAGTTGTACAAAAGTTGGTCCCTCGCGAACAGGTGGAACTTGTAACAAATCACCAAAGAGCAGAATATGTTTTTTACCGAACCAACCATCTTCGCAGTCTGTGGTATTGAATATTTCACCTAAGCGGGGATGTATGTATAGATAAGTGTAATATTTGAAATCATCGAGACTCCGTCGATAATAATGAGTGCAAAGCTACATCCGACAGGTGTTTGTACTTAGGAGATCAAATGCTTATTCTTCCACATCTCAAACATCTTTACAAAATTAGTATTCTGAAGTAAATCAAACAAAACACCTATAACTGTCGCGCTAGGTATGTTTTTTAAACAGCGTTATTTTGACTTGAAGAATATGATGTGATTGCCGTAGTTATATGATATTTTGTATGAAAGTTGGTTTTCGTCATCATAAGGCTATGTTGTGAATTTCAAGGTAACATAAATTTCGTTTTGAAAAATCAAATTTACAATCTAGGAATTGATGTATCAGCGTAGTCTGAATCTCCCAAAATGCCCTAAGTACAGATTTTGCTGAGGTAATAATTGAACTCAGTGCTATTCTCTTGGTGCTGTCGTTGCACTCTGAGTACAGTATTGACGAATGTTGTGGTATGATGATTCTTATTTTATACGGAATACTAGAACACATTCCACGAAGGATAATATGTTCTATAGCGATATAATGGCCTATTCGCATTCATTACCACTTGTCTAGAAGCTTGAGATGATTGCACCAATGAAAATAGTCTACAACGCAAACCAGACATTATAGAAACAGCAACATTGATGAAATCAGCATCAATGTGACAGATGATTTACATAACCACAAAAATTTCAGCTTCGTAAGATAAACGATTAATGAAATAACCAATATTCATTATTCTTTTCTTAGACGTCGGCGCTAAATATGACTATAGCAATATTTTATTTACATCTCATCAATGGTCGCTTTTATATCAAACATTATCATTTTAAAAAGTTTTGGGTACCTACTCCTAATAATGATTCTTCAAGCTACGGGCGTGCCATAGTGCGTGTGCAAGTTTCATACCGTCTACTCCATAGACCATAGAATATGTATAAGACATAATGAACCTCTAGAGCGACATGCTCCTCCTGAATTGAGACCTACGTAATTTTCGTCTGACCGAGGTACTCTCTATAGAGTTTTTTGCCCATACAACTTTTGATGACGTCATGTCGACGACGACGACAGAGACGGACGCGAACAAAATTTTATCGTGAATCTAGCCTACTCAATTTTGTGAATCATCAGTGATCGGCTATTCGTACACCGATTGTATTGATTTTGGTCTTAAATTAAAGCTGAATTGGCCCTGATTCCGAGAATCAGTCGTTTATCCCAAAAGTGACTTTATTAACGCTTAAAAAATGAGAAGCATCTCCTCCCACTCCGCCGAAGAGCTGCCGTTCGGGTACAGAAACTCGATTGAGTCTCGTCTCGTGCCGCGCGTTAAAAATTCTTTTTAATGTACTTGGCGCGAGACTCCACCGAGTCTCTTGATACACTGTTCACAGAGTAATAACCAGCAAAATGTGTATTTATGAATCTCTCGAAATTTTCGGTAAATACGTGATTCGTATTCTAATTATTGCAACCATACTCTCATGAAGCAAAGCTTCATTCAAGGGGACCAGTATGTCGCGAAACTTGGATTTTCTAGAGTGCAAAGATAAGGTTTCTTCTAAGCTGCTCTATATTCTGCAGGGTTAATGCGCAAAAAAACACCTTCATGATGTAGTCCGAAAAACATTCGAAAATATCTATAGATTTTTTCAGACTTGTCAAACTTGTCAAAGTAAAAGATGATAATAAAAATAGTGTACACAAGAACTGGCGTGAGGTTTTTCCGTTTTTATTCAGACACAACTAGTAAAAAACGAATAAAAACAATGAGGCAGTAGTAAAGATTATCGCACATATCTCCGGTTTCACTAATCTTTTTTTCTGCAAACAATTCGTCAAAAAACGAAAGAGCAGCATGATATCTCAAAATCGCATTGTTTTAGAACTTTCGGATGGTTGAGATCAATGAGGCAGTAACAAAAATTTCTCTACAGAGACCGGCTTTCACAGGTAGTTTGTTTTTTTTTTTCATGTCAAAAGAATGTGATTCACAGATGAGCAGCTCTATATCTATTTAAAATTTCGAATTTTGCATTTTTCAAAATTTCAACCTCAATAAAGCAGTAGTAAACATTGTCCTGCCGATCCCGCCTTTTGCAAAAATTATTTTTTTGCAAAAACAAACAAGTGTCTCGGTAAGCAGTTAAATCCTGGAAATTAGAAATCGCCAAAGTAGCGATTTCAGCCTCATTTTACCGTCGATGAGGCAGTACTAGAATTGCTCGCACAGGCTGCAGCCTCCGCGAGAATTTGTTTTTTTATGGAAATGTACAAAACTGCGGATGAGCAACGGATTCTAACAAAAACGTGTTTTTTTGAACCACCCTAGTGGAGCACATATGATAATAAATGGCCATTATAACTTTTTTCGTATCCTCCACACTATTCACAATTCTCCGGTTTGCTAGATCATAGTGTGTAGTGATTTTTTTTATTACAGCATCGGTTGATTATAACGGGCGGGTCTTCGCGCTCCGAACGCTCGATCAGACCAGGGGCGTGCTCTGCAGCCAAGCGCACATATCCGTCACGTTCACGGGCTATAACTTCAACAGTACTTCTAATTTCGCTCGGAAACTTCGCAGGCATATTCTTAAGATGTTGTACTAACATTGAATGAAAAAAAAAAAAATTAAAATTTCCCTCGTTGACACAGGTTTTTGTACAATTTCACATCATCATAACCTAAAAAAAAAAAACTTCTGACAGGTGCTAACCAAATATAATGGCCACCGCAGCAGACCATGGTGTGAATATATGAAGTTGTGACTGATGCAGAGATATTTTTATCGTGTTGGCTCCCTCTATAAAATTCGAGAAGTCTAGCGCTATTGTAATTTCACCGACCAGCTTCGGGAGACGCTCGCGGTATGTTAGGATGACAACTTTTTGATCCTCAATTTTTAATTTGAGGTCCACTCCAAATTCGATAATGTCTGATATCCGAGCAAGCTTCTTCAAATCTTGGCAAGGATGGAGAATTTTCAAATGTCACACAAGAATTTCGGAAATAATAAAATTTGAGCAAGATCGTAGTTTTTAATTTTATTAATAACGACTCTCACCCTTCATATTCCTTAATAATCAATATGCATAGGAATACCAAGAATTGCAGGTAAAAATATCAATATTAGTGGCTGCTCAAGAATTTTGAATTGAAAGAAAATATTCCAGAAGTTTTCGCTCGAAAATTTCTGAAATATTTTTGTCTTAATTTTTGAGTAACCCCTAAATATTTAGATTTTTTCCTAAAATTTTACGCACTTCTATGCATGTTGATGATGAACAAATACAAAGATCAAGTCCGTGATTATGAAAATTTGAAAAATCGATTAATCGTTAATTTAATCATTTTCGACATTCCCGAGCGAACTTTACCAATTGTTTCGCGTTGAAATTTTAGGAGACGTACTCAAATGTTGAAAAATATCACATTTTCGGGTGAGACCGAAAATTGAGAATTTGAGGTCAAAAAGTTGTCACCCTAATATACAGGGTGATTCATTTTAATCGCCCCAGGCCGATTTTTCCGAAACTAAGCAAGATACGAAAAAAAGTTGGGTATAAAATATTCAGGGTTCAAAAGGGGACAAAACTTGGTGGTATCAGTATTTCCGTAAATGGGGCCGTCGAGGTCAGGTGAAGGTCACCTTAGGCTTTTTAAATGGAATAACATATTTTTTTCTCCAGAATCGGAAAGAGCGTCAAATTCCGCACCAAAAAGTACTCACATACATATTGCCTAAGGTCAATGAGTAACGAGGTAGAGCCTCGAGTCAATCTACAGATAGGGGCGGGCGGGGCAAAATGGACCGCGGGGCAAAACGGACCGATGGGGCAAAATGGACGGGTAAAAAAAAAAAAATGGTTGCGAAATTCGAGTATGAATATGAACTTTATTGATACAATTGATGTGGAATTGAAGAAAAATCTAGAATGTAAAAAAAAAAACTAATGACTAAAAAAATTAAACAAAGAAAAATAGCAACACATAATAGCAATAGCAACTCATTATAGCTTTCTGGTTTCCACACAATAATCATACTGATATTGGATGTTTATTGAGTTTTATTCATATACAATGGTAAAAAAATATGCAGTGACGATGGGATCGAGCAATATCATCTTGCGCTGCGTCATTTAGTTCTATCAGCTATCAGGAGACGGTTTATCAGCTCAAGCATATCACTAAAAACTGTGATGTATAGAACGTTTTGAAATTAACGTTTCTACAATTCAAAAAAAATTATATTTCAGGATAATGTTCTAAAATACTCTCATTAGAAAACCAAGTCAGGTCGAGATTTATATCGGCGCTATTTATTTTGCTTCTGCTGTTGAACGTTGGATATATTTAAGTAGCATTTACTGTTCTCAAAGCCTGATATGCTATGCTATGTTACTTTCCTTTCACAGTTTCGTGTATGCATGTTGTTGTAAGCCCTGACATGGATTCGCCTGTTGGGCTTGAAATAAACAACTAAATAATTGAACAATGCACATTCCACGAAGCCTTTTTCTCTGTGGTAGACATTTGCGTATTTAGAGCTAATATTCATCCAACTGTTGGAGATGAATATTAGAAGATGATTGAGAATATGAACATTGAAAGTTCGTCTGAGAAAGGTTGCTGTCACGCAAGCCTGTCCCATATACGTTAACACCATTATTAATATTCACGATTACATGTGGAAGATAATTTTTATAGCCTTGTAGGCTCGATCTCGTATAGAATAAACGAGTAAATAAATTCTACATATTATTCCTATCATTATTCGAAAGGACATCAAAAATAATTTCAATGACTTTAGCTGTTTAAATTTTATTCAATCGATTAGTTCAAACAGCTTTCATAATCAATATGTCAGATAACTTCCATAATGTTGAAGGCTCGAGTTTGTAAACTAAACGAGCGTATGATATTACTTAATATGCCTATTGTAATTCCAGAGGACACCGGGGATAATTTTGACAACTTCAACTTTTCGTTCCGGTAAAAGAGGGTGGTTGAGTCTGATTTTTTTTTTTTTAATTTCTTTTTCGCATAAATCTTTTTTTAATGTACTTGCCGCAAGACAATTGTGTAAAATGCCTCAGAATTGTTGAGTGCTGATTTGAACCTTCTCAGGAATCAATTCCCATTGTCGTTAGAGTCTCGAAGTGCATTTAATATGCCGAAGATTTCATTTGAGGAAAGTTCTCGAGGATGACGTTCAATTAACTCCATGCTTTTACAATGGGGTCGTTGCCTAAATCTGAAATAATTTTCCCGACTCACTGGATTATTTTTTACGCAATGCCCTGAATTCACTATGTAATTGAATTAGAGAAGAAATGATTTCCGACATAATGCAACGACCCTGTTATCGATTCTGTGATGCCCTCTTGCTTTGCTTTTCTTCGTGCCTTCCCAATACCTATTTCTGTATACATCTGCGCCTTTGGACATCTTTTATTCTCAAAATCGTGAATTCGGATGCGTAATATCCGAAGAAGAGACGCCTATTTCACTCAGAACTTCCCCACGCCTTTTCCGTCTACCGGATCAACTTGTTCGAATCGGCCACGCCTCGCCTCGCCTCACATCACATTTTCTCTAATTGCAAAAGACCTCCAAGGATTTCCGACCAGTTTCGTGCCAACAAGCCAATCTTACAGCCGTCATGTCACTTGAACGTCACACTCTATATATTGAATCATCATACTATCCGAATGTGAATATCTATTCTCTTTCAAGTCATCGCTGTTCCGGTTAAAAAAAAAAATCAAAAAATGAGATACATGTGGATAAACTAAAATAACTACTCATGAAATCGGCTCTATATTGTATCTTATGGAGATGTTTAAAAAGAGGTGATGAAAAAAGTTCGATGGGTATCGGTTGCCAAATTTATAGCGCGATTTCGAACATTCATATGAAAAGAACTAGAAATTACTCCAATACACGATATTACAAGAACGAAAATTTTCGACTGCTCTTGACTAATCCTGGTAGTCGGAATTTCCACGCCTCCCCTCAGCGAGCGTTGAGGCCGACGACGTAACTATTACTATACAGGGTGTTCTTTTTTAACCGCCCTAGGCCAATATCTGCGAAATGAAGCGGGATACAAAAAAATATTTGATACAAAATGCGTAAGGTACGAAGGGGGAAAGAACGTGGTCGTATCAGATTTATTCTAATGTAAGTGGAGCCGCGAAAATCAGGTGAAGGTCAACTTGTTTTTTATTTATTTTTTTTTAATGGAATGGTGTATTTTTTCTTTCGGGCTCCGAAGAAGCATTAAATTCTGCATTAAAAGGCACGAACATAGGTACATATGGCCTAAAACTATTGGATAATGAGATATGAGCCGGAGAACGGGGTATGGAGAGGGTCCCGGCAAAGTACAGGTAACTCATCGGCACCATAGGGAGACTAGGGTCACGCGCCATATTTGATACTGTTTCTGTTCCGTCGTCACACTCAAAATTAGGAGAAGGTTATTTTAAGGCACCAAACACATTTATAATACACGACACTACGCCGGCATTCTGCACATACCCAAAATTAATTTCTCTGTACCTTTTTCGCACGACAAGCATTTACGGCTCAGAACAATAGAGTCAATACACATAAAAATAGTCCTTCGAGAAACGCTTGACTAACGTCAAGCATCAATCAAACAATGAGGCCGCGGGGAATCCTACGTTTTCGCTAATCCGTGACCTGAGGGAAAAAACGCATCCTTCCAAGAAAATTAGACAGCGGACGGTCATCAAACTTTCTCATGTTCGTATACTGGTCATTTGCACACATCTGGCAGCCAAACGGGCAAATAGTTCGGACAATAGAATCGAAGTCAGGCTATGGAGTTGCAGAGATACGAACGCGACACCCCCACGACATCCCTTCCTCCTCAATCGCTAACTAACAATTTTAACAACTTGGGGAAGAAAGAACAGATACATTCGAGACACCGCTCAGAGTAGACATAGCAAGAGATACATTTCACGACAACCGTTCATTTCACTAGTTTCACACAACACTCTCACATTCTCATTTCTGTACAACTTGTAATATAAATAAATAATTTTACACCGTTTTATATCAACTCCCTCATCGAACTTATTTGTGCCTAACCGCACACCCCAACAATCAGCTGCGCAATATCAACTTGGCGCGCAGCAGAAGAAGGTGCGAAACCCTCACCTGATTCGACAGTTTCCGTCTAAAAAGTATCACTCGTCGATTCTAATCCGTATCAGATAGCTCTTCATGGAGCGATATGTGGTACGAATGCTTACGAAAATTCAGTGAATTTCAAATTTCAACACATTCATTTCCGGACATATTTACCACCAAATACGCGTGAACCTTGGCTTCCTACGAAGCCGATGAGTTACTGGTACCTTGCCGGGTCCCCTCCGTACCACTTTATCCGGCTCATATCTCATTACCACATAACTGTAAGCCATATGTGTATCAGTATTTCGTAATGCAGGATTCGATGCTCCCTCAGATTCTGGAAGAAAAAATATACCATTCGATTTAAAATAACCAAGTTGACTTTTACCGGACTTTTGCGGCTCCACTTAGAAAAAATCTAATACTGCCATATTATTTCCCTTTCCGAACCCAAAATATTTTGTATCTAATATTTTTTCCTATCTCGTTTCATTCCGGAGATATCGGCCTGAGGCGATTGAAAACAACACCCTGTATACAGAGTGATCCAGAATGAGATATTTTCCTTTTTTCTTTTTTTCCTTCTACCAGTGGCTTACTCGTGAAAATCTACGACGAAAATTATCAATGCTGAATTGTAGAGGGGGAGGCGTTTTTTAGATTAGAGCCATTTAAAGTTAGCCAATACGAGAGCAGATACGAAACTGTCTCAGGGCCGCGGCCGCCGGCTTGGCTACGAACAGTCGACCAGTCGCGGCCGCAGCCGTCTGATCGTCGTTCTGTCAGTTGGCGAGATCGCGGTGGCCGGTAACGCGTCGCGAGGACCGCCAAGCCGGCGGTAGCGGCCCTGAGACAGCTTCGTATCTGCTCTCGTACTGGCTAACTTTAAACGGCTCTTATCTAAAAACGGCTTGCCCCTCGACATTTGAGCATTGATAATTTTCGTCTTAGATTTTCACGAGGAATCAACTGATGGAAGGTAAATACCTCATTCTGGATCACCCTGTATTTGTATTCATCCCTCGTGTCTTCAATCACTCATACTTCAATATAAAACTCATACAGTACGCAGGAAATTAAGGTTTATTCTAAGGTTTATTATATTTAATTAAGGTAATTCATCTTCACGATTCAAAATGTTGAACGTATTTCGAGCGAATTTGACAAATCCTGATTCATGCGAGAAAGGTCCGCCATATTTTTAATCATACTTCGTATTAATCCAAGGAAATTGAATGTTTTCTTATGAAAATAAAATGAAAACCAACCGTATAGGAAGCACAATTCGCGAAACATCGGCCTACATTTCAGCCGCTTCGGGACCCAGTCTTTTCAGAGATATATCTATAACCACCCCGCACTCTTATCCAGCACCAACTCTCTGGTACACCGCTCGCCGTTTCGTGGTAAACGTAAATCCTCCCCTGGCAGCAGCTGCCAGAGGATTTATATGGAAATTTCAATCAAACTAATGCTACCCGTGTTATTTAAATTAAACGGAAAAATCATTCGGGGCCGGGGCGACGATTCCCAAGAGTATATTGCCCTTATCGATTATTTTCATCACTGTAGGATAACTCATCTGTGCAATAGTTTCCCAAGTTCTTGTTTAAAAATTCTGAAACAAATACACGTCATGTATCCAATATGTCGTGTCGTATTGTGCATTCAAAATCGTATCGAAACTGATATAGCGTAAATTTAACTTAAATTAGTATTATCCTTGAGTTGGCTTATCACCACTGAATGCTTAGCTTACCTTATAAATATCAGACATGAGTTGTAATTGGTGAAGGTAAGTTAGATTAGTTTAGAGCTAAGTATGTACCTTAATATTGATTTTTTATTCATTTATTCGTAATATTCTTCACTTGTCCGTAACTGAACCGTTCATTACGAGAACAACTGAAGTTCATTCGAGGCATTTCATTTATGTACACGTTCAATGACATTTGAATAACGTACGTTATCAATTACAGAATGTTGTGGTAATCTCTGACGATACAGTTTCATTATGTCGAAACGTGCGCATAGCAGAACAGAGTCGCTCATGTCCGGTATATAGGTTCGAATAGCATTTCTTGAATGGCTGCTACCTCTCAGTGCGGTCCTTATTTGATTCTACCTTTCTAATGCTGTATATATCAAGAGACTCGGTAGAGTCTCGCGCCTAATTATATAAAAAAAAAAAAAAATTTGTATGCGCCGCGCGAGACTCGACCGAGTCTATATACCTGAACGAGAGCTGAACGGCCGTTACGGCAATTTATGATTGTTAATTTCTTCCGTCTCGCTATAAATACCGAATTGTAATATTTATCGCAGGATGTGGCCAAGAAGAGCTTTCATTTAAGCCATATTTCGATTAAATCGGTGAACGTGAAGCTGAGATATGATTATTCGACGTTTTAGATTCAAGTAATTCGTACTTGTTTTCGTCGAGTGTTCATCATCTCCTTCAGTCAGTGTGGCACTAAACCTATGTGTATAAAAATGAGCATAGAGTGGCCTTCGCTAGGCTATGTAGAGAGAAGAGACCTACCAAGTACGGACGTCAGTAGCCAGATGGCGCTTTGGTTAGCTCTTTATTTTCACCAACTAGTTTTTTTTTTAGATCCTTTTTAATGGCTTATATCTGATAAGGAATGTAGCCGAACCACTAACTACAGTACGGTATCATACCCCATCTTTTATTTTATTTTTTATTATGTCAATTTATTTTTGGTCGTAATGTTATGTGTATAATTCAGCCAACGATCATGTAGGGCATGGTATGATTTATTTTTTATAAGATAAATTGAAATTTTTTGTTTCCTCGGAATTAAGTTCAAAAGTTTCGTTTAGGTACTAAAATAGGCCTGTTAAAATATAAGCTCTTAAAATTAATATTGAGATGGCCCGCATCGCACTATTCGATTTCCCATAAGAATAACAGAGGAACGACTACTTTTGTTCCTTCTCATTTTTGTAACTAATGAACGGTACGTCGTACAAGTAAAGTTCTTGGCATGTTTTTCTAGAGAATTAAACGCTCTACAAAAAAGGTCTGAAGTCATTTTTTGGTAAGTCAACTCGGTCAAAAGGAATTCAAGGAAAAGTTATTAATTTTGACCTCCATTATGCCATTTTAACATAAATGATATCAATGAATAGAGATTAATATTATCGATACTCTTATACCAAGATTCGTGAGTGAATGTCTAGATATCTTTATGCGAAGGCAATAAACACTATATAATTTGTGCGAGATACTTTTTTCATGTGGAAACTAACCTTTTGCTCAAATTTTTATTCGACGCAATATAAGCTGTGATAATATTACATTTGCTTAATCCATGTCGCACTAACTTGTAAATTTCCCATGCGTTACAATCACAGGGCGATTGACTTTTCATACGAGGGATCCAGTAGACAAAAGAACGCCAGAAGAGGCACGAAATTCTCTTTCTCGCTCTACATAGGGGAGGATGGGGCAAAATGGACCGGTAAAAAGAAAAACTGGTTGATTGAAAAACTTGAGTATAAATAAGAACTTTATTGATACAATTAATGTGGAATTGAGGAAAACTCGAAGAACATTCAACATCAGTGTGATTATTGTGTGCAAACTAGAAAGCCATAATGAATTATGTTGCTATTTTTTTTTATTTCTTTTTTTTACGTTCTAGATTTTTCGTCAATTTCACATCAATTGTATCAATAAAGTTCATATTCATACTCGAATTTTGCAACCATTTTTTTTTTTCTTTCTTACCGGTCCATTTTGCCCCACCCTCCCCTATATATAAATATAGTATATATATTTCATATAGAAAGTGGTCGACAATTTATGCAATTTATTACGGATACGAGAGTAATTATACTTAATTAATGAAATTCTACAAAAAGTAGTGATATCCCCATAAAAAGCACCTTCGGTGCAAAAACCTTTCGCCTAGTTATATAAATGTTATAGTTATATACAAAAATTCCTCCCTCGTAAAAAAACAATTCGAAATCAGATGCTATTGCCTAGTTGCCTAGTACCGACATCACGTCGATTTTTTTTCGAATTGCCAATTAGGCTTTTCATAACACGGTATTGACCGCCTTCTTGTCTTGCCACGTAGAATCATAGAGGTAACGATAGGCGATTGCCGCCTCCATTGGTTCAAACAGAAAACATACAAAAAATAATGATTTAAAAAAAAACAAAAAATTGGAGTACGTGGTACTAGGCGGGCCAATATTTCGTTTTATTATATTAGGATTATTGATGTGGTTCAATCGTCGTTTACTTGTACTTGTATAGAAAAGGCCCGCCTAGTACCACGTACTTCAATTTTTTTTTTTTTTTTTAAATCATTATTTTTTGTATGTTTTCTGTTTGAACCGAAGGAGGCGTCAATCGCCTATCGTTACCTCTATGATTCTACGTGGCAAGACAAGAAGGCGGTCAATACCGTGCTACGAAAAGCCTAATTGTCAATTCGAAAAAAAATCAACGTGATGTCGGTACTAGGCAACTAGGTAATAGCATCTGATTTCGAATTGTTTTTTTACGAGGAAGGAATTTTTGTATATAACTATAACATTTATATAACTAGGCGAAAGGTTTTTGCACCGAAGGTGCTTTTTATGGGGATCAGATTCTCCAATACTTGAGACAGAAATCCGTGAAAAATTCAGCGCATTCGGATAAGGGGATCATGTGCCGCAAAGTCTGCGAAGTCTTATCAAAATCGCGCCTGAAAATCAATACATTTTTGCGTATGTTTCTTACACGTATCCCATTTACCCCTATTCTGCTGGCGAAGCTATAGTCATCTCAACAAGAAAATCACAGCTTGATAGTCTGCATACACAGAAATCCTGAGTAAACTTGACACGCCTGCGATAGGCAGTTCGGTTTTTTCCGAAACTGACAATGCTGTTGTACGAATATATCTACAGAGGACATGACAGCCACAGAATGACAGCTGCCGCTACGTCGTCTGTAGATGATACGGTCGTACCACAGTGTTGTCAGTTTCGGAAAAAACCGAATTGCCTACCGCAGGCGTGTCAAGTTTACTCAGAACCTCGCTGTAGATATAGTTTCGATGTAATCAGTCTCGTCCAGTTTTCACGATTCATCACAAATAAAAAGAAGTCTTACTTCGGTTATTGAATACGTTACAGAATGTTCACTTAATTGTAGGAAAGGGTATTTTGAAGATCGTGTGCAAATTGAAGCGTTCCAGGGACCTCGATTCGCGAGTAAGGATGCAAGCAGTGCGCAAAAACATAGTTTTTAGAAAAAAATTACAAAAGTCGTCATCGATTTTCACACAGAATAAACCAAGGTTATAAAAATGAGGCAGTCAGAGAATGGAAACCTTTCAATTGTAGTCCCTGTCGCAGATGCTGCTGTGGGAGTGGTGGAAGTTATCTTGCATACACAAAGAATATTATTGTTACAGATTATTTTTACGGCTGCCGGCTGCTGAGCAGCGAGTATGTGTACCTTCTTAATAAGACATTTGAGTTTCTTTAAAAATTCGAATAACATTCAGAAAAAATTGTGGGATATAAGATTTCTTTGAAAATCATATCACCCGGAATTTTGAAATTTTCAAAAATTTGGATTTTTCAATATTGTTCATTAACATCATTCGAAGTAGTAAACTAGATATTCGGGTCCAAAAACATCTGAAATGTAAAAAAATCCGCCAAGTACCCAAATTATCTTACAATGAAAATTCACGACAAACATATCGCCAGTCTCTGTCATGATATGAGGAAAGTCTACAAAGCACTGAATTTTCCCTGCAAGTATACGTCGTGGAGTTGGACCTCGCTGTTCCGTGTAGTGATATCGCAACATCATTCCAAGAGCTACGTACTTGGTGGGCACATTCAATTTCTGCATTGTACTGCAATTATATCTGAGTCTGTATTTACATTCTGTCAGCTGCAGGATCAATGAAGAAGTTGCCTTTGTTTTTGCATAAGATAGTAGGTTTACAAATTAATTTGAACCAGAGTCCAGTCAAATCGTTGACACCTATTTCATAAAAAAATCATCATCTGATTGATGTCTTAGAGCATAATCCTGATTCTTACATTTACGCGTTATGAGTCTTGTTTTGCGACAAATATATTCTACAGAAGTAAATAGGCCGTATATTACCATGTGTCTCGAATAAGCTTGTTCAAGCTAGTTCGCGTTTGTATACTATATCAGAATATCGTCGCGCGCGAGTGTAAGGATGCGCTTTGCGTGCGGGCGCCTATTGGCGTCCTTAAACTCGCGCGCGACGATATTTTGTTCACACATATTATTGGTGAATCCGGATATTATCAATAAGAATTAGAACCATGTCGCGTATAATTCAGGCGTTCATGATAAGCAGCTAGTTTAAAAGGAGTAATTGTCCTCTCCGTAAAAGTCCTCATCCAATTTGTCGGCGTTACATCTTTTGTCATTGTATACCGTAACACAATTGACGACAGAATTGGGTCTCGGTCAGAAGAGCCAAGGTGAAATAGCATCTATACTATTCTTATGTTCAAGCAAACAGCTGACACTATAATATATAAATAGACTATATCAGTATGACGGTTTGCTATTATACTGTACCTAATTATGATGAATATCTACGATTATACTGCGTATCTCTGCAATCAACATATTCATTTAAATTCTTGAATTTTATTCGCCGTCGTACGTATCGTTCTAGAGTTTTGTTCTGGGTATGCAATTTCGCAGCAAATAATATCAATTTTAATTGCTTCTAGATTATATGACAAGAAATCGTTCATACTGTTGGCGAGTCTTATTAAGAATTTGTATTAAAGTTACGTACGTAGATATGAAGAGAGAATTACACACACCGAGGATAAGGCTGATGATTAAATACTATGGGCTGTTCATGCAAAACCTGCTATGTCTATACCATGAAAAGTGTCGCATTATTTGTATACGTATTATGATTGGTATTATGATTGGTGAATTATAAGTCCGATTATTGGAAATGTTATTACTGCTTTACAAGTATTTCTTGGAGGAAAAAGGAAAGGTGAAATGGTGCAAGTGATGAAAAAACAAAATGTGCCCGCCAAATACGTAGCTCTTGGAATGATGTTGCGATATTACTACACGAAACAGCGAGGTCTAACTCCACAACGTATACTTGCAGGGAAATTTCAGTGCTTTGTAGACTTTCCTCATATCATGACAGAGACTGGCGATATGTTTGTCGTGAATTTTCATTGTGAGATAATTTGGGTACTTGGCGGATTTTTTTACATTTCAGATGTTTTTGGACCCGGATTTCACTTCTTTTTGTAAGACGCGTAATGCCGCGTACCGTACAGACGTTCAATATAAGTAATACCTCCAATATTTTCAAGATAGATCGCACTCGCATCCGATGGATATGTTGTACACGCCTACAACTAAGAATGAAGTCAGATAGTGCAGATCTACCAATATTGATCTGTACCGAACGATCTTCGTATAACTTTTCGATGTGTGATTCTATGATAGCGTGAGTTTGTAACGCGGAAAATGACTCATTCAACGTTTGCTTTCAAAAGATTGTTGATTTTTGTCAAGTCGATTATATCTTATCGATCGAGAATCGTAATTAATATACAGGGCGCGTCAGGCTGAACGCACCACTTTAAAAAGGTGTATTCCTCCTGGAAATCTAAGACTAAATTTCCTTTACCAAAACTTCAAAGGACTAATAGTTTCGGAGCTACAGAAGAAATTAGTTGACCAAACACAGGGCTGTGAGGGATCGAGACAGGGCCGGTTCAAAAGTATAAGTCGAGCAGTACCCGCGGCGGATCGAATTTTATCGTACGACGTTTCAGTTCGATTTCTAGATGAGTATAACGACGTCGTCTCCAGGAGATGTCTTCGTACGGCATCCACCTCCGGTCTTGTCGTCCTGATCCCTTAATTCATAGTTTCAGTCGTGCAAATCCCCTAATCCGTGATTCTCGCAGTCCAGATGCTCGGAATCGTGGTCGCATTTGTCCAGGTCTTCGGTTTCGTAGTTTCAGTCGTCCAAGTCTTCCATTCCGTATTTTGAGGACCCGGACGACTGAAATTACGGAGCGAAGGACTTGGACGACTGAAAATACGGAGCGCAGGACCTGAACGACTCAAAGTACGGAGCGAAGGACCTGGACGACTCAAACTACGCAGCGCAGGACCTGCACGACTCAAACTACGGAGCAAAGGACCTGGACGACTGAAACTACGGAGCGAAGGACCTGGACGACCGAAGATACGGAGCGCAGGACCTGGACGACTCAAACTATGGAGCCAAGGACCCGGACGACTCAAACTACCGAGCGGAGAACATGGACCACGCGAGCTACAAAGCCGAAGATCTGGACAAATGAGACTACGATTTCGTGGATCTGGACTACCAGAATCACTGGGTGGGGGACCTGGAAGTATGAATCAGAGGCTGAGGACGACGAGACGGAGGTAAATGCCGTACGAAGACATCTCCAGGAGACGACGCCGTCATACTTATCTAGGAATCTAATATAATTGAAACGTCGTACAATGAAAATCGATCCTTCGCGGGCACTGCTCGACTTGCACTCTTGAACTGGCCCTGCCTCGATCACTCATAAGCTCTGTGATCTGTCAACTAATGTAAGGTCTTGTGTAGCTTCGAAACTATTAGTCTCTCGAAGTTTTGGTGAAGGGAATTATTAGTTTTCAGGAGGAATACACCCACCTAAGGTGGTGCGTCCAGCCTGAATTACCCTGTCAAAAATATATAAAATTTAATTAACGCCCTCGGGCGGTCATTTTGCCGTACTAAGCGCTTTGTGACTTTATTAAAATCTCCTGACCGAGTGTGAGTACAGATTCGCCCCAAAATCAATAGGGAGCTAGATTTCGATGGAGAGTAGCTACGTTTTAAATCTCAAGTCGATACACACAGCCGTTCGATTGATATCGTGGTCCCTAGCAAGCGACTAGCGAAAAATGGGGCGAAGAAGAAGAATAAGAAGATTGTGTTTTTTTATCATCTTTAACAGTTAATATCTCTGAAACCAAACGACCGATTTTGTTCGAATTTGTACAATGAACTCATTTGGACTGGGACTCATAATCTTCCAAATTTCATCCGATAATATTCACGCATTCGGGAGATATAACGGTATGTTTACAGGTATAAACCGTTGCCTCGGGTAAATAATTCTTGGCCGCGCTCGCCTACCTTCAAAATAAAAATAAGAAAAAAAAACTTTGAAGCTTGGTACTTGGCGGCAATTCGCTGCCGCGAATCTTGATGTCTTCTGAATTAAGAAAGATTTCTATGGAATCTAACACACGCAAGCTCGAAATGATTCAGACAATGATTGAATCAAGTTGTCAAATAATATACAGAGTCTCACTCTATTTCGTCGAAATTATCTGCTCGTATACTTGCAGATATAGTGTGTTATACAAGTCTGAGTAAATGGAAAGATTCCAAATTCAGCGAAACATCAAGTCATCTACCACAGTATTATCATTTCTGCAATTGATTACACCGGTCAACACGATTTTTGTGTCCGAGTTCTAAATATCAAATTCTGATTTTTTTTTACATAACTAATAAAGAAAAAAATAGTTTTTTTGGTTAAAGTTTGCTTTTGTATTTTAAGAATTTTACCTATTTTCTCATAATTTTTTTGTAAATTACCATACCACAAATCTTTGTTCTACATTTGAGTCACTTCTTTTTAAAAATAATGATTAATAATAGACTACAAATGCAAAAAAATTGCTGCTGTTTATACAATCAACCAAAAACTTCAAAACTAACTCATCGACGTAAAACACACAAAAGGAAACTTTATAACCCAAAAGTGAAAATTTGGGTTCTTTTCGATGCATAGAATCAGAATTTATGCATGAAAACAGAAACCCAAGGAAAAAATATTTTTTTGTTGACCTTTGTTATTATTGTACTTGTGAATAAAATTGTTGAGAAGCTGGGACTGTCTAGTGCATGTACTAATAATTAACTTTATTAGGCGATAATCGCACATTGAATATTAATCACATTCATTATTACTCATAATCCAATAACTTCCCGAAAAATTCATGAACAAATAATCTTAAAATTATAAAAAAATTCTCAGATATTTCCGCGCCCGAAAATCGATAAAAATCTATCGGATTCAGTCAATTTTATTCTAGATCTGCTTATCTAAGTAGTTCAGAAACAGCTATCAACTAGAACTTCTCCGTGTCAAAATAAATGTATAACGTTTCATTGTTGAGTATTTAGTTTTCCAAGATTTAATCTATCGATATCGATTTTGAGTGACGAATAGCAATATTTAACTGACTATAATTGGAAAAAAATTCGTTACGATGACATTGTCGAAAATGTTTTTTTTCATCACACATGCATGAAAAGGCCAGTTTCCATGCCTTTGGAGCGGGAAGAAAGCTGGACATTCAGTCCCTGGCGTCACTGCATTTTTTGCGCATGCGCATAACCGAAATGCTTTACAATTACTTCTTCATTACTCCCTTCGAGAATAATAGAGTTTCCAGAGGGAATAATGAAGCGAGCGCGCGCAACTACGGTGGTGCCTTTTATTGTTCCTAGATTTTCGACTAGAAAAATATTGGTGCTTAACGTTATAAACGTGGGCAAAAATCGATAAAAGTGGGCATACAAAAGTGGCGCTTTCATGCACGTGTGATAAAAAATAGCATGTGTAACTCGGAAGGAATGGTCTTTTCTAACTCGTGGAAGTCTGTCGCCCTCGCCTTCAGCTCGTGCGTAAGCTTTGCACTCGTTAGAAAATACCAACTTTCCACCTTAGTCACACAATATAGGGGGAAGTCCCGTAACGCCGGACGGCGCGGCACCTAGTACACACATAGTATATCCCGAAGTAAAAACAGTACCTATAGTTTTCTTGCGTGGTTCAAACATGTACAATGAACGTAGCAGTGAGAGTGTACCGCAAGCAACAGTGAGCTTTCGTGCGTTGCTGAGAGTCAATTCAAGTTTGAGCCTGCATAAGTTTGCGTCACGCCTAATTTTGACATGTGTATAATTTGTAAAATTGGTGGTTCTGCTGTTTTGTTTTTCGTCTGGGATGTTTGTTGGTATATATTCTTTCAAACAATGTTCAGTAAAAGTTGATATATTCGCGAACGAGCACATATTTTATCAATCAGTCGTGCATTACGGGTCCCTAATACCGGACAAACGATTTCTCCCCCAGTACCAGACACCCATTTTTTTTCTCTTATTTTGGTAATCTATACAAAACTTGCTCTTACTTGTTTCAGTAATATTTTACCATGGCTAACCAATCGAAAATACTCCAGAAAGGAAAATGGTCCGGAGAAAACATGAAAAGGGCAGTTCAAAAAGTCTTGGGTGGAAATATGACGAGTAGAGAAGCTGCGCTAAAATATGCAGTACCATAAAGTACCTGGTTTGATCGCGTCAAAATTATGAAAAGTGGAGGTGAATGTACTTTTAAGCCTTAACTGGGGAGATTTGATTGCACATTCTCCGAGGAGTACGAAAACATGGTAGCAGATCACGTGACAGATTTGTCCAATAGATGTATGCCGCTACCGCGTAAAGAATTTCTGAAGCTCGCCTATGAGCTGGCAGAATCACTAAAACTAAACCATAGATTCAACAATGGAAAGAAGTCAGCCGGAAAACATTTTTATTATGACCAATATATCTGTGACCGTTGCAAGATTCATCAATTTTTGAATCATTTCTTCCCATTCGTACTATCAGTGTCCAGTACTATTGTCCGCGCAAAAAGGTTAGGCCCCTGTGTTGAGTGAATATAACTTTTACAAAAAAAAAAAAGAACATCGATTCAGGGAAGATCGTAAAGTACCAAGTTTTCCGCGTTTGGTGGTTCTTCACAAATTTCTCTATAAAAATCGTGAAAACCGTTATGATCTCCGAAGGGTTAAGATCGTAGTTTTTCGAAGCCCATTGCCGTACGTTAACTTCAACTTGTCACCGTTTGTCTAAAATAAGTGTACAAAAATCTTTAAAAATTCAGAAATATACCCTGAATATTAACGAACAGGATAGCATTGTGTAATTTCAAAAATATTTAGAAACCCGGACGCCAAGTGCAAAAAGGTCCAATGATGCGATTTGGGGAACGGATTGGTACGGGTGAACCTGAGGTAGCTTAAAATTTTCGTTAAGATATACACTTTTTGATTCCGCAATCAGTTTTTGGTTCGCAACAGTGTTCTTCGAGTAATCAACGTCGATAATTTTTCGAATTGGCACGGGGCCGCGTGTGTCACAGTCGCGATATTCGTCCCTGCATTCCCCTCCGGCCGCGCCCGTCGCCGAGTCAATTGTTGCTCGCAGTTTATGCGGCGATTAATATTAATACGTGAAATTGTTGATTCGAGTTGATTTATGTCGTATTATTTGCTTGTACTGTCCGGTGGAGGAAGGGTCCGGTATTTTTTTTGGTTTCTTCTTTCCAATTTTTATATCAATTTGCTAAAGTGTTAGCAATTTCAGCTTCTCCACTTTGTGAGTTTAAAATGATTATAACTGTTGAATAAAATAAGATATCGACAAAAATTTGCCCACATTTTCTCTGTGTTTTGAATTCGAAAAATGGTAATTTAACGTTATCAAACCCTTTTTTAGGTTTTATGCAAAATAAATTATTTTCTTAATGAAAGTCACGTTTTAGTATTTTAAAGAACATACCCTTGGAATCATTCATCATACATATAACATGAGCATTGAATTGAGCCTATGATTATTTGTTACAGGTATCTTTATTGTTTATTGTTTATTAAATCTTGTCAATTTCGACTGCAAAAAAGCCAATAACTTGTGAATTGAGAAAGTTGTATAATAAAATTAGCAGTTTATTGAGCTATTTCAAAAATCCTTTAAAAAAAATGTCAATGGATTGTAATAAAAAAAATTTATACAATTTTGGAATAATATCAAATGTATTTCTTATTTTTCTCTTGTTCTTAATAATATAATTGAAACAATTTTTTTTGTAATTATGACAGGTGATATCTTTTAATTCCTGTATACTTCGATACCTACACGAAGGGCTAGCTAGAAATGCGTTTCATTATTGAAAAATTATGATTTACATCGATTTAATTTAAATCATTTCGATTGCAGAGATTTTTTTGGTTTTTAAATCGTCATCCACGTTTGCATACACATTGTATATCAGTCGCCGCATAAACTGCGAGCAACAATTGACTCGACGACGGGCGCGGCCGGGGGGGAATGCAGCGACGAATATCGCGACTGTGATACACGCGGCCCCGTGCGAATTCAAAAAATTATCGACGTCGATTACTCGAAGGTCACTGTTGCGAACCAAAAACTGATTGCGGAATCGAATAGTGTATATCTTAACGAAAATTTTAAGCTACCTCAGGTTCACCCGTACCAATCCGTTCCCCAAATCGCATCATTGGACCTTGTTGCACCTGGCGTCCAGGTTTTTGAGTATTTTTGAAATTACACAATGCTTTTATGTTCGTTAATGTTCAGGCTATATTTCTGAATTTTTCAAGATTTTTTACACTCATTTCAGACAAACGGTGACGAGTTAAAGTTACGTACGGCAATGGGCTTCGAAAAACTACGATTTTTAACCCTTCGGAGATCATAACGGTTTTCACGATTTTTATAGAGAAATTTGTGAAGAACCACCAAACTCAGAAAACTTGGCGCTTTACGATCTTTGATAAATCGATGTTCTATCTTTTTTTTTTGTAGAAGTTATGATCACTCAAACACAGGGGCCTAACCTTTTTGCGCCGACAGTAGGTGCCACTTTTCTGACTTGCTAGTTTTTATTACTAAATACAATAATATTTTTTCCTTAGTTCAACGTTAAATGCTAATTTGACAAGTTACTATATCATTAACAATACTCCAAAGATAATCATAAGAATAAAAACAATAATGTTTTTACGTAGGTTACGATTTTATTAACGAATAACCTTATGTGTCCGGCACTAGGGGACTTCCCCCTACTATTTGAACAAAAGAAGCCGACGTAAAATGAAATCGACCGAATAAAATAGATATTTCTTGATTTTGAAGCACGTTGAAATAAAACATCGATATCCAAGCCTTTGTTTATAACTTTTTTTTTCATGAATTTCTACAGAAGTCGTCGTAATTTATGAGTAGATGAGTGTGATATTATATTCAAAGTGCAGATACCGCCTAATAAAATCAATCACAAAAGTACCGATTCCAATGGTCCAATCCCCATAAAGTATATTTATCCTTTTTTTAACGGTATCCTAATATGAAGAACTAAACAAAAGTGATATGCAGTATAACTTTAGGCACTGGTGAAATATGTTGTTTGATCTCTAATTCATATTTTTGTGTCAAAGCCTAATGTGAACCGAAATTATTGTAAGGGACGGGTGAGTTGGTATTAGTGCCTGAAACTATCGTCGATCGTTAGTGAATAATGTTTGTTCCCTCGTTAATTCCAAACCAGAAAATTTTAGGTACTCGCCAATTATAATTGAGACATTATGATAGCAACACTTCAACGCTATTTTCTTTGGTGTCGATTAAACACCATATGTTCGTTAAACATATGTAACCGAGTTTTTGAACACGAACGTGGAACTTAACTCGAGGACCTACATTCGTCATGTCTAGTTTCAATAATCAGTACAAATGGAACATAAACGATGTTAATGATAATCAATGGAAAAGTTGCTGATATTTATCAGTTCCAAATTATTGTTTGTCCCAGGTTCTGATTTCTTCATTCAGGCTCGTCTTGTAGACAAATTATTTTCTGTCATGATCTGAAATTATAATAAAACAGTTCTCGACGAAGCCCTGAACCAGAATAATAAATGGATATTGTGTCATTGCTATAGTTAAATCCGTCATAGAATATAGTGGAAGACGCTTATTTTGATGTGATGCTTGACAAATATCTTCATAGCCTTATTTTGTATCTTCTGATCATCTTCATGCATTATGAAATATTCAACGAGTTTTTAGCGAATAAACATTCAAAGAGATGGAATGAGGAGACTAATACTTGGTTATATGGGAAATTCCTGCTGGCTTCACCTAACATCACAAAAGTGTAGCAGAAATTAAGTTATTCGAATATTAAGAAGCAGGCAACTTTTATGCTGGGATTACATGAACCCCACATTACCAAACAGGAGAAGTCAATCCTTCAATGAAAATTGAAGGAAAAATAATACTGTCCGTCAATTCTTTTTAATAGATTCTCAATATATTCTCAGGGTTGAGCGGATTATACATATTTTAGAAGTCAAGGATCGGACCGTATAGACTAACGAAATTTTTTTGGCAAACTAGAAGCTATGATACTCGAGTTGAGTGTTCAATTAGTTCAACCAAACATGGTGCGCCTGTTACGTAGTAGGATATTCGTAGTTCCGACTCATCAAAAAAATCCCAGTCATATCCGAAGTTCCCAAACTGAACAGCCAAACTACAGTATGACATATTGATGTAAATACATGCAGAGAAATCTTCAGAGGAATAATATATTAATGCAGATGATTGATAGATAGAGCCGATTCCATACTTACTCTAAGATTGGGTGTCGTAGGAAAACTCTAGCCCTAATGGTAAAATCGAAACCAATAACTGATGGTTGTTGTTGAAGTTTGTATTTTCGCATACTTGAGATATCGAATGCTTGAAGAGAATCAGACAATATGATATTACTACCATGAAGTATATGATAACGAACACTTACCTTGTAACTTACGCTATGTGTCTGGTATACTTTAATTATGATGTCGAAACCTTTTTTCAATTACAGTCACCCCACCACCAGCTAGCGTAGGGCCTGTGTTTGCTGCTCCAGTAGGCAATCAAACAGCAGCAATTGGTCGTGAAGCGGTTTTCACCTGCAGTATCCGCAACATCGAAAAATACAAGGTGCGTAAAGTTGAGTCTAATAACTAAAACCCCCAGTAAACCCTGGCATCCGATGGTGTATCATCGATAACAACGATAATGACGTGGTAATTACGCCGGGGAGCGGAAGGAGAGACAAAAACTTTTTAGTTTCCGTCGGGTAGGTAGGCGAAGAAGAATTTAACGATCGGGGAAAAACGGACGTTTGTAATTAAAGTTAGTTTTAACAAAAGAAACTCTCACAATTCCAAATAAAATTGAAGGACCTTTTAGCAGTTATGCGCCTTCATTATTCCCACCGAATATTTTTATGAAAAATTATCTATTTTATTACAAATTTTGTATAAGCAGCTTGTAACTATGGTTCAATTAAGTATTTATGTTTATACAATTGACCAATTTCGGTAGTAAATTTTTCTCAAAAACCAGTCGTCCAGATAAATCTCCAACAAATATTTTCACCGGATGTCCGAAGTGGTATTGGCTGGCGTATCAAATCGCCTGCTGCAAACGAGGAGAAAGCTTATTTATTCTTTAATCGATAGAGCAGTAATTCACGTAAGTGCTACGACCCTTCGTTCACGCCTAAGCCATTATACAGCTTGTCCATTCAGTTCAAGCATTATATCTATGGTTCAAGCGACGAGTAAGGTCGTCATAATCAAAAATGGATCAGCAATATCAGATTTGTATTGTATTGATGAGATGATTTCTCATGGCTCTAAAATTCCATAGATTCAATCCGTAACTTACCATATAACGTACCCTTAAGTCGCATTAGAAAGTTTGCATTCTTATGATTATATACAGTATTGTGAATCAGATGTGAATAAATCATTCCAGAAACTTTGTAATTTTACTTAGCTTTTATGAATACTACAGTAATTTTTTCGATCCAAGTTAACGCGTAAGATGCAAAGCTTTTTCTTGTCAACAAATGATAGATGGCTGACGAATAGCGATGGCTATATATATGACTCAAGCTCGACATACATATGCAGAAGATTATATGAACAATAATATAATACGATAAATATAATATGCGCAAAACGAGTTTGCAGGATTGAATATGGAGATTTCATCTACGATATAATGTTGTCTTATATAACTTATATCTTACATCTTCTTCAAACTTCGAATCGAATATTTGAATGACTTTTGTCACAATTATTGATTAAGTTGGAATGGTTTTTTGAAAAATCAATTGACAGTAGGTCGTGAGGCATAGATCTAAATGGATATATATTAATTTGTGAATCTAATTATTACAACAAAGATCATTACAACGATTTATAGAGAAACCATTTTAAAATATATAATATTCCAATCTCCCGGACACATTTTGTGATGAATGGCCGGAGCAGACATTGTCACGTGGTTGAATGGTAATTGAAAGGCACCTCTTACATGACTATACCTAACGGAAATCATCACAAGATGGCAATGTGATATGTATAAATTTGTGATTAGCTCGTTAGGAATTATTAATTTCACTTGTAATTTGTAATTGAAGAAAAACAATCAAGTTTGTAATTTGTAATTGAAAAAAGTCAATCACGTACGTTATTTGTAATTGACAGAAATGTGATTATCAAAGGGTATTCTCAGTTATATATAGCTGGTATATGTATATGGCTATTTCTGGGTATATTCAGGTACATCAAAGCACATGAATCAATCAATCCGTGTACAGCAGAACACGTTTTTGACATGTTTTTCAAAATCATAGTGTTTTTTTTTTTACAGAGTCTACGAAACAAATAAATTGGTCAAACAATAAACGTGATATAATGAATCGCTGATTTTGAATAGTTTTCGTCAAAGTCCCATTTTGAAAATTGGCAGTTTTCCAAAAATTGATGAAAGAATACGCTCATTTTTTTTCAAAAATTTTCAGGCACGTTGTCACCTTCAAAATTATGTTCAAATAATGTAATTGTTCATTATAACTAGAAATGTTGGTTATCGTCAAAATTAATATACATATAATGTAAGTCTGTTTTAAGTGCGTTAAAAAGAGTACTGAAGCAAGTCTGTTGCTGCAAAGGAACCAAAGATATGGCCGTTTAAGTGAGGGCGTGTTTTTGATTCTAGCCGTTAACTTCCATAGTGCGGATGTAAAAGAATATAATTGTTCAATGAGTTTATTTATTCCATAGCACCTGTAAAAAAAATCACACAGTATACTATAATATCAAGATGATTTTTTGATTTATTTCGTTTCGCTTGACGTAGACTGACGCATATTAAGTTAGACAATAGTATACAGGGTGGTCCATTTAAGTTGGCGCAGCAGAATATCATGAGAACAACGTATTTTGGAGAAAGATGTTTGGAATAAAAGTTTCATGGTCCGAGGGGACAAAACACTGTGCTATTGTATTTTTCATTCGGTGGAGGTTTATAAGGTCATTCGGAGGTCAACATTATATTTTTCAACGGGAACGTATACTTTTTTTCACAGATTTGCATTTTGCACAAAAAAATACAAAACTTTTATTCCAAGTTGTTTTTTCTACGATATCAATTTTTCAAGATATTTTGAGAATAATAAAATAGGTATCCAATAAAACAGTAAATTATAATTCAAAAATAAATTTATTCCAACGCATGCTTAAAATTATTCCCGTTCACTTGGATACATTTTTCAAGACGGTTTATGAAACATTCCTGACAGCGTAGTGAATGTTCTCTTTCAATGTTTCCGCAAGCATTTCTGATTCGATCCCTCATATTCTCTGGAGTAGTTGGTATTATGCTCTTAACTTTTTCTTTGAGGTAGCCCCATAAAAAAAAAGTCACGCCTCGTAAGATCTGGCGACCTAGCAGGCCAATGTACTTGTCCACCTGTGCCATAGTGAAATAATCTATTTTGATGAGACCAGTTATTAGAGAAGTTAATGCTTAATCACCGTACGGGTGAAGACTGAAAAGTTTCTCATTTATTAATTGGCATTGGTTTCCAGTACGTGAAAGTACAACTCATAAGAGTAGCTTGACCCTCATGAAATGAAAACAAAAACATAAGCGGATCACTGCATTGGCCTGCTAGGTCGCCAGATTTTCCTACTACCTATTTTAATAATTTTTAAATATCTTGAAAAATTGATGTAGTAGAAAAAACAACTTGGGATAAAAGTTTTGTATTTTTTTGTGCAAAATGCAAATCTGTGAAAAAAAAGTATATGTTCCCGTTGAAAAAACAATGTTGACCTCTGAATGACCTTGTAAGCCTCCACCAAAGGAAAAGTACGATAGCACAGTGTTTTGCCCCTTCCGAACCATGAAACTTTTAATCCAAACATCTTTTTCCAAAAGACGCTGTTCTCAAGATATTCAGCTGTGCCAACTTAAATGGACCACCTTGTATATCGGTATTCAAGTACATTTAGGTATATAAGCGCATAGTAAATCAAATACTGCTATTAGTTTGAAAATTCTTGAACCCTGGCTAAAAAATCGTAAAAATATGGGACACGATACAATATATACAGGATGATTCAGAATCTCCTCACCACAGATCATGGGTGCCTTCTTATGAAAATCTAAGACCAAATGTCCTCCACCGGAAATTCGAGGTATCGATAGCTTCCGAGCTACAGAAGATCTTTGTAGCTCTGCAATTGGTCAACTAACAATAAGATCTTCCGTAGCTCGGAAACTATCGTTCCTTCGAATTTTTGGTACAGGATATTTAGTCTCTGATTTTAATAAGGAATTCACCCACCATGACCTGTGGTACGATGCTCCTGAATCACGCTGCATATAAGCTCGGGCATTTCCGTTCTTCCGCCCGAAGATTCGATTTGTTCTAATAATTAGTTTGTCGTTTATAGCTAATAAAATCAAACGAAGTGGTATTTGGGGTACCACTTAGAACACTCAGTTTCAGCTACCTGCCACTCGTTTAATAGCGAATCAGAAAAGTATGAAAATTTTACTGGTGGGATGCATTGACTTCTCAGAAACATATCAGCGCAAATAAAGTTAGAGTTTGATTAAGCGTTGTGATGTTATTAACACCAAGTATATCTCGTCAGCGGGAAACGCTATGACATCGAAAGAAACGGTAAATTATACTTTTAGTACTTATAAATAATACGTTCACTGAATGGGTAATCGGCGATTTTCGTTTATGAAGAACAAATAATTAGTTTATTTTTATTTTTCATCAAAAACCTACCACGAGAGTAGCATCACATGGACACTCAAGAAACGTTTTTCTTAAGCGTGTTACCTCGGCACACCTTGTTACTCAGGTACTAAAATTTTGGCATCGCAAATTTTCCACGTCTGCATCACTCTTGGTCTGGTAGTGGGATTGTTCGATATGGATCTATGGGGGATTGCCGAACGGTTCTTGTGCCTGGGTTTCCTTGTGACATATCTGGTTAAACTTATAATGTAATGATGTAGTTTAGGTATAACCTAACATGCCTTCATTCTCCTAAAAATACCAATGTACAGGGTGAAACATTTAACGTGACCACCGCAAGTATCTCTGTTGCCTTTAGAGCGAAGAAAAAAATGTCAGGAGGTAATTTGATTGATTTCAATGGGCTAATACAGTGGTGAAAAATTCATTTTTGTTAAGGTCATAGTTTTTGCGTTCTCAAGGTCATCAATGGTTTTTCAAATCGGAACATGTATTTTTTTTATCAAGACGTTGTAGCTGATATTCACACAAATCCAACGACCTATGATATCATGACCTTGAAATGATTTTTCACCAAAATCATGTGTAAAATCGGGAAATCGTGATGGTATTGACAACAAGAATATCCGAATAATGTAATTGAATTTTTTGTGCAGAAAATTTATTGTAACAAATGTTCGAAGTGATGGCCATTAACCTCGATATATTTTTGAAGACATCGGATGAATGATTCTCTTGACCTTCGTATAGTTTCTGGTGTGAAAAATCATTTCAAGGTCATGATATTATAAGTCGTGGGATTCATCTGAATATCAGCTACGTCTTCATGAAAAAAACACATGTTCCGATTTGAAAAACCATTGATGACCTTGAGAACGCAAAAACTATGACCTTGACAAAAATGAATTTTTCATCACTTTATCAGCCCTTCGAAATCAATCAAATTACCTTCTGACATTTTTTTCGTCACTGTAAAGGCAACGGAGATATTTGGGGTGGTCACGTTGAATGGTCCACCCTGTATACAAGTGTATAACAGAATATTCCCTTGTATACCTGCATGTACGAAAATACCGATATATGCCTTATAACTAAATATACGAGTACCCTCATGTCCCTCGATATATTCCAGTAAACCTGTGCTATACACCCAACGTAATAAGGCTGAAAATAAACACCAATTACTTTCGGAAATTGTAATTGATGATTGATTTTCTTCCATGGGCGCCGGCAGAGGGTGCAAGGATACACTTGCACCCCCCTGTCAGCAAAAAAAATACGCAGAAAAAGATTAAAAATTTTTTTTTTATAAATTATATTTTACTAGTTGATAGCATAGGGTGTAGATACAGATGGATGCACCCCCCTGACATTAATCCAGGCGGCGCCCATGTTTTTTTCAATTACAAATGCAATTGGTAATTGAATCTCATTAATCGCAAATTGTAATTGAAACTGCCCAACACTGGTCGCAACAAAAATTCTTCAACTACAACCCAGTTTTATTATAGAAGTTCACTTCTAGTCTTTTAACGCATTATCAGATGAAAGTTGAGATCTGTAAGCCATTGCTTCTTAATGTGAGATGCAGTCAAGAGATGAGAACTTGTCGTCAAGATTTAGGTAGATTGCTGCATGGATTTCAGACTTTTTGGTCTCCAATGGTTCACAAAACAAATTTTTATCAGCTGAATATAGAATTTTCTGATACTGTTGAAAGAACTTGCGCTATTACCTTTTTCAAGTCAATATTTTAAAACTTGCCAACTTTTATTGTTGTTTATCAATTTATCAGGACAAAAATAAATATATCGAAAGGTAAATCTGATAAAAGTTTTTCCTCAGGACCAACGTCAAGTAAAAAGTCTAAAATCTATACAGCGGTCCACCAGAATTCACGCAATAAGCGTTTCTCTCCAGACTGCGTCTTACAATAAAAGGCAATGGCTCATAAATCCTAACTTACGGATAATTGTGTTGCTACAAACTAATAATATTCTGTAGTAAGACTGGGCAACTAGACAAAGTTGTTGGGACGCATCAGTCTACCAAAAATAGCCTATTAACAGGTGTACAATGTACATATCCCGTTAAATGTGTTCGTGTTCTTAAGAAATTTGATACGTCAGGTACGTTTTAGAACAAATAACAGCACCTCTTCAGTGACATAACGTTGGGAGCGTTAAATCAATGTTACGTGTGAATGATTTATACTGCACTTTCTCAATAACTAGGCTGAATATACGACGGTACTTTCGTATCAGGAAAAGCTCGCATAAAAATAAATTCCCGAAAGTATGGATTACCCTAGTATAAGTATACGTAGATATTCAATAGTTTATCCCGAGACTTCATATGTTAATACTTTCTGATGATTTTCGAGGAGATGACACGGAGAGTGAGATTTCAAAGTACCTAGGACAATTGTCGAAAACCAATCGATGTAGAAGAAAGTTGAATTCTTGATTTTCGGGATATGCAGAAAAATTTTCAGACAAGTTTTCTGATTTTATGAACCCCGACAGATTTAGAGGAGTATTTTGAATGTTGTAGGTTGGCTGGCTGCGTACGTCAGATCGCACGATACTTTCCGTGCACGCTCGGACTGTCACCCATAATACGCGGATATCCGTGTCCTATGAAACTGGTGGCAGCGGTGGCGGCTCAGGAAGTTTCGGGACCAATCAAACCTCGGAAGAGGCGAATATTGGTACCTGGCGACTTCATATACGTCACCTCAAAGAAAGTGATCGAGATTGTTACATGTGTCAGATCAACACAAGCCCCATGAGGTCCGAAGAAGGCTGCTTAGATATCTTAGGTAAGCAATGATCACTGTCGTATGCTTGAACTGTATAGTCCAATCTATAGCCAAAGTTGGTGGGAAATTCTTAGGTGTAACACAAAGCCACAGGTTAACAAGTTCCTGCGATATATTGGTCCCAAGCTGGAGAAATTATAAACCAACAGTTATAATCTTCTAATCTGATTTGACTTGCAACATGTTTTTGAATGTAATAAAAGGATAGTGAAAACCATTTCCAAGGTCATTTGCTTCAAAAATTTAGATTTTCTGGAGGGAGAAAGTCTGGAAGATTATAATTCTACATCTTTGGTCTGTTGTATCTCCGTAACGGTTGAAGCCAAAGCTCGGATCACCCATAAGCCCTTGAATTTGAAACAATAGTCGTAGTAATAATAATAATCATTTATCATTCGATTGTATAGTTCTTGTTAAATATAGTGTAGTTGTGAATCAACCTTCCTGCTTTGAAGTTCTGTGTGATATTGAATTCGACTGAATTATTTATGAATGATATAAAGTGCACGCCGACCTCTACCCGATTGGCTGTTTCGCAGATATCACAGCGTGAGGGCACATGTAATTTCCATCTGTAAGAATGTGTACCTTTTAAAAATCTCATTCAGCTAACAAGTAGTGTTCGGAATTATCTTGTTTGAATTCAAATTATATATTAAAATATTTCGAACGAATTCTAGTGGGAAAGTTGGCAATTTCACTTCTGAGATAATTATCGATAAAGTGATCCCCCTAACGATAAATGTCATAGTACTACCAAGATCTGCTCTATCGTGGAAATAAAATTTAACTATTGTGTACTGAAGCATTATTCTGCCGACGTAGTTTATTCAGTGTGTAATGGACTACGAAGGAATTTACAAGATATAACTTTTAAGTTGTTGACTGAAAGTTAATAGCAATGGTGTTAATACGTTATTATTGGAGGTAGGAGAGGAGCCCCCCCTCCCTCCATCCCCTCTCCTACCTCCAATAATAACGTATAACTTTTAAGTGAAATATAATTCTTCATTGAATAAAAATTAATATATATAAATATAAGTCGAGGTTAGTTAGATGTTCTGAAATAGTAGTTTTCTATTTGCAAGCTGAAGTGGAAGTGCAAAGGGAATGTCGGTTTCGGAAAAGGTAGTAGGAGTTAGTGGGTGGTATCTTTGAGTTGAAAGGGCATCAATGCACTTAGGGATGCGAAATGAGGGATGGGGATACTTGAAGTTGTAAAAAAAAGAACAGTTGTTTATTTTATGGATTTCGAGTTGGAAGGACGGAAATGGTTCATTGCAAGGCCGCGGGGATTAGGAAATATCTAGGTAGGTAGAAAGGTTGCTAAGGTCGTAAAAATAGGAGTTGTTTGGGACTGCATGTTTGGATTATCTCACGTCTATGTCTCACTAAATTAATATTAGAAAATATAAAATAGAGTAATTATAGCCAAAATACAATAGGTAATGGGTCGGTACATGACACCTTCCCTGTTAGTCCAAAGATAATGATTAATCTATTAATATTTATCTTTGAGAATACTGCCTTCTCTACGTGCAGTTTGAGGGTTTATATTCTCGAACATTATTTCTTCTTCATCAGAATCAGAGGTTTCCTCATTTATTTCTATAATCGGGTCTGGAGTTACGCTACGTTTTCTGATTTGAGGTTCCGTTAATTCTATTGTTTCTTTAGGAATTGACTTCCTTTTGCGTGGTTCTCGGTGATCCTTTTCGATCTTGATGGTTAAACAATTTTCTAATTATGTGCAACAATCGTTAGATTTGTTGTGATGATGCGCGTGTAAATTTACTGATTTCCTTTTACAACAACATTTTACTGATGTAAAAATTGTGTAGAATAAGATAGAAGCACAGACTGCATATCCGATATACGTAAAGATAGAAATTCTTCTGTGAGTTTCTTTAGATTACAAAATTTCGTCCATCACCTTAGATATAATAGTTAATTTATGACTAGCTATTTCTAGGTTATCTAAATACATGTTCGAGATAGGAATTTGTTTTAACATAGGTATTACATTTATTTAGTCTTATGTTGGTTACAACAATCATCTTTGGAAATGTTGAATTTTGGGATTATGGATGAATATTAACTTTCAAATGATCCTTTTGCAATCAGAATAACCGTGGTTGTACAAGCTTTACAATTATATGATATTTCGAAGGTTCCTGTTCCATTTAGTATCATATCATGCGGTTCAAGATTTCTTTGGCTTGTAATTGTTACATTACGTTTTTTTGGTAAAACAAAGACCCATTGAGTTTTGTTTATTGGCTTGTGCCGAATTTCGTTGGTGATTTTCGTAACTCTTGTATCGCGACTTTCAGAAATGTGAGAGTTGGAGAATAGAAGTTCGGTTTCGCAAGTGGTTTTAACATGGCTCGAAAGGATCGGTTTTGCTAACTTGCATATATTTCTTTTCTGTCGTAGTTTTACAGTTTATCAAATCGTCCAAAGAGCTACATTGAATTTTCGTAGTTGAAATGGCAAGATATTTAATATAAGGGTAAATGAATAAGTAAGATCCGGCGTTCTGTAAAATTGGTAAAGGTATATGAGAGTAGATATGGAATACTGAATCGAGTACTAATGGATTGTTAATGATATAAGTGAGCTTGTTTTCTATATAAAACACTTGTAAGGTCGCAAGATTAAGCAGTTCATGGGCAAAAGTATGGTCTAATCTAAATGGATAATGGAGTCCAGATGGTAGGAATTTGATCGTTTTTTGAAGTTTGTCGATATATTGGTTCGGCGAGATTATTTTCGGATGAAGTGTGTGTTGTTTCGCGAATAGTATAGCATTGATCAATGTAGATAATTCGTCATTCAATTAATTACGCATTAATGTCAAAAAGGTGAGATGTTCTTTTATGTTTTCCTCAACTTCTAAGTTATAGACTGGAGTGTTAAATAATTTTGTACATATTTTTCTATTGATTTGATGTTTTCGTTGAATATTTTTTCGTTTTTGTGTAGGTTTGTTATGGTTTCGTTGAAGTTAGTAATCGTAGTTTGTACTACTTGAACTTGGGCTTAATTAATTGTGTTAATTCGTGTTCGTTATCGTTGATATTGTTGATAGCTTCATTGTAGTATTCGGTGTCTGAGTTATCAAGGTTTCCCGTTATTGTTTTGAATAGGGATCCTAGAGCGTTTTTCCACCCTCGTTTCGCGCGGTTATGACCGATTAAATCTTTTTAATTTCTTTCTTTCACCTCATTTCGAGGATCAATTGGTCTAAGATTTGGATCGAAGTGTTTCATAGTAATAATTTCTTGTATACGGAGTTTTCATTGCAGTATAGTTCTTTTTTTTTTCAAAATTAGAGTTAATAAGGCAAAGTTTGTCGTCTATATGAGATAAATCTAGATATGTGACTAGTTTTCATGAGTTCTCGTAAAATAGTAGATCTTGCACGAAATCGTAGTAGATTCCAAGTGAATGGTCGTGTGTTATGAGTTTGAAATGGTGTCCGTGACTTGACATGATAAACCTGTAAAAAGTGGTTGAACTTAGTTTCGATTGTCCCTCATATTCCATGCGCCCTTTTTAAGCTATTCGTATGGACTATTATTTTCTTCCGTTTTACTGGAATAGTTACTTTTACTGGTGAGTTAGCTTTGATAATGGAGTAAGGACCTGTGCAATTTTAAGTTAAATTTTCTGATCTCGTAAATTGTTCTGTTAATAGATAAATTTATCTTCGATCTTGTAGTCGATATTATTCGTTTTTGACCTCGTGTGGTTGCAGTACTCGTCTTCGGCTCGCAGACGCACTCGCCTTCGACTCGTACTGCAAACTCCACGCTTGGTCTAAAAAAGTCTACGTTACGCCCTTGGTACACAATATACTATATTTCCGTCTCCAGTCAATGGTAATGGTCCTACAATATCCAGTGATATCCGCTCGAAAGGTTTTGAAGAGGTTGACGTTATCTGCATGGGTTAGTGATTCTTTTTGTGGACTAATTTGTTTGATTGGCATGATTGACAGTTTCTTATAAACTCCGATATATCTTTTTTTATAGTTGTCCATTTATAATTGGGTTTTATTTTCTTATAAGTTCTGTGAAAACCGGAGTGTCCCGCGGAAGGAGCACAATGATATTCGTTTAGAATACGGTGTACCTGTTCAGAGGTTGGCTCTAAAGTAGTATCGTGACAAATTTTTATTTTGATATCTGAACCTTAAAATATGATTTCCTGAAATCTGATTTTTTTCCATCTGAGTCTATCGAATCCTGTCCCTATTCGTGGAAGGCTAATCGATGATTTTTCGTTCTTGATTAGGAGTTCTTTTAGAGCTACTATAACACTATACTATATAGGTCTTCGGAATTTACTTTGTCCCAATAGTTTTCTTTGTTAATTAGGTATAATATCAAATTGTCCTCGATTTTGATCGTTCTTACATCGTGTATTTGGATATCTTGAGATCTCATGTCAGTGTTTCGAGGTGATCGAAACGGTTTTAAATTCGTTGGAGGTTTGGTCAATCAATTCTAGATCTTTGGGGATGCAAAGAGCGTAGTTGTCGATTGTAGAGAATATTGAGTCTTTCGTCATTTTGATTTTGTCATAAACTATCACCGAATTTCGAATTCGATTGTTTTTATTTCAACATTTCCCTCAATTTTATCCGGTCCATTGATTTGACTTAGAGCATCTGCGTTGGAGTTGATCTTTCCTGGTTTGTATTGGATCTAGTAATCATATTCTTCCAATTTCAAACGCTAACGGACTAACCATGATCCAGGCTCCTTTAAACCGAAGAGCCAAGTTAAAGGTCTGTGATCTGTGAGTATCATAAATTTTCGCCCAAAAAGATACGATCTAAAATGTTTCACTGCCAATACAATGGCTAAGAATTTCCGTTTAATTGTGGAATAATTTGATTCGGCAGAGGTTAGTATTCGACTAGCGTAAGCTATAGGTAAATCGTGTGTATCGTGGTTTTGAGATAATACGGCACCGATAGCAAAGTTGCTAGTGTCGGTGGTAAGGATGAATTCTCTGGTAAAATCGGAATATTGTAATATCGGTTTACTAGTAAGATTTATTTTTTACTCTTCGAATGCTGCTTGTTGGCTATTAGTCCAGTTAAATTGTGAGTCTTTCTTCGAAAGTGACGTTAATGGCTTAGAGATTCTACTGAAGTTTTTTATGAAGTGTCTATAATAACTTGAGAGTCCTAGGAACGATTTTATATCCTTAGGTGATTTCGGGGACTGGGAAATTTGATATAGTTTCAATGTTTGATGGATCAGGCTTGACACCGTCCTCGGATATTAGGTGACCTAGATACATGACTTCGCGGCGTAGAAATTCACATTTGTCGGGTTGAACCTAAAGATTATGATCCGATAATCTTTGAAATATGTCGCGTAGTTTTTTTGGAGTGAGTTGTTAGAGAATCAGCGTATATGACTATATCGTCTAGATAGACGACGCAACGAATTCCTTATATACCGGCAAGTACTGAGTTCATTAGCTTTTGGAAAGTGGCAGGGCGTTTTTGAGTCTAAATGGCATTCGATTAAATTGGCAATGCCCTAATTCCGTCGAGAATGCGGTTTTTTCCGCATCTTTCGGTTCCATTTTGATTTGGTGAAAACCCGAAGCGAGATCAAGAGTGGTGAAGTACTTCGAATTATTACCTAACTGATCGAGAATATCAGCGATATTAGGTAATGGGTATGCGTCTCCGACTGTGGCATCGTTTAACCGCCTATAGTCGATTACGACTCGCCATTTAGTCTTTCCCGATGCGTCGCGTTTTTCGGAACTACTCAAAGCGGAGAATTCCATGGTGATGTGGAAGGTTGTATGATACCGTCTTCTAACATTTTATCCATTTGATTGTTGACTTCTTCTTTGTGAACTTGTGATCTTGAGTAGTTGTCGTTATTTCGTGGGTAACCATATTAGTATAGCCTAATTGATCTCCTTCGAGATGAAAGATATGGTTAAATTCTTCACGAATTTCGATGAGTGATTCGCGTTCCTCGCCATTTAGGTGTTCCGTTCTCAAATTGTTTCGTAGTCGAGTTGGTCGTTACGATCTGTGATCAATTAATTTGTTTGCGTGCATGTCTTTAGGTGTGTCGATTTCTAGATTCAATATTTTCAATACACCCGGTTCTAGTGGTTCAAAGCTAATTTGGGGCTTTTTGATGGTAATATCCGAATCTATGGTGTTCATGATAGAAGTAATTGCTTCTGATTTAGAATTGACTTTCACAATACTTTGACATAAAAATATACCGTTTTCCAATTGTTTGCTTAGAGTTATGCCCTCGTTAGATATAGGATTTAATACGTGGATAAGTACGATCGTTTCAGTTCAAGAAGGAACGGTAATAGAGTCGAAGGTGTCGTTTGCACCAGTATTATTCGTGTCGTTAGGATCTTGTGTAGTGTTCGATTCTGTGTCGAGTTGACTAGTTTGATTTTGTGTGCTTTCGTGAGTCTCCATATTCTGACACAATGGTTTTTCTATGTGTAACATAGGGATGGAACCGTTTGGAAAGTGAAGCAAACTATTTTTATCGTCGACGTTGAGTTTAAGGCTAGCGAGAGTATCGTTTCCTTAAATTCCAGGAAACTGGATCGGGAAATCGTTTTTTACTACGTGAAAAACGCAAGTATGAGTTAGTTGACCAATTTTTATGTGTAGGTAACAGTATCCTATTAGCTCGAAAAGCTCGGAAGTGAGACCTCGTATTTTCAATTTGACATCCTCGTAACAAAGAGTGTTTCCTTCGAGATTTGAGATTTTTATAATTGAAATGTCGGCACCTGTGTCTAAGAGTAGATCGATAGATTTCTCTTTAGTTTCTGTGATTTCGATTGGAACGTATGTAGTTATACCTTGGATTAATCGGTTTGTTCTGCCTCTAGGTTGTGGATACTCCTTGGTGCGGCAGCCACCGGAGATCGATTTGAGTTCAAAGCATTCGCATTGTTAGAGGAATTAGAAATAGGATTTTGTGCCTTATTGTTGGAAAAGGGATACTGGGAGTCATTGTTTCGCCGAGTCGCGTTATTGTTATTCTGATTTTGTCCGTTGTTCTGTTGTCTGTTATTATTATACGCACGTTTTCTACATTCGTCAATGGTGTGACCTAGGGTTTTACAATCATTGCAGGATTTCACGGTGTGCTGGTTTTGATTTTGTGACGCGTTAGGGCTTCTCGATGGTCTTTGGTCATTTGATTTGAAATGTCTTATATTTGACTCTTGTTTTATTGAAGGGTTGAAGCGTCGGGGAATGTTCGTATGTCTGTTTGAGTAGCAGTTAAATAAAGTATATCCCGTCTTATTACAATTCGAGCAATGTTTAGTATCTTTTAAATTTAAATTCTAGAATCTTTTCATTTCTTTCCGTGATTTCTTCTCATTTTCCTCAGTTATTGCATATTGTACGGCGCTTTCTAGGTTTTCTGGTTTTTGTGATTTTACGATGATGGAAATATCTCTATGTGAACCCATCATAAATACGGTAAGAGCTTGATTTTGTAATAGTTTTATGCATGCTGCTCTGTCTGATTGAGTAAAAGAATCGTCTAGGCTACTTGTCAGTTTAATTAGGCAGTTTTCAATTTTCTGGGAGTAAGAAATGACATCTTCATCGTGAACTTGCCTACAGGACGATAATTCTAATTGCCACTGGCCATGTGATCGCTTTTCTGAATATGCCTCGAAAAGATACATCTTAAGAGATTGCCAGTTATTGAAAGAACGATTTCGAATTAAGGCTCTTGCATTTCCCGTAATTTTCGTTTCTATGATTGCGAAAACAACTGGTCTCATTTCATTGGTTACTAGTGAAATAGCTTTATCACAGTTGTCGCAAAATTCATGCAATTTAGATTTATCTCCGTCGAAGATCGTCAACATTGTCTCAGCTAGTTCTATCTTAATTGTAACTGCTGTTGCCATTTTTGATTATTTGAGTTGAAGTTTCTAATCGTCTTAGGAATGTTACGATAGGCTTAAATTAGTTGTGTCCTTGACTTACAGTGAACTGCATATGATGCTTATCATGATCTGCGTTGAGAAATGTGGTAGATGTGGAGTGTGACGTTGACGCTTACATTTCCGTCAAATAATTGAACAAATAATACAAACATAACTTTGTTGGTCGTAGTATGGCAAACATATATCGATGGCATTAACTTGTTTCCTAGCTGATAAACAGTCAAAATATCCTTTTGGAATCGTTCTGTGTTTTGTTTTTCCTTAGAACGCCCCTTGTACCCCATGTTCTCCCAGGTAATAATGGGATCCTTTTCTGCACCAGAATAAATGTGGATAGCTTCTTGGGCTTGTCTGGCTATTACGCGTCCAACGCTCATTCTTTCGGAAGGTAATCATCATTCTAGCTTGTCAATGGTCCGTAATTACCGCTCAAGACTAAAAGACCGACGCTCTCATTTCAGATTAAATACGAAATCGATTAAATCTTCATTGTCACTCACACTTGGATTATTTGGTTTTTATTTCATGCGGGCCATAAACTGATTGGGGAATTCCAGATGAAACCAACCAGACCCACGCAGGCCTACGTCCTGGATTCTGGTGTCGATTTTTGATTTTTACTGAATTGAGTCGAAAAAAATCTTAGTCCAGTGCGAAATTATAGTTCTGAGTAGGGTAAGACTGATGAATTTTTTAAATTTTCGCCTTTTTTTACAAGCTGCATCTTTCGAAATTTAATCTTACTAGACGTACAGTACTATACAATGTGTCAAAGTCTCACTTCTCACTCAAAATTACACACAGCGCTTGAATCTTTCATTGGATCAACGAAAATTTCAGTTTAATTATTCGAAAATCACTTTTATTAACTACGTAAACTGAAATAACACTGTAACTCATTTTGTGAAGATTGAGAAAAAAGAATTGAAAGTCCCACCTTTTGATCCCAATTGGTTTCATTCGGGGTTTTATTTTCTACTTCCATCTCTATGCTCATGACATTTTAAATGATTTTTGGAAATTTTTTCATGAGATTGTAGTTCGCCATGTCAACACAATGAAATAATTCGAGAGAAAAATTCTCTATTTCGGAACTTGAACGTTTTAGGAACCCCGAACAACATATAGATTATATGGTGCATAATTTTACGTCTGATCCGTCATATTGGAACATTTTTATTTTGAACATTCTGTTGCGTTAACGTTACGGGCTTCAACCTCGTAATTTTTTTCTTTTTGATGATGGAATTACGTTGATGATCGTCTTTACCTGTACATTACGTGATACATTGTGAATATACTCAAAAAAATTACAGGAACAAGAAATTGAAAAGAAATTTTCGGTCATTTTCGAATTGCTGTAACTTCTAGACAGATGATCGTACAGAAAAAAATAAAAAATCATTTCGAAGCCGAAAATCTCTAGTTTACAACCCTTGCTTCAAATTTTTTTTTTTGAGGTTCCATCAATGAGTAAACAAAAAAAAATTGCCGAACCAAAAATGTTCGCACTTTTTTGTCGACTTTCAGAGCATCCACGGACTTCGATTTTTTTTTTTAGACTTTTTCAGTCCCAGGGTCAGTAAGCCTGATCATTCAGCTTGGATTTGCTTCTAAAACGGACTCTGTACGACGATTTGTTTCGGAGATATCGATGATTGAATGAAAAGTCGTCTTTTTGTCTTCAATCTCGGATATCTCAGGAACTAATGACGCTACGGAAAATTGAATATGGGTTTCGGAAACTTGAATAAATTTCCTAGAAGTACGTTTCATTGTTTTTGAGAAAAAAAAATTTTCTTCACCCCTTACATTGATTTGAAAAAAGTGCGGAAAAGTGACTTTTTTTGGTTTTTAAGAAAATCCCCTGCATTTTTGCAAATAATCACAAAACTGCTAATGTTTGCAGGTTTTTCTTTAACCTAATGTTGCCCCAATAGACCCTCAAAATTTCAAATTGATCGGTTCATCCGTCTTACTTTCCCGAGTGATCAAACTTTTGAAAAAATTAATGGAACACGTTTATTACTCTAAAACATCAATCAATGATCATCAACATGGAATTTTTTTGTTTTTCCTATCTTCTCTCGACAATTTTACATTCATTGCTTGTGAAATTTGAATAAAAAATAATAATAATTTGAAAAAAAAATTCACATTTTCTTTTTTAATTTGTTTGTTAATCTTTGTGTGTGTGTGTTTGTTCTCTTGAGAATTCTTAAGGATATGAGACCCCACGGCTCGTCAGTTCCGCGGTATTTATTGACTCCAAACTCAATCCCCAAGATGTGTCTGCGTGTGTTTGTGTGTGCGTGAGTGATGTTAAAATCGTGTGTTGCCACCTCTCGCACGAATCACTGCTCTCAATCGCCATATTAATGCGCCTTCTTATTGCTGCCATTGGAATAGTCCGCCAGACTCGCTGAAGTGCTCGTTCCAAAGCAGCTAAATTCTGCAACCTGGGATATTCCCGTCTCAATCGGCGCCCCACCATATCCCAGACATGTTCAATGGGATTCAAATCAGGACTCATTGCTGAATGTCTCAAAACAGGGATTTGATTATCCTCTAAAAATCGTCTGGTGATCCTAGCCGTGTGAGGGTGAGCATTGTCGTGCATGAGTATGAATCCTCTTAAACGTCGTCGGAAAGGCAAGACGATGGGTTCAAGAATTTAATCGATGTATCGTCTTGCATTCAAATTCTCTCGGACAATAACTAACAGGGTACGCCTCCATGGTGAAATCCCACCCCAAACCATTACCGATCCTCCATTAGAAGCGACGATGGGTTGAACAAAATTTTGCTGAAAAAGTTCCCCATGAGGACGCCAAACTTGAGGACGTCTGTCGTTACCATAGAGGCAAAACCTGGACTCGTCTGTAAACAAGACATTATTCCATCGCCTGTTACCCCATTGCAAATGTTGACGTGCGTAAGCTAAACGAGCTTGGCGATGTCTCACATTCAACATGGGAACACGGAGTGGATGTCTCGCGCGCAATCCCGATTCGTGGAAACGATTTCTAACCGTTTGGTCCGAAATGTTGCGCTGTCGTTGTTGCCGTCCTGGTCGTCTGTGTTGTTGTTGTTGTTGATAACATCGGTTAGGGAAATACTGCGCAATAGAATTCGCTTGAGCGAACGGTTCTCTCCGAGCGTGACGAATGATTTGCCGATCATCCCGTGGGGTAGTCACACGACGTCGACCTTGTCCCGGTCGGCGACTGTATGCTGCAGTTTCTCGATAACGCGTGTAGGCGCGATGCACAACGGACTGACTAACTCCCATCATGTTACCTACTTCACGGAAACGGTGACCTTCCTCGACAAGAGTCACTAACCGAGCGACTTCGGGTTCAGATAAGTGCCGTCTTGGCATAATTGAGAAAAAAACCGAGTATTTTGAGAATAACTGTTCCTAAGAACACCTATGAGCTTGTCAAGCAGAAAAGTATCGACAGCCAAATAACCTTTTGGATGCGTAAGGATTCAGTACGGGAAACAGCTTGGGGTAAACAGTTTATTCACGACTGTGAAGGTCGAGATTATGATATGCTGAGTGAGGAACGCGTTAAAACGAATAAGTGTTCGATTCATTGCGTAACTGTCAATTTTCTGATTCGAAAAAAATTGACAAAAAAAAAAATAATTTTCCATTTAAATTTAATTTTTTATTCAAATTTCACAAGCAATGAATGTAAAATTGTCGAGAGAAGACAGGAAAAACAAAAAAATTCCATGTTGATGATCATTGATTGATGTTTTAGAGTAATAAACGTGTTCCATTAATTTTTTCAAAAGTTTGATCACTCGGGAAAGTAAGACGGATGAACCGATCAATTTGAAATTTTGAGGGTCTATTGGGGCAACATTAGGTTAAAGAAAAACCTGCAAACATTAGCAGTTTTGTGATTATTTGCAAAAATGCAGGGGATTTTCTTAAAAACCAAAAAAAGTCACTTTTCCGCACTTTTTTCAAATCAATGTAAGGGGTGAAGAAAATTTTTTTTTCTCAAAAACAATGAAACGTACTTCTAGGAAATTTATTCAAGTTTCCGAAACCCATATTCAATTTTCCGTAGCGTCATTAGTTCCTGAGATATCCGAGATTGAAGACAAAAAGACGACTTTTCATTCAATCATCGATATCTCCGGAACAAATCGTCGTACAGAGTCCGTTTGAGAAGCAAATCCAAGCTGAATGATCAGGCTTACTGACCCTGGGACTGAAAAAGTCTAAAAAAAAAAATCGAAGTCCGTGGATGCTCTGAAAGTCGACAAAAAAGTGCGAACATTTTTGGTTCGGCAATTTTTTTTTGTTTACTCATTGATGGAACCTCAAAAAAAAAAATTTGAAGCAAGGGTTGTAAACTAGAGATTTTCGGCTTCGAAATGATTTTTTATTTTTTTCTGTACGATCATCTGTCTAGAAGTTACAGCAATTCGAAAATGACCGAAAATTTCTTTTCAATTTCTTGTTCCTTTAATTTTTTTGAGTTAGTTAAAACATTACTTCTCTCATGAAAGTTCTGACTAAATGTAAATCTCCTATTAGATCGATGGAACTTAAATCTATAGATAATAAAAAATTACGTTATACATACAATAAATTATAATTTGATGCCATAAGAATTTTGGGGGGGGGGGGGGGGGGGGGGGACTTTGAACATCTGGGTGGGCCTACTTAGATTGACGTGGAATTTTTCTATAGTGTATTTTTTTATTGATAATTCAGGATAAATGTTCGAGTTCAATATACAGAGCATTCCGAATCGACTGGACCACTCCAGCTTCGCTTCATCTCAAGAAAGGTTCATACATTTTTTGAAAGATATTCAGAGTACCAGGAATATCTACAAGTTATTCCAGATTTTTACACCCAAAATTAAATACCGATTTTTATTCGCAGCATATTGAAAATAATTCATCACCGAAAAAAAATGTTTTGGCATAAAATTCAGGTTTTTGAATTTACTTTTGGATAAAACAATTTCCATACTCACCAAGAATCTATTTTATGCTTTTCTGAGAGGAACAAGGGAATAATTTTTTTTTTGCCGAGAGAGACCATTTTAACCCTTCACCGTCACACTACCAAAAAATATCACGGCCGTCACACTGGGTCGATTCTACCCAATCAGTTTTCAAGAAACGATTGTGAGCAACCAATCCGTCCGAAGTGGTTCAAAAAATTGCGGAACATGCTCTGAACATTCTGGATGATGTACGAAAAATTTATTTATGAGAAATAAAATGGTGACATCACAAAAAAAAATTCATGAAAAGGTGAAAACGCAAAAACAATATTTACGCCGCAGTTGATCGACGGGTCGATTCTACCCAGTGTGACGGTGAAGGGTTAATGTCGCTTCAAATTATTCAGAGTATTTTTATTGTTATGTTTACATAGAATATAAACATTGGTGAGATGGCAAACCCATCTTATCTTCCCAAGGTTTGGTCGGGCTATGCGCTAAAAAAATTTAATCGATCCAATCATAATATTTGAAAAGTTGCTCTCCGCGTTTCACGGGGTTGAGACTGTCAATAAATTACCCAGAACCTGCATTAGATTTTTTTGTTCGCAGATTTTCAACATTTTTTCGATTGAAAAAAATACAGACACTCGTGAATTTTTTTCTCAATTCCTCATTTTTGAAGATGATGAAGTTTTTTTCAGGAGTCATTTTACAGATAAAGAATGGATCCCTGCCATCTCTCTTGCCGAATTCTAGATTTCACAATCATTTTGCGAAAAACAGTCTTGAAAGTAGGCCATATTTGCGATAAGGCACAGCGATAAGAGAATTTTTGTTCGACGTGCTGAGAAACTTGAGAATTATACTTCGGGCTTAATTAATCTTAACTGAATTATCTAAACCGGCATGGCACTTCAAAGTTCTCTTTGCGTCTTCTTCACTAGATCACCTTGTATAGGATTGGGCCGCCGTCTTTTATGTGACATAATTGGAGTGTTGCGCAAATGAACTTGACAATTATGTGTATGGATTGTACCAATAACGTTCAAAAATTCAATATTTTTTTGTATTTTCCACCATTTTTGACAAAGTGCTCATTCTCACTCTGTTTCTGTTTCCAAAACAAAATTCTATAACAAATCTCCAAGTAGTATGTGTAGAAGCTGTGCAGAGCAATGACATTGAGTAGCCTGCGAAGTTGGGACTATGAGAGTTCATTGATTACCAACATAAGTACTTAATTGTGCACAAATCAAAAAAATTGTTCATATCTATTCACCGACTGCAGATACCAGTTTACGGTTTGCTGCAAAATGTTTGTCAAAAGTGAATATGTATCGCGATGATCAAAAAAACATATTTTATTTCAAGGTGTATATTTCCCCTTAATTTAGAACTGAATCCAGTAAAATCGCATGAATAACAACTGATTGTGAAAATGGTCAAACATGCGAACGCATCAAACAGCGTATCATGGGTGCGTTCCGAAATCAGGTTCCAGCGTGTTCCGAGTCAGTCAACGACGTCATGGAATTCGTGTTGTCGCTCACTGCGACTGCTGCGGTCTGGAAGGTGAGGCAGCTGCATTAAGTGTTAAAATGGCGACGTTCCGTTTTGACTGTAACTGAAAACTCGGAGTGAAAACGGAACGCACTCGGCCGTTGACCACGTGATGTCACACTTGGCAGTACTGACAGTATGTTTCGGAATGTACCCTATATCGGCACTGTAAAGGGCGGGGCAAACGGTAGTCTCATTTATTTACGCACCCCCATGATGGCTCTTTCTCTCCTCATCGTCGCGGAGACAACCGAAGAGCCCGCGCTTTCCGATTAGTGAATTGCGCATAGAATCGGGTTTTAATACTGGTAACTTTTGATCGACATGACTAACTGTAGAACGACCCGGTTGCAGAAATCGCGCAGACAGCCATTTTCGATATGATTTGTTTAGTAAACTGCAGAGTCTTTTGAAAAAAATGTTTGAAAGTAACGCGGGCTTGAAATAACACTTATTAAAGCAACTTTGTTAACATTATGATTGGATGGATCACATTTTTTCGCGAATAACGCGACCAATTCTTATGCGAAGACATGGATTTGTCATCTCGCCAATTTTTCTGTAGTTCGTAAACATAATACCGATTATATTGAGAGGCACGTTCTCGAGATTACAATGTAGTACCACTACATCACGCACCATGTTGCCACAATCTTCAGAGCACAAGAAAGAAAACCCGGTTGCCTCTCGCTTAGCAGTTCCGCGCTTCTGATCCATTACGTTCTTTGTGCAGCGTGGCGTCACACCTTCAGCGGCGTTTAGCAAATATTTTACAGAGAAAAAAGGATTTAAGGACAATTATCGAAAAAAATCATGAGGAAATCAAAAATAAGAAGAAGAGATTCGCTGGAAGAGGACGATTTTGACACAATGCGGCGGAGACTAAGGAGGTTCGAGAAGGAATTACAGCGTCGCAGTACCTCATCCGTAATGGCGTCAAACACCGATCGAGACTTTATTGTAACAGGCCATAGCCTAGTAAGACAAGGTCTTAATAGAGGTAATTTGACTTCCAGACACTCGGACCATAGAGTTTTTCCATCGTATTCTTGGCGGTACATTTTGGGTCTAGTGTGATGTATAAGTCCGTTTGGATAAAGCATAACCTAGATGCATTATTGTTCTTGCAGAACCTATAGGAGGACCCCCTGGCAGATGAAACGTTATTTCTTCAGAAAAAGAAAACTTTGCAGAGGGGTTGAATTGTAGCCTCCCACTTCATCTCCAAGAAGTGGCGTCTCCGAAAATCCAAAGATTAAGTGAGGAGACACTAAAACTGTTGGGCGAAGATTCTTCTTCAGCTGCAGCAAACAAGTACAATTTCATCCGGAATTGGCTTCTAGGTGGAAAAATTCGGTCCGCGGTGGCATTAACAGGATAAACAAACAGCAGTCTCTGTTGAAGTATCTCAGATATGGTAGGTGTTTGCTGGAAGCGCAACGTCTTAACCCAGAATTCGAGGCTTCGCTGAACGAAATAGCCAAGAAAACGGACAAGCACTTTGTGAACTCCCAAAACACTATTGGTTTCGTTATGTCAGCCATAGGAGCTGCAATGGCTCTTCTTTCACATGAAAACGTGAGCGAGGGAATAGACAGAATGCAAATCCTTCAATTCCTTCTTGATGCGGGAAAAATACTTTGGGAGGGACATGATCAAGAAGCTGTGGCGCACAGAGTTTTCATCCTATCTTGTTTAGAGAAAAAGGCGAGGGCAATCCGTGAGAATACAGACATTGAAGAATTTTTATTTGGTGGAAATTTAATGGACAAACTGAAATCCGCTAAGGCAAAACCCTAATCTTTACCAAAGAAAGCACCCTTACGTCAGTCAACTTCGGTAAACTGGAAGGGCCCCTCTGCGAGATTCCTGAACAACTTTCAGGCGGGCGGCAAACAGCAATTCCCATAGAAGACAGGGAAATATCAAGGAGGTATGTCATCTCAAGGACGATCTTAGAACCAAGGACAGTCTCGAAACTAGAGTCAACAACGTTTTCAGAACCGAAAAACCAGTCCCCGGCACAGGTCATAGGGGTAAGAAGATTAGCAGGACGCCTAATAAAATTTTTTTCTACATGGAAAAATCACATCAGATAACTTTGTTCTGGCTTGTGTAAAAGGTTACCAGCTGAAATTCAGTTTTCTCCTTGTTCAGGAGTATTATCCTTCCGACCGCACTTTCAGGGCTTGTGAAGTAGAGGGTTATTGGTTACAAATTGACTATCTTTTGAGTTTCGGGGCTATCAAAAAATATGATAGCAGTCCGGGTCAGTTTATTCTGAGTTATTTTTTGGGCCCAAAACCAAACGGGTCACAAAGTTTGTATTAAACTTAAGAAGGCTCAATATGTTCTTTGACACAGAGCATTTCAAGATGGAGAACATACGTTCTGCTACACGTCGGATTCCTTTAGGAACTTACATGGCCAATTAGATTCACAGGATGCATATTTCCTGATCCCCATTGATGAAGGGAGCAGGAAATACTTGCGGTTTTCATTGAGAGGCAAATTATTTAAATTCACATGTATGCCTTTTGGGCTTTCATTTCATCAGCTCCGAAAATTTTTACAAAAGTCCTGAGACCGGTGTTGGGCCTTCTCAGGAAGAAGGATTTTGATCAGCTGCTTACTTGGATGACATACCGTGCATTGGTGCTGATTGTGATTCTTGGCTTGAAAATGTGAATGAAATAATAAAGTTGTTAGTTTCTTTTGGGTTCGATATCCACTGCGGGAAGAGTGAATTCCTGGGTTTAGTTCCAAACTCAGATCATTTAACCTCCAGTTACCTCATAAGAAAAGAATTAAGACTAGACAGCTCATATCCTTTTTAGGTCCAAGAAAGTGTGCAAAATCTGGGATTTTGTTCAGCTCATTGTCTTCTCAACAGCTTGTTGTCCAGCCATCAAATATGGCTGGTTTTATACCAAAAATTCCAAAAGATCAAAATATTCATCCCTTTTGTTAAGCGAAGAAGACTGTGGAACCCAGATATTTCTTTCTCAGTGGCTTCAACAAAATTCTCGGTGGCGGGAAACTAGTACAAGGCAATCGGTAAATCTAATCGGAAAATTTCAGTTGAAAAAGGAAATATTTTCGGACGCATCCACCACAGGATAGGATGCCTTTTCTAAAGGGAACAGAGCTTATGGATTTTGGAATAACTCTGACAATGAGAGAGAATTTCGCATAAATCGGTCGGAATTGTTAGCAGCGTTTATGACTTCAAAATGTTTCGTAAATAATGCAAGGGGTTGTGAGATTCTGCTCAGAATCGATGATACCACAGCAATTGCGTATATCAATAAAATGGGGGGAGTACAATATCCAGGCCTAAATAAGTTTGCTAAAGACATATGGCAATGGTATGAAGAGCGAAATATTTGGCTCTTTGCAATGTATATCCCATCCGAAGAAAATGTGGAAGCAGACAAGGGTTCAAGGAACAGTAATATTGATACCAACTGGGAGCTAGATTCTGCTTTCAAAGAAAACCGTGGATAGATTGGGATTACCAGGAACAGATTTGTCCGCGTCAAAAATTAACGCAAAATGTGAAATATATTGTGTTTGGCAGAGGGATCCGGAGGCACAAGCCATAGATGCCTTCACACTAGATTGGCTCTCTTGGTATTTTTATTTGCACTATTTGCACTTCTACTCCGAGAAAGGATTATTGAGGATAAAGCGATGCGGATAGTTATAGTGCTGCACTGACCAACACAACCTTGGTACCCCTTATTCAGGTCAATTCTTGTCGAAGAGCCTATGTTTTTTAAACCATCCATTGATTTCCTTGTAGGTCCCAGCACCATCCGGTGGCCAGCGCATTGACTATAGTTACCAGAGGCTTATCAGGGAAGCCTATAAGCGAAGAAGTGTTGCAGATGGAAGTTTAGAACTTCTCAATGCTTCGCTAGCGGAAAATACAAATAAACAATATAGTGGGCCATTAAAATCCTGGATACAATTTTGTGAAACAGCCAATATTGACCGGTTTAATGGACATGCGACCAAGATCTTAGTTTTCTCACTTCACGATACAAAACAGGGGCGTGGAATGGTACTCTGAACTCCTGCAGGACAAAAATATCAGTTATCACTACCGAGAATATATAAAAAAAATCCAACAATCAACAGATTTGTTGAAGGTGTTTTTTAAACAAGGCCCTGTGAATAAAATTATGACAAAAACTTGGGACGTATTAGCAGTTCGAGAACAGATATCAGTAATGCTTCCCTCAGATAAGCTGAACCTGCAAGATCTCACAACCAGACTAGTCATGTTGTTGGCTTTAGTAACTGCACACAGGGTACAAACCTTGGCTGTAATCAGACTGTTCAACATTAATAGAACACTAGAAGGCTTCGAAATTAAGATTACGGATATCATAAAAACTTCAAGGCCAGGGTTTTGCCAACCTCTTTTACTTTTGCCCCGATTTGAGGAAAAACCTGAACTATGTGTTGCGAGCACACTCGAAAAATATATGGCGGAGACCAAGCTCTCAAGAGGGAAGTGTGAAAATCTGCTGATTACGACGAAGAAACCGTACAGAACAGCCTCGGCTCAAACGATTAGCAGATGGAAAAGATCTATTTTAGCTCGCAGCGATATCAGCGAGGAGTTCACCGCACATAACATGCGACACGCGTCAACCTCGGCAGCATTGGAAGAGGGGGTTGATACTGATATAACCAAGGATACGGCCGGTCTGAGGAATCCTAGGTCTTTGCTAAATACTATAATAGACCTATTGTTACAACTAAGAATAGGTTCGCTTCCTTTTTACAATAAGGAATAGCTTGAGTAATCATTATTATTGTATTCAAAAATAAAATGAAAAACGTTTGATGAAAACATCCTTGAGAATAATAGTTAAAGTTTTCTAAACATCTACTTTGTAATATGGAGAACTTACCTAAGTGAAGTTCGATCGAGATTATGTTAAGAGGCTCGTTCGAAATGATTACGACCCACCCATTAAGTGAATAAAGATTCCTTTTCAATCCAATTTCATTCAACCCGCTCTGAGCTGGTGGATATATGAAAGATTAAAAAATTCAAAAAGACCTTTGAACATAATGAATCAGAAGCTCGGAACTGCTAAGGGAGAGGCAACTGGGTTCTCTTTCTTATACGCTGGAGATTGTAGCGACATGGTGCGTGAAGTAGTAGTACTACATGTAATCATTTCGAAGGAGCCTCTCAATCTCGATCGAACTTCACTTAAGTAAGTTCGTTTGATGAATCAACAATACTGTCAAATCTGGCGCGATATCGAAATGGTCCCTGTCAAAGAGAAAAACAAGTTATTACTTTATTTCGCGCAATTATCCATGGAACTGATTCTGGGCGGCTGTGGAAAATTTTCATTCAAAAGTACGTTCTAAAACCTAAATTTTATGTTAGAATATTTTTTGTGTGCAATGGATCATCTTCAATATGTACAGCGTAACAAAAAAAAAATAATCTTGTTCAATTTTAGGTGAAGTATGTAATTTTGAAATATGCGAGAATTTGTATCCGAGTGATTGCACGTCAATCAGGACGGAATCAATAAAAATTTTGACTTTATGATTCTAATTTTTCGTCACATTTTTTATAGGTTCTATGGATAAAAAAAGAAAGGATTTGTCTCTGAGCACAACCCCTATTCTAAATATTTTGGGAGTTACACAAAATCGAAATTTCAGTATAGGCACTGAATATCGGTTGCATGTTTTATTTAAAACGTTCATATCTTTTGTTCTATTTGCGCTACGAACTTCAAAGATCTGTTATTTTAAAGCCTTCATATGCGATTTTCAATATCAGCCCACACCTAGTAAATTCTGAGAAAATATCAGTGTATTCGTCGATCAATTCTGCAAATAACTGGCGAGTTTGAAAATGGAAATTCGATGGGATCTATCCGGAAACAACGGTTTAACCTGCCGGAAAGGCGCACGCGGGTAAATCATGACGCTGCGAGCTGCTTACGCGGGCAACGTCGCACCGTACCCGCACGCGCTGCAGTATCAATCGTGGATTTCAGATGAAACCCATGGTACTTTTATTCTGAAGCTTATCAGTTTTGTAGAGAATTGATCAATGAATGCACTTATATTTTCTTCAAAATTTGGAGTTTGAAATTTGAAGAATCGCATTTGAAGATTAAATTGTTTATAACATATGGGAATTTCGGTTGCTTTCAAATTCATTAAATGCCAAATGAAAGTACGGTTCACAGACTTTAGAATAAGATGCCTTCGAAATCTGGAGCATAAATATAACTGAAGATACGAATGTTTTAAGGGCTTTTGAGCGAGCCCCGACAACTCCTCATCCGTTGAGCGCCTCTAGCGGCCCAGCTCAGGAACGCTATCGCAGTAACCACTTTTATAAGACAGTTTCTGCATGTGTTCCTGTCGAACTAGCCTGTCACTTCGAATTTTAGTCGACGTCTTATATTGCTCCTGCTTCTCTGATCTTCCTCGGAATAATATCAGGAGATTGCTCACATTAGCCTATACGGCGCGCTGGTTGTCCCGACACCGATTTTTCATCGAAAGTGCAGAAAATAATGTTAATATTTTACAGTATCTGTGTATCGGCGATGTAGTAGTGTCAGCCGATTTCACAGTTTCGTATAAAAAAATTAATCATCAATTGGAAATATAATAATTTACTCTTCGGATACCAGCGTGCGCTAGCTAAAAATCTAAGGATTATCCTTACGGAAGCTGATAGTGATCACCGACGAGACGGTCGCTCAAAAGCCCTTAAATTGAGCGTGCGACCAGTTTTGAGTGCTTTCAGTGAAAATTCTATTTCGCGTCACTTCCAAAAGATCGGAAAAAAGGCACATGGCAAAAAAGTTTTATTCATAGAACTCGTAAAACAAGTTACGAGACGTTCGAACAAATTGGGGTTAAATAAGCTTAACGTGGAATTACTCATCACAGACTGGATGATTTGATAAGGAATGACCCATACGTTCTGGATATTTTAAATCATTTTCGGAACATCTATGACCCATTTTCAACACGACGGAAAACTGGAGTGGTCCAATTGGTATGGCATGCCCCGTATACACGTGGGATTTCATTTTTATCCGTTTTGAACAATTAAATCGAAAAATACTACGTATGAGATAAAGACACTTCAAAGTAAAGAATATCCCGCATCGGAGTGGAAGCAAGCCCGTAATAATTTCATATCCGGTATGAAATGAAAGCGTCAGCTCTTTGGTCTTGAGCAAAAATCCCTGAGCGTTAGCCACGAATGATAAATACCTTTTGGAAAAACAGGGTTGGACGAATCAAGCAGCTTCTTTCATTTTAAACAATAGATATTGTAGTTTGTGAATATGTGCTTCGAAATCTCAATGAATGCATTTTTGTCATATATAACTATAAACCCTATTTTTTTAGCTACATTTTTAGCGCCCAAGCACCTTATTCGTGTACTCTTAAAAAAATATATTTATGTCAACCATATTTTAACTATGAAATGGAATGACTGGAAAGGACATCTATTTATTATAGTTGCCATTACCTACAAAAATATAGTCAGGTCCACTGTAATATTATTGTTGCAAATTACTATATCTATCTGCAGCCCAACTCTCAAAATAGCGAAGGGAACCAAATTAAAATAGTTATCGATACTAAACGATTGCTACTATCAAACACACTTTTTGTGGCCGTAATTGTGGTATACAGTAAATTCTACGTAATCAAATAATTCAATTTTTGACATAGTATGCATGAAATTCGATTTTACGCACTGTTTTCCGTGCGTAAAATGCAATTTCACGCATATAGTGTGCGTAAAATAAAGAAAGTTGTAACCATATAGCTATAACGAAGATAAACAATAGAATCGGACTAATACTGTACTTTCACAGTGTTTACGTGAAAGTGGAATTTTGTTTCAACTGCTCCATAGTTTCAGCCGTCCAGGTAATTCGCTCCATAGTTTTAGCCGTCCAGGTCATCCGCTTCATAGTTTTCGGCCGTCTAGGTCAACCGCTCCATAGTTTCAGCGGTCCAGGTAATTCGCTCCATGGTTTTAGCCATCCAGGTCATCCGCTTCATAGATTTTAGTTTTTTTTTTTTAGCGGATGACCTGGACGGCTAAAACTATGGAGCGAATTACCTGGACCGCTGAAACTATGGATCGGTTGACGTAAACTACGCCGGATGAAACCTAGACCGCGAAGACCATGACCCGATAGATCTGGGCGTCAGGAACTACGGTGCAATCGACCTGGACGACCGAAAATACAAATCGAATTCAATAATAATAAAAATAGCGGTCGTCCAAGCTAATAAGAAACATACCACGGGCTCTGCCCATGGCTTGCTTTTCAACCGGCACTATCACGATGATATGAAACGCTCTGATTCGTCAATCGCGATTTTGAATAACTCGAAAACCGTTGGCCTTGGAGAGTTTTCGTAAAGGAACTTTCGTCTTAGAATTCGATAAGGAACCAGCCTATTCAAGGAGGTGCGGCACTTTTGGGTCACCCTGTATATATGAAGATTCGCAGCAGCGAATCGCCGCCAAGTACCCGTAGGCCGGCGCGCCAGCCACGATCATTTACCCGAGCAAGCGCTTGTCCTTGTAAAAAATCTATCATATCTCTTGAACCTCTGATTATTTTTTGAGAAAATTCATACAGGTGTAAGGCCCACTGGACCTGACCTTGCTTGCAAAAGTTCGACGGAATCGACCATGCGGTTCCTGAGATATTGACCGTCAAAGTTGATAGAAAAACACAATCTTCTTCTTCTTCTCCTTCTTCTTCCTTGCAGAACGTCATTCTTGGGACCACGATATCTGTCGAACCGTTGCACTTATGAACTTGCGATTTGGTAGGGGTGTTCCTGTCACCGAAATCTCGGCCCCTATTGCTTTTGAGCCATATTCATGTAATGATTATTTATAAATCAAGATTCGCAATAATGAATCGCCGCCAAGTACCCGCTGCAAACTTAAAGTAGTCAATCATCAATTTTTTCAATATTTTAGCTATTTGGTGTTATATGTTACCGACATCAATTTTTTTTATATTTTACCGATTTAATGTTATGTGTTACCGACAGGATGGCATTAGTGTCGCTTTTTATGTTAGCGATTGTATACCGCGAGAATCAGGTGAAACCGAATGGTCCATCCGCCCAGACGGTGAATATTTGGTATTTTTATAGGGATAACCACTCGTTGCGCTGAAAAATCCCTAGAGTGATCTTGGCGCGCGGTCGATAGAGCTCTGCGTGCCAAAATCACCCTAGAGATTTCCAGTGCAACGAGTGGCTATCCCTATAAAAATACCAAATATTCACCACCGTCTGGGTGGATGGACCATTCGGTTTCACCTGATTCTCACGGTATATGTTTATTTGAAATCACAGCAATATACGTCCGCTTCGATAGCTCAAGAACGAATGAACGGATCCGGTTGGGGTTGTGCGAAACATTAAACACGATGCTAGGCTACAAGCCATAACTCAGAAATACGAAATCTACAATATTTGCACGGTCGAGAGTACGGTCTTAATAGAAATTAAATGTAATTAAAGCGGAGTCATTTCTTGCAGGAATTGGTATGTGTCAAATAGGTGTATGCGTTTGATTTGTAATAGTTGTATAAAGTTGCAGCACATTTTAAGATAGGAAAGGAATAGATTAGTGTTTAGGTTTAATCAATAAAGTCACTGAAACTTAACTTTGAGACAAAAACAGAATTCTACTAAAAAATCAGCCCAATATCTCCAAAATTGAGCTGGCGCCAGAGGGGCAAAGTTTAACATCTGAAATACATGTAATAGATTTTATTTATATGTTACGTAAAAAAATTTGCGAAAAAAATCAATGAAATTTTTTTTTTTTTTCAAACACACTAATGCGTATGATACATTAAAGTCAGTTCAGCACTGACCCGTTTGTACACACAAAAAGTAATGAAATACCCGACAAAAACATTGTAAATGTCAACAATTACCGCCAAGTACAAAAATGGTTTTGTGAAATCAGGCAACAGAGCCAAGCACTACCTTAGTTAAGTTTTATAGTTAAAATTATGTTTTTACAACATTATTCAATGGAAATCAATGAAAAAACTTGGCGGGCATAGATTGTAATAACCATAGGTGAACGTTGGTGAACGATAGATGCACAATGAATCTGAACCCATCTTTGAAATACAAATTCAAATTTCCATACCACCGTTCATCAACCTATTAGTTCTCGCTAATAGTACGTCTCATTCAACATTGATATTCGTTTTATTTATTTATTTATATCTCAGTTTCAGTCAATAATAATAAATATTATCAATGCGAAAAATGGTCAAACAGTTTTTCATCATGCCTTCAGCAGTTTTGTGGGTGTGAAACAATCTATGCCCGCCAAGTTTTTTCATTGATTTCCATTAAATAATGTTGTGAAAACGTAATTTTAACTATAAAACTTAACTAAGGTGGTGCTTGGTTCTGTTGCCTGATTTCACAAAACCATTTTTGTACTTGGCGGTAATTTTTGACAATTACAATGTTTTTGTCGGGTATTGGAACTTATCAGTGATCATGGTTATAACAATTATTATTATTGCTTTTTCAAATTTGAAATGTAAAGTTTGAGGATCGGAGAATTCCACATTTTAAAAAACAGAATGAAAAATATATGAATATAATTTTCTTTGAATTTGAATTTTTTTTTCATTTTCAAGTAGGTACTATTTTATGGCTTTTTGTGAGTATTTTTTTTTATTTAACCCCCCCCCCCCCCCCCCCCCCCCCCTGCACCCTCACCCCCACTGGACGCGTAACCGCCGAATACATTGCGGTGATTGATAACTTGTTATTTCTGTTATTCACATGTATTACAAAGATTTTTTACGAATTTTACGCATGCTACATCAAAATATACTAAATCACTTGATTCTGTAGGTTTGATCGAATTTTACGCATACTATGTCAAGAAAATATTGTATGGAACACGTGGGTACGTTATTCGCACTCGTAGCGATCGAATAGCATAATAGTGTATTGATCGCTACCCGTGCGTAAAATCGCATAAAAAAAATACTCACAAAAAGCCATAAAATAGTACCTACTTGAAAATGAAAAACAAATTCAAAGAAAATTATATTCATATATTTTTCATTCTGTTTTTTAAAATGTGGAATTCTCCGATTCTTAACATTTACATTTCAAAATTAGAAAAAAAAATGATAATAATTGTTATAACCATGATCACCGCTAAGTTCCAATATACCGCGAGAATCAGGTGAAACCGAATGGTCCATCCGCCCAGACGGTGAATATTTGGTATTTTTATAGGGATTGCCACTCGTTGCACTGGAAATCCCTAGGGTGATTTTGGCACGCAGAGTTCTATCGACCGCGCGCCAAGATCACCCTAGGGATTTTTCAGCGCAACGAGTGGTTATCCCCCTAAAAATACGAAATATTCACCGTCTGGGCGGATGGACCATTCGGTTTCACCTGATTTTTACGGTATACTGATTACATAATACATGAACGTAAATAATTTCACAAAATTCCACTTTCACGTAAACACCGTGAAAGTACAGTTTTAGTACGATTCTATCGTTTATTTTCGTTATAGCTATATGGTTACAACTTTTTTTATTTTACGCACACTATGCGTGAAATTGCATTTTACGCACGGAAAACAGTGCGAAAAATTGAATTTTAGGCATACTATGTCAAAAAATTTTTTATATGTTGTACCTCATCAAAAAATAAGAGACGTATTTTTTTATACCGGCTCAAAAGTGGTTTTAAGGGATAAAATCAACCCTCAAAGTTGGGCACATTGTTTCATATAGAAGCACTTGACCAATCGAAACAAAACCAATTGTTTGTTTTATTAAAATCGAATGATAATTTTTTTTATACGAAGAATCTATGAATATTGGGGGGTGGTTCACCCCCCTGCAATGAGGGTGCATAAGAAGTTGGACATGTCAAATAGGTTATGTGACGTGAGGAGCATTTTGCAATTGTTTTTGTTTCGATCGAGTGCTTCTATATGAAACAGTCTGCTCACTTTTGAGGATTATCACATATCAAAAATTTATCGAAATCGGAGGGGGGCACTAAAGTACCTTTCTTTGTAAGTGTGACAACTGCATATTGATACACAGTAATGAGATTTTTAAATTAAAGAAACATCGCATTATTTCGGCCGGGATTCGATCCGGGACATACGCTACGCTAAACTATTTATTGAAATAACATATCACTTTTTCGTATCTGTTTCGAACTTGCTATCTGTCTCAATGATATCAGCGTTATGGAGCTGAGCTATCTCGTTGATAGTGGGAACGCGAAACATTGATTCAACTATGTCGCAAAATGTAAAGTCGACAATATCGGTAAAGGAGAATCAACTATAATGATAGTGTAATCACCTTCTAAGATGTTAACGTAACTGAACGATATTGTCGCTCCCACTATCGCAGTAGTACCGACAAGATCTAGCATCGCAATAAGGTCCTACAATATTTTTGGTCGCCCCTATCGAACATAAAGTACGGCATACTAAGTTTACATCGTTGATAGTGAGAACGCGGAGCATTGATTTAACTATGTCGCAAAATGTAGAATCGAGAATATTAGTGAAAAAGAGTCAACTATAATGATAGTACAATCACTGACTGAGTTGTAACCGTAACTCAATCAAGATTGTTAATTTGACTATATCAAATTAGTGCCGTTCATAACAAATATTGTAGTAGGATTAACACAAATTTTAGTAATTTGGCTTACCATAATGCTAGAATTGATGCAATCATTTCATTATGATGACGATAACTATATAATGATTCATAGAACAATAAATAAGTGCTGGTCAACTATAAATTTACAACTGTGCAAAAGTCTACTGTATACTATATTTTTTTCTTAGAGTGTGTGTCCATTCACGCTCAATTCAGACATTACGTTATACTTGTTCTTAACGTTGTAAAGTTCTATTTTTCCATGGATTCATTGTACGATTTTCAGAAAATAGCAAGTAGAATGATAAATTGATGAATATTTTTCTGGCTATTGTTCCAATTCACCCGCCCCTTTTGTTAAACCGTTAGAATCGCACGCTTTCGAATATTGCTTTTTCCTTTGTCTATGGTAATGAAAAACATTTTTGCATTATATAAAAAATAATAATATTAACAATTTTTCATACAGATTTATCCATTCTGTTTTTCATTGGTCTATGTTGAACCCCCTGCAGTTCCCCCTGATATTGTTTACGGAGGTGAGACTAGCGCCGATCTTGCTGTGTCGGAAGGTGACAATGCTACCTTGACGTGTAGTGCGACCGGTCGTCCAGCGCCTAGGGTTTCATGGAGGCGCGAGGATGGCGAACCAATTTTAACGAGATCATCCTCCTCAACATCTTCAGGTATGTATGCAGAGTTCATGGTTAAGAACTGGCTGATTTCAGTTTTATATCCCACCTTATTCTTTTCGCGTCCGAAGTTCGTAAGCAAAAATTAATGTAATTAGCAGTGTTATGTCGGTAGGTACTGAAGTTGAAGTTCATATTTGAATCACGTTATCGTGCTGCAAAGTTCTGTCATTGTGATATTACGCAACGAAGCAGGTGTATTTTTCTCCTAAAAGTAGAAACATGGTAGGCTAACAATATATTAATTAAGAGCATGCTATACCCTAGTCTTTACCGGTTGCGATATGATTTCGCGAGTATTAAGGTAATCGAAAATGATATAAGGTGGACTTATTTAACGCTTCATGAAAAATAGGTTCGATCCAGCACGAGAAAGTCACCGAAATCGAGAAAAAAATTACTTTTTATGCATCGTAGAATGTGCCGCGTCACTTATTTTGATTATTATCAAAGCCTGGGTATCACTGATGCGAAAAAGCGGCAGATAGCTCCATACTACATGCAATGGCGAGCATTGCTGTTCAAATAATTTGTTCTTTCACGGGGCCATAACGCCTCACATCATTGTATTCATGTAATTAGTGGTAATTGTCGATTGTCAACGGCTGGGCAAAGCCATGATCTTTTCCCTGGATTTCCCTGCAATGTGTGTTACAGCGTGGTCGGCTAATCGAAAGTACAGCAGCGCGCGTTTTGTCGCGCGGCAACACCAGCATGGGGATCGGCACGGACGATCATGGCTACGCCTAGCCGTTGCCAATCGCGGAATACTCATTTAGAAATACATTTCGTAGCGTTATTGTTGTGTGAAAGAACAAGGTTTTTAGATAGCAATGTTCGGCATTGCATGTAACATAGCGCTAACCGCCGCGCTTTCACATCAATGATGCGTAGGCTTTGATAGTAATCAAAATAAGAGCCGTGCCCAGATTTCACGATGCATGGAAAATAAATTTTTCTTGATTCTAGTGAAGTTTGTGTACTAGATTGAACCTGTTTTCTATGGATCATCCGAAAAAGACATTTTAGATCAATTGATAGCGCTACTCCCGAAATTCTATCTCATGCTCTTGTTATATGAATGTACGATTCTCTTGTGACCAAGCTCAATGTGTTATTGAGATCAGTCATGAGTATGGATGAATCATTCATTTCGTGGACAACAGTACGCCATGAGTACCTTATGCAAAACCGTATGCAAACCTTGTGCAAAACCAATTTGAGAACATGAGACTGAAGTGTATTTAATATTATCAGAAATTTTTCAACTACCTGTTGTTGTGTGGTGCGAACTTCCGACTAATTTATGCTCATTTTATGGTTCTGATTATACTGTTATTATTATAATAATGGGGCATATACCTGAAAGCTGTAGCGTAGGGCACTATGCAATTTTACTCGTCCCTGACTATATATTATCGATTTGTATCTGTCACTTATCTTACACCTCCCCGTCCTTTGCTTCAGGATTATATTTTTTGCTCTATTCTTCCTTCTCGATCTTTCCCGGCTTCCAATCCATCTTGCTCTTTCTGTCTCTCCATATATCTTGGGAATCAGAATAATATTTGTCAAGATCCAAATCTTGGCCTCCGCTATCCCTTAGACAGAAAATGTAAAAATGAAAAAATGAGGGAATTATTATAGCATGGCAGAGGCCCAGGAGGGTAGACGTGGGCTCCGGTCTATCCGTGTCGCATTTCTATCTACGAAATCCACAGTCATATTGATGGCCACACTCTAGCTATTCTTTCACGATTGGTACGCACACTTATGCATAGAGTTGTATATTAATATCTCACAGTATGTACAGGAAATGTCATTGTCGTTTAATTTTTAGAGGTATACGATGTTCGACCGAAATCGGCGACGAAAGGTTGCAAAATTATTGTACTTTTTTCGCAGCCTATAATCTACGGCTCAAGAGATAATAACAATTGTCGTTTGCGTGTTGCTACAATACCTTCATGGAGATGGCCTGAGTGATATGAATTTCATGTCAACTTTTTAGGAGTATAAGTATAGCGAATAAGGGCCTAGTTCATTAGGAGGAAATATAATTGAGCCGTAGTGGAAAGTTAGGTCAAATAACTGGAGCATAGCTGAAAACGTAGTGGATCTATTACCGAAGCCCGAGTACTTTTATTTTCTAGGCCCCTATGAGGATGCTTTTCTAAGTCCCGGTTAACGGAAAAGTGATTTGAAACTATAGTTATTGTGTAGTATAAATTCGGATATCATCGCAAAGTATAGTTTAAACAACTTACGAATGCATTTTCGGAGCGGTAGTATCTGCAATACCTGGGAATATAGGCCTTTTTGTCAACATAAACTGGATGTAGAGGTCGTTTTTGATAGCGTTTGTTTTGTTCCACACGACATGTTGGTGGGGTTAGGATATTTATTTTAGAAATTAATGGTTGAGTCAAGTGTAATTAATGTTAAGTATATTTACAATAGATATATAATACAGTTTTCTTATTTTACAAGTTGAGCTCATTATCAACAGTCTATTATTTAGAATTATCGGCTTACAAGTTAAGTTCAGACTACTTATAGCTTGTGAAATTCTGTAAGGAAAGGTTAATTAATAGGAATTGATAGTTGTTGATAGCTGGACTTGATCTGTACTGTCTTTCTGGTGGGTGCTTCAAGTAAGATTTTGGAACAGTTTTGGAAATGTGGAAGGGCGTAGAGGACTGGTCAAGAATATGCCAGTTGCGTTGAGTAGATGAGGAAACATACATAGAAGCAAGTGAGAAATTCGAGAGTCCGTGTATGGGAAAAAACTGGAAAATTCGAAGAACTGGTACATAGAGAGGAAGCAAAAGGGGAATCGGGTGGTCCTTGCAGTTAAACAATACGTGGCCCTTTCTGCGTCCTCCCGCTTTCGCTGCCTGGGTAATATAATGTCCACATTTGGCAACCAACTGACGGTTGTAAACCAAGCATATTTCCGCACGGCAGAAACAGGTTGAAAAACTCGCGCTAGAAGTCACGTACGACGCCATCAACTATTTAGCTATTGTTCCAAAATACTTGTATTGCTTAGGGTCGTAGTTTCGCGAGCACGGTATTGTCTTGCCAGATGTAGGCCGATCGTCCAGGCAGCGTAGTCCGCAATGACCTGACGTGGGACTTACGCACCGCAGTGGGTCCCAGTCGTAGGAAAGTTAATGCACATAAATATATACTTATGATAACTTATTGTTACGAGTAAGATAGTTTATATTGAATAAAAATTGAATAGTGATACGCAACAGAGAAGAAAGACTGATTATTGGGAAAGCGTGGCTGTGCAAATGGTTTGTTCTACTTGCTGCTAATCTATTGTTGTCTGTTTACCAAATACTTATTAAAAATACTTTTTATGCATAAGAATTTGCAGCTAATGCACAGCAATAATTGCGGTCGTTACGCTGCAACTGGCAGACGGCTCGATGTTATCAACTTTTGCTGAAAATCTGCTAGCAAAGAAAAATAAATTTACTTGACAGCAAACTGATCACAAATCATTGGCAAAACATACTATATGTATATTCGCATTTTGAAAAAAACGATATCTTCGATAAATTGAACTTTTGGAAAAGTCACTGCTTTGAAATTGTTGGCCATAGACAAAATCCACAGAGTGATATTTTGCCATAATAATCATCGAAAACTCGAAGAAATATATGGAAACTGCAGGCGAAATCATCCTATTATTATTATGTATCAAAATAATCCGATTAATTACTCTAAACGTCATTAGTGTAGTATTAGACATCAAAGTTCACCAATTCAGAATCATGTGAAGAATTTTTTTGTCGTCAGAACTTCAATCTCTGTTTTTCCATGACGATTCTTTGTATAAGCGCATCTACCTATAATTTCGCAAAATCAAATATATTCACCTTCGAATGTCGTTATTGATTGAGAATCTTGTAATCCCAAAGTCCTATATTTCACATCAAATTGTGTGAAGTAAGTTCAAGTATTGCAAACATAGTAACTGAGCAGCGCATGGACCGGATGTGCCGATTTCCTGAGTCGAAGTATTGCTCAAGGACCTCATGTAGCACTATACCGTGAGAATCTGGTGAAACCGAACGGTCCATCCGCCCAGACGGTGAATATTTGGTATTTTTATAGGGATAGCCACTCGTTGCACTGGAAATCTCTAGGGTGATTTTGGCACGCAGAGCTCTATCGACCGCACGCCAAGATCACCCTAGGGATTTTTCAGCGCAACGAGTGGTTATCCCTATAAAAATACCAAATATTCACCGTCTGGGCGGATGGACCATTCGGTTTCACCTGATTCTCGCGGTAGAATTAATAAATTAGGCATTATCTACTCACGAAGTTTGAACACGCGTCTCTCATTTATTGTTAGTATGCGAGGCTGCCTGCTTGAACCCTATTATGTTGCCCTGTTCAGAGCCTCGGATGGCTGAATATATGTATGAGAATAGGAATTGAACCTACACACAGTCCTAATTGAACCCAGTATGAACGAACCGTAAGCTGTGGAAGCCTCAATGAAGCCTGCTTGGAGGAAAGTCTATAACTAAGCTTCACCGCTGAATTTTTATACAAAAATATTTGCGAAATGCGTAAAATTTTCAATCGCACAGCAAATGTATAAGTTTCTGGCTGAAAAATTCTTGGAAACAACTTCCTGAGTCCCCTTTTCTCTGCCCTATTAGCGTCATTCAGAGAATCACGACTCTTTCACCAGGGCAGAGAATCTTTTCTTTCGAAAACCAGGGCAGACAATCTTTTTTCTTTCGAAACCTGTATGAAATAGCGGATCACCGAATTTGAGAATTGATCAATCTTTCTAGTAAGCTCCGCAACATGCATAGATCAGATAAAGCAGACATTTCAGGGTGAATAATCAAGTCCTGGGAAATACGCGGTGCTGTATAATTACAGTACATATTCTCTGACAAAGGTTCAAGAGCAAAAGACTAATACAATTATTTCAAATGTTTTGGAGAAATTTGGGGAAAGAAATTTTGGTAAAATAAACATTTGGATATCTGCAGTTGGAGATATTTTTGTGAATATTTTTCGAACCGGAGCATTCCTTGCTTTAGTATTCAAGCATTATTTCGTTCACTCGATCACAAATAATGTTTTCCCGAAAAAAAGTGATTTGAGATTTTGCAGTGATGTTAACGTTTGGAATTACGAGGAAATAAAACTGAAATTGCCAAAGCCTATAAAAAAACTTCACAGACCGTAACTGGCTATTGAAAGTTTTACCGGTGCCGTTTGATTCTCAAATAATTAGTGTGAAATTTTTCTCATTACGGTTCAAATCAATAACTTGAACCAGAACACAGAATTTTCAGTTAAATATGAAAATACAATCGTTCCTTTGGCAACCATAAAAATATCAACACCCTGCTGCAGCAGCAATCAATTTTTTACGTCAAATTTTCTAAAATTTGTATCTGTACAGTAGCCAAAATTTGTTTCTCCATGTTCAAAACTTGACAAGTATCACATGCCCACAGAAATAGCACATTGTGCAAGTAGTGCGTAAAGATTTTTTGAAACGGTGCGAAAAATTCGACTCTTCGTGCGGTTTGCGTGCGAGAAACAGGTTCTTTGCACACGCAAAACAGGCACGAAAAGTCGAATTTCCTGCACCGCGTTTTAAAAAATACTATTTGTAATCAATCTCAAGTATTTAAATTCAGAAATTACTATTCCATTTCAGCAGTGATTATATAATTGTAAGCCTATTAGATATGAATAATTACAATGAAAATCGAATGGTCATTACTATAGTTTTCCAATATGACCTGAGTGCCAAAATTAAATAGTCACTACCGCCTGTTCAATAGTTTCAGTAACGGTGCATTGATTGTCAGTGTTAGGTGGTATTGGGTGTCGACAGCTTTCTAACTAATCACTATATTAATAACATAAAGATCTGCTTGTGAAGACTATGAGAGTCAGAATTTACTGTCTCGAATACTTTACCCAACTGCCAGTGCAACTGGAAGTGGGAATAGTAATCATTACAGAAAGTGATTGTGTGTAATGAGCACTATCAGTAATACTAGTGGTACGTACTGAAAACAGTCGATTGGCAATTTGCAGTAGGTAATATTTAGTTATTAATCAATAGGTGATCGTCAAACAGATCTAGAATAACATTGTACAGGTCGATAATGCAATGATAATTCCTAGCTCGGTAATAACTGAAACATAATATAGTCCAAACCATATGGGATTGTGGAGGCTATATTTGAAAAGGTGTGAAATATATCAGGAATAACGCAGTGTATCCCCTGGAGACACATATTAGAGCAAATTTTTATCGTTTATTTGTTTGTTCAGAATATACTATTGAGCATAAGAATCATAACAAATAAACAAAATAGAGTGGACATTCAGTTGATTTGATTGCGCATCGCCAATATCTACTGCAGTATTGACGAACCATTGCACATTATCTAGTTGTTGTTTAATATTGGCGAGTAAAATATAACCTCTGGTGCAAAAACCTTTCGCCAAGTACAACAATGTCGTCATTACCCACAAAAAATCTACCAACGAAAATTCGTCCATAACAAAAGTGGTACTATAAAAATGAGTACTTACAAAAAGATTGAAGTCAGATACAATTGCCAAGCACATGTCATCTGTATAATAAAAGTTTACAAAAAAAAAAAACAGAACATCAAACAGCCCTGTGCTCGCTCACTCGCTACGCTCGCTCACTAGATTAGCTTTTGATAAATGACAGTAAAAAAATTAGGAAAAAAAAATTTAGGAAATGATATTTGCAGGTATGGGTGAGTAAAATATTCACTCAGGTCTATATCGTTTGTTCGATATATATTGTTACGCGGAAAGAATTCACCCCTTATACATAATCTTAGACATAATTCCCATCAAGTAGTCTGGGAAGATAAATGAAATACCTTTCAAAAATAGAACTATCTGTCGCTGTGTCAACAAATATTATTGCAGAAACGACAGTCTGTTTCTAGCTTTCGCTTCGATCAGACCTGTATTTCCGATTACAAACTTTTCTCTGATTCATTTAATTTTGCTTTGGTTCACTTTATTTCCCTCGGGAATCCACAATAATTATCTTATTTTTATTGCAAACATACTTGAGCAACAATATATTGCTATAACGGCCCGCCAAGTACCACTCCCTAAATTTTTTTCCTAATTTTTTTCCTGTCAATCATCAAAACCAGATTGGCATCTGGTGAGCAAGCGTAGCGAGTGAGCGAGCACATTGCTGTTTAATATTCTGTTTTGGTTTTTTTTTCTGTAAACTTTTATTATACAGAAGACATGTGCTTGGCAATGCGATCTGATTTCAATCCTTTTGTAAGTATTCATTTTTATAGTACCACTTTTGTTGAGGGCGAACTTTTGCTGGTAGATTTTTTGTGGGTAATGAGGACATTATTGTACTTGACGAAAGGTTTTTGCACCAGAGGTACTTTTTAGAGGGGATATCACTGCTTTTTGTAAAATTTTGCTGGACTACCTAATAATTGTGCTCGCTCGCTACGCTCGTTCGATTGGGTTTTCCGAGTGCAGCATTCTGCCAATTGTTTTTATGAGTATCTCAATGTATGTACGGTGAAGCATTTTATATCATCTAAATTCCTCTATAAGTAGTAATGTTCAATGCAGTGGTATAATATGAATAAATAAATACACGTATGCTCCCAGTTTTCTGTAAGCCTCAAATTTTTGTGGACAGATAACATGTGTTGTTTTATCAATTGTTCCGTTAGAATCCGTGATAATTGCATATACCTGCAACGTGTAACCCTGCGTGCAGCCGCCTCCTTTCTCATCCGGGCTTGAGACCGGCGATAGCGGAGTTACTTGCACGCAGGGTTATAGTTGTTGCTCATGAAAACATTATTTGATCATTAGAATATTATCATATGTTTTACAATTGTTACGTAATTTTGTCTTGATGCAGGTTTCACTTTCTAGGTCTGCTGCAAAAAGAATGTACGCATCCCATGCATTTGTTATGCAGGTTCGTTTTTTAATTTCATAATCTCTGACATGCTGCCAGGCAGAAGCCCCATCTCGTAGCATGCAAATATGACCTTTTTCAATACTCTCACCATGATGGAATATTGCGCTATTGAATTTGTACTTTTTCCCGCAAAACAAAGGTTTGGCTGTAGGAATTTCTTTTATATGGTAATTATTTAGCTTCGTCAGTTTCCCAGCCTGTACGAAATGCTATATGGGCTGTACAATCGAACAGCTGCTTGCCGATGATACCTCAGTTTGCATGACTATATTTTTTAACTTACAACTTTGGCAGGACGAATCTTCGACATTTTTCCAACCCGAAAAATTGTAATCGAGCATCTGTGTCAAATTATGGGATTTCTTATCAGATGGGGGTAAAGCAAGTAACGAATTGTAACCGGGTTCGATTGTTGTAATGGTTACACAACAATCTTTGCAACGCTCTTTAGAGGTTAACTCGTGTTTTACGACGTTCCTCAAAGCATCGCATTGCTGAAGTAAACTGGTTGAAAATTCTGGCGCATGTTACTCAACTTTCAAAGTGAACTTTTTACCGGCAAGTCTCCTCGCATGAAGAACGTTCCTGGTGATTGTAAATTGATGTAATTTTCAATCGAGATTTTCAGGACGTCATCATTTTGTTGATTCAACAAACATTCTCTAATAGGTGTACAGTGAAATAGACACTGTATCGTAGCGTTAGAGGAACAAGAAACACCATCTATGTTACGCAAACCTTTTACTCGCCACTTGTCGCTGCATGTTTTTTCTTCAATTGGTTCCTGACATGTAGACACACTTTTTAACAAAGACCATCTGCGATCATGTACTTTTCGTGAGCGTATCCTTGAAACAGTTATCGCCATGAGTCCAGTGCATTTATCCGAAAAATGAATGTAACCTCGGAATAAATCCCAGAGAGCTGAAATTTTCTTGACACTTACCTCTCGTCGTTCCAAATAAGGGTTGAAAAGTCCCCAACGATCTGTTGTACGCATAACTTTTTACAGTGCTAAAAAGGGTCTATTTTTCGGGTTTTTAACCATATCTTCGTTTTTATTGATTTTACGACTACGCAGGTGGTATAACGAAAAAAAGATAATAAAATTCTCTACAAAAATGGTAATTTACAGTTTTTTTATACAAGCAATAATTTTCACGAAAACTCGTTACGAAAGTCATAAATTTAGAAAATACTACTGTTTTGCTCCATACTAATAAGAAGAAGAATACATACAATATGAGTTGTATTTTTCGATTGCATATTGTTACATACATCGTACAATATCTGGTAAATACACCAGTTTTGTTTAATTAGTTCTTGGTAACGGACGTATTTTCCAATCTGTTAATAAAATTTCTCCGTTGTGTATGAAGAATCATATAGAAAATGGACGGTTTGTGCTGTATTTGCGATGAACCGCAAATAAAAGATGATTTTTTGCAATTGCAAGAAAAGCTGCGGACCGTTATGTGGCTGTCGAAGACTTGGACTTGTCTGCACAGTAATTTGCGGTCATTGTCACGGACAATTTTTTGTTTGAACGCTGCACCAGCGGGGGATTCGCAGGAAAAAGAATTCGAAAGCGACGAGATCATTGACGATACAGAAATCGAATCTATGGATATTCTTGAGCAAGGGTCTTCGTTACAATTAATAGATGGGGAAGATGAGGAAAATGAAGGAGAAAAAGAAATAGAAGAAAAAGAACAAGAAGAATAGGAAGAAGTGAAAGAAGGATGAATTTTTTTTTTGTAACAAAAATTAGAGACAAACTTCTGCTTTTATAAATAAATTAGAGGAGTTTTAAAAATCGAATTTCACGATATTTTGTTGTTGTATGACTTGGAAATATTCATTTATGTTTGTTTTTTAAAGTATGACTTGCATTTTGTGTATTTCTAATCTTTTACACCGTATTTAGAGTATAGTATGGAGCAAAACAGTAGTATTTCCTAGATTTATGACTTTCGTGCCGAGTTTTCGTGAAAATTATTGCTTGTATAAAAAAAATGTAAATTCACTTTTTTGTAGATAATTTTATTATCTTCCTTTCGTTGTTCCACCTTCGTAGTCGTAAAATCAATAAAAACGAAGATATGGTTAAAAACCCGAAAAATAGACCCTTTTTAGCACTGTAAGAAGTTATGCGTACAACGGATCGTTGGGGACTTTTCAACCCTTATTTGGAACAACGAGAGGTAAGTGTCAAAGAAATTTCAGCTCTCTGGGATTTATTCCGAGGTTAAATCCTAAATGCACTATGGTTTCCTCAATGTATTGTACTGCATGCAAATCGTAATTAATCAAGTGGAGTCTTTCTAACGAAGTAACTCGCGATAGGGCATAGAAAATATAGAATTACCCGCATCGATCACGGCATTCTTCAAACTAAGGCCCTGGCTTTTATGGATTGTAATTCCACAACTAAGGCAAATCAGATACTGTTTCCGGATAACGAAAGCCCCTTCCATTGCCTCAAATTTTACGTCTACGCGCTCTATAACGTGTTCTACACCTGTAGCTAAGATAACTCTTACAGCTTCTACATCATTCGTATCAATCGCTCGTGATATTATCGTGATTTTACCAATAGTGCCATTAACGAGACCTAAAGTAACATCAATATTTCGTCTAATTATTATTTTTGCTTCAATTTTAACGGTAATTCATTTAGCAAGACCCGCAGTTCGGGAACAATCCTCGTCTGCCATATTCAAAATTTTATGCACTTTATTTTTGACATATGGGGGGCAGTCAACTGTATCATCAGCTATCAGTTCTATCTCTTCGCTTCGTATCTCGCCCAACATAGCTTCATTGCGAACGTCACACATCCGACAAGTAGGAAGCAGACAGACTGCATCGTTCGGTAAATTATTTATGCAATCGCATAGTTCACTTACTCTTTCATCAAAGGTTGGAATTGTGAAGTTTTTGAAGCAGATTTTCCTGGATGCTAAGATGGCTGTGTCCGCTTCAGTAACAATTCCACGGCGTATTCTTGATAGTATCTCGCCATAAGACTGATCGTTTTTTTGTCTCATGTTAATCGTCAACTCATCGTAAGTGAATAATTTACTCCAGAGATCATCACTCCCCATCGAGCCTAGAAGTTTATTCGAAACCGCACTTGATAGTTTTGTGAACGCAGGTTCTTCGCGAACAGGTGGGAGTTGTAACAAATCGCCAAACAGGAGAATATGTCTTCCACCAAATCAACCGTCTTCGCAATCGGTAGTGTCAAATATTTCACTTAAACGAAGATGTATGTACATGAGCGTCACATTCGGAATTATCGAGACTTCGTCAATAATTATGAGCGCAACATTTCTTAACTGGTCACGAATAACTTTCAGGGTTGCATCAGAGAGTTGTTTGTATTGAGGAGTTCCGCCGTGTTCAACAGGCAGTTGAAATATCCTATAAATAGTCAAACCATTGACATTGAACGCTGCTATTCTAGTCGGTGCTGTTACCACGGTATCCTTACCAGTATGTTGCTTGATCCACCATACGAGCGCTTCGATAAGGTGACTTATACGAGTTCCGCCCTCTTCGCTCACGTAATTTCGGAGAATCCTATAGTTGAAACTCACGGCATTCGTAGTTGTATCAAATACTCGTTTCTGATCAAGTTTCGCAGTAGTGTCAAGTCATCTATGGGGATTATTTCCCTGGGTGAACAAATATCCTTACCATATTAGGAAGGGCGGTTCAGCCCTGCAAAGCTGTCGTCATGTTTTTCTGACTGCATCACGTTGTGCACGATTGCGATGCCATATTTGATGTGAAATGATCGGAGTTTCGCATAAACAAAGTGGATAGTTATGCGCATAGATTCCACCAACAATATTTGAAATCCGAACATTTTTGATAAATTTTGTCATCTCATATTTGGCAGAGTACTTATGATCACGATGTTTATCGATTGTGGAACAAAATTCTGAGTGAAATTTCTAGGTATTATAGGTGGGATTCATGCAGGGCAATAATATTAAGTAGTCTACAAAGTTTGGACCGTGAGAGTTTACTGGTTCGCGAGTTATCATGGACAAACGGAAGAATATTAGAGTTTCGAGAAAAATGCTGTTGAAAATCGCCTTCGCACTATTCGTTGTTCCTATTAGATTTTACGAACTTACCTTATCTAAAACTCTCCAGCAGCATACATTGGCCCTTCCTGAGCGTTGGATGCTTCATCAGCATCAAGCTTCCTTTTTCTCCTACTTTTCCGGACTGCTTTCGTAGCAGCTTGCGCTATGCGCTCCGCATCGGCTATGCGTCGTCTGCGACTCGCCAGTCCCACTCTTGCATTCTGGCCGGGGATCAATTCCATTTTCTTGATTATCTGAAGAAGTGATGCTCGTCCGTCATTAAAAATTGCCGACGCAGTATATGCTGCGATCTTGACTGATGTACCACCCGAAAAGCCCGTTTTTGGACACATACTTCAAATAAGGTTCTTCAAGCTTTCATTGGAGTTCTGTGTATGGCCTCCAACGCACCTTTTCAGCAGATCTTACTTGGTCAGATCAACAAATATTGACCGAATAGCTGCCAATATTGGTGCAAATAAAGAATTTTTGTGCACTGAAATATTAGGTGTCTGAGTGGCTAGATTGCGCTGCCACCTGCACCAGCTCTCCTCGCCCTGGGAGCAGAACTGGTGTTGTGGATTCCTATCTGTGGACGACCGATGGAACCAAATTGCCCAGATAGCACGTGACATATCATCAGCTGATTCTTTGTATTCCCTAAAAGCGTTGCCGTAAAAGCTAGTTATTTGGTTTATTACCGCATCTGTGAGGCGGCCCCTACCACCTAAACTCTTCCCATCGGACAATTTTTTGCCGCTGAAGTCCTTTTTCAGTTTTCGTAATCTCGTTCCCATTCTCTTATGGCCGTGCCCCGTGTATTCGATCTTCTGCACCTCTGTCTCTCTATATGGGCAAGGCTTTTCGACTGCGGTGAAGGTCTTGGTGTCACCATCACCGATGTACCCTGTGTAACGTACACCCTTAGTTTCGCACGAACGCTGAAATATTCGTAAAATTCCGTCAACCCCCATCTTACCAGCACTGCCTGTGTGATTGGCACCACACAGTGGCTCGTGTTCTTTTTGCCATTTTCGAAACTCGTCAGTATGCTTCCTACCTTCCCATCGTTGGCAGGCTTGGCAATAAGATGATAGGATCTCCAAATCGATTACTTTGCCAGACTCAGCACCGATGATGGTGCACACACTGTGAAGGGAGAAAGAAAAGCCTCTTTTACGCCATGTAACATCACCTGATACAGTTATGTCCAAAGAATTAGTGGAGTCATCTACGTTTCTCGAGTGCTCCAACTCTTCTGTTACTGCTGCTGACATGGAATCTTCAGCTACTGATTTGCGCGCTAACAACATTTGATAAACAATTTTATCGTACGTAGGTTGTTGTACTGGAGTCGGAAGATCCATAATACTGCAGCAGGTACGCAGTCCGACTTGGCCTAGCCCAATCATCCTCATAGCGAGGGCACTGCGGCGATTTAATTCGTATAGATTGCGTTTTTTCCCGATCATTTTACAACTTGTGCTGGATCCAATATCGTTGCTCGTGTAGCAAACGAATTTGAAATTCGATCCCAATCCGTTTATTTGCTTTTTATAAATTCTGAATTTGCCACTACACTGGGCGCAACGTAAGAAGTCGGTCTAATTTTCGAACAGCGAATTTCTTTCAATTAGTCTATAATCGTTGAAAGTGTATTTTGACGGTCTCGGTTCGGCTGCATCAGTTCTATCTCGACTCCAACTTAGTTTTCGACCAAACGCACTCGTACAAGATGCTGAACTATCGGGTCTATTCGAAGTGTGCTGATTATCATGAAATTCAGGCTTTTTTGACCTCATAAAACCTTTTTTTCCATTTTGACAAGTTCGATCGGACATTATTGAAATTCGTACTTTGCTACACAGAATGAAAACAAATGCAGAAAAAAAAAGATTACGGTAGGCACGGGATGAACTGTGTACATAACAGTGTAAAGAGAGCTTCGTATTCGCTACGACCTGATAGTGAAGAAGGCCCGCGCTCGCGTTCACGACTGCGCGTTTATGCATTATCTTACTATTTCAGTCATATCTTTTCAACGGATGAACATATCAGTATGGAGTTTACGGCAAAATGTGCTTCAAACATGAGAGAACCAAATGGAAGAATAAAAAAAAATTAATTTTTTTTTTTCAAGGTTTCAAGGGTTTTCTTTAAGGTCCCCTTAAATTTTCTATTGTTTGCGAATCGTTCACCGTGTCGACTTTTTGGACGCGTGCTTGAAATTCTCTCATCGCACCATTTGCTCCGATCGGCCCACAACCTAATGTTACCGCATCCGGAGTATCGCTCTGTTGGGATTGAGCTTTCTCTGCCACACGTTCTTCGATTGTCTCTTTGATATGCTCAATACCCTTTTGTATTTCTGTTATGCGTTCGTGATACTGTAACGCTTCTTCGAGCTCCAGTTGAAGTGATTCGAATGCTTCGGTGTACGTATCACATCCATTTCGCAGCTCATCTGTATCTCTCCATGGTTGGAAGAGTAACAGCAAGGCAAAGAAACGTCAATCAGGCTGATTATTCACATTACTTTTATAGTGATTGATGAGGCAGCGACGTTTCCTCTTTTTCAGGTATACATCGATTTCCCAATATTATAATATTCATTAACAATCAAATGTTCCCAAACGCTCATGTTTCATACCGCCTGACTTGTTATCTATCAATTATTGTTTGAAACATGGAAAAAAAAAATGGGCGACCCTATTCAATCATAATACGCAACGCTCTCAGGTTCGAAAATTCAACCCAAGTCAATAAGCACATTTTTTTATCTTTATAATTAGATAGAAATACATCAAAAATCTCGTGGACCATTATATAACACGCCAAACTGTTGTACTTGCTAACATGAGAACCAATTATGCACAAATCAAATAAACGAATATTTTCTTTTCCAAATATTTTTATGTGTTCAATACGATACAGCAATGATAGCATTATGTGAACGAACTAAATAGAGATAGACAATTGTAAAAATCTAGAAGAACATAAAATTTTAATTTTTTTTCCTGTTTATCAAATTTATGATTGGTAATTGTTGGTGAGATAAATCTTGTTGTGCTCACAGCTGCCAGACGATCAGTTAGTGTCTTAAATAAAATGCTCTTAGAATATTAACTTTTCAGTTGATATTTAATAGGGACGTCCAACAAATTTTCTAATTATCATGAATTAAAACACATAAAAAACATGATATTACTTAGATTTGAAGATTTATTAAATATTTGATAGATATAATAAATGTTTAATATTATTGAATATAATGCTTTCTTCTTCAATAAGGAGCAGCTATGCCTCCCCCTCTGCCTTCACCTCTACCTGAATCGCCATCCATTTTCTGTGTTTTATTCCTGCGCCCCCGTTGTGAAATAGTGGGATTAGCCAACATATAAAGTAGATGTCTCCACCATATAGATATAATTAATGTTCGTGGCGTGGAACGTCTTGCTCTGAAAAGGTTCGGGTCATACTGTGAGTTTGTTCAATAAATATTACAGTTGAATTAGGCGGTACGATCAAACGCTGAAAGATCTGAAAGGAACCGACTAACAACTATGACGGGCAGCTATTGTCATATCGAAGAAAGATAAACGACGATATGTAGAGAATAGAAGGATTCATTAGAGATGTGAAACAAGATAGCGAACTATGGTGGAACATGAAGTGTAGAAAGAAGGTAAGTATTATTATTATTATGATTATTATGATTATGATTATGATAATGATGATGATGATGATGATCATTATCATCATTATTATTATTATAGTTATTATTATAAGAAGAATTTGAGTAAGCAACAATTCAATCATACCGTTATTTTGTGGGCGACCTGCCACAGCAGTGACATCAGGTGCAACATCCCCGTTCCCATCCGGAGGTGGATCTACGTCTGAAGAGAATCCAATCGTGCAATCTGCATGGCCGTGTATTAATTGATGAATAAATGAATAAGTGAATGAATAAAATAAACGAAATTAAAAATGAATAAACGAATGAATATGAGAAAAGAAAATAGAAACAAATGAGTGGATGAATGCGTGAAAATGAGAATAAAAATATCAACAAAAATACAAGATACGTAATTCGTGTAGAGATCGAAGATGTATACATATATACGAGCGATTGATATGTTTTTTTTATTATCATACCGTTTGCAGGTGGATCCAGGACCACGCGGTCAGGGAGCGGAGCCTCGGCCATTAGTAGATTATTTTGAGGTGCTGAGTCCGCAAATCACGGCAAATATATAGAATGTTATTTAGATCCTTTCTTGAACAAAAAAATATGAGTATGCTGCGATTTTATACATACGAGGTAAAAGCTCGCGTTGGACTTCTCCTATTGTAACGTCAACACGTGGTAACCGTGTAATGTTCGCTGCTTCCAAATTTAAGCGAAGAAATTCCTGATTTATTTCTGAATCTGCATTAAAACTGATGTCCAATAGTTGAGATTCGTCCATATCTTCGTCTAAATTCATGTTGAAATGATGGAGTTTAAGTTGAAGAATTAATTTACACGTTGTAGCTCTGAAGTCTGATGTACGAATGTTCATATGCTTGGTTCTTGCACGTTGGTGGAGTGAACGAAGGTATTCCTGGGTATTTCTTAAACCACTACGATCAGTCTAATTGTAAGACAATTCCATAATATAGTCTGTAAACTAGAGTAGGCTTCCTCACTTCGTTCTCTGATTGGTGCTTTGCTTACGTCTATTCAAATCAACAGACAATCCGTAGAGGCTTGGCGTACGGGAAATAGTGCGGACTCTGCAGTATGAAATTGTCTATGGCCATATTTGAATCAAACCAATCCTGTTTAAGATACAGAAAAAACACAGCAGTATTGGGGAACCACTATCCTAATAATGCTTTCAGACTTCAGTTCGGTAGTTACAGTTCAGAGTCATACAGCAGGCAAAGTGGTTCGCCAGACGTTGTGAGTTTTTTTTTTCTTTCTCAATAAACAAACTTTTCTTCCCAATCCCTCAAAAATGAAACTCGAGTTTTGTTCCTCTATTCACGAATATGAATTTCAACACAGAAATAGGCAACGAATTCCCTCCCTTAGATAGGGCAATGGGCCCACATTAAACAGGCGGTGGCACGTGTTGACTCTGTGGTGGGAAGCCCCACGCGAAAATTTACCCTATATCGACGCCCGATACGAATAAGAGCACGTTTCAGATTCTGGATGGAAAAGAGCACATTTCAAATTCCGGGCGTAAAAGAGCACGTTACGGATGCCGGGGGAAAAAGAGCACAATTCAGGTCGACTCGAATATTAGCCAGTTTCAGATAGGGTAATTATACAGTGGGAAATTTATAATTCTCCAAAAAAAAACTCGGTATAATCTTATTATTCACGTTGACACTGATTTATTACCCAAATAATTACAAAAACTGTTGATTGTGATGAATAATATACGGTATAGTAGAAATTAAAAAAAAACAAAAAAAATAGCGAAAAATTTCACCTATCACGTCATTGTTTGAAACCAGGTAATCTTTTTATTGGCAAACAGAACAATTTATTTCAGAATAATAATTGCTATTGTTAGATAGATCATATTTGAAGTGAGAAAATTAGTAGTACTTTTTCTTTTTTATTTTCTTTTTTTTCTTTGTTCTAATCAATTCCAATTTACCCGCCAATACGGAAGGTTTACGGCAGTATAACTGGATTAATCATATTGATAACGATGAAAAAAAAAAAATTGCCGAGTAAATTGGAATTGATTCGAAAAAAAAAAAAGAAACAGTACTATTAATTTTCTCACTTCAAATATTATCTATCTAACAATGGCAATTATTATTCTGTAACAAATTGTTCTGTTGCCTATAAAAAGATTATCTAGTTTTAAACAATGACATGATAGGTGAGATTTTTCGCTATTTTTTTTTTTTTTTAATTTCTACTATACCGTATATTATTCATCACAATCGACAGTTTTTGTAATTATTTGGGTAATAAATCAGTGTCAACGTGAATAATAAGATTATACCGAGTTCTTGTTGGAGAATTATAAATTTCCCACGGTATAATTAACCTTTCTGAAACTGGCTAATTTTCGAGTCGACCTGAATTGTGCTAGTATTCGAGTCAACCTGAAATGTGCCCTTTTTTCCCCGGCATCGAAAACGTGCTCTTATTCGTATCGGGCGTAGATATGTATGTACATAAATAAAATCGCAGCAAACTCGTATTTCTTATGTCAAGAAAGGATTTGAATACGATTTTTTATATTTGCCGTGATTTTCAGACTCCACCTCAAAATAATCTACCAATGGCCGAGACTCCGCTCCCCGACCGCGTGGTCCTGGATCCACCTGCAAACGATATGATAATAAAAAAACATCAATCACTCGTATATATATATATCTTCGATCTCTACACGAATTACGTATCTTGTATTTTTGTTGATATTTTTCTTTTTCTCTTCATGCATTTATCCACTCATTTGTTTCTATTTTCTTTTCTCTGATTCATTCGCTTATTTATTTTTAATTTCGTTTATTTTATTCATTCACTTATTTTACTATATCACAGTGCTTAGAGAATATGATTCTTTCCAAATTTTAGGAAAGTCTTAGACAACAATTGTTCACTCTTACCTTGCAATGTGAGCGCTAGTCACCGTAGTCTGATTTAACAGGGATCAAATCAACCTCAATAAATGCGGAATATACACCCATGAATAATCGATCAATATATACATATATGTATACATATATGACGTAGTCGGGGATTTACGTGCAAATGAAACAAGTTGTTGTACTATCTCAAAAATTGCGAGTTCCAGTCAATGTTCTCTTGAAATCAATTTATTTACAGAAATAGAGCTATCCGAATTTAGACAAAATGTGGACGGGCGAATGGGAGGATGGGCACTTCGATAGTGGCTGAGTGGAAAAGTAGTGCATATGCGGCAGTGCTTCAAACGCGCTTGGCTGCATGCGGTCGTGGCAACGGAACAGCTTTGTGATATCATCAATTTTCTACTACTATAATTTGTACATTTATAGAATACGTCACTATTTTGGAAATTACATTTCTTGACACTTCTCACGTACCTACGCCGCGTGAGTACTTACATTAGTACACGCAGCGGAATTTTGCGTCCATACTCTAAAAATTTGGTTTAGTGTTTGAAATCATGTCATTTTACATGATTCGTGTACCACGCACTTTTTTCTATTTTTATATACCATGGAAAATTTTCAACGTATAAGCGCAAGATTTCACTGTATCGTATTGATGTAAAAAAACTTTTTTAATAAATTTAGCTAATTCCTGTGTTATTTGGCGTGCTGATTCTGAAAATAATAATAAAAAAGTCCTATCATCCAACACTTTCTCACATTTTAATATATTAAATAGATATAAATTAGGCCAACGAAAAAAATATTAGTAGAAACTTTTTGAATCAATTTACCTAAATCTTATGTATTTTTGGGTGCTGAAACCGTATTTGGTATCAGTTTTTTTTTATCACCAACGATTGTCTCCCAACAAGACATCAATTATACTATATTTCAAAAAATAAAGAAAATAGGAAAATTTGAAATAAAAAATTAAAAAATCATTTTTTTTTTTTTATCAAGTTATAATTTATTGTTATAATAATTATAATTTGTTTTCTTTTATTTTTAGTTACGATTTGTTATTATAATATTTGTTATAATAATAAATTATAACTTGGTAAAAAAAAAACTGATTTTTTAATTTTTCATTTCGAATTTCCCTATTTTTCTCAATTTTTTGAAATATCTAATTGATGTCTTATTGGGAGAGAATCGTTGGTAATAAAAAACAACTAATACTAAATACGGTTTCAGCACCCAAAAATACATAAGATTTAGGTAAATTGATTCAAAAAGTTTGTACAAATATTTTTCCGCTGGCCTGTGTTATAATTAATAAAAATCAGTGCCCCGCCACCATCTTGATGTAACAGTGCGTTTCATTTATCTTTATTGTTGAGCCAATTGAAGTGGCAAATGCTATTGCTATTTTTCGTTAAAATCCTATTTCTTTTATAAGCTCATCTCATGTTCTATAAATCGGTCACATTATTAATTCATTTTAATTTACAAACGATTCGTAATAATTTACCGCGTTACTCCGGTTATTGCAGTCTAAACGCATAAATAAATTTAAGGTGAGAGATACTTATTCTTGTAATGCTATTTATCGATAATTGCATGTTATTATATAGAAGTTTGAACAATTTTTATATAGCATCGAAACTCAAAATAATTTTTTAAAAATACTACAAGTATTGCTCAATTTACGCTTGGCGTGTATGATTATGACCGGTATGAAGTTTACACCACAGTCATCTGTCTTCTTCTATCCTTCATGGCTACATAGAGAATGAAATAGACAGAAGACTGTGGGGCCAACTTCATACCGGTCAGAATTGAACACGTTTGGTGTATATTTATACTATGATAAAACAAGTGTGTTGTTTGATTTATATTTACAAAATAATACACTTAAAAAATTTCATTATAAATCCACGATCACATGTACTAAAAATGAAGAATTAAAACCATATGGCCACTGCAGCCACGGTGAAATAGAAAACAATATATAGTTCATGTTAAATAATTAATTTTATGTTGTCACAGGTCTGTATAATTTATAACAGCATGAGCAACGCGGACGCATACCTTCGTGGATATTCATTTTATGGCACAATTATGAATTGTTATACAAATTGACTGAAAAATCATTCTAAAGACTAGACTGGGGTGGCAACGTTTTGACAATATAATTTGAAATTGTTATTCCAAATCAAAAATTGAATATGATCTATTTCTTTAATTAATTATTCTTCGACAAGCTGTGCATAGAATGACATTAATAGTTCTATAAAATCATATATTTGGCTGATGTTCAAGTAATGTGTTTTAAGATTTCATAAGCATCAGCTTCGGACGGCTAATCACCCCAATGCACACGTTTATTACTGTTAATATTCATTTACTTGAAAGAGCATGATGTATGCACACTATAACTGTAACTGTAAGTTCATCAACTTTTAATTTTTCAACAAAATTTCAGGGAAACATGAAGATGTCGTTAAACTGATAGGTATACGAATTTCTATGGACTTTAAATTTGACGGTAAGAGAGGTACAGCAAAGCATCAATGGAGTAAAATAGCGGATTTATTAAAATGTGGTGCTACTGGTGTTCAGTGCAAGAAAAAATGGCAAAATTTAATTTCAAAATATAAAAACATTATGATACCACCAACGGATGATGGGCTTGAATCGGAGGAACATGAAGTAGACCATTGGCCATACTTCGATCAAATCAACAAGTATATGAGCCGGCGACACGTAATCAACCCTGTGCTACTAATCAAGATTCGCGGCAGCGAATCGCCGCCAAGTACCCGTAGGCAGGCGAGCGCTAGCCGGGACTCTATTTTCTCGGGGGAACTCTTTATACCTGTAAGCAGGAGGTCATAACTTCGGAACGCGTGAATATTTTTCGATCAAATTCACAGAACAGATATTCCCCCACCACACGACTTCGCTGTACAAATTTGATCGGAATCGGTACACTGGTTTCTGATATATCGGTCACGAAAGTTGATGAAAAAGCATCTTCTTCTTCTTCTTCTTCTTCTTCTTCCTGGTCATCAAATTTTCGCTAGACGCTTGCTTGTCCTCACGTTTCTGAACGAACGGTGAAACGGATCGACTTGATCTTTGAAACGTGGGTACAAGCCATCCAAATCTCGCCCCCTATTGATTTTGGCATGAATCTGAGTCCGCACTTGGTCGATATGTAATAATGAAGTTACGAAGTGAGCTACAGAGGGTCGACGAAATCAAAATGGCCGTCGGAGGGCTGTCGGATCGCGCTATTGACAGTTAAAATATTCATAATTTATATATAATCATATTATATAGTTATATATTTATATTATATAATTATATAAGGTGTTACCGGCCATGCCAATGGTTTTTTTCAACAGGTGCGTGTAATAGGCCCTTTTTCTTGCATGTAAAACGAATGGAAAATCGACCATTTCTAGCGTGGACTTTATTACCTCCCTGGGGAATTTCTAAACTTTCCAAAAGTTCCCATAAATTTCCAAAAGTTCCCATAAATTTCCAAAAGTTCCCATAAATTTCCAAAAATTTCCATAAATTTCTATAAATTTCCAAGCCTTCCAAAATTTCCAAAATTTGTGGAAATGACCCTCGATATAAATTACCCATTCCCCCTCCCTCCCCCCCCCCCCCCTTGTTGTACAATGTACTATTATATCAGTGAGTCAGTAAATCAGTGAACAATAATCAGAATGAAACCGTGCAACGACCGTGGTTTCACGCCGATGACTGTTATTATTTAATAAATCTGCATGATGGCCTGTTGTAATTGCACGGAACGGATCGTCTGAGCTGGGTTCAAATATAGATAGAGAATAAACCAATGAACCTGGCGAAATATTATTTCACTACTAACCGGAGCAAATGGCAGTTGACAATTGAAATGGATGTGCTTGTCTTTCACTGAATATTTCTTCCCTTGCCCAAATTCCGAATATACTTCTTGTAATGACCAAAGGATAATAATGTTTAACCCAGCTGAAATTAAATGAGCAATCCTTCTCAATTCTCCTACTTGCAAAAAGAAGTGAAATCCCACGAAAAACATCCAAAGATGTAAAAAAAGCCGCCAAGTACTCAGACAAAAATCACAATTGCTTTATAAGCGAAACGGTTCGCCAGTCTCTGTCGTGAAATCAAGAAAAATGCCAAGCACCGAACGTACCCTTGCGATTTCTCAGCAATTTGTTAAAAAAAAATAATATAAAAAGAAAAATGAAAAAACTCAAACTCAAACTCAAGTCTACGTTGTGAAGTCGGAGTTTCGTGTGAGGATATCGAAGCATCATTCCAAGAGCTACGTACTTGGCGGGCACATTGGGTTCCTTAGAGCTATACGGACATCCCGCTTCATTTTACGCGAAAATTAAGTTTTCAATGCAACAGCAATTGAATACACTGAAAAACTAGTTATTCAAACCAATCAGCGTATCAGAAGATAATTCTACGTGTCCTTAACTATGTGTATGACTTTACAGACATGAATACTATAATCAATAAAAATCGTGGTCGTTCCATTGTCATTGAAATATCAGATCAGACTCGGAACTCTGGAATCACATATCTCATTGTGGAGCTAATGAGCGATGTACTACAGTGAGTTTTCCCATAATAGGTGATATACCGTAGAGCTCGAGTATGTAGTAATAATTATGAAAGAATAAACTTCGGCATGAAACCTAAAACTTGCAGCTACGGATATACGTGTATGTTATAAGTAGCATATAGAGTATGACATTTTGTTCTAATGATGAATATGAAATTACTATTTTCCATCCCTGCAACGCGGGCGGAAAGAATTTCTGACCAAAGGGAAGAAAAAGTTATTTTTCGGTCAAAAAAGTAAATTTGAAAGGCAGAAAAAAAAACTAAGTTTGACCGATTCTAGGTTTGATTGATTAAATGGCTGTGTTTGACTGGTGGATGCAATATGGACATTTTATCTAGTCGGGTAAAAAGTAATATATTATTATTCCACACGGAAGGAGCGAATTTTCACCTTGTGCTCGTGCTGAACCTCGCACTCAGCAAAAATCACGCACTTTCCTCCCTAGTAGCATAATGTAGCATTGTTGCTTATTTGCAACTACACAATCGTGGCAGTTGAAAGATTAGCGCTTGCGAGTTTATGGGAGTAAGTAGTGCGGGCGCCCAAGGCGCACGCACTACGCACTCCCGTAAACTAGCAAGCGCTAATCTTTCAACTGCCACGGCATAGTCGTCCGGCAAGATCGAAAGATGATGGATTTTCAATAAGTGTGTATGGAACTAATGTTATCTGCGAATCTGACATTCGTCAGTCGATGCAAAGTTCATGACATGTAAATAACCAGCGACCGGAAACATAGTACTTTAAGACATTCGTCAGCCACCAAGTGCCGATGCAAGCAACTGTTTGCAGTTTGGAAGAACTGTGAGACAAACAGCCAAACACAAAATAAAACTGCAAGGAGTCGTGTTCTATCAATCGATGTATTTTAAATGCCAGATTTGATGAATGAACATTATGAAAAACAGTCGGAAAAATATGGTTCGCAAAATACGATAGAGTCATATTAATTCAACGTGAGATCAACAAACACAAAGAAAGAAAACGAATGTGCCCGCCAAGTACGTAGCTCTTGGAATGATGCTTCGATATCCTCACACGAAACTCCGACTTCACAACGTAGACTTGAGTTTGAGTTTGAGTTTTTTCATTTTTCTTTTTATATTATTTTTTTTTAACAAATTGCTGAGAAATCGCAAGGGTACGTTCGGTGCTTGGCATTTTTCTTGATTTCACGACAGAGACTGGCGAACCGTTTCGCTTATAAAGCAATTGTGATTTTTGTCTGAGTACTTGGCGGCTTTTTTTACATCTTTGGATGTTTTTCGTGGGATACATTCTATGCAATCCACTTCTGGGCAATCGGACACCACATCGAATTCACGTCAACCGCGTAAACGTGCGCCGGCGATTGCAATTGCTGATACCTCTCGTGAGATTTCTTGGAGACACAAGCGATGATGATGACGACCCCAACGAAGTCGTAATAAAGAACAAAACCAGACGCACCAATACGAATTGTGAAACAGCGACGGCGAACTTGTTGAATCTCATGATGAGACAGATTGAAGAAACTAGGCTGCAACAGGAGGAGGCGCGTAAATACGATATTGTAATGATGCAAATTTCGAAAACATTTCTCAAAAAAAAATAATCGACTTAAATATGTATTATCACTAAACAAATAAATAAATTTCTTGATTTTGAGTTATGAAATTGATTATTACAAGTTATAATTTGGTAGATATATAGGGTGAATACCTAACTCCCGTTAATATGGTGTTCCCCGCTTTACCCAGGAGTGGAGCGGGTGGCTATGCAGAATTTTAGTAAGTCTTTGCTAAAGCTGAATGCTAATTCGCTCATTATTAACCGATATAATCACAACACACCTTACACCATATAATACCAACACACATCACAAAATTTATGTATGTACAATAAGAGTGATATTTTCATTGTAAATATAGGTATGCGGCATTAAATTTACAATTCAAATGTCTGTCTACATTAATACAGACAGTTGATGAAAATAATAGACTTGACGGATTTTTAAATTCATTGAATTAAATTAGTATCCAAATTTTGTGTTAAATTATTAATCAGTAATATAATAATAAAATATGTTTTACTAAGCGCAAAATTAAACTATCGTCTGGTTTACGGTCGTCGTCTAACTTATATTCGAAAAGATAGATTCCAAAAAAAAATACTCTATGACCACGTTTCAAAAGAGTGCAAAAGAGCAAGCATGTCGTTCCGGATGTTCAACCATTAACAAACACGTATCAAACAATAAACATTATACATATCTCATAAACCGCACATACATGTAAAGCCACGTGCTGTCTCTTAAACATAACCTAATTTAAAACAACAGGATACGTGGTGTGTATATTATGAAATATCGATGGTTATTTTGTTCAGCTGTGTACAGATGTAATAGAAGACTGCGCACAGTTCGTCAATCACGCGTAACACATCGCCTTCACTTATGCAAATATTATGCATGATGGTACATGCAACGATAACCTTTATTGCTACTGGTATTCGAACTTCAAGTGCTTTGGTAAATATTGAACGCCAGCGTACCTTCAGCATCCCAGAAGACTGTTCAACAACTACTCTTGCTCTGCCGACAATGAGTGAATGGCTAAATGCCCGTTTTTTTGCGTCAGTGGCTCTCTATAAGGCGTTATTATCGGAACAGGATTACGCCTACACGGATAACCGCTATCACCAATTATGGAGTAACCTTCAGGTGGAAAAAGATGACCCACAAATAGCGGACTGTTTCTGAAAATACGGCTGTCGTGAACGGAACCAGGGTACCTACTAAGGATGTTAATAAATTTTCCAGATCCATCTACTAGGGCTTGAAGATTCACCGAATAAAATTGCTTACGGTTGTGATATTATTCATGCAAATTCACCGGGCAAAGTATTCGTACATGGAAACCGTCAATTGCCCCCACGCATTGCCGGAAAATCGCACTCCGTGCTTTACGTGCAAAAGCTAATCCGATCCCGGGAAGTTCGTGTTCTGATGGAAGTCGAACAATTTCATGAATTCACGATACAACTCTATTCAGTACCTTGTGCACCATTTTGTGTACAGTTGTTCTCGGAAGGTCGAAACAATTTCCAACGATGCGATACGAAGTTCCGCATGCAAGCCAATAAAGAAATACGATTACCTGAAAATGTATCAAGTGAGATAAAAGCAATTGAAGTACCCTATTATAAATAATTACTTTGACAATTATGAGACACGTTGAAACATTGTCATATAAATCTATATATACTTTTAATTAATTTTGATTGGATGTACACATACATTTTTGAATTTATAATTAAATTTCATATGAAAATCACCGAAGTCTGTAACTCATATGTTTTTATACAGATTTAAATTTATCATTGCACGTATTGCAAGATATTTTATACGTATTTATATAAAGATATCAAAAGTTTCAATTAAAAAATATTAATTTTTTTTTAGATACATTCAGGAGATATAAAAATGAGTATGAAATTCAGTAAAATTTTACAAGGTGTTTAAATATGCGTAGAATTCCTAAGTAATGCTGGCATACCTACAATAAATTTTAAAAAATTATTTGAAACTCAATTGTCCAGCCAGACCGTTTTGGGATGTTTGCACATAGAACTACTAATTGCCGAAGACTATTAGGGTTTACCCTCAAATTTTTGGTAGTAGCTCGATGTTCACGTCTTAAAATCGCGCCAAGAAACCGGTCAATATACCCAACAATTTTATAATATGGTCCACGCTGAAATATAAATCAAAAATCAATTATCAAGTGTAACTTGAAATTTTTTTTAAAATTGGAAAAAAAATGTCATTTGTTGTGGACGGTTTATTTATAACATTACAATACTAAGCATAAATTAAACCAATATTAGTATAACGGTTTCCGGCGTAATTAAATTTGAGTATAGAACTATTACCTGAGGCTCGCGGCACTGCCTCAACTGCAGTAGCAGTGGAACGCTGATGAATTAAGAACGCCGCGTGTTGTACGCTTGGCGTGTTTGATTATGACCGATATGAGGTTGGCCCCACTGTCTTCTGTCTCTTTCTTTTCCTATGTAGCCACGAAGGATAGAAGAGGACAGAAAACTATGGTGCCAACTTCATATCGGTCAAAATCAAACACGCTTGGTGTACATGACAATTCTTCTTCGCATGTTGTTTAACGCCATGTAAGTAACAATCAACTGCACCCGGCAAACCATTTCAATCACACTGCTAAGAATCAGATTTATTAACAAATATTTTACGCTACGTATATAACGTATATGTAATTGGAATTTTTTTAATTATTGTTGGATGCGGTGATATGAAAAAATCGTTTAAACTTTTCAAGAATAAAATGCTAAAATTAAATAGTATAATAAAAAAAATAATATATATTTAAATAGCATTGTAAGAATAAGTATCTCTTACCTTGAATTAATTTATGCGTTCAGTCTGCAATAAACGGAGTGACGCGGTAAATTATTGCGAATCGTTTGTTAGTTAAAATGAATTTACAATGTAACCGATTCATAGAACATGAGATGGGCTTATGAAAGAAATGGGATTTCAACAAAAAATAGCATTTTACTTAGTTCAACATTGAAAATAAATGAAACGCACCATGGTGGCGGGGCACTCATTTTTATTAATTATGTATCAATGGATTATTTCCATGTGTATCACAGACAACATCACAACGCTCGTAATATAAAAATTGTTATTCAAAATTAAATAATATACGTTTCATAAGCTAACTGTGATATATCAATTCTTGTCAAAATATCACCATTTAATTAAGCTTGAACGTATATCAAAAATTTTGAGAAAATTTATAGAGGCTTGAAATAACATACGTCAAATGTCACATACTTATGAGAATTTTAGGAATAATTTTGAAATACCGCATTCACTGTATGTAAAATCAAATTAATTTTGAACAGTTTCAGGCTTCATGAAATTTAAGTATGAAACTATTGATCGAAAGATTTTTACGCATATTGTGTAACACCATCAAAGCAATGATTATAAAAAACTGCTACCGATAAGTCATATCAATTACATCAGTTTTATTAACAATTTTACGTAACGACTATGATATTGAGATATAAAATAAACATTTTGCTAACAAAAATTTATGCAAGGGTAGAAAAGAACAAATATAATTATTTGTAAATATACACACACGTTCGGATTTTCAAATCAAAAAATTTGCGCGTAACTTTGTGCCATAAACTATAAATGAAACAAACAGCTAGCTTTGCATATTTATTGGTAGTACAGCGAGGGACCACCAGATTGTGCAGCGGATCGAGAGCAATGGCGTGAAGACCGGGATCGAGACCGAGACCGCGCCAGGAATTGTGCGAATTGAGACACGGCTATTGTATCGTGAAAATGTGATTCTAAGCACCTGCCGAGGCGGCCATGTCTATTGTGTCAGTATGTATATCCGTGTGTCAGCTGTTATGACCAGGTTTTAATCACATATGATTAAACCAAACTTTTAACCATTGTTTTACCAAAACATTTCTATTCAAGGAACACTTTACACATTACACATTCTCGAAATAATTCTGTAGTCTCGAGAATTTAGTGGGCCAAATTCACTCGTAGGTGTGTACATGTGCCGTTGCCCCGACCACGGAACCCCCTCGGATACCCTTAATAAGAATCAATTAAATTCGATGAATGAATCTTGTGAATGGATAAAACTCTACTCGTTATCGCACTGTGCCTGCATTTTTATATTCTGCTTCTCATAATTTTGCGGAAGTGCTATCAGTGTGTACAGTATGTACGAATATTCATAATCGGTTTCAAAATTCCTGACTCCCAGCTTTCGTTGAGCATAACTCGTCAAGAAAAAATCGTAAAAATATGTGACATGAAGCATTCTATAGCTTGAGTAAAGGTTCAACCTACTTCAACCTACTTAAAGTACCTGAGTACCTCTTTGTAGGTATATGCAATGTACATACCTGTACTCATGCCTAGGTATTTATTTCTGGAATTACCTGTATCTAGCTCCCAAAATTAAAGTACCTTTGACACCACTGCTTATGACTAACAATGTTGGCTCTCGCCAATTTTTCCGTGGATCTAGTAAATGATTCAAAAAAAACTCGGATCGTTTACAAATTTTACTATAAAATGCATACAAGCTTATCGCAAAGCTACTGCAATCTGCGTGTAGTGTATGACAAGAATATCAACTAATACAGATTTCTCTCAATGCCGTTACTGTGGCTTCAATTTATATCACTTAAGCATAAATCACGTTAACATTAGACGCAAGTTTCTCTACTGTATGAATGAAGGCATAAACGATGATGTCAATAATCCGATGACATTGAATGCCCTAATCAAGTCTTTAGAATATTTTAAAATATGAATAAATGGATGGGTTCATTCATTTATCAATGTTGATTCTCTGCTTTATTCGTCTATGTTCTTTCTCGATTTTATTCGTAAAAAATTGTGATAGTATAGTTTTTAGATTACTTTCTGGTGAAATTCTTCGATAACGGCATTTATTGATTCAACGGGACATTTCACACGATAAATAACGAGAAATTATTCAGTCGAATAAAAAGAGGTCACGTGGGGTAACTCAGCGGCATGAGATTACTCAATATACGTATGTACAGTGTTCTCCTGCAAAGTTAACAATACTTAACTGTTTGTTTTCTCCAGACCATATAGAAGATAGGTTAATTCGAAAATTGTGATTGTTATGAAAAGTTGTCACTTCTCAATGTTCATACGTGAACATCTAAGAGTGATAAGTAAATTGACTGACAATGGCAATGCGTTGAGGCTGTTCGAGCACTTCCTTTAGCTTGATCTCCAGAATTATTCTGGTTGCCTTTTGTTACAATTGTTATCGACGTAGCTGTAGGACTAACGCGTGAGGCATTGATTCGGGTATTCAGGGATTATTGAGGTACGAAAACGAAAGAAGAACCAAGGACGAGGAAAGCAAAGACGGGTGAAATGGAAGAAGAGTGGGAGTTTCGTCGATAATAGAAAATTGGAAAAAATTTGCAATTCAAAGGAGAACGAACAAAGTACGTTAAGGTACGAATGTTTCGTGGAAATCTGCACTCTTGAGCGGAGGTATTGGCGATAAAAACGAGTTTCGACTATTTTACTTGGGCGATTTTCTTCTCGATTCCACGTTTCTTAAATTTCCTGCTATTTTCCGGTGTATACATTAACATATATTATATATATTGTGACGTTGCATCTTGTAATCGTCACAATACCGCGCGAGTGGCGGACGACGTGAGGACGGACGGCTCCAGAGAAGTATGCACAGGTCGTAATTTAGCTTGATTACTAATTTGCTTATTAATTTGACTATTATTTTAATCGATAGTATGGCTATAAGGATGATAATAGGTTGATTTATTATGTAACTCCCTTTGCTTTATATCGAGTCTCTATAATAGCGGAGCTCGGGAGGACAACGCCAGGACGTCGAGGGACTACATTCGATGTCTGAAATCGAGGTCCTTCCCGAACTACAGCTTCCAGTCAGCTGTCGTCTTTCTTTCCCAACTCCCGGTCGTGGATGCCGCAGGAGCGGTCGAATAAGGATGACACCCGGAGTCAAACCCTCCCGTTCCCGCCGACTGATCAACCTGGTGCTGAACCACTTCCCGTCAACCATTTCTGGACGTCTAGGCAATGGTTGAATAGAGCAGGGCGAAACTCCAAGTAACCCACCAAAGCTTCCCGTTGCCTATGACTTATCGACCTGGAGTCGAGCTAGACCTTGTCATCGGCTTCCTCGGTATCGTCCCGCTACCGGCGTTACTCCCGAAAAGTCCCGGTAGAAGAACTGCAACCATGTGAGGCAGGCCTGTCCGTAAGCCTTCCACATCGTCCCATGGGGAATTCTGGACGCAGGTCCGGTTATTGGGGCATCAGAACTCCCGCCAGATCCTCTGTCTGGTCCGTTTTTCTTGTTAAAACGTAGCCAGGGTGCACTTCGTCCCGACGATAATCCCGAGGAGTCCCGCGACGAGAACCGAAGTTGGAAAAGAAGACGCAAAGAACGAAATCCCGTACGAGTCCCGCTATACCATATTCAAAACATCCCGCCGTACCGCCATGTTGGATGAGCACTTGGACAATCATGTACGACTAGAGCGTCCCGGACTACGCGTTCCGAAACTCACGCCAGCAAGGCCGGCTAACTGCTAAGTCTGACGACTAAGGTTTTGACGAAAAATCTAAGTACGACGATTCAAATCGGATAGCAGCTAGGGGATACCGCACCTATAAAGTGTGGGGTAACGCAGGACTCGGCCTACTTCTACGCTTGTTCGTCCTCACGTCTAGACCATCTGATCCCGAGTTCCCGTTAATTACAGTGTTCCCGAGTTTCCTTAAAGATAGTATTAAAATTATTGTTAAATCTATCGTTAAAGTTCTTGTTATTATCCCGTTAAAGTTAAAGCTATTGTTAAAGTTATTACTGTTATTTTGTTGAAGTTTAAAGTATAGTCTATTATTATTTTGTTATTCCCGTTTTGTGTGAAGCCGACTTATCGCTGATAAGGTAAGACCTATTTTCTGTAAAACCACGAGGTCGCTTATGAATCCCGTTTAGTTATTTAGTTTGTTGTATTTGGTGTGGCGTAGGCCACGATTATGGTTCGTTAAGTCCTCAGACTTCGTCCCGGTTATATTTTATTATATTCAGTGTCGTTAAAAACGGATTCTCGAGTCGACTCGTGCTTAGTGACTATTTGTGGCTTTTTCTCTATGCTTCAGCATGCGGTAGATTCTGTTAGATTTTCTTCTTTTTCTCTGTCTTTCTTTCCTATGTAATTTATCGATCACAAACGACCTGTTAACGTACTATTTTCTGGAGCTAGCGAGCGTAAAAGCAAGCATTGTTATTTAGTTTTTAGTTTCGTAGTTAATAATTATTTTGTCGATATATTTCTCTTATTTTCTTCTTTAAGTCCCGTATAATTTGATTAATCTCGTATCGAGACGATTGTTGTGAATTTCTCTGATATTTTGTTATATTGTGTCATCTATTTTGGATATTTGATTGTTAGTCTGTTTCCGTAAATTCCCGAATTTTGTCTTGTGAATCACAGAACATAATTTTGTGAATATTGCATTATTTATTCCCGTAATAATTGCGGATTGTGGAGTAGTTTTCCGTATCGATTCTGAATAAATCAGTCGAATATATAATTATTGGTATTGACTATTAATTGGCACCCTGCCCCTCTACCATTTAGTTGCTACCCCCAAAAACACCTCACGTGCAAAAACCTTGCGCCAAGTACATTAACGTGGGCACTCTATCTGAAAACATTCGCCCATTCTAAAAAGTATCGTAAGCATTTAACAAAATAATTTGTTCCTCCTACAAAAAAGCATTGAAATCAGATATTACTGCCACGTACATCATCAGATTCAATTTATCTTCAGTATGTACCTAATTAAGGCCGCAACATTGAATCTGCGAATGTACCCAATAAGCATAAGCCTCTAGTATACTACTGTAAGCAATAGACCGACTTATGCAGAAATTCTCATTTGTATCCATTTACAGCAATTGGAGAAAAACCGTCATCAAACAAAGGAAAAAAAAAATTAGAGGAAGTGGTACTTGGCGGGCTGATATTTTGAAATTTTTATAATTACTATCGAAACATTTATTCACGCAGAATTTGTGTCGCAGATTTTGTGATTTTTTTGCAAAAAACCCGCCAAGTACCACTTCCTCCAATTTTTTTTTCTAATTTTTTTTTCCTTTGTTTGATGACGGTTTTTCTCCAATTGCTGTAAATGGATACAAATGAGAATTTTTGCATAAGTCGGTCTATTGCTTAGGATTGCCTTAGGATGCCTCTAAAACGCAATACCTAGTCTCACTGTTCCATTAAAATTTAAATAATTTCCGGATTCTCATCAACTGCTTTTGTCACTGGACATGAACGATCTGCCTAGAACCGTAATGTTTTAATAGAAGTATGATGAAGTAATGCCAGTGGAATATGATCAAGTATTTCCATCTTCTGTTTCCTAATTTACTTGTGATAGTGAGGTAACAATGCTTTGTAAAATCAGAATTTCACAAGTGTACAGTATTCATCGACTATCCAATTGGTTGTAAAGTAAAGTAGACTGCGAAGGCTATAGAATTTACACTTAATGAGAAATTAAAGGAAACACAGTGAAAACGAAACAATGACGAAAATGAATCCAAAGAAATCTGAATTCATTCCAGATCGAGCGTGGCTGAGCCTAAACGTACTATCCGCAATACTAATGCTATATAAAGGGTCTGAAAATAACGTTGCTTCAATTTGAAGAATATAATATTCTTGCCACAGCTCAATGAAATTTTGTGTGAAACTCAATTTTTATAGATACAAATATACATCACAAAGCTATAAACCCTATAAATCTAAAGCAATTCTGTGGAAAAAAATATAAATATATAAATATAGGAGTGTGGTCATCTCTTATGTCCTTGTCATGAAACTCGGTTAGGTAATTCTAATTTATACTGGTGCTATTTCCGTGGTTCTGACGCTGTGCACAGTAATCATGAATCTTCTGGTATAAGTTTCGTGAACTAATAGTATATTGTGCAACAAGTGCGGGAAGTTGGCGATTACTGACGAGTGTGAATTTTGCAGCACGAGCCGAAGGCGAGTGCTGCAATCACACGAGTCAGTAATCACCAACCTGCACTTGTTACACATCCTATTTTATGTGACACCAGCATGGGAAGTGAGACTTTGGTTATAAGACTATTAAAAATCGTCAGGTTAGAATAAGTTCGGGGTTATGTTTGTCGAAAGGCAGCGGACCTGATCGTAGTCGTAACTCAACACGCCCGATGGCGCTAGTTACGCTCTAAAAGCGTGCGGTAACAAACATTACCGCACTGCTTTGCGTGCGGTAATGAAAATAACAACACGGTTGGGGAATCGGCCATTTGGCGCACCATTTTTAGTGCGCAAAGTCGAACTTCCCATGCGGGTGTTACATAAAATACATTAACGCACGCCACGAAGCATGATGTCTTGTGCTGTACACGATGCGATTATTGACACCTGTCGAAGAGTTGGATATAATAATTAAAATTAAAATTGAAAGCAAGTTTACGAAAAGTGTCTACAACGCAAGCCGGACTTATTGAAAGCGTACATTATTACAGGTATTCACATAACCTCAAAGATTCGTGAAGTAAACGATCAATCACATAGGTTAATATTGATTGTTGTTCACAAGATATCGGGTTCATATCCAAACATGTTCACTTCCTACTCTGTGGAAAGTTTTTGATCAAACATTATTTTGTGAAGTCTCGCGCAATTGAATCTTCCACATGCCGGCTGTCTTGAGCTGTCAGTTTGACAGATTCGCGCGCATGCGCAATGGTATGGAGCGATGAAATGGGCTGAAGACGGAGAAAACGGAGATCGTGAAACGAGCCACCTCGAAATTACAAATTATCATATCTCAGCTATACATGCACAGATTCTATTGATGTTAGGCTTAAATTAAAGCTCTTCCGATCCCCATTCTTACAAATGAGTTGTAATATATGTTACCCCATAATGTCATCAAATACGGTAGAATCGGGGAAACCTTATCTCCCCACTCCGCGGAAAATTGCCGCAGCTGTATAGAGACTCGGTAGAGTCGCCACAGAAAAAAACTTTGTTTTTAATGTACTTGGCGCGAGACTCTACCGAGTCTCTTGATTATATTCTGAGCTATCTGGCAATTTCCGCCGTCAAACTCTATATTTCATAGTCTTTCGAGTGACGTGAAAACGTCTGGCGCCCAACTATTAGTGTTCTTATTAGTTTTCGCAAATAAACGTTGACGCCGAAGTGCGCGGTTCCCGGGAAAACCCTTCCCGTAAAAGTGCACCGTTGCAATATATATATATATATATTTAAGAAACGTGAAATCGAGAAGAAAATATATATATTAGGGTGCTTTTTTTTGGGAACTATTTTTTTTTTTCGCTCCCGGCCTGAAATTTTGTTGGAAATGCTAAAAAAGAAGTTCCCCCAAAATATAAGCCCTTAATATTAACATTAAGTACTCTCCCAGAACGTGAAAAGATTTCTCATTTAAATTACGTGGGAATTAGGATTTTTTTTTTTTCAAAATTCTATAACTCGGTGGCATTTTATGCTATTATATCGCGGAAAGTTGCAAATTACTCAGCATTAAGCGCTCTACAAAAGTGCCCATTGCGACTTAATTGTGACTCATTACGGTTTAGTACAGAGATCAATCACTTTCCGCACGCTCCACGGGCCTGGAAAAACGAGCTACCCGCACGCTGTGTCAAAAAAGAAAATACCAAAATATACCGTGAGAATCAGGTGAAACCGAATGGTCCATCCGCCCAGGCGGCGAATATTTGGTATTTTCATGGGGATAGCCACTCGTTGCACTGAATATCCCTAGGGTGATTTTGGCGCGCGGTCGATGAAACTCGGCAGATCGACCGCGCGCCAGGATCACCCTAGGGATTTTTCAGCGCAACGAGTGGTTAGCCCGCTGAAAATATCAAATATTCACCGTCTGGGCGGATGGACCATTCGGTTTCACCTGATTCTCACGGTATTTTCAAATCGCTCAGGCTCTACAACGTACAATCAAAGAAAATAAATACAATTGCAGTTTCACACCGAGCGAAGAAATATCAAAAGAAATCCAAAACAATAAAAATAAATAGCAAAAACAGGTAGTCCCGATTTCGCGAGGTATCTGACTACCGCCACTGAGAGAACCAGAGCTAGGTTCGGTGTTGGCTAAATCAAGAGCACGCTGAAATCGGTACGACACGGAACGGTACGGGAATTCTTCCCCAGAGCAATACGGACTTGTCTAGAATAGAAGATCTTAAACCTAATTATCCTAGCCCAAGAAAAGATAAAGAACGACCACGACAACTTGTCTATGGCGGAATTTGAAATCAGCCGTTAGGCGGCAACAAGTCAAATAAATGCACTTGGAGACGGATGGTCGAGGTCTGACAGAAAAGAAAAGCCTACCTTTGATCGGGGACGTAGCCCAGCGAGTCGGTACAGAAAGAAGATAACACAAAAAAAAAAAGATAAGAAAAGATACTAAAAGAAAGAAGGAAAAGAAAAGTAAAAAAAACGCAACAAGAAAAAGATAAAACTGAGAGAAACTAAACGTAAGACAAACTAAAACTACGGTAAGGTAACGTAAGGTACACTTGACGTCGTCCGAAGAGAGTCGGTAACGGAGTGACGCGCTAGTCGACGAAGAGCGGGGAGGGGGAAGTCTTTCCGCACTCGGCGTGTTCGCCGCACCTAGCTAGTGATCCATGTTCGAATTTTGGCCGGGAGGTAGGTAGCTGACGAGGCAGGCTGGGAGGTGCAGCCCTCTCCCGGTTGGCAGGTGGCAAGGCTGCTTCGATGGTCCCTGAAGTGACGTATACTCCGTTCACGGAGAGAATACCCAAACGTCGCGCAGTTTTGAACGGCCTGAGAGTCGGGTGGGGGCAACGGGACTCACAACTCGACGCCGTATCTAAATTATCATACGTTTGGGCCCCGGCCGATAATGTACGCTCTGTAGAGAAATTGGCTGCTCGGCTTAAAGACTCGAGGCTCCCGCGTCGGCTATACCGGGTCTGCTTAGCCATGCGACCCGTTTAGCGACATGGAGAGAGGGTAAAATGGGCGGAGCGTTGGGCGGAATATGACCGAACCGGACGAGTTCTGTTTCGATCGTTGGGTATTCTCTCCGTGAACGGTGTATAGGTGCGGATACTAGTGCCGAGGTATCGTGGACATTCCCCCCCTCCCTGCCCCCCCCCCCCCATGTTCTAGCGGCATCGAGATCCCGCGTCGTCCTGGGGTCGGCGAGATCTGCATTTAAAAAAAACACTTACGGCAGACAACAGAATTAAATTAAAATAGGAACTCCGTCGCTCTGGGGAGCTGAGGCGGGGTCCGCGGGGGATATAAAATCCACCACGTTACAATATATATGTGATGGGCGCGGTATTGTTGTTTAATCCGATCGGTTTATCAATAAACGTATTTTACTAATCGGGTGAGTCCCGTCGCAGACTGAATAAAATAATAAAATACAAGATCTACCTCTTGATAGATCGGTAAATGGGATCGTTGCCGTCTAGTCCTATACAGGGCTCAATTGAGATGTTTAAACTAAGGTTGAGGCTAATTAATGTATAATTAAATGAGAATGAGGTGAATCAAATAATAGTGAGAAGTTAACTGGTAAAAACGATAATATATTCTTGAACGATTAGGTGAGGATAATAATGAATGATTCAAGGGATGAACAATAGAATATCTCTTGAATAAATGGTTAACAGAAAATAAAAGAATTTTAATGAACGATTCACCGATGTGGGGATCGTGAACTTTTGTTATTTGAAAAGATGTCAATATTAATATCTGAAAAATGAGATGAACGACTTGATCACGATTCGCACGTTAGTGATAAGTTAAGTATAAATAGTTATATAATATAACGAAAATTGGAACTTTCTCTCTCTCTCTCTCTCTCTCGGATTATGGCTACTGAGTAAATAATGCAAGCGGTGGTTTATCTTAATTACTATGGAGTAAGGATTCGATCGAGAGTGGCGTTGGGAACAAGGGAACCTATTCCTTATCCAAGGAGTCTCTCAGGTCTCTTAGAAAAATGGAATAATGAAAAATGGATATACCCGAGATTGGGGGTCCCCCGTAATATAATTATATTGTCTCGGATAAATATTATTGACTCGATCCTCTTTCCAGTCTTGACCGAAGTCTTTCCTTACAAATTTACGTGCTAAATAATTAGAAGCGATAAAGTAACCAATTTGGGTGTTCACTGGGTAGTGATAGTGAACAAGGGCGTGGGTAAGCTACAACTCGTCGGTCAGGTATAAGGGATCCAACTCGAAGTACTGTTATTACTATACTGACCTTTTGGGCAGAATACCCATAAAACTTTTAATACAAGGCAAAAATATCTATAGGTATACTAGTCCTAACAGAATTCTGGAAAACGTGTAACGCAAGAGAATATGCACGTGTATAGGATTATACACGCGTATGTAATGTAACTTTATCTGGTTATGCTTCACCAGCAGAAGGCTGGTGAAGTTAACCTAGTTCGCGTGTGTTCTTTGTCACGGGTTATGATATTTGGAGCTCCTCTGGGAAAAATGTAAAAAACCCTTAAATTACCCTAATACAGACTCGGATAGATTTTTCACTACCAGAGCTGCCTCCCTACAGACTTGGGATATCCCAGACTCAACAGACTAGGATAGGATTTTACCTCTACCGTAGCTGCCTAGAGTCCAGGTCACCGAAGCTGCCTAATTACAGACTTGGGATATGTGTGTTCTCAGACTAGGGTACCAATTATAGCTATACCGTAGCTGTCCAACACACTCACCGAAGCTGCCTTTTTAGCTAATAATGATTTTAAGTTTTATTTAATCAAAACGAAGTGTTTCTGAAAGAAAAATGAGGCTAATTAGTGAATTGAAAACAAAAACCAAATTTCTGATAATTTTATGATCGATTGATCATGTAGGGTTTATTTTAAATGTTGCGATCGTTTCTCGCGTGAACTATTTACAAACAAAAAATATTTATAATGGTAAAAAAAAAACTATAATTATGAATGAAATGAATGATTGTTTCCTAATTTAACTTAATACTACGCTCTTTCTTTCAACGGTCGGACCTCGTGTTATTCTGTTTTCTCTAATTTTGTGATTCTAATTTATTGTAATGCTATTTTAGCTAAGTACAAAATTCTATGATTTTATTCAATTTGTTGAACTGCCGCTTTGGCTAGGACGACTTTACTTATATTTTTCTATCAAAAAGCAATTTCTGGCTATAATGAATTTACGCTCGATTTTAGGTTATGTGAATTGATATTTAATTTCGCGTCTGAGTGAGTCGGTCGGCCGCTTTGGCTCAAGTCCGCTGATTTGCGTCTCAGCGGTGCTCCTTATATATGACTTGTGACGTCATTTGGTGTCACCCCACCTGCGCGGCGCGTATGTGCTGTGTACGACTATACCAGTATAGGCTGGTATAGCCGTACACGTTACATTGCCCCCTTTTTATCAGCTGATCTTCGGTGATGGAGATTTTTCGGAATCGCTGGCAGGTAAGTTGATAAAAACCTGTTAATTTTCTACGTCCGGGTGTGTTATATTCGTCATGTCCGATTGCTTCGTTATGTCCGGGTGTTTTATGTTAAGTCCGAGTTCCTTGTTTGATTGTGATTCTATTTTTTTCTTTAGCTCCTATCCTTGGCTAATTCGTCGTCGATGTCGAACTCCGCCATGTAATCGGGCAACTCATCTTCTGCGGATATTGGCATTGGTACCTCGAAGATAAAATCAGTCACCAAGTCTTCCAAGGCAAAATCCGGTAAGTTGAACGGAAGTGGATCACCTTCAAAGTGTTCTGGTGACGGTATGTGGAGTACTCCACCCAAATCGTCGTCCACCTGCATCTCGGCTATTTGGTCCTCACATGATAAATTTTCGTCTCTCGCAGCCTGGATATTTATGGCGTGCTCTAAGTCGCTTGTGACTAACGAAATAGGCCCAATGGTTCGGAACAAGTCCACCTTGCGATGGTGAGCTGCTTTTTCCTCCTTTGTTCTCTCTTCTATTTCAATTCGGTGCAATTTCCATGGGATGTGGTTTGGGTTTTCCTCATGGTGAATTTTTGCCTTTTTAACGACTGTTTCCTTCAAGTTTATCTTTTCAATTGGTATGTTAATTTTCATACTTAGTTTAGGTTTTTCAATACTTTTTTCCGTTATGTCCGAGTTTGGTGTTATAATTCCCTTTTCTTTTTTAGTTTGGGAACCTTTTCCAGCGGCGTACTTCCCACTGCCACCGATGAATGGACCCGAACACTCGATAGTTTTATACAAATTATTGTTTGCATCCTTACTCCCGATATCTATTTCGGATGCCTGCACACCCTTCTCCTGGACACTGATGTAACCGTATACGTAGTCGCACATCGTGGAATAAAGTTTGACTGATATCTTCTTCTGGTGATGACATCTTATATACTCCTGATAATCTTCTTACTGGATTTGGATTTGTACTTAACCCTTTACTTTATTTTATTTTATTCCAAAATTTCGGCTCGAATGAGGTAAATCTAGTCATATCTAGTTATCCTGATCTAAGTATAATCTCATCATATTGACGTGAAATCGTCCTCTCTCTATTCCAGTTCTTATGTTATCAAGAATGTAAGTTGCTTCGCCTATTTGTTTACTTATAATATACGGTCCTTCGTATAATGGAAAAAATTTTGCCATTTTCTTTTTTATGGTGTCCGACACATTGAGAGCTCTTATTAAAACCTTATCACCTACTTTAAATCTAGATAATTTATGGCTAGAATTGAACCTATCGGCTCTTTTTCTTCCATGCCTCTTTATATTTTCTTCAACTAAGTGAATCTTTGTTTCATAAGGTATGTCTTTGATTTTTGGATTTATCCAATCTGCCCAAAATCTGGTCGGTCTACTTTGAAATTGGATCTCACACGGAGCGAATCCAGTACCATCATGGCACACTTCATTTATGCAAGTTTCAATAACTCGTACCCAGTTAATTCACTGTGTATGGTTATCCCCCAAGAAGGTACGGAAAAATCTCCCGATTTCCCGGTTTACTCGTTCGACAATGTTCCCTTGCGGGTGTCTAATTGACGAGAATATTAAAGTTATATTTTCTTCCTTTAGCTTATTTATCCATTGGGATGAAGTGAATTGTGTGCCATGATCGCACTGGATTCGCTTCGGTTTCCCTAATTCTGGAATGTAATCCTTAAAGATGCAAGTAATAGTGGACCGCGCGTTCGCTGATCTTAACGGATACAACTTGACGTATTTACTAAAAGCGTCGATAGTCACCAGAAGCCATTTGTAATTTCCTTTACTTGATGGTAACGGTCCTAAAAAATCTATGGATACAAGGTCCCCTACTCCGTTTGGAAGTATATTTTGCATTGCTGCATATGAATGACGGTTTGGTACCTTACATCGTTGGCATTTGTCGCACTTTGCAATTACTTGTCGCACTCGTTTAGCTAATTTTGGGTAATAAAACCCCTCTCTAAGTAGCTTATAACATTTTGATGCACCCACGTGGCCGTATGCCTCGTGACATTCGTCTATGAGGTCTTTTAAAATTCCCTCGGGTATATAGGCTTTAAAATCGCCCCCTGGATTTTTGTGATATAGAACGTTATTTTCTACGATGAGATTCTTATCTCTGTTTAAACTTTCTGGTTGCATTAATTCGCAAATCCTCTGATCCTGCTTTTGAAGTTTACCAAAGAATTTTAAATTTGTTTCTAATCCTTTATCTATTTCTTTGGCTAGCGGTGCCATACTAAATTCTGCAATTTCGGAAACCACTTCTTTTGTTTCAGGTGGGTTTCTGCTAAGGATATCGGCAACTATATTTTCCGTTCCTTTAATGTGCTCAATCTCAAAACTATACGCCTGGATAAACAGAGCCCATCGAGCCAATCTCGAGCTTACCAGTTTGCATGAAAAAAGAAATGTTAAGGCATTATGATCAGTGCGTACTGTTAACCTTGCACCTATGATGAAAGATCGGAACTTGCCTAACGCGAAAACTATCGCCATCAATTCTTTTTCGCTGGTAAAATAATTAAGCTCCGCGCCTTTCATGGTTCTGCTTGCCAGTCCTACGATTTGTTTTTCATTTTCGTCTGAGATTTGGTATAAGACTGCGCCTACTGCGAAATTGCTGGCATCGCATTCTAGATAGTAACGTTTCTTTGGATCGGGGTGATGCAAAATCATTTTTTCACAGAAAATGTCCTTAACTAAATTAAACTGTGCGTTCATCTCCTCGGTCCAATCCCACTTGGCGCCTTTCCTTATTAAAGCTAGTAGCGGAAACGTCGCGTCTGAATAATCTTTTGTGAATTTATGGTAGTAATTTGTAAGACCCAAAAATCCTTTTAACTGTTTGACGTTTTTCGGCGTTGGAAAATGTTTAATCGCCTCTATTTTTTCTGGTTGTGGTCTTATCCCAAGTTTTGTGATTTTGTGACCTAAAAAGTCTACCTCTTCACGAAAGAATTTGGATTTTTTGAAATTGATGGTCATATTATACTTTCTAAAGGTTTCGAATAATATTTTAAGGTGGGCCAAATGAGATTGGACAGAGTCAGAACCGCACAGGATGTCATCTACGAAGTTTATTGTAAACGACTCTGTATTTTTTAAACTAAATCTAAAGCTCTGACTAGGCTCGCCAAACTCGTATTTAACCCATATGGTGTTACAGTAAACTGGTACGTTTTGCCCTCGTGCATAAAAGCAGTATATTTTCGCGAATCCTTATGGAGCGGGATTTGCCAGAAACTAGCGGTCAGGTCGAGGCTAGACATATAGGCATTGTTGGAACACCGCTGAAATAAGACCTCAGTTGATTTAGAACAATCATGGTCAGGTACAATGAGTCTATTTATGAAACGCGCATCTAGCACCAGTCGGATTTCTCCAGACTTTTTCTTCACGACTACTAAGGGATTAACGTATTCGCTATAAGATCTCTCGATTACTCCGATTTTTAGCATTTTCTCTATTTCAAGGTTTACCTTTTCCCTATGAATCATTGGGATCGGGTAAGACCGTCTGACAAAAGGTCTATCTTCGTAGATATTTAATTTATGCTCATAAATCGTAACTCGACCCGGTAATTTATTAAAAACGTCGTTATATTCCATTAGTAAGTCTGAAAAGATGCTGATCTCCCTTTTACTCAAAACCTGACACTCAGTGAGTTTCTCTTCAACTTCATCACTGGTCAAATTACATTGTGTCTCTTCATCTTCCTGGTTCGCTATTTTGTTTCTTGTATATTGAACATTGGCTAATTGATTTATTGTTACGATATCTGTTTCAACTAATTGCACTTGGCTGTACCCTGGTGATGTTTCTATTCTTAATTTTTCAGTTCTTAAATCGAGATCGGCTTTCCATCTATGGAGTGTGTCTATCCCGATGATGACATCTCTTCTAAGGCCGCTAATTATTAGAAAATTTATTCGATCAGAGGAATCATTGATTTTAACTTCGGCAAATATTTGCTCCTTTACTTTGGTAGGCTTGCCCCCTATTACTCCAAATATTTGAAAATTTACGACAGGTAGCCGATCACATTTTGTAAGAGAATTTTTATTTCATTCGTAAAAATCTTGTGAAATACATGTTATTTGGCTGCCCGTGTCTATGAGAGCTCGCACTGCGATGTCTTCGATAATCAAGCAAATTTCTGGACATTGTTTGTCAACCTTTTCTGCTTCCTCATCCTCTACTAATAAATAATTTGCTGGGTCTTCGAATAGATCATCGTCTAAATCTGATTTTTCTAATTTCACCGCGCAAACAACCAGACTACGCTGTGTCGGAACTGTACTTGTCAGCACCGGCACAGCGCCATCTAGTTTTCCGGGTTAGGCTCTATTACCGTATCGATTTCTTCTTCATCGATCTTACTCTCCGTGATACATTGGACTCTAGCATTTGTCCAATTTTCGTTTTTATTTTGGACATAATCGTTTTGTCTAGGTCGCCGTTGTATATCAGGCTTATCTATCGCGTCGTGGTTTGGAAAAGGTTTAGGTACCGAATTGTTTCGCCATGAAAGAGGTTTGTTTTTGTCTTCGTAAACTCGATTATTTGATGGACCCTGCTTATTCAGCGTAAATTGATTTCCTGGTCTACGAGAAGCGTTAGAACGGCCCCCTGTCTGCATTTCATCTAAAAACGTAAGTAGTGCATCGATTTCTGAGATATTTCGGCATCTCGCTGCCTCAACCACGTGCTCATCAAAATGTCTGATTAATGATCGTACTATTTCTTCTTCAGGCAACCGAGGACATAACCCTGCGGCCGCCGCGAATTTACGGTTTGCATACTCCGAAAAGGTTAATTTTGAGTCAACGATGTAAAAACCAAACTCTAAATCCTTTCTAATCTCTCTTTGTATCTCTATGCCCCAGAACCTAGCAGTGAATTTCTCCTTAAATAAAATTAAAATCACTTAATTTTATATATTAAATTCATTGCTTAACTTAAAATCAATTTCCTTAGGGGCAAATTCAAGACTTCAAAGTCAAGTTCAAGTAAAATCGTTTATTAGAATCACTCATAAAAAAAAAAAGAGATGGCAGACAAAGATCAAATTCCTGATAAGCAAGGCGATAAAAGGGTAGAACAAGCCGCCCCACGTTGGGCGCCAAATGTAACTTTATCTGGTTATGCTTCACCAGCAGAAGGCTGGTGAAGTTAACCTAGTTCGCGTGTGTTCTTTGTCACGGGTTATGATATTTGGAGCTCCTCTGGGAAAAATGTAAAAAACCCTTAAATTACCCTAATACAGACTCGGATAGATTTTTCACTACCAGAGCTGCCTCCCTACAGACTTGGGATATCCCAGACTCAACAGACTAGGATAGGATTTTACCTCTACCGTAGCTGCCTAGAGTCCAGGTCACCGAAGCTGCCTAATTACAGACTTGGGATATGTGTGTTCTCAGACTAGGGTACCAATTATAGCTATACCGTAGCTGTCCAACACACTCACCGAAGCTGCCTTTTTAGCTAATAATGATTTTAAGTTTTATTTAATCAAAACGAAGTGTTTCTGAAAGAAAAATGAGGCTAATTAGTGAATTGAAAACAAAAACCAAATTTCTGATAATTTTATGATCGATTGATCATGTAGGGTTTATTTTAAATGTTGCGATCGTTTCTCGCGTGAACTATTTACAAACAAAAAATATTTATAATGGTAAAAAAAAAACTATAATTATGAATGAAATGAATGATTGTTTCCTAATTTAACTTAATACTACACTCTTTCTTTCAACGGTCGGACCTCGTGTTATTCTGTTTTCTCTAATTTTGTGATTCTAATTTATTGTAATGCTATTTTAGCTAAGTACAAAATTCTATGATTTTATTCAATTTGTTGAACTGCCGCTTTGGCTAGGACGACTTTACTTATATTTTTCTATCAAAAAGCAATTTCTGGCTATAATGAATTTACGCTCGATTTTAGGTTATGTGAATTGATATTTAATTTCGCGTCTGAGTGAGTCGGTCGGCCGCTTTGGCTCAAGTCCGCTGATTTGCGTCTCAGCGGTGCTCCTTATATATGACTTGTGACGTCATTTGGTGTCACCCCACCTGCGCGGCGCGTATGTGCTGTGTACGACTATACCAGTATAGGCTGGTATAGCCGTACACGTTACAGTAAATATAGATATATTATGAAAGAATTTGGAAAGTTGGTGAACAAAACGCAGTGACTTAGCTTGGGTTGACTTGGCCTTCCGTGAAACGGTCGTACAAGGGTGCAAATTTGCGCTGCCCTCACCTTCGCCAGAACCTCGTCGATTTGTCGTTGATCAAGTTTGCGTCACGGTTTAAGACTGTCCGAGGAGGTCCCATGGTAGGGGTAACGGCACATACACATGTACACACCTACGAGTGAATTTCACCTCCTGAATTCTCGAGAATAAAGAATTATTTCGAGAATCTGATGTGTACGAAATGTTCCCTGATTAAAATTGTTTTGAGTGAAATAGCGGAGGTTAGCCACAAATAAGCCTGAAGTTCTAATGAAATCTTCATATAATATCCTCGTGACAGCTGGCACATGGATACACACACTGACACAGTGAACATGGCTGCTGAGTAAGACGAGTGACATCTGATTTGAGCGATATAATGAGTTCTCGCACTCGACTAGTACTGAGCACTATTTCACCCACAACAATATTACAGTAGAAATAGTTCAATCACCATCTCAAGTTGTAAAACTGTCTACAGTCGGAGAATTTAGCAGGCGAAAATTTATCGCCAATAGATGGCGCTACTATTGGCTCGTTGACTGAAACTGTCGGGACTCATAGCCGAATACAAATTTCCGAGGGCCCCGTCTGTTTCACTCACACAATCACACACATATCCATCGTATACAAAACGCACACTATGGCGGCTTGAAACAGTACGCTACGTGAATATGCCACAGAATTTGGACTTCGTTCTACGATTATTAGCAATCTGCTCAGAGGTTATGAAAATCAATTCTGCAGATTATCGTTGATGATAAGCACAGAAAACCAGACAAAAATTCGGGATAGGCACCAATAGTAGTATACTCGAATCGTAGGCATAATTAGCTGCCAATTGAACTACTTAATAATTAATTTGTAGGTTAGAATCATACTCGTGAACAAACTGTCCATACTCAATAATGTGAACGTGCATAAACTGTGTTGCGCATTTTTTACCTAATTTTATGTAACATAGGGATGTTGAATATATCTTCAGATAAAACTCCTGTGCATTTTCATTCTTTATCAAGTATGGGAAAACGCCACTGAAACTGCGATGAAAGTAAATTTTTATTTTTACAATATGACTATAAAAGGTCCAATCAAGAAACACTCATTGCGATTCTTACCTCATGGTGTATTTGTATACAAAAAATAATTCAACCTTCTGCGATGAAATTTCAGCGCAGGGAACCTTCGCGGCAATACATAGGAGACTTTCTGCGAAAGGTTCTCTGCGCATACAATAGCATTGCAGATAATTGAGATTTATGTTCCAATACGTATACTTCCATATTCTTAAAATTGTAGAAAGCATTTCTCCACTGGACCTTTTTTATTAATTTGCGAAAAATTAAATGGTTCTTGTAAAAGTTTCAGTCACATACCCTCTTATGAGGATAAGTTGACTGAATTCCTAGTTCACATATAATTATGGTCACCTTAATCGATTCAAATATTCGAATTCCCCCTAAGAAGATTAAAAAAATCGCGAGTTCAACTGACATAAGTGATAGAATAAATAATGAAGTATCTTCGCACAACTCTTTTTCTATTCTGAGACAGAATTCTTGCATGCCTTCGACGTTCGCTTATTCATCGTTTCCATGATACATGTAGACAAACTATAGAATTCGATACATAAAATGTCATATAGGTTCAGGTATAATCTCATATAAACGAATTCGTGCCCAGATAAATTATCAAATGCGTTATCATTGTAGGATAAATTATTAAGTATGAAATACGTTGGCGAATAATCGTGTATTAAATCGTCTTTATGACCGTCAAGTACAAGGTCCGGCGTTCTACTAGCAACTCTCATGCCGAATACACATCACACATACAATAACATTAGACATTACTCAGGCATACTAGCACACACACACACACACATGCTTCTAATTTTCGCACACTACAGTCGGTCGTCCTGATCTGGCATCAGCCTCAGATCTCATTGTCGGTGAGTGACTCGTCACTGTCGTGATTTATCCAGGGCTTCATGTAATCAGCTGTTGTCGTAGTTTGACGCGGTCCCTCATGCTCTCCTACCTTTTCTACACAGTATCTGTCATTTCTAAGGACTTTTGTGACTACATATGGGGAAAAGGCCTACGCTATCCCAGAACAATACCAGCCAGTGGCACTTATAAAAAAGTAAAAACTACACTACAAAAAAGATACCAGACAAGAAAAGTCTGGATCAACCTAAATGAAGAACTATCAAGTACTTACATAGACGAAGATGGAAATTTGCAATTTAGAAAATATTTGTTGAAAGAGACGACATCAGAGCCAAAACCTAAAAAACAAGCTGCTGCTACTATAGGCGGTATTACAGAAGAAATGTTGACAAAAATATGGGAACAATTCTCTAGTAAAAAAACTGAAAATAATACTGGTAAAAACTTTTAAAAAATTATCAGAAAAATTTGTCTGCGAAAAATTGACAAATAAAAACTCAAGCGGAGCTCAATGGATGGAACTTTTTGAAAGGGAATGCAATAGACTGGGTGCATAAAAAGATGAAGAAAAAATTGAAATCCTTAGACTATTCTTAGAAGGATCATGCTTAGATTGGTACAGCTCCATGCTCATGAAGCTCACGCTGGGAAACCTGAAAGGAAAATTTTCATGAGATCTACGCAGATAGAGGATGGACACCAATAAAGTACGCAATCTCATTTAGATACATAAATGGACCACTATTATTTTGCTGGAAATAAATAAATCAATGGATAAAAGCACTTTAATTGATTTGATTGCGATGTATCTACCAGATCTTGTGACAAACAGAATCAGTAGAGCGAAGTTAAAAGAAACTGAAAACCTTTTTGACAAAATAAGAAGCCTGGAGCAGTGAAAAAGAATACTTATGAGAAAAAGAAATACACAAACCAAAACTTAAAATAGAAAGAACAAGAGAGAAAACCATGTGAGATATATGAAAAAATGGGTAAGAAAAATCGCTACCACCCTGAACATTTGTGCTGGTTTGAAACCAAGGAAAAAGATTAAGCAGACAGGAACAATCGAATAAAAGATGTCAACAGCTCTGAAATAGAAGCTGAATTAAATGATATGGATAAAAAAAAAAACTAGAAATCCCAACATTAATCAAGATAAAACTACTACTGCACAATACTTTAAAAACAGTCGGAATATATGATTCTGCTTCGAATGTTTCTCTAATGAACGCGAAATTGTTAAAATTGAAAAATAAAAAAAAATTAGTGCAATTTTTAGAATATGGACATTTTTTAAATGGAAAAGGAAACGGACTTGCTGGTAATAGATGAAGAAAACTTTGATTACGACGTCTTAATTGGATTAGACATGATAAAAAAATTTAAATTAACCCAAGACGAAAATCTGAAAGTCCACAGAAAATATCAGTCCGAACAGAGGAGACGTATAAAGACAATAATAAGACTCCCGAGGGAAGAAGAACTGTGGAGAGAGAAAATTTAAAGAGAGAAAATAAAAGCTAAAATATAAGTGAAGGAAAGTTTTGGGAAAAATACTCAATAAATTTTAATGAACATACAGAAGAAAAAAACTTTAAAATAAAAGTAAACCAGTTAGATTGTAAGCAAAAAGAGGAAATAGATAGACTGATAGAAAAATACAATACGGTTTTTGCAAAGGACATATATGACATAGGTCCGGTGAAAGAATATGAAGCCCATATAGACTTCTTGGTCGACAAATATTGTAACAAGAGGCCTTACAGGTGTACCATAGAAGATAAAAAAGAAATTGAGGAACAAATTGCAAAACTATTAGAGAAAAACCTTGAAGATGAATCCTTTTTGCAGCCCCAGTAACACTGTCATTTAAAAAAGAAGAAAATAGAAAGTCAAGATTATGTGTAGATTTTAGAGATCTAAATAAGATTGTGGTGCCCCAAGCCCAACTTTTCCCATTAACGGAGGACTTAATGATAAAAACGAGGAATTGCGAATATTTTCCAACATTAGACATAAACTCGGCTTTTTGGTTGATCTCACTACGGATTGAAGATAGGAAAAAGACAGGTTTCGTGACGCAAGAAGGACACTTCTAATGGACGTGCCTACCATTCGGATTGAAAACGGCACCGGTAATATTCCCAAGGATACTAAGCAACATTTTAAGAAAATATAAACTTACCAATTTTGCAGTTAATTATATAGACGACATCCTAGTATTCTCAAAATCCTTCTCTGAACACATGAATCATTTATTCAAATTGCTGGAAGCAAAAGTAAAGGAGGGTTTCAGATTAAAATTTACAAAATGTAGATTTGCAGAAAAGTCGGTGAAATATTTGGGACACATCATACAGGACAATACTATAAGTCCAGTGAAGGATAATTTGATGTCAATTAGAAATTTCCGGGTCCCAAAAACACAAAAAAATTGCAGACAGTTTTTAGGAAAGATAAACTTTTACTACGAGTACCTACCAAAAATTGCAACAATACTAGATCCACTACACAATTTACTAAGGAAAGGAAAAAGCTTCGTATAGTCAGAAGAATGTCAAAAGTCATTCGACGAAATTAACCCTGCGCGGGCAAGGCGTAATTTCACTACCTCCGTGGCCAACCTGGGTCTTTCAGGGCCAGTCACGGTTTTTAAGCCTTTAAAGCGCTTGTCGCCAACTGACAACGGTGATGGTCGCCCCGTAATGCGGACGAACCGATCGGGGTTACCGAGCCGATGGTAAGTCCGTAGGGGCCCGCGAGGGACAGATAAACAAAATAGTAATACGGTCACAGCATCTTTCCGAGGAAGAGACGGCTGGAGGACCGGTCGACGCACCGTCACTCATTATCTTATTCGTAGCACACCTAGCTTAAGACACATGTGTAAACGATCACTCTATTTTTCATTAGGGCCACGGCGCATGCCCGGCGGCGAGCACGCCATAAAACCGAGCAATCCCTAAGAGGCGGGCGAAGTCGATCGACAGCGGACTTGGGGACCGGACCGGGACCGCCATCCTCTGTCGTTCAAAGTTTAACTTACAATTCTCTTCTATTGTGGGGAAGTTGTTTTGCTGATAATACGAAATAAAGTTTACTTTGCTCCCCAAAAAAAGGTGTCTTCCTTTTGTAACCCCCTGACGTCACAGCGCTACTAAAAATGTGAAAAAATTCACGTTTGCTTCCAAGAGCCTTGAGAACCTATGACTACGATGGAAAAGGTCTGATTCTTTTTTTGGTTTTTTTTTAAGACTCGTAATGCTAACAAAAATGTTGAAAAAACGTTCGTGTCATCAAAAATTCATAATTTCTGAATACAGCGTGGAAAAAAAAACGGTTTCAGGTGTTCATAGTTAAGGCTACTTACTTTTAGAAAAAAAAATACCCTGAATGCGTCGGCTCCGAAAAGTTGAATTATTCTCGCACTTGAAAATTGACAATTTCGATGAAGCGGAAGTCGGGTAATTTTCAAGAAAAAGACTATGGAAAATTACTTTAAAGCACAAAATGTACTTTATTAGAGCGAAAATGGTGGGTGTTTACAGAGAATAGCAATTTTTCATTTTCAGAGGGCGCAGTCCTGACAATAATATACCGTGAGAATCAGGTGAAACCGAATGGTCCATCCGCCCAGGCGCCGAATATTTGGTATTTTTAGGGGGATAACCACTCGTTGCGCTAAAAAATCCCTAGGGTGATTTTGGCGCGCGTTCGATAGAACTCCGCATGCCAAAATCACCCTAGGGATTTCCAGTGCAACGAGTGGCTATCCCTATAAAAATACCAAATATTCGGCGTCTGAGCGGATGGACCATTCGGTCTCACCTGATTCTCGCGGTATGCGGTGCACTTCGCACACTTACTTTGAGTATGTACGAAAATCACTAACGCCACGGACAACCCGGGTCGTTGAAGACCCACGCATGACTTTTACTGTCTGTTACTCGGCAACTGACCCTTGAATCCTGACATCCGCGGGCATGCAGGCGGTTACTATCCCTAGCTTTTTTTAGGGTAGGTAGCCAAATCCCGCTGAACAGCTGTCTCGATAAAATACGCAATTGCAATATCGACTGTGCCTTGAAAGACCTACGTTGCCCGCGCAGGGTTAAGGATCTGCTATGCTCGCAACCGATTTTAGCAATATTCGACCAAGATCTACCAATAAACATCTACACAGATTGTACATCATTACAAGGGGTTAGAGCAATCCTAAAACAGACACAACCAGACGTAAAATAAAAACCAGTGGCATATTTTTCAAAAAAATTGAATGATATCCACAAAAGAAAGGAAGCTATTTATTTATAATGCTGGGCAATAAAAGAAGCAGTAAGATATTGGTAATACTGGCTCATGAATAAATCATTTACAGTATTATCGGACCATAAACCACTGGAAAATATGAATATCAAATCTAGAACAGATGAAGACTTAGGGGAGTTAACGTATTATGTTTCAAAATAAAATTTTAAGGCTGTTGAAAGGGGTCCGACCATTTTTTCGCGCGTTTGCAGCGCCGCTACACGTTGAGTCTTCGAACTAAACTCGTCAGGACCGTGCTGATACAAAATATGGGTGCAAATTAGAGGGCCACAAATTTCACACAATTCGTTGTCAATTGAGAATATTTCTTAGATCTAAGTTCTTGCGTATCTATAAAAAAACTCGCAGCCAATATTTCACAATACATGAATTATCTATGAACTGGGTACATCAAAATTGATGGTAGACGTGACACATGAAACTTTAATCCAGTAATTCTACTTGCAGTTATCGTCCGGAGGATTCTAAATTTCCAACTAAACGTCTGATTGTTTCTATAATTACAATTGAGGACATGAAAGTAATTGCGGGTATTTGAAAAAATAGTTACATATCATTCTTAGTTTATTCATCTCGACTGCGACAGCAGCTACTTTACAGCGTCACAACTGATATGAGATTTTGAATGATCCGCTAGGTCAAAATGACTAAAAAGATACACTCCAATAAACATTGGATGAAAGTAGCTTAAATTCCATGCATCTTAACATACACGAGCTTGAATTACATAAATTCAATCGATGAGTGCAATATGTTATGTGACAACAGTGCATACACAGTGTTGCCCATAATAACGCATTTGATGCCGAATTTATCTGGGCATAAACTCGTTTATATGAAAATATACCTGAACTTATATGACATTTTATGTATCGAATTCTGTAGTTTGTTTTAACGATTGATCAGCGAACGTTCAAGGCATGCAGGAATTCTGTCTCAGAATTGGGAAAAAGATGTGCGAAGATACTTTATCAAGATTCGCGGCAGCGAATCGCCGCCAAGCACCAAGCCTCAAAGTTTTTCTTTCATATTTTTATTTTGAAGGTAGGCGAGCGCAGCCGAGAATTAGTTACCCGAGGCAACGGTTTATACCTGTAAACATATCGTTATATCTCCCGAATGCGTGAATATTATCGGATGAAATTTACAAGGTTATGAGTCCCAGTCCGAATGAGTTCGTTGTCCAAAATCGAACAGAATCGGTCTTTTCGTTCCAGAGATATTAACTGTTAAAGTTGATGAAAAAACACAATCTGCTTCTTCTTCTTCTTCTTCTTCGCCCCATTTTTCGCTAGACGCTTGCTAGGGACCACGATATCAATCGAACGGCTGTATGTATCGACTCGAGATTCAAAACGTAGCTACTCTCCATCGAAATCTAGCTCCCTATTGTTTTTGGTGCGAATCTGTACTCACACTCGGTCAGGAGATTTTATTAAAGTCACAAAGCGTTTAGTACGGCAAAATGGCCACCCGAGGGCATTAATTGAATTTTATATATTTTTTACAGGGTAATTCAGGCTGGAGGTACCACCTTACGTGGGTGTATTCCTCCTGAGAATCTGAGACTAAATTTCCTTTACCAAAACTTCGAGGGACTAACGGTTTCGGAGCTACGGAAGATCTTAGTTGACCAATCACAGGGCTTATGAGTGACCAAGACAGGGTCGGTTCAAGAGTGTAAATCGAGCAGTGCCCGCGGCGCTTTGACTTCTATTGTACGACGTTTCAGTTCGATTTCTAGATGAGTACGACAGCTTCGCCTCCTGGAGATGTCTTCGTACGGCATTCACCTCCATTCTTGTCGTCCTGATCCTCTGATTCATATTTTCAGTCGTCCAGGTCCTCCACTACGTAGTTTCAGTTGACCAAGTCCTCCGCTCCGTAGTTCTCGTAGTCCAGGTCCTCTGCTCCGTAGTTTCACTCGTCCAGGTCCTCCGCTCCGTAGTTCTCGTAGTCCAGTTCCTGCGCTCCGTAGTTTCAGTTGTCCAGGTCCTCCGCTCCGTAGTTTCAGTCGTCCAGGTCCTCCGCTCCGTAGTTTCAGTCGTCCAGGTCCTGCGCTCCGTAGTTTCAGGTGTCCAGGTCCTCCGCTCCGGAGTTTCAGTCGTCCAGGTCCTGCGCTCCATAGTTTCAGTTGTCCAGGTCCTCCGGTCCGTAGTATTCGTAGTTTGGGCCCTCCGCACCGTAGTTTGAGTCTCCAGGTCCTGCTCTCCGTAGTTTCAGTCGTCGAGGTCCTGCGATCACGAGAATACGAAACGCAGGACCTGGGGCGACTGAAACTACGGAGAGCAGAACCTGGACGACTGAAAATATGAATCAGAGGATCAGGACGACAAGAACGGAGGTGAATGCCGTACGAAGACATCTCCAGGAGGCGAAGCTGTCGTACTCATCTAGAAATCGAACTGAAACGTCGTACAATAGAAGTCAAAGCGCCGCGGGCACTGCTCGATTTACACTCTTGAACCGACCCTGTCTTGGTCACTCATAAGCCCTGTGATTGGTCAACTAAGATCTTCCGTAGCTCCGAAACCGTTAGTCTCTCGAAGTTTTGGTAAAGGAAATTTAGTCTTAGATTCTCAGGAGGGATACACCCACGTAAGGTGGTGCGCCCAACCTAAATCACCCTGTAGAACTAAAAATTTACTTTCATCAAAGTTTCAGTGGCGTTTGCCCATACTTTATAAAGAATGAAAACGCGCAGCAGTTTCATCTGAAGAAGATATCTAACATACCTATGTTACATAAAATTAGGTAAAAAATGCGCAATACAGTTTCTGCAAGTTTACATTATTGAGCAGAGACAGTTTGTTTACGAGTATGATTCTAACCTACAAATTAATTGATAAGTAGTTTAATTGGCAGTTAATTATGCCTACGACTCGAGTATACTACTATTGGCGCCCATCCCGAATTCCTGTCTGATTTTCTGTGTTTATCATCAACAATAATCTGCAGAATTAATTTTCATAACCTCTGGATAAGCTGGAACGAAATCTAAATTCTGTGGCATAAGCGAATATTCAGGTAGCGCACTGTTTCGAATCGCCATCGTGTGCGTTTTGTGTAAGATGGAAATGAGTGTGATTGTGTGAGTGAAACAACTGAGCCCTCAAAAATTTGTATTCGACTATGGGTCCCGGCAGCTTGAGTCAACTAGTCAATAGTGGCGCCATATATTAGCTAGAAATTCTCGCACGCTAAGTTTTCAGAATGTGTATGTAGCTTCACAACTTGGGATGATGATTGAACGATTTCTACTGTAATATTGTTGTGGGTGAAATAGTGCTCAGTACTAGTCGAGTGCAAGAAATTATTATATTGTTAAAATTAGATGTCACTCGTCTCACTCCGCAGCCATGTTTACTGTGTCAGTGTATGTATCTATGTGCCGGCTGTCATGAGGATATTATAGAAAGATTTTATCAGAACTTCAGGCTTATTTGTGGCTAACCTCCGCTATTTCATTCAAAACAATTTTAATCGAGGAACATTCCGTACACATCAGATTCTCGAAATACTTCTTCATTCTTAAGAATTTAGCGTGTGAATTCACTCGTAGGTGTGTACATGTGTGTGTGCCGTTACTCCTACCATGGGACTGTCCAAGTAGAAACGCGGTACTGGAACCATACAAAAATATGGATTAACAACCGAAAATTGTAAACTTCAATATCATCATCATTGAAGTTTGATAACTCATCACCAAGCCAATGCTGGTATGGAATATTTAAATTATCATCATCATCATCCTTAGAGCTTTCTTCTGTAAAAATAAATACAAATAAAATAATTAAGATTCAAATAGTTACAAGATTACATAAATAATTCAAAGTGGAAGTAGAATACCTGATTCATTTTAAAGCGATTCACTTACGAAACCTGGTAATGGGTGGCATGATTGCTGCAATATCTGTATCAGAACATCGAATAACAAAATTAGCTTGGGCATGAATATTGCAGATATGATAAATAATTTTAGTATCAGCTTCCTCGTGATCAGGACAGGTTAGATTTTCATCAATATCAGACACAACTTTATTGTTATTGACGGTAAAAGAGTGACATTTCCTAAAATTGACAACTATCTTTTCGTTGCCAATGAATGGTACCATCTCGTCAGTAGACCAGTGTAGTATGAAAAAATCAATGAGGGCCTGTTTAAACCGTATATTTTTTCACTTTTTTGCGAAATCAGATAGTCGAACCTGATCGGGTCCAGTAATGTTAAACTCCAGTTGTGTTGTTTTATTTCGGACAGATCGTTCATAATCTTTCATTGAAGGAGAAAAGTATTGATCAAAAATGACGTTGAATCTTGTCGCTTTTAATTGTGTTACTATTTGTGACATTTTTTTGAGATACGTCCAGAAGTTTTAGGGACATTTTTCACTGTGTGAAGTAAGAAAAATCCATCAATTATTACAATATCGATGTGAGAAGGAGAGTCGTTTTCTACGCCTAGCCATAATATTTTTGAAAACACTGCAATTATTTATATTTTACTCAAAGACGTTGTAACTGAAATCACAGCTGCACTGAACAGACGCAATAAAATACTATGTACTAAACACACGAATGCACACGAATACGCATACATATATAGAATAGGCTAGAGTAGACAGTGAGTATAGAAGGGAGATCGATGCGCATAGATATCTCTCTCACGCTCAGACGCACGAATAATGACCTGGCACTCATACTCATAGCTACCCTTAATGTGTGTCTGGGAGAATGTTTGGCCCCTCCGATTGGTCTGGCTGCTTACGGAAGGTATTGAAATAGTTTCACGGGTATTATATATAAAAATCAAGACTGAGTGAGAATATGAGTAAAATTACACTAATTTTTTGGGAGCTTTGAAGCTTCTGGCAAAGGTTACCGCCAACGGGAAGTGTCTGGTAGTATTGATTATTGATTTTTATCAATATTCTTGGGAACATACATGAAAATCAGCGCAGAGACTTTGAGAAAAGTAAGTTGTGTTTTTACCTACCTTAGCACCTGGTACCTGTAAATTGGCCGTCGACCCAAGTTAGCAGATATGCGTACACTCGAAGTACATACTAACACTACTTTATTCCACATATTTTATTTCTGCGAAAATAAGTAACCTCTGGCGGCCCTGGGATCTTGGACAATAAAGGATATTGTAACGGATCATAAAAAAAAAAAACGAAGACATACAACAACAAAAAAAGACAAAATAACACTACAACAAGATATTTACTACAAAAAAGTTAAGAAAACAGAAAAAATAATCTTATCAGAGAAGTTCAGCATAGAATTTATGAAAAATATACACGAAAACCTATGCCATATAGGGATCAAACAGCTGAAAAAGTAAATAGGAACATTTTATACAGCAAAAAATTTAACAGAGAACATAAAAATAATCTGTGAAAATTGTACAACATGCAAAAAAAATGAATCAAGAGGACAAAACAAAGTTGGGCTGATGTCTCACTTAGGCCTGGCCATAAAGCCTTCCGAAATAGTCTCCATAGACACAATCGGAGGCTATGGAGGTTCACGATCTACAAAAAAATATCTATACCTGCTAGTTCACCATTTTACAAGATACGCGTACATTCTAACATCAAACACGCAAAACGCAAATGATTTTATAAAACTAGTGAGAAACATTACAGAGACTAAGGAGATTGGTACGATCCTCACCGATCAATACCCGGGGATAATTCGAAAAAGTTCAAAGAATTTATGGAGGGAAAGAGTATACCAATAAACTTTACGGCGGTGAATACACCGTTCTCGAACGGATTAAATGAGAGATTGAATTAAACAATTGTCAATAAAATCAGATGCAAAATAAACGAAAAAGAACGAAAAATAGCTTGGACAACTATAGCACGAGAATGTATAAGGAAATATAAGGAACTGAACACACCGTCACGGGCTTTGCGCCAGCATATTTGTTAGAAGGCACAGATGTTACAATATTACCAAACGAATTAAAACAAAAAAACACAGAAGAGAACTGGATACGAGAGGGAAAGAGGGCATTGGAAAACACTATAAAATCACACAGGTGACGACAAAGAGATATACAATAAAAATCGAAAACACTTCGAATTCAAGGTAGGAGATATGGTATTTGTCGAAAACGAAACAGACTGAACAGGAAAAAACTGGACGAATTGAGGATTGGACCATACGAAATTATGGAAAAAGTATCAGACTCAATATTCAGAATCAACATTGGCCACATAAGATCAAAACCTCATCTTTTCTAAATCTCAAAACTGACTCTGACTCCGACCCCGGGGCTAGAAGAAGAAGAAGTAGAAAAATGAAAAAGGAAGAAATCAGATATTTAGAGAAAATTTTAGTTGTAAATTTCCTTCCTCGCGGGGAAGGGGGGGAGACGTGAAGAAAGTGAGTTTCTTTAATTCAAATTTTTGCCGCGCAACTCTGGGCGCGGGTAAAGTAGAGCAGGGTTGAGAGTCATCAATAACTTTTATAATTCAATAACCCATTTTGCCATCCGATGTTCGTAAAATGTAGTTGAACTTATTTCAAATTGTAATGTAATTACAAATGTAATTAAATTACATATTTTAATTACAATTTTCACAACCCTGAAGTAGAGACTATGATAGAGAGTAGATGTAGATTAGAAAAGAAAGCACGTGTTGAGAAAGACGATAGAGATTTACCCAATAGAATAACTACTGAAAGTGAAAGAAAGGCTTGACTATAATATAATAAACTTAAATTGTCGTTGCTTTGTTTTACAGGTGAGAATATGAATGTAAATAGTGTAAATCGGGTATGTAAATGATAAACCAAAAAGCTTTGTTTTAAAGAGCAACGCAGTCTGTTTATGGTCATTGCCGATTCCTAACTTAAAAGAGGAGTAGAATACCATCTAATTATATGTAAAAGTAGATAGTCCCAGCGATTGAAAATATTCAAACACCTTTTGTGTAATCACTCAGAAAACAATGAATAAATTTTTTTGATAATCAGAATATAAATTTCGATTATTTTACCGGCTTGAGAACAGTTTGAAACATATTTGCTTCAAATTTAGAGTGAAAGCTTGTATTTCTGGATTGAGAGCGATTAAAGTGGAAAAAGACGGAAATTTTTCGTTGTGCAAAAATCGTGTTTTTCTCATTCTTTCGGAATCAAAAGAAGCCCCAAATTTTTATAAAAAGAAAAAAAGATGCGTGATCATAATTGCAACCACAATGCATGTTCTAAAAATCAAGAATCAAAAAAAATTGCGGAATTGGCCAGGAGCCAACACGAAGTGGCGAAATAATTTTAGTCGATGTAATATAGCGGTTAGCCCTAGTCTGTATCAGGGACTAACATTTCGCTTATCTCTACCAAGGAGCCCTAGAAATAAATCTAGAGTAAAGACACTCACAGTAACTAGCCATACGCGACATCTTCAGTGTCGCGTAGAGCACCCAAAAAGTTACAGTACTTGGCGCGAAACTCTACCGAGTCTCTTGATCGTCATGGAAAATGGGATCCGGAAATAAAAAAATTAAAATTATTATTCATTATAATAACGTGAATTCTAATTACAATAATAATAATAATTTCTCTACATAATAAAAGAATCCTGTCCGGCGAAATAAACAGATTAAAAAGGAGATAATTGTAATGTATTCGCAGTAATATGGTATGGGTAAACGTGTGAATGAGAGCGATACCCGAAAGGGTATTACCTCGAAGTGTAGGAATGAGTTGGGATAGAGTTACTTACCCGCTAACCGTTAAGCGATACACATCATAATCTATTGTCTCCTCAATTTATTACTAATATATGTATACTCTATTGTTTATTGTTCATCTGAGTGTTTCATTAATTAACCACCTCCGTACACCATAATCTTGGCGACGAGGAATTTACGAACGCGTGTTGCTATTATTAAAACGATAAATAATTTTTACGTGCAAATTTCGTGGAACAGTTAGCGTATAGCACGCCGTATTCAACAGCAATTGGAGAGCACGGTAAACGCAGACTCGAGTGTACAACAGTGTTGAAGCGGATTGACGGTAAGTTGAGAATAACATTGAAGCTGTTGAAGGGGGTCCGGCCATTTTTTCGACCGTTCGCAGCGCTGCCACGCGTTGAATTTTCGAACCAAACTCGTCAGGACCGTGCTAATGCAAAATATGGGTGCAAATTAGAGGGACCCAAATTTCACACAATTTGTTGTCGATTAAGAATATTTCTTAAATCTAAGTCCTTGCGTATTGATGAACAAACTCGCAGCCAATATTTCACAATGTATGAATTATCTATAAATTGGGTACATCAAGATTAATGGCGGACGTGACACATGAAACTTTAATTTAGTAATTCTACGTGCAGTTATCGTCCGGAGGATTCTCGATTCCCAACTGAACGTCTGATTCTTTCAATAATTACAATTAAGGACATTAAAGTAATTGCGAGTATTTGAAAAAATAGTGAACTATCATTTTCAGGCTATTCATTTTGACTGTGACTGCAGCTACTCTGCAGCGTCAGAACTAATATGAAGTTTTGAATGATCCGCACAGTCAAAATGACTAAAAGGATACACTACAATATACGTTAGATGACAATAGCTTAATTTCCATGCATTTTAACATCTACGAGCTTTAATTACATAGATTCAGTCGAGGAGTGCGATATGTTATGTGAAGATAGTGCATACACAGTGTTGCGCATGACAACGCATTTAATAATTTATCTCATTCGTTACCTTTGACAGAACAGCATATTGGCGACGGGAAATATTGCTGAAAGAAGTTAGCTCGTATGATGATACAAACTCGGCGGGCATAGATTGTTCCGAAAATTATCAATTGCACTTTTCTTTTTATTTATTTTTTTCAGCCACTCCATAACGATCACACCGAAAAAATTGTTTTAAGCGTGATCAAAGACTGTTTGAACATTTTTGGCATTGATGATATTTATTATTGTAAACTGAAACTGCGATATAATAGTTTTTCATATGACAAGGGCGCGAAAAGACCTCGTCTTCGGATCGTGCGGCACTTTCACACTCGTCACAAAGTCCCTCTATATGCCTGTGCCCTAAGTCCTGTATTTTCTTTCAGATTTAAAAATTATCAACATTTTTCACGCACTAGTGCTGGGAAAGCTCAACGAAAATCGTGTTTTTCAACAAGAGGTAGTGCATAAATGAATGCATCAAACAAATGAATGAAACGAGCGAGTAATACGTTAGAAATTAAAGTTGAATTAAAAATACACCTATAGTGTGTTCATAACAAGATGTAATAAGTCCAGGCACGATGATCTTAGTAATTTAAATTCAAATTCGTGGTTTGAAGAAGAATCCAATTTTATTGTGCATCTATCGTTTACCAACGTTCGCCTATGGTACAAACATGTCACAGCCATGAAACGATACATATCCATCGTGGACGTACCCATTATCTGTACACTTGGGTAATGCTTTTCTAATGTCTCCCTTCCTGTTCGACTTACACACAGTAGATAGACATTGAAGCGAAAGTATATTCTACTATTCTACATTCAAAGATACAATAATTGTTGACCTTATTACCTCACACTTCAGCAATTGATAATTTTCAGAACAATCTATGCCCGCCGAGTTTGTATCATCATACGAGCTAACTTCTTTCAGCAATATTTCCCATCGCCAATATGCTGTTCTGTCAAAGGTAACGAATGATCGTTTTTCCATTCATTTCCTTTGATTGGCATTTGAAAAACATAATTTGAAGTATGAAAATCAACTGAGGGAACGCTCGGCTTCGCTACCTGATTTCCCGTATTATTTTGTACTATTTTGTGTAACGAAATGATGTTTGTAATCTACCGCTGAGAAAGAGTATAACGTTTCGATTTTGTTAGCCGGCGAAATCATTTTAGAACTCTGCTGTAATTTTTGACATTTACAATGTTTTTACCGGTAATATCCTCGTGACAGCTGGCACATGGATACACACACTGACACAGTAAACATGGCTGCCGAGTGAGACGAGTGACATTTAATTTGAGCGATATAATGATTTCTTGCACTCGACTAGTACTGAGCACTATTTCACCCACAACAATATTACAGTAGAAATAGTTGTTACGGTAGTAGTTAATTACGGTTTTTCAATTGATCAGCCAATCACAGTACAGTAGAAATTACAATAGAGAATTCGTAACCAATAGATGGCGGCACTATTGGCTAGTTGACTGAAACTGTCGGGACTCATAGTCGAATACAAATTTCCGAGGGCCCCGTCTGTTTCACTCACACAATCACACACGTTTCCATCTTATACATAACGCACACTATAGCGGCTCAAAACAGTGCGCTACGTGAATATGCCACAGAATTTGGAATTCGTTTCGTCCACGGTTGTAAGCATCGATAACTTGCTCAGAGGTTATGAAAATTAATTCTGCAGATTATTGTTGATGATAAGCACAGAAAATGAGACAGAAATTCGGGATAGGCACCAATAGTAGTATACTCGAATCGTAGGCATAATTAGCTGACGATTAAACTACTCATTAATTGATTTGTGGGTTAGAATCATACTCGTAGACAAACTGTCCGTGCTCAATAATGTGAACGTGCATAAACTGTGTTGCACATTTTGTACATAATCTTATGTAATATAGGCATATTAGATTTCTCCATTCGGATGAAACTGCTGTGCATCTTCATTTCTTATCAACTGAGGGGAAACGTCACTGAAACTTCAATAAAAGTCATTTTTTATATTTGCAAATGACTATAAAAGGTCCAATCGAGAAAAACTTATTGCAATTCTTACTTCATGGTGTATTTGTATGGAAAAAATAATTCAACCTTCTGCCATGAAATTTCAGCGCAGGGAACCTTTGCAGCAATACATAGGAGACCTTCTGCGTAAGGTTCCCTGCGCATACAATAGTATCGCAGAAAATTGAGATTTGTGTTCCAATACATATGCTTCCATATTCTAAAAATTGTAGAAAGCATTTCTCTAGTGGACCTTTTTTATTAGTTTGCAAAAAATTAAATGGTTCTTGTAAGAGTTTCAGTCGTAGACCCCCTTATGAGGATAAGTTGACTTACAATTAGTTCCTTGTTTGCATATAAATATGCTCACCTCAATCGATTCTAATATTCGAATTCCCCCAAGAAGATAAGAAACTCGCGAGTTAAACTGACATAAGTGATAAAATAAATAATGAAGTATCTTCGCACAACTTTTTCTCATTTCTGAGACAGAATTCTTGCTTGTATTCATCGTTTCCATGATACATGTAGACAAACTATAGAATTCGATACATAAAATGTCATATAAGTCAAGGTATAATCTTGTATAAATGAGTTCGTGCCCTGATAAATTATCAAATGTGTTATCATGCGCAACACTGTGTATGCACTGTCTTCGCATAACATATTGCGCTCCTCAATTGAAATTATGTAATTAAAGCTCGTATATGTTAAAATGCATGGGAATTGAAGCTATTATCATTTAACGTGTATTGTAGTATATCCCTTTACTCATTTTGACCATGCGGATCATTTGATACCTCATATTAGTTGTGACACTGCAGAGTAGTTGCCGTCACAGTCAAGATGAATAAACTAAAAATGATATGTCACTATCCTTTCAAATACTCGCAATTACTTTAATGTCCTTAATTGTAATTATTGAAACAATCAGACGTTTAATTGGAAATTTAGAATCATCCGGACGATAACTGCAAGTAGAATTACTGGATTAAAGTTTAATGTCTCACGGCTACCATGAATTTTGATGTACCCAGTTCATAGATAATTCATGGATTGTGAAATATTGGCTGCAAGATTGTTTATAGATACGCAAGAATTCAGATTTAAGAAATATTCTCATTCGACAACAAATTGTGTGAAATTTGGGGCCCTCTAATTTGCACCCATATTTTGTATCAGCACGGTCCTGACGAGTTTAGTCCGAAAACTCAACGCGTAGCGGCGCTGCGAACGGTCGACAAAAATGGCCGGACCCCCTTCAACAGCCTTAATTAAATGTATTCGAATAAAAGAATGTTAAACAGAAACAAGAAATGGAGATATATGATAGATTTGAAAACATGTAGTTATTCTCACAGCCATATGCTGGCGAACTAGCTTCAACAAAAATTCACCCATTTGATCCATGTTGAAAGTTTTTGTTTATTACAATTTATTCAAAAATACGAGGTTGACGAGTGGTCGCAGAATATGTAAACTCAGCTCAAACAAGCATTTTTATACTGTGCTAGAAACCGTAAAATACATATAATGTCTGTTATAGACGGGTTGAGGAATGAAGTGAAGGTGGAACAAATTCAGTTGTGTTGCTCTGAAAAGAGATTATTTTACTTGCATGTAGTTTTTTACGCTTTTACATTTGGGTTATAGACTTTATTTAAATGTTAATCCTACTTGAAAAGAGAAACGACAATCGAAGCTGTTATTCCCTTCAACTTTTCTCTAATAAACTAATTAATAATTTTTATTCTTTAAATGGTTAGCGTATCGTGCGCTCGTCTCGCCGTCCTAACCTCCTTCCTTTCCGTGCCGCATGCTCTCTTCATGTCTTGTCGACTAGCGCGGTAAATTCAATTTAAATGAAGCGCCGGATCGGCCTTCATTTACATACACCCACACAATTATGACCGCCCAATGGCGAACTCGGAAATTTTTTTGTCAAAAAATGGGTGAAACCTAGGTACAAACCATTCTTTCTTTCCGAGCAGAGCGTCAAGCCTAGATACAAACCCATTTTTCCAAGAGGGGCGTGAAATCAGGGTACAAACCAAACCCATCAAATATGATTTCAAACGCTTGCTTTTTTTCTCTTAGCCGTACGCTGTCTATGCAGTTTAGATGGTTCCTAGATGAAATCGATCAGTCCCTAATGGATAGAGCAATGAAATGTCGTTCAGAATGCTAGAATTTTTTTCACATTCTTTAGCGATTCGAAGCGCTTGGATTCTGCGAAACGCCGCCTGCGCATCTGTGTAGTCCATACCGCCACCAATTTAGATGTCACCTAAATATGAGTCTCGATAACTCTAATTGTAAGACGCGTGCAGCCTTTCGATTGTGGAGGGGATGAGCGCATACAAAACCACAAAGCCATTGAAAAGTGGAAACATTCGTGTGGCGTTGACCTGAAAATTGAGTTAGTTTGAAAATCAGATTCACCAATAATGGACAACGTCAGGTACATGAATCGGGTTGAGTTGATGGAAGAGGCATACAAACTGCTGCGCACGTTACCCCCCGGGCGGGTGAATGAAAATATTTTTCGCTGATGTAATATCGGAGTTGAAAATATTAGATTATTGAACAATATTTTGATACATTCGAAACTAAGTGTGAGTGAAAATCAGCAGCTCTAACACATAATTTCACTCATGCAATCATGCTTGGTGAAATTTGAACGACAATGTGCGGGTGTTGTTGGTAGTAATATTGATGATGATATTCATAATTGTGTTCGATGGGATGATATGGAAAGTGCCTTCAACTGCCGCATACGCACCGGAGCCGTGACAAATCTCCAGCACAGAGATTTGGAAAGATTTTCAGCTGACGCTAGGGTAGTAACAATGAAACGATGAAAAATGTGCTTCGCGATGAGGGAAGTGATGAGGTGAATGTGGGGGTTCCGTGTAAATTTAAGAACGTCAAAAATGATGAGGTCAGCCTGGAAGTCAAGACCTTCAATATACGAAACGCTGTGATTCTTTCATCGACGGATTTGGAAACCTGGTTCGTCGATAACGTGACGAATCCTCTGCTAATCAAGGTGAAGGATTTCGAGCAGCGTGACTTTGGATGGAGTATGATTGAGATCATTAACGCCGTGATCAGCATCAACCGATACAAGCCTCTTTGTGGTGGGCTCTCTACGTTCGTTGCGCTGCCTCAGAATATTCAACTGAAGAAAGCGGTGATCAACGTGCAGAATAATGATAACCGATGATTCTTGTGGTCCATCACTGCCGCCCTACACCCCGTTCACATCAACACAAGCAATACACGGAGTTATCAGCAGCACATTTCCAAACTTAACTGTGCAGGTATAAAGTTTCCAGCCACCCTGCGATGTGTGGAAAAATTTGAAAAGTTAAACAACTTGAGTAATAACGTATACGGAATCGAATCGGACACTTGCCAGAGTCAGAAGAAGTCCAAAAACAGCGTTATTACCCCGCTTTATCTGACAAGTAAAAATGTAACAGGGGGCAATACTATCCACCTATTTATGATTGAAAGTATGAGCGAGCTAGATGATTTGGATAATTTCAAGCCGATTATCTTTTCTTGGATTAAGAATCTTTCACGATTGGTGGGATTGCAATTGTCGCACTATGAGGGTAAACAACTTTTGTGTAATAGATGCCCATGCCACTTCAGCGTACAGAGTGCCTATGCAAATCACAGACAAGACGGTCTACGGGTAAATGAAGTCCAAATGGTGTTCCCCAAGGAGAAAATCTTGGAATTTTCTAATTTTCAAAATCAGGGCACCATATCGTTGGGTGTATATGCCGATCTTGAATGCACGATGAAGCCCAGATTAAAAGAATCTCAAGAGCATATCCCACACAGTGCAGTATATTATATGCATTGCTCATATGATGATACATTATCAGAATACAAGAACCAGCGCGGATCTGATTGCATGAAATGGTTGATTAAGCAGCTCCGTGAATTATCAGTGAAAGTAGAGTCGCGCATAAAAACTCAAATTCCAATGGAAGCGTTGAATCGAGCGCAAGACGATCGTCACATACGCGCGAAAAATTGCTACATCTGCGCGGAACCGTTTTTACCAGAGGAGAATAAATGCCGCGATCATTGTCATTTTACGGGTAAATATCGTGGGGCTGCACACAACCGCTGCAATCTGAATTTTCAGGAGTCACAAACGATTCCGGTGGTTTTTCACAATTTATCCGGCAACGATTCTCACTTCATCATAAAATCTCTGGCCACAACCTTTCCGGTGTCATCACATTATTGCCCATTAATAAGGAAAAATACATATCATTCACAAAGAAAGCCGACGGTACTCGAATTAGCTTGAGATTCATAGATTCACTCCGATTCATGGCTAGCGATATTGAGAAATTAGCATCTTACGTTGACGCTGCGGATAAGAAAATAACGCGAATATGTTACAAAGATCAAAATGACTTCAGCTTGATGATTCGTACAAGTGTTTTTCCATACGAGTACATCAATTCTTGGGAAAGACTCGATGAAACTAAATTACCCATATCTGAAAACTGATGTTCTCTCATTAGCCGATATATTCAAAAATTTCCGCGACAGCTGTTACAAAACGTACAACTCAGATCCTTTGGATTACTATACGGCGCCGGGGCTTACTTTTGACGCTATATTGAATCATACGACAGTTAACTAAAATTTTTAAACCATCCGGAAATAATATTATTCATTGAGAGAAGCATTAAAGGTGGAGTTGCACAATGCTCAAATCGTTTTGCTAAAGCAAATAATCGATTTATGGGTGCAGATTTTGATCCAAGCAAAGTGAAATCGTATCTTATGTATTTCGATGTAAACAATCTCTATGGTGCAATATGAGCGAACATTTGCCGAGTTGATCATTCAAGTGGGAAAATGATGCCCTTGATGTAATGTCTCATCCGCATGGTGCATTGATCGGCTATATTCTAGAGGTATATTTGGATTATTCCGTAAAGCTCCATACACACCATGTAGACCTACTTCTTTGCCCCGGAAATTTCATACCGCCTCGTAGTAAAATTAGAAAACTAGCGACAACGCTTCTACCAAAAGAAAAATGTGTACTGCACTATCGTAATTTGAAGCAATGCATAAAATTTGATCTGATGCTGGTGAAGGTGCATAGAATTCTCAGGTTCGCACAATCTTGATGGTTAAAGCCATATATCGATCGCAATACAAATATACGAAAGCAGTCGAAAAATGAGTGAAAAAAATATCTACAGGCTCATGAATAACGCGGTATTTGACAAGACTATGGAGAATGTGCGTAACCATAAGACTATGAGACTAACCACAAAATAGGGCGCTAGGGGTGGTGACGCGCTCTCATTACAAGACCAACATTTCATAGCCGTACCATATTCGATTAAGATATGGTGATTATTGAGCTAAATCGCACCAAGGTATATTTTGATAAATCCATATACATTGGTACTGCTATTCTTGATCTTTCGAAAATATTTTTGTACAACTCCCACTATTATTATGTGAAAATTAATGTTATTCGAGATGAACAAGAAGGAACTATTACGCTCCATCAAGAAGATTATATTCGGAAGATGTTGGAAGACTACGACCTTGAAAATTGCTCAGGTACTTCGAAAGTTATTGATCCCGCTCTAGATCTAAAACCTGATCTGACAGAAAAAACTCCAGAACAAATTGCCAAGTTAAAGAAGATTCCATATCAAAATGCCATTGGTTCGCTTATGTATCTCCTGCAATCTACAAGACCTGATATCGTCTATACTGTCAGCCTATTAAGCAGATTTAACACGTCTTACAATCAATCTCACTGGGAAGCGGTAAAGAATCTTTTTCGTTACCTGAAAACAACATCGCAACATGGTCTAACCTTTTCAAAAAACAGCTGCACTAAAGTATCTAGCTATTGTGATGCCAGTTATGTCTCAGATAAGACAGACTTTAAGTCAAACACAAAATATTTCTTCCTGATGCAGGAAAGTGCAATAAGTTGGCGCTCAAAAAAACAATCAATTATGACCAAATCTAGTACTGAAGCAGAACTCCAATCCTTATCGGATGCAGTAGATGAAATCTTATGGCTCAGAAAAATCATCAAGGAACTGAAACCCGAAGCTGAAGGTCCAACACTGATTATGTGCGACAACAGAAGTACAATTAAACTTGGTAATAATGCAAAATTCAGTCACAACCTGAAACATTTCAATATCAGATACTACTCAATAAAAAAAAAAAATTGATAAACGAGAAGTTGAATTGGAACCAGTATCGACGGAAGAGATGGTCGCTGATATGCTCACAGAACCTGTGGGACCCCGCAAAATACAACAATTTATAAAAAAACATAGGATTATCGGTTAGATCTTCAAAATAATGGATATGGATTTAACTCTGTGAAGTTATAGAAAAATCAATTATAAATTGAAGTGATCTAAGCGCATTATACTTTCAAAAAAGATTTAAAGGCTAATAAAATATGTACAAGTGGGAACTTTGCAATCTTGAAGCAGTGTTTTGTGTATGTGCAACATTGAAAAACCAATTTCAGTTGCGACAGTGTCTTGTGATCGTGGTTTCTTTGTGAAGCACATATTATAAAAAATGTAAAAGATGCGTTGAATAACTATGTGTATATTTCCATTGTAACTCTTAATTTGCTTTCAGATGTATGTAACTCAAGAAGTGCTCAGAAAATATGTATAACTCTACACATAGTTCTATTGTATTTAACAGGTGATAGAAATGTGAAACAGAAAGAAAAATTATTATATACATATATGCCAATGTAACGATACAACATGTCTGCAATAAGGGAGTGTGTTGCTGTGTAAAGTATGAGAGGCTAATGTAATGAAGACATATGCGCATGCGTGAGGTGTAGTACATATGTGAATGTGTGTTGTTTCTGATGTGTGAACTTAGCCGACATTGGTCAGTTCTTGAGCTAAGCCTCGAATTATACACATCTCCTATATCTTGATCCTTGACTAAATATGTTAATTTCTTAACCACGCTCTGCTACCATACTACAATACACATTTGAAAACGCAAATGAACCGAGAAGGCTGATTTTTAGATATTGTGTGTGTGGGGGGGGGGGGGGGCTTAGAAAAGCTTAACTCGAAATTGTCGACCAAGATTTTCTATAAGCTTTCTCCGCCATCTTGGAAAAAGGGATCAATTTTGTTTTTTCCGTGATAACTCGGCCGTCCGTCATGATATTTAGGTCATATGAATTTATCCCTTACCGTTGATCGTTGTTGAGATATCGAACGAGAAAGTAAAAAATTAAGAGATCGAAACTTGTTTTTTACTGTTTTCTCCTTTCTCGTGATACTGTAACGAGCAATTTTCCTACCCGGGGGAAGCGAATAAGAAAAATAAATCTCGCACAGAAAGCACTAGCGTGATCCACCCTCAAAAGATATCCTAGAAATAGTCAGAGAAAGAGAGGGGTTATTGGTTGCCAGGCAGACGAATGTGCCAAAATAAGCTAAACGGTACGGAAAAACTCATAGAAGCCAGAATCAGACTTGAGACCTAGCAGGTCCTGCTGGGAACCGGCTGGTTAGTCGGAGAGGGGAACGCGGGGGCGGCGAAATGACACACTCCGATACGGCAGTTGCTTGATAATAAAATAATAAATATATTTCCAATACCATCCGAACGGTAATAGTAGGACCAATAAAGAAAGGAACAAAAAAAGGTCATGATAACTTAAAACAAAATAAGAAAACTAACAAAGGAGATTATGATTAATAAAAGAAACAAAATAGTAAATGAAATATTGGGTGACGCGCGTCGGAATCAAACTCACGGCTGGTAGAGCGGCGAAGTACGATAGACAAGGTAGTCACGACGGATGGTATACAAGACCGCAAGGTAGAGACAGATATTTGGCGAGCCGGGTAGTCGGCTCAGCTGTACGGCGAGCTACGGCTTGACGGCTCGGTACGCGGGACGAGACGGCAGGGGGAGGGAAGGCCGGCTCACTGATCTTTATACCAACTAGATAGACGATTCATATGGCCCGAGTATGCCAAAAATGAGGAAAATTGAAATGTGAGCCAGCGGTACTGTACATGATGTTAGTGCGCATGCACGTCGAAAGGCGGGCGGCGGGCTGGGTGAATTACAGTGCTTAAATTACCACCACCTACTATGTACCTTCATCTGACTCGAGCATGCGCACTAAGGTGGATGTTGATACGCGTAGCGATAATCGGAGGCGCTGAATAGCTTACGTATGAACTGAATGCCGGACGCAAGGATCGTCTATCCAGTTAGTATACAGATCAGTGTGCCGGCTCAGCTGACGTGCTCAGACAACTAGGCGGCGCGCCGTCAGCGACAGTCCTGCCACACACACTCACGCTCACACACTCACGCACATGGCGGAAAGCCGGAGACTTGCGCCTCCGGGTCCAGCACGTGGATATCCCCAAGGTTGGGGAGCAGGCTAGGTGGAGGTGGCCGAGGGCCTTGACTACACAAGCAGATAATATTAGAAAAGACAGACTTTCGACAACCGTCGAACGCGATGGCAGTAGGTGCGCAGCTCGGGAGACACCACGAGTCGCCAGAAAGGTATTAATAAAGAAAAGAAAAGCAGCTAAAGAATTCGCTCGATGGGTAGTGTTGATCTGTGGAGCAACTTATTCAGCTATGATGAATTGACGATTAACATGAGACAAAAAAACGATCAGTCCTATCGTGAAATATTATCGAGAATCCGCATTGGAGTTGCTACCGATTCGGACACGGCGATCTTAGCATCACGGAAAATCCGCTTTACAAACTTCACAACTTCAACCATCGATAAAAGGGTACGTGAACTCTGCGGATACATAAATAATTTACCGAATGATGCTGTCTGTCTACTTCCCACGATTCGGATGTGTGAAGTTCTTAATGAAGCAATGCTTGTCGGGATATAAAGCGAAGAGATAGAATTGATAGCTCATGATACAGTTGACTGCCCCGAGTATATATAAAAAAAAGTACATCAAATTTTGAATATGGCGAACGAGGATTGTTCACGAACTGTGGGCCTTGCGAAATTAATTACTGTTAAAATTGGTGCGAAAGTAATGATTAGACGAAATATCGATGTTACCTTAGGACTGGTGAATGGCACAATTGGTAAAATCACGTCAGTATCATAAGCTGTTGATACGAGTGATGTAGAAGCAGTACGAATTGTCTTAGTGACAGGTGTCGAACATGTTATAGAGCGCGTCGACGTTAAGTTTGAGGCAATGGGAGGAGCTTTTGTTATACGAAGACAGTTTCCAATTTGCATCAGTTACGGAATTACGATACATAAAAGTCAGGATCTTAGTTTGAAGAATGCCGTTATTGATGCACGTAATTCTATATTTGCGAGTGGACAAGTGTACGCTTGGCGTGTTTGATTATGACCGATATGAAGTTGGCACCACAGTCTTCTGTCTTCTTCTATCCTTCGTGGCTACATAGGAAAGGAAAGAGACAGAAGACTGTGGGGCCAACTTCATACCGGTCAAAATCAAACACGCTTGGTGTACATTGCCCTTTTACGGGTAACTCTATTAGAAGAACTCCACTTGATTAATTACGATCCGCACGCGGTATTAGCGGATGAATCTGCTATCTTAGAGTACAATCGGTTGAGGAAACAATATCGACCGGATCTCATGGCGATGACTGTTCCAGGGATACGCCCACGAAAAGTACAAGATCACAGATGGTCTGTCTCAAAAGATGTATCTACATGTCAGGTACCAATAATTGAAGAAAAAATATCAAGGCACGCGTGGCGAGTAAAAGGTCTTCAGAACGCAGATGGTGTTCCTTGTTCCGCTAACATTGCAATACAGTGTCTATTTCATTGTACACCTATTAGAAATTGTTTCTTGAATCAACAAAATGATGACGTCCTGAAAATCTTAATTCAAAATTACATCAACTTAGAATCACCAGGAAATATTTTTCATGCCAGGAGATCAGCGGGTGAGGGGTTTACGTTAAATGTTCAGCAAGATGCACCCGAATTTTGAAATAGTATACTTTGGGAATACGATTACTTAAGGAACGTCGTAAAACACGAGTCAACCCCTATGAGACGTTGCAAAGACTGTGGTTTCACCAGTACGAGAAGGGAAGCCGGTTACATTTCGTTACTCGCGTTGCCCCCACCCGGTAAATAAAATATAACTTTGGTAGACATAATTAATCATAATTTTTCACGCTGGCAAACTGTCAATGAATTATCCTGTCAAACTTGCGGGTCGAAAAATATCTTAATGAAAACGGATGTATGATCGGCAAGCAGCTGTTTAATTGTACAGCTCAGATTGACCTACGTACAGGATGGGCAGATTAAAAAAATTACTGATTACAATATTAAAGCAGTTCCTACGGATAGACCATTACTTTGCATGAAAAAATACAAGGTCATCAGTGCAATATTCCACCATGGTCCGAATATTCAGGAAGGTCATACTTGCATGCTACGAGATGGAACTTTTGCCTGGCAACATGTCGATGATAATAGAATTAACAAGCAAAGCTGGATCAAAAATGCAAGGAATGCATACATATTCTTTTTGCAGCGAACCTGATGGTATACAAAACTACGAAATTATAATCATATAATCGAACGTTATAATTATCTCATGAGCAGCAACTATATAACCCTGCGTGCAAGTAACTCCGCCATTGCCGGTCCCAAGCCCGGATTAGAAAGGAGGAGGGCTGCACGCAGGGTTAAACGTTGCGGGTATTCACAGCCTCGGTGGTCGTGAACATCTTTGGTTCTTGCATGCCATTTTTACATAAATAACATCAATGAATACAGATTATTTTTATCGATACTCGTATGGGTGATTCACTGCTACCGGGCCATTTTAGATAGGCGGATTCCTTAGGAAATCCTAAGACTAAAAGTCCTGTACCAAAAATTCGATAGGCCTTCAGTTCCCGAGCTACGGAGGATCCAGAATAACCAATTACAGAGCTTATACGTGACTCTGACAGGGCCGTCTAGATATCTTGAATTATTAAAATGTAATTTTTATTTCGTCATAAGTAATTTTGGCATCACTTGTAACTGAAACTGGGATTGCTGCTGGCGTTGGTTTCGACGTCCAGGTCGTCCAGGTTATCCTCCTCGTGATCCAGGTCGTCCTCTTCGTAGTTTTCGTAGTCCAGTCGTTCGCAACGTGGTTTCCAGCGTCCAGGTTGTGCGCATCGTAGTTTTCGTAGGCCAGGTCATACGCCTCGTAGTTCGCAGACTCCAGATCATACGCCTCCGGATTTTCGTCTTGCAGGTCGTACAGCTCGTACTTTGTGTCGCCAAGGTCGTTCGCATCGTAGTCTTCGTTATCCAGGTCCTGCGCTTCGTAGCTTTCGTTGTCCAAGTCGCGCGCTTCGTAGTCTTCTTTGTCCAGGTCCTGTGCTTCGTGGTTTTCGTTGTCCAGGTCGTAGAGTACGAACTGTGCAACCTGCAAGACGAAAATTACGACGCGTATGACCTGGACGACGCAAATTTTGAGGCGTACGACCTAGACTACGAAAACTACGATGCGCACAACCTGGACACTGGAAACCGCGTCGCGAACGCCTTGGACTGCGAAAACTACGAAGCGGATGACACGTGCAACTAAACTATGTAGCACACGACGTAGAAGACGCGAACCACGAAGCGGACGACCTGGATCACGAGGAGGATACCCTGGACGACCTGAACGACCTGGACGTCGAGACCAATGCCAGCAGCAATCCCAGTTTCAGTTACAAGTGATGCCGAAATTACTTATAACGAAATAATAATTACATTTTAATAAGTCAAGATATCTAGACGGCCCTGTCCGAGTCACGAATAAGCTCTGTAATTGGTTATCCTAGATCCTCCGTAGCTCGGAAACTGGAGGTCTATGGAATTTTTGGTAAAGGACTCTTAGTCTTGGAATTTCCTAAGAAATCCGCCTATCTGAAATGGCCCGGTAGAAGTGAATCACCCTGTATAATTTCTACGCAATACAGAATGATTTTACTTAATTAATGAAATTCTACAAAAAGTAGTGATATCCCCATAAAAAGCACCTTTGCTGCAAAAATCTTTCGCCTAGTTATATAAATGTTATAGTTATACAGGGTGTCACAAAAGTAACGGGACGGCTGAATATTTCCTCAGGCAAGATATTTTTTAAAAAGGTAAAGGATGTTCTTGTAGTGACTTTTAACGTGGAATTCAATGGTGACCTTGATTTTGACCTTCGCGATGACCTACAAGGTGATTTCCAGGTCAATTTTTTTTCTTTAATATAAAACTGTATGTTTCATTGATTTTAGAACTCAAAAATACAGGTTTCTATTAAAAAAAAAAATTGACCTGGAAATCACCTTGTAGGTCATCGTCAAGGTCACTTCTAATGCGCCTTGTTGAAAATAATAACTTTGGTCGTTACGAAAGAATTTGAATAGAGAATTTGACCTTCAAAGTCAAAATGTACCTATGACCTAAGTACGTATTTGAACGTAAAATTTTGCGCTCTTTCGATTGCCGCTGTCAGAAAGGGGGGTTTCCATTTAGAAAAAAAAAGTTGACCTAGAAATAACCTTGAAGGTCATCGCGAAGGTCAAAATCAAGGTCACCATTGAATTGCTCGTTAAAAGTCACTACAAGAACAACCTTTACCGTTTTGAAAAATATCTTGCCTGAGGAAATCTTCAGCCGTTCAGTTACTTTTGTGACCCCCTGTATACAAAAATTCCTTCCTCGTAAAAAAACAATTCGAAATCAGATGCTATTGCCTAGTTGCCTAGTACCGACATCACGCTGATTTTTTTTCGAATTGACAATGAGGCTTTCCATAACACGGCACTGACAGCCTTCTTGTCTTGCCACGTATAACCATAGAGGTGACGATAGGCGAACGACGCCTCCATTGGTTCAAACAGAAAACATACAAAAAAAATAATTGAAAAAAATAAAAATTTGGAGTACGTGGTACTAGGCGGGCCAATATTTCGTATCATTATATTATAATTATAATTATAATTATTATTTATAGAATTATAATTATTATTTATAGAATTATAATTATTATTTATAGAATTATAATTCTAATATAATGATACGAAATATTGGCCCGCCTAGTACCACGTACTCCAAATTTTTATCTTTTATTTTTTTTTAATTATTTATTTTTGTATGTTGTACAGCTTACGCAGACGACATATGTAGCGCTCTTTGCAGAAGCGCCAATAGATCTGCGAAGAAAAATTGAACTGTTGGAAACGTATTCTCATATGAATGAGCTGAAAATGAATAAAAATAAATCCAGGATTCTGAACTTTTACAAATGTGTAGAATACAAAAGAAAATCGATTCCAACAGTTCCAAGTGGCGAAAGAATTTACATATTTGGGCATAAAGTTTTCCAGCTCAGATTTTTCTTACCAGCACCGAAATACGCTAGATATGCATCCGAAATTACAATAGGTACAGCTCTAACCATTCTAAGCGCCACGGGGTCAAATGTGTGGAAAACGGAAGAGAAGTTGTTTAAAGCGCTTGTTGAAAGCGTGCTACTCTACGGTATTGAAATTTGAGGCTTACGCTACTTAGCGGAGATAGACAGTATACCAAAGTGCGTAGGTGACAGTATACAAAATTCTGAGGATACCTAACTTTCGCCCTAATTATGCCATCAGGTGCAAGATTTGACAATATCCTCTGTCGTGCGATGTACTGAGAAAGTCCCTCAACTGGCTACAGAAAATTTGCTACAACAGATTACTGGCTGTTTCGGACAATTCAAATACGCAGTCAAAATATAACTGGGTTACACAGACATTTTTGATTCGGCTGAAACTTGACTATCTTTTTGCATTCTGTAGAAAAGGTTCTTTGATTATTTACAAATTTTTTGTCAAATCGTTCATGAGATGAATTTTTGAAAATTTTATTAATTTTTTTTTTCAAATGCTTATAACTTTTTCAAAAATCGATTGATTTTTTTTTTCGAATTGTGTGCTTTTAAATGTACTTTTTGAAAGTGTGATGCAAATGAATATCTAAAGCTTATTTACTTAAGTTATTTTGATTTTTAGGTTAAAATCTTGTTTTTAAACTTGAGTATATCGAGCGATTTTTTTTGTTAAATTCTCAAAAATACTACTGTCTATTTCACAAATTTTAAGCCATGTTTTATCGTGGAAAAACGATTTTCTTTAATTTTTTATTCACAACTTCAAATGTAACTTTTCAATGTCTTATCATTGAATATATTGACAGTTACTTGGAGTTATTAATACGTGCATCAAGTATTTGCTCGTGTACACTAAACGTGTTTCATTCTGACCGGTACGAAATTGGCTTCACAGTTTTTTGTCTCCTATCTTCTCCATTCAACCATGAAGGAGAGAAGAAGATGGATGAATTTGGGGCCAACTTCATATCGGTCAGTATCGAGCACGTTTAGTGTACACGAGCAAATACTTGATGCATATTAATAGCTCCAAGTAACTGTCAATATATTCAATGAGACATCGTATAAGACAGACATTGAAAAGTAATATTTGAAGTTGTAAATGAAAAAAAAATGGATTTCATCAATTTCAAAAATTCGAAAAAAAAATAGAAACAATTGAAAATTTAGAATAAAATAGAAAAAAAATAGGCTTGAAATTTGTGGCATAGACAGCAGTATTTTTGAGAATTTAACAAGAAAATTAATAGATATATTCGAGTTTAAAAACAAGATTTTGACCTAAAAATCAAAAAAAACTTCAGTAAAAAAGCTTTTGATACTTATTTGCATTACATTTTCAAAAAGTAAATTTATTAACACACAATTTGAAAAAAAAGAGAATTCAAATCGATGTATTTTTGAAAAAGTTATAAGCATTTGAAAAAAACACTGAAAATTTTCAAAAATTCATCTCATGAACGGTTTGCGAAAAAAATTTGAAAAAAATCAAGGGACAATTGTTCAAAGAATGCAAAAAGATAGTCAAGTTTCAGCCGAATCAAAAATGTCAATTTCCGCAGTAGGTTGAGTTGGCAAATGCCCAATATACAAGGTGATTCAGATCAACCGCCCGTCTTTCCACACTGAGATTCCGTCCAAAAAATGAAAACGAAAGCTCTTTAGGAAGAACTTTGAGGCTATTATAGTTTTCGAATTAGAGCAGGTCTGATTGTGAGTTAGCCTATGTGGGAGCCCGCACGTCACGCAGCCAGGGCCGTTTTCGTTAAATTTTGACAAAGGTGCTCGTACTGTGTTGCTTCAGCGTTCCCACTGAAATTTTTGGGCTGAATCATCGGTAGACCGTGTCTAGGTCGACAGTGAGAATGCTGAAGCCACAAAGTACGAGCTCCTTTGTCCGAATTTATTAAAACGGCCCTGGCTGCGTGGCGTGCGAGCTCCCTCATAGGCTGACATAGACCTGCTCTAATTCGAAAACTATAATAGCCTCGAATTTCTAGTTAAGGAACTTTCGTTTTCATTTTTTGCGAGGAATGTCCATGTGAAAAGACGGGCAGTTGATCTGAATCACCCTGTATATTCACCTGTAATGTGCCACCCAATGTACTAGCTGCTATAACGAACTAACAATGTAAGTTAAGTAATGTCATATATAAAAAAATGTGTTATATCTCTTTGTCGACATGAACCTCATTTGTACGAGCATGACATGCTCTAACAAATCATTAGAATGAATAAATAAATTCTAACAAAACGGGCGCAACTAACGCCCTCGGACTCGATGAGTGGTGTACCACTTGAGGTGTTATCAAGACAACGGTTATTGACACGGTTTCTTCTTTTTTCAGTCAAACTTTCCATCATACGTTTTACAAAAAAAAAAGGACGCGTAACGGGTTATGGCGATTCCTAACTCGTGTGAATCGTCTTCAGCTCGTGCTGCAAAGTTCACACTCACCAGGAATCGCCAACTTCCCACACTCGTTGCATAATATACCATCTCCGCGGCAATCAATTTTACTATGCCTTCTGTGATTCTTGTACCACTGAGTTTTCGATCTCGGCACTACCCAACTAACTTTCTCCGGAATACAAACCTTGAACGATTGCCGCATTATGTTCGGTAATATAAAATTGATATTGGATCTACAAATTCGTCTTATGGGTCCTTTGTACTACGAATGTCATGATGTTCACATGGAGTGCTGAAATTTATTATTTATCGATAATGAGAAGGACATTAATCTTTTCAGAAAAATATCTATGCATTGTTATTGTTCCATTTCCGCTACAGTAGAGTTGTCGGCTTTGTCAGTATGTATTTTTAACGTTCTTTGCCGTTAGGTCGACCCTTTACGCCGTCAGTTGTCACGCTACATAGTTTATACTCGTCGATTCACGTTTCGACCTCGTTCAAATGCAACCGGCAACCGTTACAAGTTATTTACAAGGAGATATACGAGCCCGGTTCTTGTGACAGAGACAATTACAATTGTTAGAAGTATGGGCAAAGTCTTTAAAAGCCACATGGTCATGCAACGTGACATTAAAGGGTTAGGCTACTCGAGAACGGAACAAAATAAGCAAATTTTGGGATTTTTGTTTACTGGAATGGTGGAATAAACCGAAATTCTGTGAACGGACTTTTATTATACCACCAATGAACTGTGAAAAATATTTTTTTTGTAGTGGCTGATAACAAAATGGCGGCTGTACAATATTTCTTCGTTGACGTCTTTTTTTCGGAAGGGTAGACCAGTATCTTCGCCAATTCTTGACCTAGAACAAAGAACCAAATTTTCTTCAATTATACGTGAAAATAGCTTGAGAATTACAGAGTTAAATATTGATTTTTACGAAAATGGCGCGTTTTTACAAAAAATTTCGAAATTTCAGGAAATAATTGTCGAAAAACTGTTTATAACAAAAGAACTACGCAATAAAACGACCAAATCCTACGTACTTCTCTAGAGAATCCAATTTTTAATGTACAGTTGAGTTTTGAAGTCGATTGGTAAAGATTTGTTCGAGTTACAAGTCCGCCCAGTTTGAAAAACGTGGTTTCGAGAAAAACGCGTTTCAAGTTTTCAGTAGGAGGAAGTCAAAGATAATTTTTATATACATCTAATCGACGATGTCTACATCATGAAATTGGCCTTCCAGACCGATGTCCTTGCTCCTCTGCTCCTTTTCTAAGCGTCTCAAGCTGATCCGTGCCTCTTTTGCAGCTTCAGACAGTGATTTCTCTGGGCGCTTATATGCTTCTAAAACTTATTAGATAATTTTTAACAATGAATTAGTGGGCTATAGCGTTTTTGTCAGTTGTTAGTCAACGCAAACACACGTCTTAAAAATGCAATTTGAAATAACAATAAATTCAAATGTCATGAAAATATGTATTATTGAGTGGGAAAAGAGAAACTAAACAAGTAGGCGACAGAAGGTCAGGAGAGCAACTACAGTTTTATTCGATGCAAGAAAGTATTATTGTGATACGGTCATTCGATAGTTCGCGGCAGGCCCTATCCGCGTACAGTTACATCACGTAGATGTTACAATGATGTCTCGGTCGAAAGATTGTGTTCTGGGTTATGATAGTGGGTCGTACACATATACATTAGGGTGTGCCAGAAAAAAACTTTTTGTTTTTTTTGAATCTCCCACATTAAAAATCAAAGTGGTTTTATGGAATAAGGAGCCTCGATGAAGGAGGGCACTGGAAAGAAATGCGAAATGGTGTCTCACTCGCCCAGGCATTAACACTGATGAGACACCTTTCAAATTCGATTATCAGAATCCTCCCTGTTTTAGCATGTGGTATAATCAGTAAAAAATAAAAAAGTTTTTGTAAAAATTAAGCTATTAACATTTTTTTTTTTTTGTTACCCACTGCGGATATGTACAGTAATGATCACGGTTTCTGTCGGCCCTAAAATCTGCAACCGAAGCTACATGCTCTTTTTAAGTTGGCAATACCCTAGGCAACAATAATTAATAATTGCCGTTCACCGTCGCGAGGCCACTCAAGTTAGCTACTGCCAGCTATTGCCAACTTCAGAAGAGCATGTATCCTCGGTTGCAGATTTAAGGGCCGACAGAAACCGTGATCATTACTGTACGTATTTGTGGATAATAACGATCCTCATGAAAAAGAGAATCAGGCGATCAATGCTAACAGGTGCCTCATCGCCAATATTGCGATAAGGTAACTGATGCTAGCTTCTAATGTTCAATTCTGTCTACCACCTTGTCATATTGTTTATTTTCGTGTATAATTGATCCTCACGAAAGGGGGTTGCGGACAAACAAGGTTAAGAGGTGTCTCATCAGTGTTGTCCTTTAGTCGATCGAGACACCTCTTAGAATTTTTTGTCAGAGCCTCCCTTCAACGACGTTTTTCATAATATTCAAATACATAAATTCCCGCGGTGGGGAATGAAGAAATTTTTTTTTTTTTTTTCTTATTTTGTTCTCGAAACATTATTTTCTATTAGTCTATTTCCTGTACCACCTTGTGATTTTATTCAATTTGCTGTGAAATTTCAACTCGCGAAGCCGAGTTTTGGTCAATTAAGTCTAGCAGATGCCTAATCAGTATGATTGCTGGTCGACTGAGACACCTTTTAACATTTTTCGTCAGAGCCCCCCTTCGACGACGCTTCTTATAATAAATGAAAGCACTCATTTTTTATATGGGAAACGATAAAAAAAAAAAATGTTTGGCACACCCTAATATACATATACGAATAAGTTCTTGAAGATTTATTGAGTATAGTCGGGAATAGAAAAGCAACGTCTTCCACGTGTGGGAGGTGGATTTTTACTGACTATAGAAAGAAGAATGGAGAGTGCGTTAGAGATGCATAGTTTCCTCGGTATACCGAAGATGGAGCTATGTGCCGTTTGGTGGCTTCAGAATATGAAAACTTAAATCTAACAGATTGGAATGTTGCTGTTAGGTCACGGTATATTACAGCAACCTCCCAGCTTAGCTCACAAAAATGTGCAAGTGTCTGCTCATTGTCGCACTACCAAGTAACATTCCCGAAACATCGCACAGTAATGTACATACATGGTAGGTTTACGATATTGGTTACGTTTCAGGTAGATATCTGGAACATCGCCTGCATGTGTTGTGTGTGTGTGCGCTTGTGTTTGTGCATCTATGCATAGCTATAATATACATACATCTCAAAAACGTAGTTTTTCTAATTCTTCAAAAATTAACACAAATTTTGCGATAAACGATGATTTCAGTTTTTTCTATTTTTATTTGTAGAGGGGTTTCCATATTTTTTTAATAATTTCAACAAAAATAAGGAAATTTTTAATTCATTTTTTTTGTTTCCAATTTTTCCGAACATAATCATGTAAATTTGGAAAAATTTGAGAAAAAAAATTCTGCACACTAAAATTTTGTATTTTGTTGAAATTATTGATGTAAAATATTGAAATACGTCTGGAAAAAATAAAAGAAAACTAGAATCCTGATAGCTTTTTGGCCTCAAAGTCAACGTTATTTATATCATAGAATTTGCGTGAATTTTTTGAGAATGAGAAAAATACCGTTATTGAGATATGTTAAAAAAAAAAAAAAAAAACAAGGAAAAATAAACGGTTGCGAGAATCGAAAAATTTCACTTTTTTGGTAGTTTTGAGGATCAATTATCATATAATGAAATATGAAGAAAAAAAAACCGTAAAATGGTCAGGGTCACAGGCAGGCTGATTTCGCATGAAAATTCTATTCATTAAAAAAAAAAAAAAAAAACAATGCCGGGGGCTTACTTCCTGCGCAATAAAACTTTCGGATTGGTATTGCATGGAAAACTGAACAACAGAAATAATTGAACATGAACTTTTATTTTCAAGGGTAAAAGCACTTAAAATATTGGAATATTATAAAAAGATAACTCTACTTTACCGATCCTTATATAAATAATTATAATAGAATTCTTTGGATACTCTTCTCTTATAACTGAAAATAAAGTGATCGGTTACTGTGGCGCGCTAGTGTTAACACGTGTTTTCGAAGTGCTCTGTTTTATAAGTCTAACTAATAGAATTTAAATACAGTTCATTTACACAGGAACAATCATTCTGATCAGAAAAAATCACCTTACATTCGTGAATAATAATCTACAAAATCTAATCAAAAATTTCAAAGCTTTTCACCGCTGAAGATTCATAAAAAGTTGTATAGGTTATGTCTCGATGGAAAAGAGTGTAAATAATGGGAAGATCTGTAATATCGATTAAACTGTCGACACATCGATCTTATCAACTCTCATACCAGACGGCACCACCAATCTCATAAACTCATCTGACAGCATTTCCAGAGCCTCATGCAAATTAACCCCAAGTGCATCATCACGAACTTCACGTAAATTGAATCCACTGGCGCCAGACTTTAATTTCAGCGTTACTGACTCTTTAAAAAAAGAGACAACTACTACACCATCTAGCAAACGCAAAAGAGGACGTCCACCAGGCCCTCCTACCTTAAAAGCGCGGGCCAACTCGACAAACTGAATTACCGATTATTTCAACTCCAGTTCACCCAAAGAAAATAGTTCCACACAAATATCGGCTAATTCACCGCCTGAAACTTCACCACCATCCAAAGTAAAACGCTTGTCCTCTTCGCCTCCAGTATCTGACTACAAATCGATCAACTCACCGATAATGGCTCCTCCGACTACCCCAACTTCACCAACAACTCTAGCGGATGTTTTCGAGACTCTCAAAAGGTGGAGAACAGAAGATATTGCGGCGAGAGATAATATGAAAAAGGACCTACTAAAGGAAATCACAAATTCACGCGAAGAGCACACCCGCCTAATAAATGAAAAGACGAAGAAACTGCAAGGAGAAAATGCAAAGCTTTGTCGCCAAGCGAAAGATCTAAGCGATGGGGTCTCTACACTGGAACTAAGCGCTCAAGCCGGAGGTTCAAATGAGTCAATCGCTCCTGGCAATCTGGCCCTTCTGGAAAAACGCGTAATCAAGGCAAGTATTGCTTCCATCGACAAACTTAATAGGAAAAACAACATTGTAATAACAGGTCTAGTTTCAGATTCCAACACCACAGAATCTTTAAATAAATTTATTAAAGAACACTTTAATATCGAACAGGCAGCCTAGTCAGCGATTTGGATTTACTGTAACAATCCCTTCATTAAAGTTCTTCTAAGAGATCAAAACGTAAAAAAAATAATTATGGCCAAGAAGAAACTCCTGAAGAACCAGTATACATAGATCACGATCTGACGCCCTCAGAAGAACTAGCTGCCAATAAGCTTCGCATAGAGGCCAGGAAGTTACGAAATGAAGGCAAATCTGTCAAAATCGGCCATCAGCGCATCTACGTCAATGGAGTAGGTTATAAATACCACCCGATTCTACAGACGATAATCAAAGCTTCAAATCCGGAGAATAACCAAACCTCTTTCTTACCTAGCCAAGCTAACACTAGCCATACAACACCTGAGACAATGGACACCCAATCTCAATTTTGCTAACTCAGAAGGCTCAAATAAACAAATTGAATAGGACTTTGAAAGCAAAGATGTTTCAATAACCTTCTGGAACGTGAGAGAATATCTAACTTAAAAGACTACTACAACTTTGAAGGCGACGTACTCTGCATCTTCGAAACTTGGGCAACTGAATTCATTACAAATCTACCTAACTTTAATGATTGGTTCTTAGCTTGCTCACCAGCTATCAAAAAAAAAAATCTTTGGCCGAGCCAGCGGTGGCCTGCTCTTACTGTGCAATAGCATGAACGCTACAATATTAGAAACTACCAGCAACCAGATTTTCTTAAAATGTCAATCAAATAACCTCACACTTATCATCGGGTCAATTTACCTAAAATCAGATGACAAAATCTTAGCTCTATACTGTAGCAACTCCAACAAACCTTACACAAAGCCCTTGCACACGATTCGGATGCAATTATTTTGGGAGGTGACTTCAACGCAAGGATAGGAAACCCACTACCTGTAGATGATCATCTACTGGAGACGACCACAATTAACTCCACGAGGAACTTCAGCGACAGCACAACTAATCACCAAGGTATTACCATTCTGGATTTCATGGAGCCCAATGGATTTATTCTTCTGAATGGACGCACGGAAGGCGACCAATCCGGAGGATACACTTTCAAAAATGCCCTGGGAAGGAGTACGGTAGACCTCATTTGGATTAATACCCTCAGCATCAACCTTGTCAAGGACATGAAAATAGAATACGTACTCTTGAATTCAGACCACCTACCGGTTTTAGTTACCCCTTTTTCTACTCATCCTGCAACAACGAACACATTCACTCTTGCCACACTTATTAAACTGAAATGGAATCCAGTACTGGCTGAAAGCTTCCGAGAAAACCTCCGAAGATTACCTTCAATATCTCAAGACTTCTCAAAGGCTACAGCAAATAGCCTCAGTGAAAACTTCTGTGAGGCCATTACCACTGTAGCATGCCGGCTAGGAATAAACAAACCTGTCGTTATTTCGCCCAGGAACTACATGTCAAAACCTTGGTACGATGCAGAATGCAAAGCAAAGAAACGGAAAGTTACTCTTCTACTGAAATATTGCAAAGAAAACCACCCAAACTCTCCTTTATGGTCAATATTCATACAAAAAAAAAGGAATACTTCTCTCATCTTCATTCAAAAAGGGATCAATATTAACTAACCCTCGCAAAACAATTCAACAACAGCAAGAAACCCTCTGACTTCTGGAACGCTATAAAACAAGTCAAAGGCCGCACTCATACGATCAACAAAGTGGCACTCACTACATGGAACCAACATTTCACCAATATATACCCACCCAGGTCAGTGTGTACACTAAACCGGTCTCACGAGCAGCAATGCGTCTTAGATCAAGAAATAACTATGGAGGAACTTCTGAAGAGCATCAACAAAAGCAAACACGGAAAATTCCTGGGTCTGGACTCCATCAGCAACGACTTTTTAAAAAAGCTACCCGAAAATTGGCAGGATTACTTGTAAACTTTCTTCAACAAAATAATACAAACGGAAACTATTTCTGACAACTGAGCTCAAGTAGTAACATTCATGTTATTCAAAAAAGGTGACAGTTTAGATCCGGTCAACTACAGGGGTGTAGCCCTAATCAACTCAACAGTCAAAATTTTCACCAGAATTCTTCATGACCGTCTAAGAAAATGGGCAGTTAACGAAGGCGTAATCCCCGAAGAAGAAGCAGGTTTTTGCACTGGTAAAGGATGTGCCGACAATGTATTTCTGCTAATATCGCTTCTCCAAATGCAACTACGTTTCCCTGGCATCACAGCCTTCATATTATCCATTGACTGCAAAAAAGCTTTTGACAAAGTACCACATGACAAACTATGGGCCATATTGAAGAAACTTGGAGTTAGCAATAAATCCACAAAAATCTTAATCGACTTCTACAGTAAAATTAAGATGTACATAAGAAAAGATGGCTGCTTATCCGACCCAATTGACATCACGGAAGGAGTACTACAGGGTGATATCCTCAGCCCCTTATTATTTATACTTTATATTGCCGAAATAATAGAATTTTTGAAATAACGAGGCGCTGAAGGACTAAGCCTTGATAACCTTCAGCAAGTACTTATGTTGCTTTTTGCGGACGACCTTGCAGCGATAACACATTCTGTCAATGAACTCAAAATTGTGTTAAAATCCCTGGAAGATTACTGCGAGATAAACGAGCTAACAGTCAACGTCAGTAAAACTAAAATTATGGCATGTCGTACTTCTGGAAGGATAAGAAAAGCGACCATGGTTTCTACTATGAAGGTAACAAAATTGAAGCAGTCGAGTCATATACCTACCTAGGTGTACCTATTTCTAGTAATCTTCAAGGTAACTCGGCTGCATCAGAAGCAGTAAGACGAGGAAAACAAGGAGTTGGTAGAACTTATTCAATCTTATCTCGCTTAAAGGCAGAATCTTGGCACAGTAAGAAAAGCCTACGTGATAGTATGGTCAGGTCTACACTACTATACTTAGCGCACCTCTGGGGACTTTGGAAAGAGTTACTCGAAAAATTAGAATCAGCTCACCTTCTTTTTTACAAGAAAATTTTTCACCTGCCAAACTGCACTCCTCATTACCTACTGAGACTGGAACTGGACCAACCTCACATCGCACTAGAAATACTTAAACAAACCTACAACTGGATAATGAAGATCCTTGAGATGCAAGATTCTCGTCTGCCAAAAATTTGCCTACTTAGACTTGTACAGCAATCCACAAACTATAATAACCCCAACTTGAATTGGATTCTTCAAGTTAAATCGCTGCTGTCACTCATAGAAGAAGACCACATATTCTGCAAAATGTCTGCAATCCACTGGTTGAAGAACAAAGACAGAATTCTTAACAAATATTACTCATACCTAAAACTTCAAGACTTAAAGCGTTACTCAGAATCAAAGTCATATCAAGTGCCTGTACCCAGGTCAATCGAGGATACGGTTCCCGTCTACTTGACCAAGGGTTCCTTCCATATGATAACTCTCAAAATTCAACTAAGGGTTGCCAATATTTACTCATGCAGCATATTAACCATGAAGCTTACAGAGCTATGTCGTTTCTGTCACAACTTAGAACTCGAAACAGTAGCCCACTTTATTTTCAACTGCGCCTTCTTCAACATTCCACGTTCCAAACATATGTAAATTTCCAACGAAGATAGCGACAATCTAAATCTAATAATAACACTAGATGACCTCCAGATGTCTGCAAAACTATCTCACAGCATGGAAATTACTCATCAACCATTGAAATTACTTTGTTCCAATTTTTTTTTTTTTTTATAATAGCCACAATTTGAATTAATTACCTTCAATGTTATCACTCATACTCATTGTACTCATACTCATTGTACAAACATACATACATACTGAAACGTTTTTCATATGTACTCCTTATGAGTAATCAAATTATTAATTATTCGTCTTTAAATCTCGGGGCTACTGAAGCAAACCGGCATCAAATTTAAATTTTGATTTTTCTTCTTTAGAGTGAGTGATCGAATGATTATTTTAACTTAATTGAATCTTATTAATTAATTCTAATCATCAATTGCAGCTGTGGAGCAATTGCTCGTTAGCGTTAACTAAATGATTTTCCTTAATAGTAAGATGAAATACTGATTGCAGCCGCAGAGTTTTATCCCGTTGGCGTTAATCAATATATTGATATGTGCAACGATTGCAGCCGCAGAGTTTTACCCCGTTGGCGTTAATCGATGTATTTGGTATATGCAACGATTGCAGCCGCAGAGTTTTATCCCGTTGGCGTTAATCGATGTCTTGGATATGGATTAGGATTAAGATATTAATTAATTGCGGCCTCAGAGAATACACCCGTCGGCGTTAATTAATTTAGTGGGTTATATACTTACACACCTTCTATATTTTGTTTTATTTTATCGAAGCTTATCTTCGTTTTTCTTTTCTTTTTCATTTTAATTGACTCTATGAGTTTATATCATGAATGAGCTAGCTGTTTCGCTCGCCTCTTTATATAGGCGGTTCCCCACCCGAATCTACCTGTTTACTACGATTTTATTTGACTTCTAATTGTTCCTATGTCTGTTTTTCACTCTAAAACGTCTCTATGGTCTATTTTGCATAATATTTCGATGAAATATCGTGCATACTCGATTTGAGATAAGTTTCGATCTTTTTCTTTATTTTGACGGAAATGTTTCTTTTTCTACATAACCATCCTGTAAAACATCTTATTATCAGTGGTAACATGAAATAACGTTTCATTGCCCCCCTAAATTCAGGGCTAATAAATTATAATTTATTCGAACTGAATTTATTCATAATTCAAAATAAAATTTCTTTCTTCTTTTTGTTTTCTTTGTCTTAAACTACTAACTTATTTTAACTTATCTCATTCTTATTTCAATACTTAATCTATTGTACAATTAATATATTATGTAAAATTTTTTTTTTTTTTTTTTATAATATCTGTAATCCTAACGGGTCTTTATTATTTATTAATTCCGGTAGTTCTATTTCATAGTTACTATCACTAATTTCACCGAATAATTTTATTTCTTCTTCCTTTCTTTGTTTCATTTCTTCCATTCTTCTTTCATGTTTCCAATTCCTTTTCTGTTCTTTCATTCCATCATCTTCCCAATCCTCAATCTTTCCATACATTCCTGTAACCTCTTCTTTTTGTTTTTTAGTTAAATAATAATTAAATAAACAATAATTTTTGAGTTCTTTTTCTCTTATATCTAATTTATATCATTTCCATTTTGTTAGTGATTTTTCTGTTTGAATAAATTTATTTATCTTTTTCATTCTGGGGGTTTGCGTTTTTTTTGTATTTTTAGATTTCTTCTTAAAGTTGGGTTTAGAAATCCAATTCTGTTTTGAATATATTATTTTATCGTTATTTTGATTTTTAATTTCACTTTCTTCCTTTCTTTCTCCCGGTACCCCTATCTCTCTTACTTCAGGATATTGGCGACTTGCCTCCCTCTTCCCTAGTTTATACATTCTATCTATATCAAAATAATAATTATGTTAGTTACATGTGACTTAAATTATTAGTTTCTTACATCTCTATTATAATATCTTTTAAACAAACTACTATGGAACATTCCTCTCTCTTGATTATTTGTCTCATTTAATAATATGAAAGTGTATGGTCCTATTTGTTTTGTTAATTTATACGGACCTTCATATATAGTCATGAATTTTGCTAATTTCTGTTCCATAGGGTTTGAAACATTTGATGCTTTAATCAATACTTCATCTCCTACATGAAATTCTTCCAACTTATTTTTTATATTAAACTTTTCAGCACTTTTTCTACCTTTATTTCTTATTCTTTCTCGAGTCAAAATTAATTCTCTGCGATATATTCCTGGTTCTATAATTTTTTGTAAATTAAGATTGAACCAGTTTTCCCAATATCTAGTTGGTTTCTTTTTTAAGAATAATTCATATGGTGTTTTATTTGTCGTTTCATGGTATACTTGATTAATACAATCTTCTATTACTGGGATCCACCTTATCCAATTATTATGTCTATCACCTATTAATGTTCTAAAGAAACGTCCCAGTTCTCTATTAACCCTTTCAACCATATTACTTTGTGGATGTCTGATTGCTGATGTTATTATTTCAATATTTTCATCTTGTAATTTATTTTTCCATTGAACAGATGTAAATTGGGTTCCTTGGTCAGTTTGAACTTTATTCGGTTTACCATAATTTGGAATATAATGATCAAATATTTTCTTTATTGTTTGACTAGCATTTGCTTTTCGTAAAGGATATAATTTGACAAATTTACTAAATGTATCTATTGTAACTAACAAATATTTAAAATCTCCTTTCTCTGTTGGTAAAGGCCCATAATAATCTATAGAAATTAAATCTAAAGGTTTTTCAGGTATTATCGTTTGCATAGCAGCGAAGCATGTTTGATTGGATTTCTTACATTTCTGACATGTATCACAACCTTTTAATTCTCTTTGTGTTAATTTCAAAAATTTTGGATAGTAAAAATAATCTTTATTAACGAGATATGTCTTTTTAGGACCTATGTGACCGTATAATTCGGGAGTTTCCCATATTACATCAATTGCTAATTTTCTTGTTAAATATATAGTGTTTATTTCATTATTAATTCTTTTTACTAATATGTTATTTTCTAGTTGATATCGATTTTGCTGATTATTATAATTATTTTCACAATCGATTATTAATTGAGTAATGTCTGGGTCTTCACGTTGAAATCTTATTATTTGTTTCAAATCCTTTTTTAATATTTCACTCGGTTTTCTAGCTAATATTGCAATTTTCATGATCCCTTGTTCTGTATAGTTTGTATATTCTTCTTTTAGTGGATATCTGCTTAATATATCTGATACTAAATTACTGCTTCCTGGTATGTACATTATTTCTATATTATATTCTTGTATCAGTAATATCCATCTGGCTAATCGAGAGTTAATAATTCGACATGTTTTTAAAAACGATAATGCCTTGTGATCTGTAATAATTACTATTTTTGTTCCTAACACGTATGTTCTGAATTTTTGTAAAGCCCAAATGATCGCTAATAATTCCTTTTCTGTTGTATAATATCCTAATTCGGCTCCTTTCAAAGTTCTGCTAGCAAATGCTACTACATGCTGATTTCCATTATCATCATATTGGTATAATGATGCTCCTAATGCATAGTTACTAGCATCTGTTTGAATATAAAATGTTTTATTCATATCAGGATAATGCAATATTACTGAATCACAGAACAACTGTTTTATTTCTTCAAATGCTTTTTCTTGTTCGGTATTCCATTTCCATTTAGTTCCTTTTTTTATTACTTTTAATAACTCTATAGTGCAGTTTGCATGTCTACCAGTAAATCGTGAGTAAAAATTGATAACTCCTAAAAATGCTTTAAGTTGTTTTGCATTTTGTGGTTTTGGAAATTCCTTAATAGCTTTAATCTTTTCTGGTTGTGGTTTTATTCCTTCCGTTGTTAATATATATCCCAAAAACTCCACATTTTGTCTACAAAATTTTGATTTCTCAAAATTAATTGTAACATTATGTTCATCCAACTTGTGGAATAAGTCGTTTAATCGTTCCAAGTGATTATCAAAATTCGTTGAAATGCACAGTAAATCGTCTACAAATGTGATAATCTTATGTTTTAATTCTCCAAGTACAGTCTCCAATCCCCTTACTAACGCAGCAAGACTAGTTTTTAATCCAAATGGTGTGACTATAAATTCGTAGCAATTTGATTTATGCATAAAAGCTGTGTATTTACGGCTATCCGGATGCAAAGGAATCTGCCAAAAACTTGTAGTTAAATCCAAACTCGACATCATTCCGATATTATGACATTTCTGAAGAATTTGTTCTATTGCTTCAGCGCATTCGTAATCTGGTTCCATTATTTTATTGATTTGTCGTGCATCTAGACACAATCTTACTGATCCATCTTTCTTTGGAATTACAACCATCGGATTTATATAAACGCTATTCGATCTTTGAATAATTCCAAATTTTATCATCCTTTGTATTTCTTCTTCAACTTTATCTTGATATGCTATTGGGACTGGATATGATCTTTTTATATATGGTGCATCATCATTAATTTTTAATTTATGTTCATATGTGTTGATACGTCCAGGTATTTTTCGGAAAATTCTTTTATAATTCCATAATAACTTCTTGAGTTGGGATTTTTCTTCATTTTTCAATATTTCATTATTATTTAGTTTTTCATTTATTTCTTTTTCAGTAATTTGATAGTTTGGATTATCTTCCTTTATCTTAATTGCAGATATTATTTCTTCTGGATTTATTTTTGTTGAATGTTCATTTGGATTTGAACATCCTATAAATTTTACTGATGCATTTTCTGCATTTGCTTTTATCGTAAGTGTTTTTGCCTCAAAGTCGATTAAAGAGTTTAAGTCATTTAGTATATCAATACCGATAATACAATTATGTATCAGTTTAGGTACGATTAATAAGTTTACATCCTTCGTTTTATCTTTTATCGTTAGTGTTATCAATATCTGTTTCTTTATTCTTATAGTTTTATTTCCAGTTGCTACTTGCAAATTTGTATTATTTACAGGTAGAGTTTCTATCTTTCCTAAGTTTTCTATATTATTGTTGAACCAATTTTCATTTAAGCATGATATCTCACTACCCGAATCAATTAATGCATTTATTTCTAATCCATTTAATTTTATTTCAATTATTGGACATTTATTTTGATTTAATACTTTATTTAGATTCGAATCAGAATTATTTTCTTTTTCTTCTAATAAAAACTCCTTTGGATCGTGAAAGATTGAATTTATTTCAAATGGACCGCTATTATATTCTGGGGTATGGTTATTTTCTATATTTGTTTCATTAAGGTCCTTTCGCATACCCCCATCTAGTTTTCCTGCTCGTAACCTTGTTGATCATTTGTCTGTGTAGTGTTTTCGTTAGTGTTATCGACTTCTATATTATTGGTGTTATACGACCTTTGGTATTGTACCTTATTTTCAAATCTATTTTGATTTCTATTTGTTTGTATATTATGATCTCTATTATTTTGACTCTGTGTCTTTGATGTTGCGTCATTACTTGTATTTGGACGCGTCGTGTCTTTACTATAGTTGACTTTACGTGTATTATCAAATTTTTCGAGAAGGTTTATCAATGCGCTTAGGCTTTCTACTCCTCTTGTTATTATTGCGTTGTGGATTGTGTCATCATAATGTCGTGATAAGCATTCAATTATTTCGCGTTCCGTCATTTTGTGTTTAAAATCTTTTGCCGAATGATATTTTTGAATCGCATATTCTACTCGAGATAGAGTACCATCCGATCGATATGTTCCGAACTCCAAATTACGTTTTATTTTTCGTTGTGTTTCATTGCTCCAAAATTTGTCTTTGAATTTTCTTTTAAATGAATCAAAATTATCAATCTCTCGATCTTCCATAATTTCCCACCATTCAAGAGCAATACCGCTTGAACTCTGTTGAATCATTATCATTTTATCATGCTCGTTTAATCCTTGCGCTTGACAAAACGATTCTAACTGTGATAAATAACTCAGCGGTTTTTCTTTAACATTTCCCTCAAATTTTGGGATCGTTAATTTTGTTCCCCAATTATTAGTTCTTATTTGAGTTATTTCCGGTCTATTTACTCCTTGAGTTTCTAGGCTTTTCACTTTTTCTCCCTGTTCTATTACATTATCCTGTACTCTATGTATAGTAGTTAAATGTCTCGCTAATATTCCATCGATTTCTTTATCTTGTATTGCTATTACTTCTTAACGTCTTTTTTGAAGTTTTCAATTTCTTCTTTATTTATAATGTCAGCTCTGAGTTTATTTAATTCTTGTTCATTTTGTTTAAATATTTCTTGTGTCTGCGTTTGTATTAATGACTCTAATTTTCCGATCCTTGCTATTAATGATTTTTGGCAAGCTAATAAATCTGTTTTTGATTGCTGTTTAGGATGATCGTATCTATCAATAATTTTCTTCTCTAACTTTTCTTGAATGCTATTCATTCTTTCTTCAATTTCGACCATCCAATCGAGTCTTAATTTCTTAATCTTTTCTTCCATTTCTTTATTTAGTTCTTCTATTTTCTTTGCCTCAGCCATTTTAATTTTTATTTAATTATTAATTTTTTAATACCGAATTTGCTTTATCGGTGCCCCACGTTGGGCGCCAAATGAAACGTTTTTAATATTTACTCCTTATGAGTAATCGAATTATTAATTATTCGTCTTTGAATCTCGGGGCTACTGAAGCAAACCGGCATCAAATTTGAATTTTGATTTTTCTTCTTTAGAGTGAGTGATCGAATGATTATTTTAACTTAATTGAATCTCATTAATTAATTCTAATCATCAATTGCAGCTGTGGAGCAATTGCTCGTTAGCGTTAACTAAATGATTTTCCTTAATAGTAAGATGAAATACTGATTGCAGCCGCCGATTCTGAAAATTATCAATTGTACTTTTTTGTTTATTTATTTCTTTCAGCCACTCCGTAACGATCACACCCAAAAAATCATTTTAAGCATGATCAAAGACTGTTTGAACATTTTTGGCATTGATGATATTTATTATTGTAGACTGAAACTGCGATATAATAATTTATTATATGACAAGGGCGCGGAAAGACCTCGTCTTCGGATCGTGCGGCACTTTCACACTCGTCACGAAGTCTCTTTATGTGCCTGTGCCCTAAGTCCTGTATTTTCTTTCAGATTTAAAAATTATAAACATTTTTCACGCACTAGTGCTGGGAAAGCTCAACGGAAATCGTGTTTCTCACAAGAGGTAGTGCATAAATGAATGCATCAAACAAATGAATGAAACGAGCGAGTAATACGTTAGAAATTAAAGTTGAATTAAAAATACACCTATAGTGTGTTCATAACAAGATGTAATAAGTCCAGGCACGATGATCTTAGTAATTTAAATTCAAATTCGTGGTTTGAAGAAGAATCCAATTTTATTGTGCATCTATCGTTTACCAACGTTCGCCTATGGTACAAACATGTCACAGCCATGAAACGTATCGTTTCATATCATATGTATCATATCCATCGTGGACGTACCCATTATCTGTACACTTGGGTAATGCTTTTCTAATGTCTCCCTTCCTGTTCGACTTACACACAGTAGATAGACATTGAAGCGAAAGTATATTCTACTATTCTACATTCAAAGATACAATAATTGTTGACCTTATTACCTCACACTTCAGCAATTGATAATTTTCAGAACAATCTATGCCCGCCGAGTTTGTATCATCATACGAGCTAACTTCTTTCAGCAATATTTCCCATTGCCAATATGCTGTTCTGTCAAAGGTAACGAATGATCGTTTTTCCATTCATTTCCCTTGTTTGGCATTTGAAAAACATAATTTGAAGTATGAAAATCAACTGAGGGAACGCTCAGCTTCGCTACCTGATTTCACGTATTATTTTGTACTATTTTGTGTAACGAAATGATGTTTGTAATCTATCGCTGAAAAAGAGTATAACGTTTCGATTTTGTTAGCCGGCGAAATCATTTTAGAACTCGGCTGTAATTTTTGACATTTACAATGTTTTTGCCGGGTATTTCATTACTTTTTGTATGTGTGAACAGGCCTGCGCTGAACTAACTTCAATGTATTATACACATATGAAGATCAACTCTCAGTCATTTGTCATGAAATGAAATCATGTATTTTCGGGTTCGCGCAAAGCGGACAAGATATTCTATATGACCAAGAAATCTCCTTCTGAGAATCATACGATAGCTTGTACCAATCATAGTTTATGCCACTCATGAACTCGTCTATTCAAACAGCGCCATATATTTAGAGGTAGTACAAACATGGAATACGGAAAATTTTCTTCAATCGTCTGATTGTGAAATTCTTACGTAAAATAAACAGGCCTCATATCCAAACAGACCATCATGTGATTCTATGATATTTTTCAAGCTATAGGTCGCACTTTGTCGATATGGCATTATGTATATGTAAGTATTGCTGAATGAACAACGAACATTGCGTTAAAAAATTGGTCCCGCGAGCTTGAAGAATTGCGATGTTATTTTATTCTAAACTTGAAATTCATGTACATAAATTCATTTAACACGTGTATTGACATTTCTTTTCATATTAAACGTAGATACCTCAGAAACTAGGACCGACAAGGTGGGCCTTTTTCATATCATTGATATATTGTGAAAACATCAGTTTCTGGAATGAAATTCAAGATAATACTAATAATATTAATACAAATACCAATAATAATAATATTAATTGATGCCTTGATGTCAATGACTTCGTATATTGATAGGGGTCAATCTTTTTGTTGCGTGATCGGATTTGTTCAACAACCAATAGGAAGCGAGATATCGACAGAGTCAATTTCCCTTGCCAATTTGAAATCGATCCGTGCGTCGGATCGGAAAATAGATGTGTCGTGGGAAAGTGTCTGAACCAGAGGATCTTGACACTGAAAACTAAGGAGCGGAAGATCTAGACACTGAAAACTACGGAGCAGAGGACCTGGACTCTAAAAACTACGGAGTGGAGGACCTGAATATGGAAAACTACGGAACGGAGGACCTGGATACGGAAAACTACGGAGCGGAGGACCTGGAAACTGAAAACTACGGAGCGGAGGACCTGGTCGCCGAAAACTACGGAGCGGAGGACCTGGATACCGAAAACTACGGAGAAGAGGACCTGGACACCGAAAACTACAAAGCGCAGGACCTGTACGCCGAAAACTACGGAGCGGAGGACCTGGACACCGGAAACTACGAAGCGAAGGACCTAGACAGCGAGATTTACGGAGGGGAGGACCTGGATACCGAAAACTACGGAGAAGAGGACCTGGATACCAGAAACTACGGAGCGGAATACCTGGACACCGGAAACTACCAAGAAGAGGACCTGGATACCGGAAACTAGGGAGCAAAATACCTAGACACCGAAAACTACGAAGCGGGGGACCTGGACATTAAAAGGATGACCCGATTAAAATGTTAACACATTAATAATAATAAAATAATAATAATGATAATCATACATACTTATATTATTGGTTAAATAAAGGAATAAAACGATAGGTGGGCACTATTAGTGCAAATAACTAGTTACCAAACAAAAAAAAATAAAATGATTCAAATCGATAGCTGGATAGTTTCATAATTAAATCTAATATTGAATAAAGAAAAACGGGTTTTATCGATAGGGCGTTCTTTAAGTTAGCCGGACCGAGGCCTCTTAGAACCGGGAGTGCGAGGTGTCTCGGGAGCACAGCGCATCGGTTGGGTCGATTTCCCTTTGGCTAGGCGGTCGCTGATGGTCGTAGCCCAGCCACGACAACATGTAGGACAACCAGCTTTGGTTACCCCGGGTTTGCCGCATTGAAAGCAGTGCTTTTCAAGGGGGTACGGGCATTGGGGCGAGCGATGGCCTATGAGGCCGCAATTTCAGCAGGCGGCTGGGCCGTCTGGTACGTACGGGGGTTTGTGCCTTGGTTCTGGTCGGCGTGCCCTCGGATGGTCTGTGGTTGTGGTCCTGAGTTTGGGTTGGTGTGACGTGGTCGGGGTAGCGTTTCGGCTGAGGCTCCTGGATTTAGAAAAGAAGGACGCGTAGGAGGGTCCGGATGGCGGAGAAGTCGGTGGCGTTGGGTCTGGAGGGAGCGGTCTCGGTTGAAACGGCATAAGGTCTGTTTGGGTGGCGATTTCGTGGACGGTTGGCGGCTGTGCTGTTTGGGTGGACATTGAAGAGCCGGGCTTAGGCGGATCGCACTGCGTTGCTGCATCGGCGGTCTCGGGGGGGTCCTGGATGCTTGCAGATGAACCGATGACGTAGCCCCGTGCGAGGGCTCGGTCTTCGGCGACCTCGGCACAGGCCGCGCTAAGGTCCTTCCGGAGTTGTGGATGCGCAGCACACATCAACTCCAACAGCGGTTTGTACCGCTCAAGGCCATCCCATCCTCGACGGTGGTCGTTTTCTTCATCCGATGAATACACTACCTGGATGTCGTCCTCTTCGCAGGAGCTGTCCATCCTCCGATAGTGTCGATACAGGTCGGTAGGTTGGTCGATAGTTAGTATCGTCGATACAGTGGTCGTGAGGGTTGTTAGTCGTTACAGGTCTGTGGGTCATGGTACAGGGTTACGATACAGTTTTAGGTCCTTTATGTGTATTTTTCCTACTTGGCGGTTACCTTCTAACTCAGATAATTCATAGACGACGGGGGAAAGGATTCGAGAGATACGGTAGGGGCCAGCGAACTTTGGTGCGAGTTTCGCGGCAACATGTTGTTCGGCAGATGATAAGACGTGGTGACGTTTTAGTACCAGATCCCCTATTACAAATCGTTGATCGCGTCGTCGTAAATTATAGTAGTGAGACTGTTTAGTAAAAGCTTCCTCGCGACTTCTAGTTACCCACTCGCGTAGGTGTTGCCATTGTTCCATTCGTTTGGACCAGGGTTCGGTAGGTTGAACGTTTAAATTTGGAACGACAGCGGCTTGATTACGTAAAAAGTTGATAGGTTTTGGTTCGCGACCGAAGTTAAAAAAGGCGGGACTCGTTTCCACGGAGGTATGGTAAGCAGTGTTATAGGCAAATCTAAAATCTGAGAGGTGTAAATCCCATTCTCGGTGATCTCTTTCCAGAAACGATATGATCATGGTTTTTAAAACCCTATTAACTCTTTCTATTGGATTAGCTTGGGGGTGGTAAGGAGGTGTAGTAGTGTGAACGATACCGTATTTGTTTGCTAACTCTTTTATAGCGCGATTATTGAATTCTGTGCCATTGTCCGTAAGTAGGACTTGGGGTGCTCCCCATCTAGAAAGGACAAGTTCTTCGAAGGCTTCGCTTATTTTCTGTCCGGTTTTCCCACAGTTCCAACATTTCCCCGCCCACGGGGTTGATTCTGGGTTTTCCCCGGTAGGACAGATAACGCTCGTGAAATTTACGGGATCGATAGGTGACGTTGATACGGCAGACGTATTATTCGGGGAACTGTTCCTTTTATTTCCGGTATTTTTTGCGTTTTGTGGCTTTTTACTGGGGTTCAGGATCTTCGATATCGATACTGCACGCGGTGAGCATGTTTCGGGTTGGTTTAGGCGTGGTGCGAGCTCCGCGGTAGGCTAATTCCGGGAGTAAAGAATGTTCAGCTGTCGGAGGCGCGTGGTAGCGGCCCGCGACACCATAGCTGAGTTCCAATCTGCGTGCTAATTCCTCTAGCGTGTCGAGATCGTAGAGCTCGTCTCGTTTAAGGGGGGCCTATACCCCTGAGATGAGCCCTATGAGGTAATAATGTTACATGGTCGCTGATTTTTTTTTGAGAACTATTTCTATCAAAGCTTAACCGTACGAAAGATCAACATTTCTGGATCACTTCTTCATCGTTTTCAAAAATGCGAATTATGATGATATAATGATATCGAAAATTCCATCCGATTGATTGTTCGGGTTAGTCTTTTGGACATACGAAAAAATCGACAACTGTTTATGTTGAAAATTGTGGGAGGAGATACAATTTGAAGATACTGGCATTTTAGAAAAAGCAGTTAAACTAATGTGACTGTAAACGTATGATGGAAAATAAAATAGTATGAATACGTTATGATGAGATATCACAGATAACACAGATCCGTTGACTATTTGATGTAATGAACCTTCATACTTTCAAACTGATGTAAATATTCACTTGGTAGGCTTTTATAGATTCTTTTGTATTGATATTTCACCCGTTTTCAATACTCTAGAAACTGAATGTCTTGTCCTGCGGACGATAACAAGAAAGGTCACATACAGTCAACGAAGCATTATTGTTTACCTATGCCTGATAGTCACACGGTGTTGCGATATTTGCTATATAATTTTTACGGATTCGTTCACTGAGGAAAAATACTCAGTCTTTCAGTGTAAGTGGCACAGTGAGAAAGTTTTTATCACGTAATTCACGATATTCGATTATTATAACAGAAAAATAATTCGAAATAACGCGTTACATTTTTGGAACTATGCCGAAACTTCGGAAATCAAAATTTTTTGAGGAGTTATCCAATAAAAGGTGGAGAAAGGTAAACGATGACCAGAAGTGTGCTACGTTGTGTGAACGTGCTGCAATGTCCGACGAAGGAAATTCAGATGCATTTGGATTACAACCACAGGAAGGATCTTGGAGGATTCGTAATATTCGTGATTCCGTACATCAAGCGATAGATAGACGTGATAACGACTGCATCCAGTATATGATAATAGATTTCTCATGCTTGCAAACTTTGTCAAAAGTAAGGTGCGTCGATTGTGGTTCCAGTGAATTGGAAATTCAGAAAACACAACAAAAATGTGGGTTTTCCAACAAAATAGAAATCAGATGTGTGCTTTGTGAGACACGTGGCAAAGAACCTATCATATCTTCTACGTACACCTCGAAAAAAGCAAGCTCTGTAGCAGATTTGTCAATCTATGACATAAATTTGCGTATTGCGGCGACATTTCTCCGTTTTGGACGAGGCTATTCGGCAATCCAAGAATTTGCTATAATGATGAATGCGGTTCCATTTTCTGAAGCCTCATTTCATAAATATTCAAAAATTATTCATGCTACGTCCATGAAGTCAATGAAAGAACATTTGCAAATAGTGAGAAGCAAAGTTCAAAGGGCGTATAAGGACTTGCCTACAATCCTTGACGCACACGACGACAAACCAATTGACATTGCAGTTAGTTTCGATGGTTTGTGGCTGACACGTGGTTTCAAATCGCAGTACGGTGTAGGGTGTGCCATTGATTTGCTGACAGGATTAGTCATTGATTACGCTGTCATGTCTAAGCGGTGTCATGTTTGCACGATAGCAAAATTAGATCTTGGCGAAGACAGCCCCGAATTTGCATTCTGGTGGGACGGGCACGCTAAAGATTGACAAAAAAATCATACTGGATCTTCAGGAGCTATGGAAATGACGGCAGCCGCCGACATTTGGCAGCGAACTGAAGAGTATAACATGCGATTCACTACAATGCTATCAGACGGGGATTCGAAAACCTTTCTGCACTTGTCGAAGATACAACCTTACGGTCCCGATATCACGATACAAAAAGAAGAATGTGTCAATCATGTCAGCAAAAGGTATGGTTCATTTCTATATTGAAATTTCTATTATCACGTTTTTCATTGAAAATCCAATTTATTTATTTATTATTACAAAATTTTAGTTATGAAATTACTATAACCTGTTTGTAATAAGGTTAGATAATTCGTATGAAATATATACAACAAAAATTGAATATTAGTATCACTTGTACTCGAATATCACGAATACTCGCTAATTAATTCAGATTGGGTACGGCTTTGCGAAACGTTGTCAAAGAATGGCGTAGTCGTGGCGTGACATTAGGTGGAAAAGGACGGGGTACACTAAAGGAAGCGACAATTCAAAAATTGACTGGTTACTATCAAAAAGCCATCCTTCGAAATAAAGGAAATGTGGTTGCGATGAAAAAAGCGATAAATGCGACCCTGTATCACGCCATATCAACAGACGATCATCCGCAACACCACTACTGTCCACCTGGAGAGGCATCCTGGTGCTTTTTCCAAGCTGCGATTTCACGAGGTGAACGGCCGGGACCACATGAAAGAAACGTTGGGACACCGATAAAAAGTACCTATCTAAGCAAACTCTTGCCTATCTACGAACGACTATCAGAAGATAACTTGCTCCAACGCTGTTCATCCTGCCGGACGCAAAACGCTAACGAGAGTCTACACAGCAGAATCTGGCGAAAATGCCCCAAAGATCTCAGTCCCTCAAAAGCTCGTGTGGAGATGGCAATCGCTGAAGCCATACTGGAATTCAATGCTGGATACACTGCCACTTTGGTTACGAATGCAATACCCTTAGGAAACTCCGCCATTCACATCGGACAGCAACGGGACAAGAGAAGGATTGCCCGATACTATAGAGGTCGTGATCATAAATATCAGCGGGCACGTCGTCTAGTAAAATTAGCTAAAAATCGAAGAGAACGGCAAACAAAAAGAGCGGGCGGTGCGTCGTACGGAGCAGGACAATTTTAAAAATTCTGAAGTACGATATACTTGCGGTCTTATTTTATATGACCAATTATATATTAATTTACGGAAAACAGTTATAAAAAATGATATATTGTTACAGTAAATCACGTGAAAACCTATTTTTCGAACTTTTATTATCTTCAAATTGTATCTCCTCCCACAATTTTCAACATAAACAGTTGTCGATTTTTTCGTATGTCCAAAAGACTAACCCGAACAATCAATCGGATGGAATTTTCGATATCATTATATCATCATGATTCGCATTTTTGAAAACGATGAAGAAGTGATCCAGAAATGTTGATCTTTCGTACGGTTAAGCTTTGATAGAAATAGTTCTCAAAAAAAAAATCAGCGACCATGTAACATTATTACCTCATAGGGCTCATCTCAGGGGTATAGGCCCCCCTTAATCAAGATTTGATATCGCGGCAGGAGATTACGATAGGCGTATTCCATCTGTTCTTCCTCGCTCCATGGAGGACATAATCTCGAAAAATAGGCTCTCATAAACGTTAGATAATTTGCGACAGATTCCTGCTCGCCCTGGGTTCTTTGCCTGATTTCTTCCCTCAATGCGTATTGCAGGTCGGGGTTTCCAAAACGAATACGCCACGCGGTTTCGAACTGTGGCCAATCTTGCCAACTACTGCGCTTTGATCTGTACTAATAGATGGCGACGCCCGATAGGAAAAACGGTAAGCTATTCAAAATATCTTCATCACGAAGATTAATCAAGACTCGACCCTCCTTAATTCGAGATAAAAATGCCTCTGCACCTTCGTTACGTGAACCCGAGAATGTGAGATTCCACTTACGCATAACATCGTAAGCGGCTGCAGGGGTCGGTACGTAATTGCTAGGCGACCTAGGTTGAAAACTAGTCCGTGAGGTGTTAAATTGGGGACGGTAGGTTGTCTGACTGACTCTGGGTGTGAAATGATGAGCGTTAGGTGAAAGATTTACGAACGGTCGCTGGCTCGAATCGATAGGATGGTTGTGCGATACACGAGGTAGCTCCGGGGGTGTAGTTGCAGGAATAACTGCATCTGTGTCATTTCCGAGAGGATTATCGCCGTGAATTTCATAATTATTGCCGTTATTTCGAGGATCTTCAGGCGTGTCGTTGTGGTCGGTACCGAAGATAGATGCCGGATCGCCACCCTCAACGTGTCCGTGTGTGTGGGGGGATTGGGGACTATCTTCAGGTGCATTTGAATGCAGCGGCTGACCTGTCGGTGTTCCAGGATCTGACATTTCCCCGCGTTTGTGTCGATAGGCGCGAAGTAACCGATCGCGTAAGGTGGGGAGGGTTCCGACAGGTGAACGAGATGGGCTAATTAACTCGTGTCGTAATTCGTCAGCCGATAGCAAGTAAATCCACGCGTCGATAGACGACGGTCTTGACATGAAGAAATTGTAAACACGTGAGCGTTGGGAATCCGTACAACGGTCGTGCGAAGGGATTAGCGAGTTCGGGGAGTATCCAAAAAAATGTAAACACGATACAGGTGCGACGCAGTCAACAACTTTTGTTCAGAAGACTAAATTAATCTTTCTGTTATGTTAAACGGGAATAGCTTTTGTTCAGCGGATTAAATTAATCTTTCTGTTATGTTAAACGGCGATAGGGTTCACGGTTAATCCTTCAACGATAGTTTTTCACCTTTTCTTTTGTTTCGGGTGTTTTGGCAACGATTTTATTGCGAAATTTTTGAATTTTTCTCTAAATTTTTCGCGACATTTGGTTGATGTATCTCCAAAAAATCTACTTTCCTTTTTGGCGTGGCCCCACGTTGGGCGCCAAATTTTTAACGCAGTTTTCTTTAGGGGAAATGAAAACCTACTACTACGTCACAATTCGACGCTTTCCCGTGTTAATTTTCTGACTTACCATATGTTGGGCGCCAGACGCTTGCGCGTCGTTTCTTTAACAAATTTTTACGATACGATAGACTAAAACATATGAGATGCGACGAGCGACAACTCAACTAGCTCAGTATTCTAAAATCCTTAGATAGAGGGGCAGGGTACACCAGTTACAAATAGAAACAGTAATTCAACATTTTTAACTGAGATCACATCAACCAGGTTTTATTTTACCATAATTTTTGATATTGAACAAATCCGATAGAATCGATAATTGGATTGGTACAGAGTTATTCGTTTATTACGATAGTCGGTCTAAATACGGGACAGAATTTAGTTTTTCTCGATACAAGTTTAGCGATAGGCGTGTGTCAGAGTGACTCGATATAAGAAAATATACTAGACTCCAGACTTGGTATCACAGAGCGATACTCCGTACCCAAATGCAAATGTAATTTATCATAACTCAGCCAAGCACTATTATGCAGCTCTTTAGCCGAAATCCAATAACGATACTGATTCCCCAGTATTAATCGACAGCACGCTGGGCCTTACAATCAACGATATCTCGAGGTCTATCCGCAGATAGGGACCGGGTTCATTCAAAATAAGCTAACTATTCAGCTCAACGATAACCGATTATTTAGAGGGCGATAGTATGGTAGTAAACCAGATTCTAAACGATATTTTTGCGAAAGCTTCGATACTGAAGTTATCCAGAGACGATACTGAATTTTACATAGTCAAAGCGATACTCAATTGTACGAGAGAGATAACATAACTAAATCATAACAAATTAACTGTAACGCGAGGTCTTAGCCTCGCGGCTAATTTCGCTCAGGGTACTCCAGGAAAGGAATTATACTATCAAGTTCATGCACAAGATACTAAAAATGCTAAATTTATAAAGCCATACGATGGGTAACAGCCAAAAGCAGTAAAAGATCTACGTAACTCAGTCAGGCACCAGGTCGTTCGATAAATTAACGATAGACGAGCTTCATAGCTCAAAAAAATATACGATATACCAGACTTTTATACGAATGACCTCGTGTCTTCACAGAAAGAATCAAGACCTTACCTTAATTGACTTCGGATAATGCACAACACTATTTAAATTAAACTCGATATTTTCGATACTCGACGATAGCGATAACGATACTGACGGTACGATACACGGTGGCTCTGCAGCGTAGCGTAGACGATAGTGGCGAAATAGGCTGAGTGACAAGTGCGTCTCCCTTATATAGCCTTTATTTACGCGTGCCGGCTCATCCGTCTGGCGATATAGGTCACGTGACGTATCGGTGATTTAATTGGCTCACGTCAATTGTCGGTAGTTTAGACGGTCGTCAGGTGTTCGTCCGTAATCTGGGAGAAATCTAGCTTACCCCTCCGTTGCTGTACTCCTCTTCCTGCCGCCTTCCGTAAGAACTCCCTGGCGCTGGATCCACTGGAAATCTCGCTCACCAGAGCTATTCGATATTTTTCGCTAGGGCCTTACATGATGTCAATCCCTCCGAAATGAGTAATAGCCTCGCGCTGGACCACAAGGATCTCGCCCACGATGAAGTTCCGCAGGTTGGAACGCCGATCTGGGGGTTTTCTGGACCAACCACAGCCGCGATAACGGTTTCAGAGACAGTTTGGATGACCGATACCTGTTTTTGATAAGTCCTAGAGTAGGGGGTTGTGAAGGTGTCCTCACATGACCTTGTACGCCACCCTAAGACTTGCAGGTGATATAGTAGACGATAGCTTAGTCGGACGACGGGAGGTTTCACCCGGCGTAGTTCACGTCGTCCGATCCAACTACGCCGGATGAAACCTAGACCGCGAAAACCATGATCCCATCGACCTGGACGTCAGGAACTACGGTGCAAAAGACCTGGACGACCAGAACTACAAATTAAATTGAATAATATAAAAAATAACGATTGTACAAGCCAATATTAAAGATACGGGCTCTGCCCATGGCTTGCTCTTAAGCCGGCACTATTACGATAATAAGGAACGCTCTGATTCGTCAATCGCGATTTTGAATAACTCGAAAACCGTTGGCCTTGGGGAGTTTTCGTGAAGGAACTTTCGTCTTAGAATTCGATAAGGTACCTGCTTATTCAAGGTGGTGCGGGAATTTTGGGTCACCCTGTATATATCAGTATTTCTGACACTCGAGCCTTGATGACAAGCTGTCAGTTGCTGTAGAGCCTCTATGTCTATTGATCGCAATGTTTATAGGTTATTCTTTAATCACACGTAATTATTCGAAATCGATTGATCACTGATCCGCGTCATTCGGCTAATTTTATGTTTGAAGAATAACCTATAAACATCGCCGCCAATGTACAGTAATGATCACGGTTTTTGTCGGCCCTTAAATCTGCAACCGAAGATACATGCTCTTCTGAAGTTGGCAATAGCTGGCAGTAGCTGATTTGAGTGGCCTTGCGACGGTGAGCGGCAATTGTTAATTATTGTTGCCTAGGGTATTGCCAACTTAAAAAGAGCATGTATCTTCGGTTGCAGATTTAAGGGCCGACAAAAACCGTGATCATTACTGTACGTAGGCTCTACAGTAACTGACAGCTCGCCGTCAAGGGTCAAAAATACTGATATATTTATGACATGTACCCTTAATTGCATATAATAGGGCGTACGTTCGGCTACCTTCGGAACTATGCATGTCGCTCATCCACGAAAACGCACGTATATCAGTATTTCTGACACTTGACTGCGAGCTGTCAGCTACTGCAAAGCCTAAGTGCATTGGCGGCGATGTTTATAGGTTATTCTTTAATCATAAAACTAACTGAATAACGCGGATCAGTGATCAATCGATTTCGAATAATTACGTGTGATTGAAGAATTACCTATAAACATCACCGCCAATGCACGTAGCCTCTACAGTAGCTGACAGCTCGCCGTCAAATGTCAAAAATACTGATATATACAGGCTGTTCGGAAATTCGCGCACCATCGGCATACTGCCGGATTCCTCGCGAAAAATTGAGAAGAAAGTTATCTATGCAAAAAAGTCCGCAAGGACTTAGTTTTCGTGTAAAAGCCCTAAATAACGGACCAATCAGCATCGGTTTTAAGAAAGACTGGCTAAAGCTCCGCATCGCCGTCCGCCCCACTACCGAGATCGAGACAATAATGTGTGGTGTTCCCCGCTTCGCCCAGGAGTGGGGTGGACGGCTATGCAATGTTCTAACCATTCTTTCCTAAAGCTGAACGCTGATTGGTTCGTTATTAAATGATTTCACAGGAAAACTAAGCCGTTGCGGACTTTTTTTTATTGGTAACTTTCGTCTCAATTTTTCGCAAGGAATCCGCCAGTATGCCGATGGTGCGCGAATTTCCAGACACCCTGTATATGACATGTACCCTTAATTGCATATAATAGGGCATACGTTCGGCTATCTCCGGATCTATACATGTCGCTCATCCACGAAAACGCACGGTATGTATAATATGTTATCAATCAACATATACCTGTAACTCTCTGTCATGACGTTGTCTTGCCTGTACGAGCCATCGCCCAATATATTGCCTGATTGTTATTTCGGTTGCATCTTTATTGTGGAATCGAACAGCTCCTGAGGAACATATAAAATCACTTGGCATGAACTTTTACACATCAAGAAGATTATCACAATGTGATATTGATTATCATTTTCATGTACAAATCACAACTTTCATCAACTTGAGAACGGTGAAGGATTTTTTACTTTTTTTTACCAAGAAGGCTAAATTCTCCGGCTAAAGAATTTGATAATAGTCTCTTCAGTATGTTGGTAGTGCTATTGTTTAAGTCATGTCCATCCACGCCAGAAAGGATGTTGACCTTAACGCAGAATAACTGATACTTTATATGGCTGTAGACAAGAAACTGTTTAGTTTTTTGCAATGACAGTGGCAAGGTTCATCTAACAGTTTTGTATGCAATATACCTTGTCACTTTATTTGGTTGTTTGCGGCACGGAAGGTGCCGCAAATACCACCATTATTGTGAGTTCTTTGTCCTACGGACAAGATTGGAGCCCCTTTTGTGGAAAAAGTGAAAAACCACGAAAATGTCCCTAATGCACGGACTCGGATGTATGCGAGATACACAAGAGCCGCCTCCCTGCAGAGCTGGGATATGCCGCGCTAGCCGAGCCTGAGCGCAGACTTGGGTGTCGAGACACTGGTAAAGAATTACAGACACGGGTGTTTAGCCAGTGCTGCGAGCCAGTGAATCTAGCCGAAGCTGCTTTACAAGGCTGGGTTTCGCGTAGGCGGTGCCGAGCCTGCCTAACAGACTAGGGATTGATTCCCTGTAATTCTAGACTCGGATGGAGTGTGAACTCCACCGTTGCTAGTGACCAGAAGAATCGCACCGTAGCTGCCTCTAGCTAATCAACGAAGATAATTTTGAACCTGAAATTTGGAAAATAATTAGAAAAGTAAGGAAATAGAAAGAAAAGATGCAGCTTCACAAAAAGATAAATTAGGTTTAATTTAATGTAAAAACTATGATGTTTGCATGACCGGACTTCCGGTCTCAATAACACAAAAATTGGAATGATAAACAAAATGACATTCGTAAGAACAACAAAATAATACTAAACTAATAATAGAATATTTAATATAATTTATAATATTAATTTAATTAATTAATTTATAATTATTTAATATAATATAATAGAATCAGATATAGATTTATATCTGATTCCAGTAAGAGAATTGCGCAGTTAGAATGGTTTTCTGCGACTTTGATATTTTAATTATATCGTGAAATTTAAGAAGGTGTTTTTCGATTGGTCGAAGTGAAATCAAGATTGAACTTGGTTGGAATTTATTGGATTTAAATGATTTTATCAATACCGCGTATCTGTCTACCGCAATTTTAGCCGGTGAAGTACTACGATATCAAAATGAATTTAATGGTCACGCACAATTTTAGCTACGTGCCAGGTAAAAAGGCAGCTACGTGGCTCGCTGTGTGCTTTGCCTCAGATCGGCCGAAAGAATAGTAATGCAAGTGACTCGACGGGCGCTTTGCCACACAATCGGTCCTGAGCGGCTTAGCGGCCCCCTTTTTATACGCGGATCTCGCGTGATCGCGCCGCGAGGTGCGTAATGGTCGCGGCTCGGCTGCGCTGGCGGGGCCAGCACAGCCGGAACGTTACAACCTATATCATGAAAATTTCCAAAATCTCATTATACTTGCAAACGACTATCCCAAACGATGCACAGCTAATAATTGATCAACCCTTAGACTCATCCATTTAATGCAGATTGAATATTATACACACCAATTCTTGAAAGAAAGTTTTATCCTCCAACTTATCATCCATCTGTTGCAACTGTTCAAAGGTGGCCAGAGGTAGGTCTTTTGTGGCTTCAAGATCATCACTTTTAACCTCATTTTTGTCAGGTTTTATAATATTAATAGTTTCTTCGATGATTTAAACGTTGAGCAGTAATTTAATCAATTTTCGTAAAACTTCCTTTTTGAATTCTGAAATAATAACAAATACTTTTGATTGAAATTTCGAAGCTGCGAGTTCATATGATCGTGTTGATAATCATTTTTGCGTTTTGAAAATTACTCACAAAAATCTACTCATAAATTGCTTTCTACAAAATTGAAATTATGTCAGTATGTGTATTCAACGAAAAAGTATTAATGTTCTGCGATGAAAGTATTAACGCAGGGAGCCTTCTGCAATGGTACGAAAGAAACTTCTGCGAAAGGTTCCCTGCATTAACACTTTCATCGCAGACCTTTGATATTTTTGATTAAATACTGTAACGTAACTTTTGATTAAGGGGAGGAATTGCCCTTGCTACGCCACTCTTCGGCGACCCCCAAAAGATAGGACAAACTTAAACAGATTTAGTTGGTTGGGGCGCCAGGTACTTTGTAGTACCAGTTTCTTTACAAAATTCTTTACGATATTTTTACGAAGAACCGGGGAAGTCGACGGACGACAATTAGGCTAGCTCAGCTGCTATGCTTTAAGGTAGAGGGGCAGGGTACACCAGAACACATTAAATAACTTTCAATGAGCCTTACGTCCGTATATTAAATAAGAGAACAATGTACAGTAGGAACGATAGGCGAAATTATAATTCCGGGAGCAAAAGCGCGTCAGGCTGCTTCGATATAATTTTTAAGAATAATACTCTACTCGCATCACAAAGCGATACTCGGTACTTGACAAAGAAAGGTTTTCTTTCTGACGGCACGATTGACCCGGTATAGGACGAACTACTATAGAGAAAAATACGTAAAGCACGCAGCTAATGCGCAAAAGAATAAACTCGAGAGAATAATATATCAAGCCATACTGTATGGGAGGATACTCTACTGATTAATATTAAATAATAAGGTACTAAACAAGATCATACAAAACGATAAATTACTAAATAACGCAGACGCGGAGCCATGCGGTCTCCGCGGCTACCTACGCTTAGGCTTTACCTCAGGAAGGATTGGCAAACAGTATTTTATAACACAGGCGATGTATAATATAGAAGACAAGAAATAGAAATAGAAATAGGAATAGAAATAGAAATGCACAAGCTCGACAACGATAAGCGTTACGATTTTACGAGAGAAGCTCTCACGTGCGAGAAATATAGTCACTAAAATGGCCAGCCACGAGGTTGCTTCGTTAACGAACTATAGTTGACGAGACACGGGACCTCTTGGCCCAACGATATCTTTTACAAATTATCAATTAGCGTACAAAAGAAACCACCTCGTGTCTTCACAATAAACAATATCAGACCTTACCTTACAAAAGATGGCTGCAGTACCACTTGCACAAACTGTTAAACTTTTAGCTAAATTACTATAAGACTTGGTAAACTAATTTCGGTACGGGAGTCGGGAGGATCAACGTCTAGCCTCTTTCGAAGATAAGCGTAGAATAGGCTGAGTGCTTATTTTCAGGAATTATTAATTATACAAATAGACATACCACGATAAAATGTCGGTGACAGTCTCAATACTACAGTTGATTCGTATAGGTTTTTAGGTTAGGTTACGAATTCTGTAGTTTTCACGGCGATCATAAAATAATTATAATAAACTCTCAAATCCCACTGACGTTTAAATAATATTTATTACCACAGCTGCAGAGGCCATTTGTACGATTTGTTATTAATTTCGAAGCGAGTAATGATATTAGACATTCTAACGATGAGGAAACTGGAAATGCTCGCAACACGTGACCGACGTCCCCGAATTTACCACGCATTGTACTCAGTATGGCGGGACCAATTGCAATTTCGAATCGACCTCATTTTGCTATATTGTATGTATTCAAATTGATGCACGAAAAATGAACAAAAATACTTGTACTTGCCACATTATACCTTCAACATCTGTGATCGGTCGAGCACAAACAATACCTGCAGCTTCGTTAACGAATAAAATATTTGTGATTCTAGATGAACATGGTATAGTATAAAAGGTTTCAGATGCAGTAAATAAGTTCCCGATATTGTAGACTTGTTTGTCCTTAGATTTCACAATATTGATTGCAATTAATATTTGACCATTTTTCAAAAAGCAGCAATTGTCCTTTTCGTCATTATTCACGGCGTTGCATTAGCCGTGTCGTTTTTTGTGAAATTTTTTTTTTCCGAAAAAGTGTTGTTTTTGCAACTTTTTCTCTTCACGATTTTTTTTTTGCACATTGCAATCTGACTTTTTAGATAATAACTTACGACACATATTAAACAATATTCAAAGTATATTCATGAATTTTTTTGTTGAAATCTGACTGATAGGTTTCGTGTACCAACAGTTTGAAAATGGACTGGGTGAATTTGACCCAGTGTGACAAGCATGTTTTTCCAGTAATGTGTGATAACGAAGGGTTAAAATCGGTCAGAAGGTTAGTTCGCACTTGTCCTTCGCATTTTCCTGTATAATCATTAAATTGTATTCAATGAAAAAATGTTATTAATCAAATGCATTGTGGCAGTTAATTTTTTCATTGCCTTATAAACCAAAAGTTATGCAAGATATTTTCTCGGTAACGAAGAAAGGGTCGTATGTTGTAAAAAAATTGCAATAATTTTTTCACATCTGCAGTATCTCTGTTGATCCTGGAAGGTCGAGCATCCACGTGCTGTTCCGGAAAGGGTAACGTGACATTGCAAAATTTTTGAATTGACTCAGTGATGGCAACGAGAGCTGGCATATTTTCAATCCACTTAGCAAGTACAGAATCGGCAACCCCCCTTCCATGCGTTAAGCCGCCTCTGGTCTTCATGGAACGCATCAAAATCTGTTCGATAACCATATCAGACCAAATCCCGCACCAAAATTTATCAGACCTTCTAATTGTGAAAAAACTTTGTTCAATGAATTTTTTATATTCTGATTTATTCATTTCATCTTTGAGTTGATACATGTCCTGAAGATAGAGTTGACTAGATTTTGCATACAGAAAATGACCGCTTGCATGGAAAAATGTTAACATTTTTCTTACACCTTCATGGTGTAATTGCCAATTACCAGATCGCTCAGCTTCGATGAATTACTTACATACGGTGACCATATCATAATATTGTATCCATAGTTTTGCAGTAGGCCCTTTGTCTCTGAATTGGTCAAGATGGTCTAAGAATTTTTTATAAATTTTGAGAAAATCTTCTTTGTCAATATCATCTAATGTATGGTCTCCGATGTCCAGCTTTTCATTCAATAATTTATCTTTAAATGGCGTAATATCGAGGGTAACAAAAATTATTCGACCCAAAGTCAAATGAGCTAGCATATGACCCCTTATTGCTCGACTATAGGTATGCCAGTTCAACATTTTATCAACTGAATTTTCGGCATAAATCACGCAAAACAATTCTCGAAGGCCGCTTCCCTCCATCATAAATCCAATTGCCCCCAAAAATGACAGAAGTGAGTGGAATCCTCTCAATCTAGCATGCATATGAAGAAGTTCATTTCGTTCTTTAGAAGCCTCCAAAATTTTCCTTGCTTCATGATAAAGGGGCTGATCGAATGTAACAGAAATATCATGTTGGCCTAGTTCAATTCGTTTTTCATCAGCTCTCAAAAGGGCAGTGTATACTATAGTATCGTAGTTGCTTGGAGGAGCATTTATAAATTGTGCTAAAAGCACTTTACATTTTTCGAAGTTTTTTTCTTCCGTTATCTGCTCCATAATGCCATTTCATCGAACAGAGCCAAGCGCACATTAATTCTTTCCACACATCCACAAAAAATCAATTGGACGTATTTTTATATGCATTATTATGACATTTCGTGAAATAGATGTAAATTTTGGACTTCAATTTTTTGCATGCCAGAATTATCAGGCTTATGAAAAATCTGTAAATCGGTTTTACCGATATTTCCAAGTGAATTTGATGACGGAAGTTTATTAAATCTTGGAATTGATTTCCAGAATAGACTGAATTATGAGGTGTGATTATTTCTATGCCACCCATTGAATGAAAAGTGTTACGACCATCTATTGTATTTACAGTATGATCAGCATTATCAAAACACAGCTGCCCATATGGATCTTTATATTCTATAGTTCGCGAATAACATAGTAGCGATGCTTCAAATAAGCTAATTTCATCATACGACGCACGAAAACCTCGTGAATTTAATGATCTCCAGCGGGATTCTAGCGTGGTTTATACTGGACGCAGTGTACGCACATCTAGGTATATAATATATCATAATGCATAAAGGGTCACCTGATTCGAAGTTTCAGAAGAATCTATGTGGAACACCGCAAAAAGGTTGTAAGAGATCTATGTTCGTCGACGATTCCTGGAACCTTCCTGATATACATTTTTGGAAGCATCTTTAGTGAGTCAAGAAATGAATATCTCTGGAACATCGCACGAGAAATGTTACCTAAAAAATACATTGTAAGGTATCTGCCATGTTTCCGAAACTTCATGTCTGAGAGATCATACATCTACATTGCAACACGATACCACTTTTTGTGTGTGATCGAATAAATTGGTAATTGATGAAATAAATTTTGTCTTTCCTACCTGTTTCAATTCGCTGCAATTTCCGCCCAAGGACATGATTTTCTATCACAGTAGAAACATCCATCCTCCGTTCACGGAGAGAATACCCAAACGTCGCGCAGCTTCGAACGGCCTGAGAGTCGGGTGGGGATAACGGGGCTCACAACTCAAAGCCGTATCTAAATTATCATACGTTTAGGCCCTAGCCGATAATGTACGCTCTGTAAAGAAATTGACCGCTCGGCTTAAAGACTCGGGGCCCCCGTGTCGGCTATACCGGGTCTGCTAAGCCATGCGAGCCATTTGGCGACATGGAGAGGGTAAAATAGACGGAGCGTTGGGCGGAATATAACCGAACCGAACGAGTTCTGTTTCGATCGTTGGGTATTCTCTCCGTGAACGGTGTATACAATTATTCTTCTGAATTCACTCACGATATAGAATGAATATTGTAATTCTCTTAATTGCACGTTCACTCTAAAAAAACAGACACAACAAATTGCTGATGCCCAAAGTATTCTCCTGAATTTTTTAGCGATTCAATCCACTCCATTTCTTGTCAGTCAGGTTCAAATCATTATAACTTATTCAACATGATCCTGAAAAACCTTTCGATAGCTGTCTATGATATGTAACGGCTGCCGGCGCCAATGCCATCCTGAAGATATTTCTACGATGTCAGTTGACTGTCCCCGTAAAATTTAAGGGAACTTAAGACGTTAAAAACCCTTGCATTCTACATCATGTGGCCACCAGCACCGATTGAAGTGAGCTCTGTAGAAATTACATAGAATAGCTGTTGACTCAATTGCGAAGTCCATTTTAGCCCAAACTGCACCTAGCTCCGTGAGTCCACTGAATACTGATGTAATTCTGGTGTAGTCTAGAATTATCGAAAAATATTCAATTCATTCAGATCTTTTCACATTTTCAAATTTTGTAGTCCGCATATTGAAAAATACAAAAGCTTGAATTTTCTCGAATTTTTCGCAGCCAAATGACGCCAGAACTACGTGTAAGGACTGTATGCACAAAACATGTTAGATCGATCGGACTAATATTTAGTCATTGATTAAGTCAACACTTACGCCATCTAATTTTTACAGAGTTCACTCCAATCCATGATGATAGATACATGATGTAAGATGCGAAGCTTTTTCACATCAAGATTTATTGGTGATAATACGTAGAGCGAAAGCCTAACATAGAATATCTGTGTATCTGTTACCTTAGTCGCCACAAGCCCCACAATCCCCACATGTACCTCTTTAGAAAAATCTGTACACTCAATTACAATGATGATTTTATGAAGAGTCGATTTGGAAAAAATCAAATGCAAACATGTATAAAAAAATTCGTGAAGATGTTAATGTGCAAAAAATGTACTTTTTCCAAAAATTATTCATAGTTTTTTCATTTTTCAATTTTTTTCGGAAATATGGTATTTTGACAAAGAAAATATCTCGATAGTGGGAGTTTGAAAAAAGACTGAAGATTTCCGACACGAACTCGCATTCTCCATGTGTAGGAGAAACTACGAACTGAAGATACATTATGTATGCAGAACCCCGTCATGAGCCATTCAAATATAAACATTCAGCTCCAAATTTGAAATCTGGGTCAATTTGACTGATTGTGACTACGGAGAGTTTAATGAAAATATGAAAAAATTTGTCTGATTCATAAAAATATAGCTGTAATTATTTAATAAAGATGGATACATCTATATACATATATAAAGAAAGATGTCCTGCCCAAACCCTTGGACCTAGAAACATGAAAGTGGAGCATATTACTTTCGTGATGTGAGCACCGAATCAGAAGGGATTTTCCGGAATTCAACTCATAAAGGGATGAGAAAGGGTAATAGTACATTACGCAACTAGTGCGCAAAATAGGTGATTCTCGCACAAGTTGAATTTGTCGCCCGACCGAGCGTAGCGAGTATGCGCACGTGTTGCGTATACTATTTTTCCTAATGAGCTGCGCAAAATTCGACAACATCGGTAACTTGTATGGAATATTAAAAAACCATTGCGCAAACCTCTGCGAACGGTCCACGGGCGCAGCCCCTAGTCGGGCCCGGGGCGAAGCTCCGGTGGGGTCTAGGGTGAAGTTCTAGGAGATCATTGAAAACTACATTTCTTAACTAGCTGCGCAAAACTCGACAACATTCCTAGCTTGTATGGAATATTTAATTATAATTGGCGTAGCCCCCGCCGGGAGAGTTTGCGGGGGGCATGCTTTTTCACATTAAAATGAATCAAAAAATCGCAATTGAAGAAAAAAATTTATTTCGAAAATTATACAATGTACTCTTTGAAGATCGGAAACTTTCAAATAAACTATCGAGTGTGATATCTAAATGAATAGACGTCTGTGAATTTTAGTTATTATTATTAAACATATTGAATGTTACGTTGCAATTGTTCAATATAATTGAAACATGTTTATCCAAATTCTTCAAATTGGAGATATTTGAAGAGTTGGAATCGTTATTTTGATGAACTAGATTAAATCCATCATTGGATGTATCACTACATTTTATCGGTACTGAAGCTTGTGGATCATTTGACGCGGTCGAAGTTGTTGGAAGTTGTTCGGTATCGTTATTCGAAGTCTTCAAACGTTTTGGCTCAGGTTCTATTTGCTCAGATACGAAGAGAGAATTTAACGCATTGGAAATTGATTCGGTAGCTGCATTTGGCATAACAGAACTAATGACTTTTTGTCCAATTTTTCTTCTATTCATCAATGAATTTGCAATATATCCCTCAGCAACAGTGTTAGATTTCCATCTTCCATGACGTTTTAGTTCTATCATAATATCTCCTCCAGAATCCACAAGCAGCGTTGCTGATGTGCGCCGAAAATTGTGACCAGTGTACTTTTCTGGATTTGGCAAATTTATAAATTTGGCTATTTCTTTTGGCATTCCACCAATGGTATTAATTCCAATCGGCTGTTGAGAATATTCTCCATTTCTAGAGGCAAGAAAAAATCCAGCTGATTTAGTATTAGCTGGTCTTCTTTAAATATGTTTTTGGAAAATAGTATAAAAATCTCCATTGACTGTAAAGGATAGTTCAATTTTTGTCTTCGTTCTAGGTAAACGAACTAGTAAAAAAGTTTTGTGATCTTGAATATCGCTCATCGTTATATTAGTGAATTCTTCGCGTCTGCATGCGCCACTAATTTCAATAACAAGCGCGACCTTGAAAATTATTATTACTGATTTACGTACAATAAGTAGATAAGTTGAGTACATTAAAAATGCCAAACATAGCTTTGTTGCTAAATATGTACTATCGGGAGCGTCATTACAAAATTTAGCCACATCTGAAGCTGTGTATACTTTTGATTTTTTTGACTCATGTCCAACGTGTAATTTCTTCAAAAAGGCAACTAACTTTTTATAGGTACTGAGGTCAATATTATCATAAGCTTGCACAGTAGATTTCAACATTGAGTAGCGACTCCACAAAGTCGATGATGAAAGTTTCTTCGAAATTTCATCAAAGTAGACAAGAAATATTCCTTCAGCAAAAGATGTGGTTTTTTTTTAGCATTGCGCCATTTCTTAAACTCATTATATACTGCTGTATATTTGCGCCTAGACAGTGTTGGACAAAGATTCAACGTCACGTTTTTGACTGCTTCAAGAATCTTCACCGGCACTTCGTCGTCACAATCTTCCAATTCCATTGTTCACTGTGCTAAGTACGATGTTTTGTCTTCAAATCAATTTTAGACACTAAATGGCTTACACTTGTTCGCTCCATGTGTCCGCTTCAGAGAATCAGTAACAATGCCGATCGTGTTTATTTACGTTTACCCGCCCTATCTCACCGCGCCTTAAATTTTCTTGCCTTCGTTTAGCATTATACTATACGGAGGAAAGGTGTTCCGATTTAATAATATTTATTTTGCACACTCATTTGGGTGCGCAAAATCGAATTTTAGGAAATAGTTTATTACGTACCTAGGGAGTAAAAGTAGGCCATTCCAAACTGCGTGTGAGATTGACACCCGAGCCGAAGGCGAGGGTGGCAAAAACGCAGTTTGGGAGGCCGCTTTTACTTCCGTGTGACGTATAATATTTTTCATCACCCCCTGCATCGAAAAGTACGACTTTCCGTTTACGCGAGGGGCGTAAAATCGCACTTTTCGTGCAGGTGTGGTGAAATAGTACATTACGATACAAATGCGAGAAGTACGTGAACCTAATCACGTACTTCGCGCATGCGTATCGAATACTACTTTTTTCAACTCAGTGTGCGAAGTGAGCACTTCACACACTCAGTGCGCATGCGTGAATCGGGCACTTTACACACTATCAACGGGCACGAGAAGTCGAACTTCACACACTGAGTTGAAAAAATGTGTTTTCATGGATTGCTCGATATTTCATAAGCCCGATGCGATGTCGACTTGGTTACTGCTTCTAACGTTTGCCATTAGTGAGGCGCGTAGCGCCGAACAACGAGACGCGAAGCACCGACCGGGGTTGGCGCGCGAAGCCTCTGGTAATATTAAACGAATCTTACGAAAATAAAACAGGTCATTGACATCACAAATAGAACTATGTTCTGTAACGAGCAATTTTCCTATCCGGAGGAACTAGATAGAAAAACAAATCCCGCACAAAGAGCACCAACGTGAACCTCACTCAAACATATGCACAAGAAGTTAACTAGACTAAGAGGTAATGTTGGGCGCCAGGCACACGAATGTGCCAGATAAGAGAAAGCGAGACGGCAAGATAGAACGAAATCAAAATAAGCCACAAACAAAACTCAGAACGAAATAGGTATCCGGCTAGATAGACGGAGAGGGGAACATGGGGGCGTAGAAATAACACACTTTGACGCAAGAGATCCGGCACAAATTAAATAAATATAATTCCAATAAGTTAGCAACCAAAATACAAAAAGAAGATAATGAAATAAATATCTGCTCCGCGTGTAGGCGACGCGGACGCAGCTGACGCGGCCGGGCACACAGGCAACGACGTCGCTGGCGACAGCCAGACTACACGCACTCACTCACACACACACAGGTAACGGCCAGCACCCGGAAACGATGGCTCTGGATGCGGCACGGTTTTCCCCAAGGCAAGGGAAGCAAGGTGGAGGTAGCAGAAGGCTCAAAAACTACACAAAAAAAAACCAGTGCTGCTCCAGACTTCGACAACCCGTCGGTCGCTAGAAGAGCGACTCCGAAGGAAAGATAGCACACCCAAAAAGAAAGAAAAACAAAAAAAAAAGAAAGAGGTACGGAAGAAAGGCAAAAATACGAAAGACGGGTGCTCGTAGTCTGGGCGAAAGCCTACCTTGCGCTCCGGCAATAATCCCTCGGCACGGCACGGAACGGCAGGATCGCACTCACACTCACACTACTTAAATCTAAGATAGAATTAACTTAACAATAATGGCAGAAGGCCCCAAAATAAACTAGTTAGGTAATCGCTACAAAGCTAAAGAAATAGGTAGACTCAGAGAAGCTAATCGGAAGAAGAGGCAAAACGGAAAGAAAAGTAAAAGAGAAGGTACAGGGCTCCAAAACTCGTCACGCCAAGGTAACGGTCGGCGCGGAAGAACGATGTCCGTTTTCCAACCGTCTTCTCCTTCCACTCGAGATCGGCAGGAGTCGCCCGCGTCGCGGGGAGGTATTTCCGCCGCACTCGTTGATTTCGCTGTGCCTTGGCACAGTGACGTCAGAACGGCTTCGGTTGACTCGAGAGGCCTGAAGCAGATCGGCGAGGTGGTGTTGCTGGGAGGCGCAGCGCTCTCTCGGTCGGCTGGCGGGCGGTGATCGCTGTTTGGCAAATACCAAGGCACAGGTAATTTCAACAGCTTGGCAGACGACCCTCCCCGTTGCCGATCGTCCCTCGTTGTCCCTCGCAGTCCATCGCTGATTTCACCTGCTGACAAGGACTTAGAGCAGACAACGGAACGCTAAAAAGGATTATTGGCTTGCCTTGGGGAGTAAAAATCAGAATCACACTACCAGACACAGCGGGTCATTCCTAGCGAGAGGGGAAGGCAGAAGTCCGTGGTGGATTAAAAATCTGCCACGTTACAGTTCCAAAAAAACTTGTAATTTTTTTGTTACGTTAAAGGAACCATACAAAAATCTTACTATAATATATTGTGTGCCAAGGGCGGAAAGTGGGCTTTTTTAGACCGAGTGTGGAGTTTGCAGTACGAGTCGGAGGCGAGCTAGCACGAGCTGAAAGCGAGTGCGTCTGCGAGCCGAAGACAAGTACTGCAACCACACGAAGTCAAAAAGCCCGGTTAGCCCTTGGTGGTCACCATATTTTTTGTAACGCATGTATTGATTTTTGCATTTTCTGTGCCTATAAGCGGCGCTGAGGTAGCGGGCGATAAAAGCTCATTATCGCCCGCTGTTCATCGTTAGTGGGCAAAAAAAGTTCATTATCGCCCGCCGCTCATCGTTAGCGGGTGAAAAAAGTTCATTATTGCCCGCTACTCGCCATAAGCGGGCGATAAAAGTTCATTATCGGCCGCTACTGACTTTTTTGCCTTCCGGTACAAAAACATTCACTTTTCACAATTCACAAAAAAACGCTTTTGTAACTTATGCACGATTTTTGCGTTTTTTTTAAACTAAAAATCGGGCGTAAAGTGGACGTTTTTGTACGAGCGGGCAAAACAAGTCAGTACCGGGCAATAATGAACGTTTATCGCAGGCACAGAAAATGCAGAAATCAATACATGCGTTACAAAAAAATATGGTGACCACCAAGCGCTATGTGGGCTTTTTGACCTCGTGTGGTTACAGTACTCATCTTCGGCTCGCAGAGGCACACGCCTCCGACTCGTGCTAGCTTGCCTCCGACTCGTACTGCAAACTCCACACTCGATCTAAAAAAGCCCACTTTACGCCCTTGGTACACAATATATTATTTTATAATACGTGCATGGAAAGTGGGGCGTTGTATGTCAGTTTAGCGGGACGAAAGTGGCCGAATGCATGCCAGGACTGCAAAGCGAGGTTGGCGTATCCGCAGTCCATAATTATTTCACTTTCGTCCCTCGGAAAAAATTCCATTCACTTTCGTCTCTGTTTTGCGGGACAGCAACGCTCCACCTCCATGCACTTATTATGAAAAGTATCGTGTGTGACTAGGGACGAAGTTGGCGATTATTGCGACTCGTGTGATTGGCAAATTTCACACTTATCGCAATTGCCAACTTTGTTCCTAATCACACAATGTACTATTATTTTACCTACCAAACACACGCGTGAAAAAGCGAGGAAGACATAGTTGCGTTGTATGAAAACAGTTACAGTACCCATGGAACGTTAGAATTGTTAAGTTTCTGTCATGTTTTCTGATATGTCGGAAGGAAGTTTCGTATTCATTCTTTAAGAATGGAACTTATATCCGGAATCAAAATTCACGGCAGCGAATCGCTGCCAAGTACCCGTAGGCCAGCGCACCAGCCCTGAATCATTTACCCGAGCAAACTCTTGGTCTTCTAAAAAATCCGTCATATCTTTCGAACCGCTGATTATTTTTGAATAAAATTCATAGAAGTGTAAGGCCCACTGGACTTGACCTTGCTTGCAAAAGTTCGACGGAATCGACTAAGTGGTTCCTGAGATATTGACCGTTACACTTGATCGAAAAACACAATCTTTTTCTTCTTCTCCTCCTTCTTACTTGCAGAACGTTTTTCTCGGACCGTGATATCTGTCTGGCCGTTGCACTTATGAACTTGCAATTTGGTAGATGTGTTCTTGTCACCGAAATCTCGACCCCTATTGTCTATGAGCAATAATCCACCACGCATAATTGAGTTATTCATATGATAATTATTTATATGTATATCAAGATTCGCGGCAGTGAATCGCCGCCAAGTATCCCTAGGCTTCTAATATTTAATATCTCTAAAAATTATTTCATTATTTATATCATCATTTCATGTATTATTATTATTGTCATCATCATTATTATTATTATTATTATTATTATTTTTTTTTTTTTATTTTTTTATTTTTTTCTATCGATATTACCTGCTTAAAAGTGAGTCTTCATGAGGAGAAAAATCCTGGCGAAGGGTCGAATTTTCAGCTCAACTTTAAGTGGTCCGTCATCAATTTTTCAAATATATGCATATTTATTGTGACGTCCTGGCATAGCCACTCCGTTCCCACCGCTTCTTATCACTCCCTGTATGCTTACCTCCGCACTTTTGCCTTCCCACCTTGGTCAGAACCGAGCATTCCTCATTATTCTATACTAATTTTACTACACTTCCAGGTCAAATTTCCTACCTTCTAGACATCTTCTCTCCTTCCTTCTCCTTCCCAACGGTAGACTCTGCCTCAATTTATAAATCTTATTAAACAGAATTCGAACTTTAAATATAAATTAACAATCATTTATCATCTTTTACTATTTAAAACATCCTTCTATCTCCTTAGTTACTATTTAGTGTGAAACGAGTCGAACCTTAAATACAAACCCGCCCTTAGCCACAAATAATACTGCATGGATAAAAATAAAAATTCCCATCGTTAATTACCATAAGGTATCAACCAAAGTCGGGCAAAGTAAAAAACCCCCACGTCACATTATACATGCAGATCATGGGTAGCGTAAACTATGACATCGGTACAAGCTAGCGTGTGATTCCCAGAAGAAAACTTCTTGATCGAATAGAATATCTCGTGCGTTTTGCACTCACCCCAAAATACATGTGTTGATTGTGCATGGAATTGCATTCTATGACAAATGACTAGGAGTAGATCTTCATTTGTGTATAATGCATTAAAGTCAGATCAGCGCTGACCCATTTGTACATACAAAAAGTAATGAAATACCCGGCAAAAACATTGTAAACGGTGAAAGTTACCGCCAAGTACAAATATGGATTCGCCAGCCAAAAACTCAGAAACATTATACTCTTTTTAAGCGACAGATTACAAACATCATTTCTTTACACAAAATAGTACAAGAACCTCGCACGTGAAATCAGGCAACAAAGCTAAGCACTACCTTAGTTAAGTTTCATATTTCAAATTATGTTTTTCAAATATTAATCAATGGAAATCAGTGGAAAACCAATAGGAAATCTTTCTTTACCTTGGTCAAAACAACATATTGGCGACGGAAAATATTGCTGAAGGAAATTATCTCGCGTGACGAGACAAACTTGGCGGGCAAAGATTGTTCTGAAAATCATCTCTATTTAGTTGATTTCTTTATTTTAGCCACTCTGCGACGATCACACCCACAAAACTGTTGAGGGCATAATCAAGAACTGTTTGACCATTCTTCGCATTGATAATATTTATTAACGTTGACTGAAACTGAGACATAAATAAATGAAATGAAGTGAGTGGATCACCCGTTGAATATCCATGTTGAATTAGACATACCTTTAGTGTATTCTTAGCGAGAACTAATAGGTTCATGAACGGTGGTCTTGAAAATTAAAATTTTTATTCCAAAGACGGGTTCAAATTCATTGTGCATCTATCGTTCACCAACGTTCACCTGTGGTTATTACGCCATAATACAAACATGCTAAAGCCATAAAACGGGACATAAGCTGGACGTACTCATTATCGGTACAGTAGGGTAATGCTTTTTTAACGTTTCCCTTTCTGTTCTACTTACAATAAATATACTACGAAACGCATCAGTTTTTTCTTCAGACAATAACGAAAATATTAAAGTATATGCTACATTCAAAGACACACTTGGTGTTGGTCTTATCTCACACCTCAGCTATTGATAATTTTCAGAACAATCTATGCCCGCCAAGATTGTATCGTCATACGAGATAACTTCCTTCAGCAATATTTGCCGTCGCCAATATGCTGTTTTGTCTAAGGTAACGAATGATTTCTTATTGGTTTTCTATTGATCTCCATTGATTAATATTTGAAAAACATAATTTAAAATATAAAACTTAACTAAGGTAGTGCTTGGCTTTGTCGCCTGATTTCATGTGCGAGGTTTTTGTACTATTTTGTGTAAAGAAATGATGTTTGTAATCTATCGCTTAAAAAGAGTATGGTTCTTCTGAGTTTTTGGCTGGCAAACCATTTTTGTACTTAGTGGTAATTTTTTACTCTTGCCGGTAATGTTTTGTCGGGGTATATTTTTCACTCTTCTTAATACTGATATTGAATGAATTTTTCATTCTTGAACGCTCCAGTGTCCGTGTTCTATTAGATTTGATTCGAAAAAGTGTAACAAGATTTTTTGTGGTACAGTGAAACGAATTATTGACGTAGCGATCGTGGTGCGAAAGGCTGGTCCAATATTTTACTGGCTATGCTCAAGATTGAAACTCGTAAGTCATAAAAATACGCGAAATGAGTGGGTGGGTTGCGAAGCGGCAGGTTTTCACGAGCGAATTGGAGCCAGTCGGAAAATAGGGCTCGGTTGGTAGTAGTCGATTCTTGTTTGAAATGAGATTTTTATCGTCTCGCACCCTTCTGAACATTAAACTTCGTTCAGAGCTAAAAACTACAACGTTTTCCCTCGGCGCGAACGGTAATGAAGCTTGGGATTTCACCCCTGTTATTAGGCATTTTACGTTGTCGGAATACTTTCACACAGTTTCGATTTATAGAAGAGCTTTCCTCCAGCAATCTCAACGTCCACACTTAAAACTGTGAAAGGTGTTTCTCAAGACTTTGAAAAGACAGAGTTATAATAAGTCGCGAGGGATACGTTTTTTGCATACTGTTCTTGGAAATTTTTTGTAAAGGAATAGTTTTATTCGGTGATCAAAAGCAAGATAATTGCTTTCAATTTTCTTGGATAATAAATTCACATCTCCATATATGTGGAGCATTCCAAATCAACTTACAGAAATACAACAATTCACGTGTTGACAATACAGAAAACTAGTGTGCTAATTAGGGCGATGCTACTGTCATTTTTGACCGACTGAGATTACGCAATCCTCATTTTCTGTTTCAATAATGAACTAGAGTTATTGTAACAAAGAGTATAGCTAGGTTATGAAAGCATTAATCAGGTCTGTATAGAATCTTAACTTATTCTTGTTAACTAATAGTAAATTATTACTTCTGAATTATAGCAGTGGGGTAATAGAAAATAACATCTAAACATATAATTGAATGATCATGTATCACCATGTCAGGTATTTATTTTTCATTAATTCTTTTTTTTTTTGTTATGTCAGCCAATTATTGACTATGTCAGAGTTGATCATTTATAAATTAAGAAACAGATAAGAATTAACCATTGATATGAACAATAGTTCAAAATATTGTAGGAACAAGTCTAGTTGATGTAAGAAATATTTAATTTATTTGCACTATTCTTTCAAACAGGTAGGTTGTAAGAAAATAGTGAAATTCCTATCAATTAATTTTGTATACATCAAAAATAAATGGTTGAAAAGATAGACCAGACAGACAGCACAGTACTTCATGAGATGTGACGTAGATTTTTGCTGACCCACGGATCTAGACCGGACAACTAGCTCCCGAGGTCACTCTAGTGCACAAGCAGCTGTAAAGTGAGAATCTAAATTCGTTAGTTGGGCGCCAGGCGACTATTCACCACTCTAGAAATTTCAACAGCAGAACTCAACCACGAAATGATGGGTATCGGCTCGACGGCTAGCGTCGAGGGGTCGGGATTGGTTGGAGGACTAGCTCGGATATAAGTCACGACTCGTGGGATTTCGATTGTCAAAAAAATAGACAAATTTATTCGAAGAAAAATTTAAAACTAGGTAGCAAATGGTATAAAGATTAAATAACGCACCCGGGGGTGTTGCTTCACGGATGTGGGGTGACTACAGGCCGTGTAACGGCGATCTCACTTCGATTTGCGAATTTTACAATGATACACGAAGTAAAGTAGCTTCCCCGTGGGATAACAATAACCACCAAGAGAAAAAAAAATAGAATTGAATAACTAATAACTCGGCAAATCAATTTCCCCGCGGGACCATACTACCACTAAACAACAGAGTTATCGCCGCGAGGCGTTCCTACTTAATTACAGGTAGTTTAACAAATTACGAATACGAGTTCGGCCGTCGGTCGTGTACAGGCGACTGGCGCGCCTACAGGAGGCTAAGCTCCCTCGCTACGTGTCCTCATGACTATTTACAAATGAGCTTACGACTAGCTTAACCTAACTCTGCCTTCGAAGGCGACCGAAATTTGAATCCAGAGAAAGACAAAGAATTGAGCAGGCTCAAGCCTGTACTACCGTTCGAACTCTCTCCGCAGGAGGAAGAGCGACCGTGACGGACTATGGCTATCTTTGTCGCACTCGTGTGCGGTGACTACTGACTCGACAAGTTACAGATTTTTGACCCGAAAAACTTACTTTACTTGAAACTCGAGATTTCTCTATTACTCGAGGGACACTTGTGACGGTCTACCGACTCGGAGGTCGTCGTTATTTGAATCCCCAAAAATTCTAAGGAGCCTCGTGGCTTTGCTAAGGGCAAGATGGCAGACGGCCGTTGCCGGATTCAAAGCAGAACCAGGGTGAAATTGGCTAACGCTTAGCGTTCTCCAGTCACCTCAAAAATTCCGTGGCCTCGTGGGCATAATCCATCTCTGGGTACGTCGGGATAGCCCTCGGGGTCAACAACACAAAATCTCTTCGCTATTCCTCAACCACACGCTCAACGCGATCAACACAACTATCCGTTTTCCGGCAGAGTGACTTCTCGAGACCGCATGGCGCCGGTATTGCGCACCCTCGTTAGTTAGACCATTATCGATTAGCCTATCGACCACGAGATCGCCTAACATGGCGGTGCGGCTGTACACCGCGCGAAAACCAAACTCCGGTGACGATCCTCGAGGATTGTTCCAATGGAACGCGGTTCGCTGGCTCTTGGGGGTAGTGGGAATCACCTCCACCACCGTCGTCCCTCGTAGCTGAGTGCCCTCGGCACTCCCCCGCATTCTCCCTCTCTGGGTTGGATGGTCCACGTACTTCCAGGCCTTCTTACTGCCCCCAAGGTCTATGTCAGTCGGGGTCGGTCGGGTCGTGTCTTACTCCCCCAATCGTCTGGCCATAACTCCCACATAATAGAGAAAGTTGGAAAAGAAAACGAACAAAATCAGAAACACAATCGACAGTCTCAGTACAGTCACGGTCGCTTCTCGGAGATCATCGTAGCCTCGTGGCTCCCTAACGCATTCGTGTTTCCCAACTATCACTCGACATGCCTTAATTACGGTCGTCCAAGGGTTCGGGAGCCGCTTGTAACTGCAGGTGCACCCCGCAATGTTACAAAGGATATCTCAATATCCGTAAAAAATAATGAATAATGGTATCGCTTATTTCAAGTACAGACAAGGGACATAGAAATACTTTAGACACTACATGCGATACAATGAAATTTACATAAATTGAACATTAGAATTGTGACATTAATCGTGAACGTTACAAAAATGAATATACTACATGGCATGATATCTAAATATATCAGATGTTCTTGGCGAATCCGTTGATAGTAGTCAGTTTAGTCGATTACTTCACCAGATATATCAATGTTTTACATTTCACGTCGTGTTACTAGTATGCTAGCAGTTGATTATACATTCGTTTTATGAGATGTTCTTTTGGATTACATCTCACCTATTGAGATCTTTACGGTAAGCCATGGATGTCGTCGATAGCCAAGTGATTGGGTACCGAGTATACTTCCTTTGGTTGCCCTGTTACTCGGCTAATCAAGTTCAATTGTGAATGTGATTACGCAAGTCCCACCTTGGCGTGTGATTTAACCTATTCGAATATTCAAATCGTGACAGGTCGTGATGAATAGGTTTCCATTGGGCTAGGCTTTAATAACAGAACAATATCAAAATGAAGCATTGTGAAGATTCAATTGCAAGCGCACCGTTGTACTAATAGTAGGCTGATCTGAAGGGAGAGTGTGTCTATGTGTGTAAGTGCGTGTTTGATTTTCTTAACTTTCCAAGATTTTTAGCAGCATACCAATTGCTATTCGGGATTAGACTCTTATGATCGATTAGTATTTTTTTTGTTTTGGATCTATTAGGAAGCTGTTCTAGCTAATACGAAGTTTTCTACTATGTCCATACACGAGCTGCTCCAACTGTTGTGCTACATGTGATAAATTCATATCAATTAAAAGAAGGTCACAAGCCGTTTTAGCGATTTAGCTTTCTCGGAACAAGGTTACAATGCAGCTGCTTCCCTTTGGTGATCGTCTGCAGTGTGAAATTTCAAATATTATTAATACTTTTGTTATTCTGCGCCCATGAAAAAAAAATATGTCTCACATTTATTGGTTCCTGCATGGGTTCCAGATACGCTACAGCTGCCGGTCTTTTAAAGGCTTCTCCTAAGCCATCACAAGGCTCCTTTCTATGCAAAGTAAAGAAGTGCCATTCGGCACCAACACCAAAGTCCTTATTTTATTGTTTTTTGCCACTAACAAAAAATAAATTAATAGCTAAGAGATACTTTGATGCCGAGAAATCAGTAGAGGCCGATGTTTCTAACTAAATCACTAATTGTAAGCAAATATAACGACTTCCAGGCATTGTATATACATATAATATAATGTGACTAGGGGATCTTTATGTAAGATCTAGGATTATGATTTACTTATTGTTGGTTGAATATTTATTAAACTGATATATGATATACATTGTTATCTGATATGTTTAATTTTTTCAAAAATAGATCTACATGTCCACCATTTCTTCCTTACGCTAGCTACACGTAATCATTCAGGTCTCTCGGCGGCAGCGCGCACCGTTGCATATAAATGAATCGATTCGACATAGTTTCCATCGAAGTTCCATTCTATAACTCTACAGTTTTGTAAATAATTAATCAAGGAAAACGCTTACATCTTTTAGGGAATTCTCAAGAGTGGTTCTTGCCTTGAAAACCACGTTTGAATAATAGATTCGTTTATAACAAATGGAATCGCTCGTTGTCGCAGGATTCAATGAATATATAATAATGGTGTCATTCAATAGCTTCGAAGCTTTTAGATGAAGTCTCTAGGATGAATAGGGGAGAACGGGGGAATGGCGGTCAGTGGGTAATGACGGTCATGTCAATTTCTCGTATTCCATATATTTTAAAATCTTGTCTATGCTGCTGACACGTTGCGAACATAGGCAGAAGCTAATGGCCGCAAGTCTGCCATCTATGCTTGACCTTTCAGTTCTTTGTGACAACCGGTAGTTCTGTGGTAGTGGGCCACTAATTTTTCGGATCTGTATTATGAAAGGTACGTTGAATTTTTTCATATTTATGTAACAAGTAATATTATTGGGTAAATGATTGAATCTTTCTCTTTACCCTACATGTAAATAATTTTTCTTTTAATACATTTTGCGAGTAAAACGACAACTCAAAGCTGATCTGACATTTTGGGGTTATGCCGGTTTTTCAAGTCGGGTAATGACAGTCACGACCGCGACAACCCCTCGTTAACTTAATATGATGATATTTCATACTCTCTTCGCGACTACTCCATATCATATTAGCATGGTCAACTTGCACACTTCTTGCATCTAATTTAAATGAATTATTTAGGAGTTAGTTCCAGTTCATTTATTATTCCGTAGATGCCGCAGAAGTGGGAACGAACTACTGAAAAAGCAAAGTGGAATCTAGAAAATTTGCATTCAGCAAATGATGCGGTGAAGAATGGTATGAGTATACGGATGGCTGCCAAAAGATATACCATACCCTTTAGCTCTCTTCAACAGAGATTGAAACAAGATCAAGTCAACGGAGGCCCAAGACTCGAACGAAAGTCTATTTTCACACTTGAGCAAGAAAAGTTGATGACTGATCACATTAAATTCATGGCAAAGATTTTCTATGGATTAACACCGTTGAAAATTCGGAGCATCGCATTTGAATTCGCTATAAAGAATGGAATTAAGAATTACTTTAACCAAGAATCAAGATTGACCGGAAAAGACTGGCTGGACGGATTTTTGGGACGGAACTCTCCATTCCTCCTCACACCTCGCACAGACTTCAGCCCCTCGATGTAGCATTCTATGGTCCACTCAAGAACGCCTACAAGCGGCAATGTGACTTGATGATGAAATCACATGCCCTCACTAAAATAACACCGTATGATGTAGCAGCAATATTTAATCGAGCCTACTCTGGCGTTGCAAAAATAAGTAACGCTGTGTCTGGCTTTAGAGCGTGTGGAATTTACCCCATGAATCCAGACGTATTTTCGGAAGAAGATTATGCTGCGGCCAATACGTTCTAGCCAAGTACCGAAACTCAAGAAATTATACCAGTTATGGAAACAAATATCACTACTGCACAGCAGCAACGAAGTGCTGAAAACGAGAATACTCGTCCAGAAAATGTACCGGTGGAGTTAACGAACACAAATAATGTCAGTCTGGAGAATCCTAGCTCGACTCAACAAATAATTACTATACAAGACCTTGCACCGATACCCACTACATCATTACGAAAATCAACAAGAGAGTTACTTCGAAACAACGCTCTGAAATATTAACTTCGTCGCCATTCAAAAAAATATTACTGTCGAAAGCAAAAAAAAGAAAACAGAAAGAGCTGAAACTAAATAATACCAAAAACCGAAAGGTAAAACAACCCATTAAGAAAAGGAAACTAACAGCTGTCAAGTCTAACAGACAGAAGCAGAAAGATTTCTCAGATTCATCTGATGAAAATTCAGTCCCGGAAAATATTCCTGAAGATACTGATGACAGTGCAGGTTCAGGGGAAGCATCATGTGTTCTGTGTGGAGAGTTTGGGAAGAATGAACTCTGGTATAGGTGCACGATCTGTGGTAATTGGGTGCATGCTGAGTGCAGCGGTGTCATTATTCCAAAAGGGTATAAATGTGATAGCTGTATTAATAAGGTTACCAAACGCCAACTACGTTTATAATTATTCACAGGTTGACAAACGAGTAATTATTAGATCTAAGTCACAGTTTTATTTACGTAATTTGATTTCAAGTCCTCCAACTGATTATTTTATTATCAAAGTGATAAAATATTTTTGTTTTGAATTTATTGGTTCTGTAACTCGTAATTACACTACTCCTTTCTTCTGTGATTGCATTTTTTGTGATGAGATTCGAGTCATTACCTACGTAATAGGTATAAGTCAGAGCTTTATTCACGTGTTTTAATTTTAAGTCCTTTAACTTGTTTGATTGTAGGAGTGAATAATGATATATTGTTGTTTCGAATTGATCAGTTGTTTAGTATTTTGAACACTCTAATCTTTTTGTTTGTGATCACATCTAACTTTAAATCATATTATAATCAAACCAATAAAAATACTCATAAACCAAGCCATTTTTACAAGTTTTGTCCCTGTAATTTTCATTATCCCGTCGTGACCGTCATTGCATCTTATACTGATTGTCATTACCCGACAGGTCGGGTAATAACGGTCAATTTCACTTCTCAGTAATGTGAAGTTAGCATTAAAAATTAAATACAGGTTTGAATACCGTTCATCGATGTCAATATGGGTGAAATTCCACGCTTTCTCCCATGTCAAAAACTTTTTTCCGATCATGATTTCCCAAGTTATCGCAAGTTTTGCTTAGGTGACCGCCATTTCTCCGTTCTCCCCTACAATCAAAGATATGACCGTTTGCAGGAATGTGTGCTTTCGATTTTTGGCTCTTTCTTCTGAATTTCACCCGCGTGTAACTTGAAAAATAAGACCATAGAACCCGTAAAGAAAAATTATAATGAAATCGGAAACATCGAGATCAAAAATCTGTCTGGTTTGACGTGGAATGACTCATAGTCGGTCATTACAGGCAACTCTTTAGTTGCATTGATAATTTAGTGTCATGACTTATGGAATCGATTCCATTCTTCTCATTTGCGATAGACTTGGTTATTAAATAGTTTTATCTAATGAGAATGCAAGAGTGTCCACCAGCTGAGTAGCGTGAATCAGATCGTTTCATTGAAATAGCCGATTCTGGTATTATGGATGGACTGGTGATATTAGTGTTGGTCAAGTTTATGACGTTGTTTCGATACATACAAATTTTCGATACCAACGTTATTTGGGAGTCAAATCGGCAGTCTTGGAAGAATGATTTGCTTCGATTAAGTAATATGCATCGGCATAACTTAACATTTATTCGTTACATGCGCTGATATGACTGCACTCATTTATTCCTAAGATTGGATTTTCTGTACGAATTCATACGATTTGAAAAAGCATTATCCATCCAAAATAACAAAATATTGCTTCGATTCCATTTGCGTAATCTTTTGAAGCAAATACACGTTGTTACATAGCGTAATTACTAAATTCTCATTATTGTTGCAACCCGAGTATCAAGGTGTTGCAATCCAGATGTTTGGGCCACACTATGGCAATACTATGGAATGTGCAAGTACGAAGCGTTAACGCAACTAACAACAACTGCAGACGCAGCGCGACCTCCTTAACTTAATAAATAAGCGATCATTGTAATACTCAGGGTCAGAACATCAAGACCAGTAACCAGTCACAGTATATCAGAAATCCGTTAGAATAATCAGAAACCTTTGTAAAGATATTAATTGTTATTTAATAAACTATTCACTTGATTGTACGATTGAGTCCCAACTCTTAACCCAACACGAACCTCTTAAATAAATAAATTGTAGTTGTCTGAAGGATCTCAGGATCCCGATTACAACATCATACTAAAGCGAAGATTATCTTGCTGCGATGCAAGATATTTTTTTTCATACTTCGGTCGAAAGTACGCATTTTCGTCCCCGATTCGAAGGAGGAAAATAGGTCTTTTACTCCCTGCGGAAACGTAGCGCGCGCCATCTGTGTCGCGGGACGAAAATCAAGCCAGGCAGGAGGAAAGTTAGTGAGTGACAGTTGGAAGTTAAATAAGCGTCTCTGTTGCATCACGGACACATGGTTTGTAATCAAAACATGTTCTCATCCGCGGAATCAGAAAATGAAGAAGAAATCTTCAACTATTTCGATTCCGAGGCAGCATTAATTGTGCGAAAGAAAACCTTACCGAAGAAATTGACGGATCGGTATTTATTGGTTTACGACACCTACAAGAATTGGCGACAAGAAAATGAAAATTCCTTATCCAAAGAAGAGGAGAATAATTTGATTGTTTACTTCAAACAAATAAGTCAAAAACTGAAACCGACGACTTTATGGAATGTATGGTCGATGTTGGAAAAAACGTTGAATACACATGAAAATCTTGATATTGGTCGATTGCTCAGGTTAAAAAGTTTACTTAAAACTAATGCCAAAGGTTATAAACCGAAAAAATCTCCCGTTCTCAAATGGAAAGAGATTGAGAACTTCATGAATAACGCTGACGATCATTTATATTTGGGTGCAAAGGTTAGTATTTACATTATTGTGGAATTATTGTTCTCTGCGATTATTTTTGAGGTTATAAATACAATATAAATTCAGGTTATACTGGTGTTCGGTATTTGCGGGGCACTCAGATGTAATGAACTCACCCATCTGAAAACCGATGACGTTGAAGACACGGGTAATAAGTTTACAGTTTCCGTCAAAGACACGAAAACTGATTCTGATCGACAGTTTATAATTGGACCACTTTTTTATAACACCGTCAAGAAATATATAATGCTAAAACCGGCTGAGAAATTTACAGACAAATTTTTTCTCCATTATTCCAAAGAAAAGTGTAATCGCCAAGTGATAGGTAAAAATAAAATAGGTGAAACACCCGAAATTATCGCTTCATATTTACTATTAGAAAACCCAAAACTGTATACCGGACATTGTTTTCGAAGAAGTGCAGCAACACTTTTTTCCGACTCGGGAGCAAACATGCAGATGATTAAACAACTGGAAGGATGGCGTTCTGACACTGTAGCCCAAGGTTACGTGGAAAATTCCCTTCATAACAGAGACAACATTTTCAAAGGCATAACACACGCTGCTACATCCGAAACTCAAACTAACTCAAAATCAACAAATAATAACGAAACTGCAAACAAAGAAAATGAACCCCCTTTTATGATGTTGGATTGGGATGATTTCTCCAATAATTTTGTTGATATAGCTGAGAAAATTCAAAACCAATCAAAAGCAATAGAAAATTCGACATCGTTTACTACGGCTGCGATTCTACATGAAAAACCACAAGAAAAAATGGCACCATTGAAATCAATTAAATTAACTAAAAATCATACAGAAGCAAGTCATGCAAATGTAAAGCAACATTTTTTAACAAAAGAACCGATAAAGTTGATTTTCAACAAAGGAGAATCTAGTGAAGCGCCATCAAAAAAAAAAAAAAGAAATGCAGAAGATGAATCTGGACCAAATGTAAACCCTGTACCTTCATTGAACAAACAAAATGAGATTGAAAATAATGTAAGTTCTATCCTCAGCAAAAATTCATGTGTGAAATTTGAAAACTGTACGTTTAACAATTGTACATTTACAATTGTGTCTTGTGCGTGTAAAGATAAAAAGTCATAGAATATTAAAGTTGCCTTAGTTACTAGTCATAAAATATTAAAATTGCCTTAGTTACTAGTCATAAAATATTAAAGTTGCCTTAGTTACTAGTCATAAAATATTAAAATTGCCTTAGTTACTAGTCATAAAATATTAAAGTTGCCTTAGTTACTAGTCATAAAAAGTTAAAGTTGCCTTAGTTTCTAGCCATAAAATATTAAAGTTGTCTTAGTAGTCATAACATATTCAAGATGTGTTAGTTACTGCAAATATAATAAAAAACAGTTATAACATATTCAAGTTGTCTGAGTTATTTTTAACGATAAAAAAATGTATTGAATTCATAATTATTGGTTGTCAATGCCCGCCGTCGGCCAGCAGCCCTCGCTCGCGCTCATGCTGCAAATGCCGCGGGCATTGACCACGAACTCGAACTCATAACCTCAACTTTTTGAATGAATATTAACGATTTAATTTCTGCAATTAATCGCGTACTTTCGACCGGCTATGAAGAAAAAAAGTATAAGCTACACGGAACAAAAATCGAACACCCGTTCCTGCGTGATATGATTTCCTCGGCTTCGCCTCGGGAATCATGACATGCAGGGACGAAAGTTCGATTTTCGTCCCTTGTAGCTTAATATGTATACTATTCTAGGGTATAAATGAACATTTATGCACCATTGCACCAACGCAAATTTTCACTTGAATCAAAATCATAATTGAATTCTTTCAACAATTCTATTTTTCAATATTTTAGATATTATTGTCACGTAACTGACTATTCAGTTCACTGGAAAAGTATTTTATAAAACCAAATATGCGATTGGACACTTACACACATGTTTTAGCAAACTTTTGATAAGTACCTTCAATTGTATCTAGCATTCAAACAAGAATAATAGTCTCTCAAAGTGACCATTTGTCATGAATTGAATCGGGTTGGTTGGTTCAAGCGCACTATCGGGTAGTCCAGTCGAATCAGAACCAATATTCACGAATAGCGGAACTAACCGATAAAAAGCTATAATTTGGCAGAGGTACATAATAAGAATTCTGAACTTAATCTGTTGCGCTGCAGCCGCCATCTTGAAGAAAAGGTGTTCGAATTCAGTTGTTCGTAGATATCTCGACAACCGTTCATCCTATCAGGGTGATGGTGAATGTAAAAAAGAAAGGTAATTGAACACTCTATAGAAAAGTTGGAATGCAATTTTTCTGTACTTCAATGTTGAATGTCCAAATGGTTTTTAAAACTCTATTCCTTCGTAAAATCTCATTTTTCGGCTGTATAGTATTATTTATTTAGATATTCAAAGTTGAAATATGGCAAAACTCATAGAAATACAGAAAAATTGCATTACAACTTTTTCGTAGAAAGTTTAATTACCTTCCTCTTCGATATCCATCATCACCTTGATGGGATGAATGGTTGTCGAAATATTAGCGGAAAACTTGATTCGAGCATCTTTTCTTCAAGATGGCGGGACGAGCGCAACAGATTGAGTTCGGCATTTTTAGTATATTTATATGTAGGCCATAATGTACTTCTCTGCCAAAATATAGCTTTTTACGAAAGGCTATAGTCACTCTCGAGTATCGCTCGAATATCAAAACTCAATCTGCAATAACGATTTGAAATACATTTGAGTAAATGAAATCACAATGTATTTGAGAAAACTATTTAGTCGAATAAGTTAACTTCTACAAAATAGTTAGCGATAAAAAACGAGTAGCACGGAAATAATATAGAATAAGGAGCGAGTATCGACGAGTATCGCGAGTAACGACGACTCTTGACGAGTATAATCGTAGAAGCAGCGAGTATATTCTTTCTATTCATAACATATCTACGGTATTATTCTTGCATAACTTATTTAACCCTGCGCGGGCAACGTGTAATTTTACTATCTCCATGGGCAACCTGGGTCTTTCAGGGCCAGTCACGGTTTTTAAGCCTTTATAGCGCTACTAAAAATTTGAAGAAACTCACGTTTACTTTCGAGGGCCTGAAGTAACTATAACTACAATGGAAAAGGTCTTTTTTTACGACTCAAAATTTAATGAAATAGTTAATAGTATTCGGTTCCCTAGAAGTTTACTCGAAAGTGACTAGCCCCTCGACTTTTTATCGGTTAGTTCCGCTATTTTTCCCAATTTGACTGAATTAGGGTTAGACGACTTGGTTTTGATGGTTTCAAACAAATAAACAGTAATCCCAAGCAGGTGTAACTCGAAAAATTATGATATTAGAATCGATGCATATATTTTGTTGTATCTATGGACGCGCAGTTGCACGAAATGATGGTATACCTATTTGAATTAAGTGGAATGACTATTATTAAATGATTTAATGATATGCTTCAAATTATTCGCAGAATGAATTGATGGGCACCGTGTTATGTGGCAAAGTTGCAACGATCAGAGTTGGCAACAATGACGTGGAAAGCTCATTAATTTTGAATACCCACATTCATGACCATTAATCGAAAGTTCACAATCATCATCTAATTGTAATAAGTCAATAGAACAGTCTATTAATTATTCATAAATTTATTCAATACCTGTAAATTATAATGTACATACTTTGATCCGCGGGAAGTTACTTCATTATAGATTTTCTAGCGTATCTTATATTTGCCTTGACATTGCGATGTCCTTAATAGAACCCATCCAAATCTTTATCGTATTTGATACAATTGTGTTTTTTCTTCGCTTTGCAGTCCCCTTGATCGAAGAGTTGGCTACCTACAATGGTAGCTTTCTTTACTGTCTTCTTGTTTGGCTACCCAGACATTCAAATTTGGCTTATATCGGCACGTATTGGTGCCTGGCACCCAACTGTCTTTCAAGTTACTTTTTATCTTCGTAGTGGAGTTCGTTACGTTGACATTCATTGAAGGATATTCATTTTCCTCTGAAATGATGAAATTGCTCGTTAGGACATAAATGATTAACTCTGTGTAAGTCTATGTGAAGAAGAAAATGGATGGTTGACCGTGATCCAACCGAAACGTTATGTCAAAAGTATCACCGAACTCCGACGTAATTGATTTATTTATGGCTATACGTATAAGAGTCAACTGCTAGTCGATATTTCCAAATCAGAGTCTGAGACAAAAACAAAAAAATACCGAGCTAAAATTTCAATTCACAAATCTCTGAAACTCCTTAACATTCATTTTCCTCTGAAATGATGAAATTGTTCGTTAGGACATAAATGATTAACTCTGTGTAAGTCTATGTGAAGAAGAAAATGGATGGTTGACCGTGATCCAACCGAAACGTTATGTCAAAAGTATCACCGAACTCCGACGTAATTGATTTATTTATGGCTATACGTATAAGAGTCAACTGCTAGTCGATATTTCCAAATCAGAGTCTGAGACAAAAACAAAAAAATACCGAGCTAAAATTTCAATTCACAAATCTCTGAAACTCCTTAACATGACATTCTTGTCCTTTATTTTGTAGGTGTATCGAGCTTAACGAGGCACGACACATTCAACGGATCATCGCTACAATTTCATCGCGTTGAACGAAAACAAATGGGGGCGTATCTCTGCATCGCTAGTAATGACGTTCCCCCAGCGGTCAGCAAACGTGTTACTTTAGCAGTGAATTGTAAGTGCAAATTCTGCTTTTGATTTTTTCAAGCATTTGATGAGCCCATCGCAGGCAAACATTTATAAATAATGCTTTTTTAACTCCCTAACGGGGGGAGACGCTACTGAGACTTGGAAAATAATGTTTTCTATTTTTTTCATCGCGTCTCCCCGTAAAGTAAGTAACAAGTGGGGGAAACTGTTGTACCTTGACCATAGTGAAAGAGAACCTGAGGTATGGTAACATACATAAGATAAAAGCGGTGTTTTGTCATCAATTGTCGTGTACAATGAACAGCTAACCTTAATTTAGCTTATTTACTACGTTACCTCGCGTGTATCGTGATTCCAAGATTTAGGCATCGAAAAGTCATTATTTTGTCATCTCCCCATTAATTCTTTGCAGCCTCATAGATGGCTCTTTCGAAGAACGATTCATGAGATGAAATACATATGGAATATGTATCACCAAAAATTTGATCCCCACTCCATTTGCAAGCCTCTATATTGACTCCCGTCGATGCCGCCAAGTGTGTCGTCGTGACGCGTAAATGTAACCGTCAAATATTATTTTGAGTAGATGTTTTATTTTTTTTGTTAAAAATTAAAACCAGTATTCGTAATTATTTTGTGCCGTCAACCTGCGCCGACAAAATTTTCCACTCATAATATTTCCTATAGAAGTATGACTCCTGAAAAGCGCCCAGAAAAAATGTGGATTTCTTTCACTCGTCCAAATTCAGCCTATCATTGCTGAAACCCATCGCAAAAACACCCCAATCGATTTTTATGATTAAAACATGAAAATAATCAGTTCCCAAAATGAATAATAATTCGCACACAAGTTTCTGAGTCAACGGACGTTTTGTTCTACTTTTCGTGGTATTTTCTATTTGTACGATGATATTTCACAAGTAAAAATTTTTTTTTATATAAACGATTTCGTAATAAATTCAATTTTAATATTTTGAAATGATGGTTTTCATACAAATTCGAAATCAGGTACGTATTACAGTAATCGATTCTGAGTTTTAACTCGTAGAATATCATCATCAGAATAAAAAATACCATAAAAAATATTTAAAAAATTCTTCCAACTCTGGAATTCGCATGAAAATTTGTCGTATTAAAAACCGATTATTTTCATGTTTTAGTGACGAAAATCGATTTTGAAATGGGTTCGAACGATCATGGGCTAAAGCCGAGTCACTGAAAAAATCTGAAATTATTTTTTTGGAGGTTTCCAGGAGTCGTATTGCTACAAACAAAAATTGTGACGGAAATTAAAAAATGTCATGGCCAATCGTTCATTGAGTTGATCTACCCACCAGTTATAAAATTACCGATCTATAAGATAATTGATCTCAAAAATGTCATCTCCTCGAAGACATGGGAAACGATGAAATTCAGATCTTCGGCCGCCGTGAAAAAATGCGGAAATCCCGAAATAGGTGTCCGCTTTTATTTTGATGGTACTACCGCACAGAAAAGTTCCTAACAAATCCAATTAGATGACCGTTCTAGAATGACCGAGTTGGTATGAATCTTCCCTTATTTTTTCGGAGATTCAATCGTTTAATCAACAACATTTATCTTATAATCCTGAAAAAGTCAATTTTTCGTTACCACCCTCACCACCAAACAAGTTATCGACATAAATAATAACTAATCTCGGAATATACAAGGTGATCCAGAACCCCCGCACCTCCTGGAACAGGCAGGTTCCTTATCGAATTCTAAGACAAAAGTCCCTTCACGAAAACTCTCCGAGGCCAATGATTTTCGAGTTGTTAAAAATCGCGATAGTAAATAGTCTAGGCCGGTTCTGGACCAACGTGTGTGAGTGTGCACGTACACGCATGTACGCGCGCGCATCCGTCCGTGTCCGTGTGAGGGTGGTGCATGGAGGGGAGTCTGGTACTTTTAAAATTACGTCACACACCCTCAAAATGACGGCACACTCCTTTCATATGACGTCACGCACCCTTAATATGACGTCACATACCCTTGAATTAACGTCACACACCCCAAAAGAAAATACCAACCCCTGCGTCAGGCTGGAAGCTTGCAAAGCTTGGGCGACGAACCCGTACAAACTTGCACGAACATTATCGAATGCAACTATACCAGGCACGCCATGCAACCCTGGCTAATTAATTAATAAGTTAATTACAATAAGAACTACAAATAATGGTATCCAGCAATCTTAAATAAACCAAGTCAAGTTCTCGAAGGATTTCTAAGGGGATTCCTGGTCCGGATGGGAGGGTTTTATACAAGTTTGGGGAGAATCTTATCAATTATACGTTAGACGATTTTTCCAGAAAAACGTGGCTTGGTGATGGGACAAGAAATCACACAGGACAAAAAACAAAGTACCAATTCAGGGATCGAAGCGACGCGATATTTTGAGCTAATGAAACCCTCTTGAAAAATCGATCTAGCGATATATCCGTACAGATGCGATAATATTCGGAATTTCACAACTAATCAAGTTACAATAAAACTAAAGCGCAACAATCCGATGAAATTTTAATGGCGTCACTCTCTCTGAGGTCTGACCCAACTATGCAATAGGAAATTTAAGTTTCTTCGATCTAACTAGATGCTATCAGAAAGTCCAAGCTTACCTCAATCTCAACGATCACAAGAACGCAGGCAACACGACCACAATAACGAAAGAAAAAAAAGGATCTCTTTCAGGGTCAAAGTTTCCTTTTCTATAGTTTCCCTATTCACAACGATAAATACCGAACAGCAAAACACAACAAGAAGGACAATTCATAAATAAGACACAAAAAGGAAGAGAATTTATATATGAAATGGAAGATCGTCAAACAAGATCACAAAATAGTTATTGGCGTAACTTGTAGGCTAAGTTATCCATAATGTGTCAAGCGCAATGTTGCACCCATAATTTTATTCACCTCATGCGCGATTTACACGGTTTATCAAAATCCTAAAAAGCGAAGTCTGAATGGTTGTTCAGCGACATGGTGGAAGAGAACTTATAGTATTGGGAATATGACAAAATTATCAACGATACCTTTGAATGTTCGGTTTTGCGGTTAAGTGTTTATGAGTTAACGTTTAATGGAGTTAACTCCACATCAAAAACATTCGGCATATAATTTTGGCTACTCGACAGGTAACAACAGGGAGTGGCAATTACCCCGCGTTTCGTTAAGGCTCGAAAAACTGTTACTTTATTTTTCATTACATCACAATGGTCGGTATTGTAGAAATATCATTGCGTTTTCACGAATAATTTGTTACCAGTCGGTAAACGGCCACTTAGGGTTCGGCTTTTACGCATGATAAAACGTGAATACAAAATTTAACGTTCTCTCTCACACGATATCCAAACAAGAAGTGTCGTGTTTTCGCCTGTTGCTACCCAAATTAAAATGAGGGGGAGGGGGAAATGAGATTGTGTTATGATTATGGTTGTAGATGTTGTGAGCCTCTTGAGGTCGTCGAGTTCGTGCCTCGTTTTTATACCTGAGGGTAACCGGATTACGTGCGGATGGTGTAGTAAATAATATGTGCTCGTTGATATGATTACTATTAGAATTATTTATTGATACGTAGTAATATTGATGGTTGAAGACATGTACGCGTTAACTATATTTTTCTAGAGTTAGGTATTTAGGTGTTAACTATTCAGATATCGGTTGAGGAATTGAGTGTTTGGCAGTTGATTGTTCGAGAGTTACTTGAGGTGTTGATTGCTTGATGGCTAATTGAAGAGTGTCTTGCTGAATATGGTGTCAGTTCGAAAGCAAGTTCTTTGTCTCTTCGGCGTGAGTGTGTTAAATGCAAGGTTTGCAGTTTATAGGTACTTAGGTAGGGATGATGGTTCTTCGAATCGTGAGGTTAAGACTTCCTTTGATTAACGGTCATGCGATAGGATGCGTACAGGATGTTGTGTATCAAGTATTGAGAGTAAAAGGTATGGGGAACGTAACACGCCCATCCCCGGGGGAAAAATTTGCTCCTGTGAAGCAGGGGAATTTTTTTTTTTTTTTTTCGAAAATTTCTGTTAGGTATAAGGTTTTATGTTTACGATAGTAAACATTTCTATATTCACGTTAGTGAATATATCTAGGTGTATATATTACGATTTCGGTTTCGAAGTTATAATGTAATTAAAATTACTTATTTGCAATAAGTTCGATTAGTTATAAATGTCTTATACTGAGTTAGTACATATATGATATATTGAATGTGGTTATTATAATGATAAAGTGGCTATGTCCTAAATATTCGATTAATAATGGAATATATGTGCTATCTTAGCGTTGTAGGTATTATAGTATACATATATATACGAGGTCTTGTTAGGTTTTTGTGAGACATTTCTTAAGTCGCGTAAAAGGATGTTTTTGAGGTATTTCGATGATTTCTATGTTTAGTGTGGTAGTGGTCGTAGTAGTTGTTGGGGGGTTGGCCTGCTGAATGATGATTTGCGTGTGAGGTGTTCGGGGTGGTGTAGATATTTCTTTTGTTTCTGGTGAATTATCTGGTTCCGTTTAATCCTGATTGCTGCGGTAGCTAACTATCTGATTATTTGGTTCGTTTCGTTGGGTTTCAATTGTTCTAAAAAATTTTTAATAGTTTGTTTGGTATCGAGAATTTGTTTGCGATGTACATTGGTGATAATGATCCGAATGAAGAGAAAACGTAATATAACATGCTTTTGATACGATTTTCGTTGTCTCTGGAATTTTTTATGTTTAGTTATTTCGTTTGTTTGTTTGATCATGTCGTCGAGTGTCCAGCCGTTTAAAGTTAAATCTTAAATTTTAAGGTATGGGGTCTTGTTGAGTTTGGATCTTCGTTTCCGGATGGGTCGTAGAAGTCTGAGCTGTTTAAATTGAATTTCGGTGCGTAAGAGTGGGTTTCTGTTGTTTGCTAGTGTTTGGTTGTGGATAGAATGATTGTGTTAAAATTTGCTGTACATTCATTGTTTAGTTCTATTTTTTATTTTTTATTTTTTTCATGTTAATTAATTATCATTTGGCTAGTTTAATTTTATTTATGTGGATTATTTTCGTTTTGTTGTTGTTTATTTGAATTTCCGCGTTAATGTTGTTAATTATGCGAATTATTTTGTATGGACCTTTATAGTGGTCGTCTAGTTTCTTTTTTGTTTCGTTGATCAAATAGACATACTGTCCTGGTTGGAAGCTGTGCGCGTTTATATGTTTATCGTATTTCAATTTGGATTTTGATTTTGCATTTCTTAGATTGTCTGTTGCGTCTTGTCGAGTTTCTTTGAGTCGGGTTATTATTTCCTGGAGGTATTCTTCATATTTGTTCGAAACGTTTTTGTCTAGGCGTATGTTTGATATTCGGCGCGCTATCGTTCCGAAGATGAGTTCGTGTGGTGTGTAACCGGTACCTTCGTGTACTGATGTGTTGCACGAAAATATTGCAAATCGGATTCATTTGTCCCAGTTATTTTTATTATTAATATAGTGTTTTGAGTATTCGATTAAGACTTGATGACTGCGTTTGAAGGAACCGTTGGATTGGGGATGGTAAGCTGTCGTTTTTATTTGCTTGATTCTGAAGATTTTTGCTGATTGTTCCATGACGGGACTGAGGAAGCTTGGACCTTGGTCTGTTAGGATCGATTCGGGTGGTCCGTAGCAACAAATAAAATTTTCTGCGAATGCTTTAGCGATTGTGGTTGATGTTATGTTTTTTAGTGGTATTGCTTCTGAATATTTGGTTAAGTTATCTTGGATTGTTAGTAAATATTTATTCTGTGAGTTTGAAAGGGTAAGGGTCCGACAATATCTAATAAGACTTTTTCGAAAGCGGTTGTCGGTGTGTCAGTTATTACCATCCCAAGTTTTACTTTATTTCTGACAAGTTTTCGTCTTTGACAGCTTTTGCATGATTTTATAAATTTTCCTATGTCGTTTTTCATGCTCGGCCAGAAATATATTGCTCGCATTCGTTTAAATGTTTCAGTTATTCCTTTGTGGCCAGCTATTACGGATCCGTGATTTTCGCGAATTATGTCTTGACGTAGCTCTGATTGAGGAACGTTGATTTCGTTGAGGCATATGTTAACTGTAATGTCCGTGTAATTAAAGACTTTTCTGAGAATATTTTGAATTACTAATCAATTTAATTTGTCAAATCCGCTGCCTATTTTGGAAATTGAAAAGGATTTTGTGTGTTTCGCTCGTAGTATGTCACGAAGGATAATTAGTGTGTTATATATTCCTTCTATTCTTGATTTTTCGTAGTATTTGTTTCGTGTTACAAGACTGAAGATGAATTTTGTATTATTTGGTGTTATGATTACGCTATTGATTTCTGGGTTTTGAGATTTTAGGAAATTTGTATCTAGGCTGCCAATATCGATCAATTGTTCAGCAACTTCTTGTTTTATAATGCAGTCGGCTGGCATGTAGTAGTTATCTTTTGTTATCAGAATATCGTCGTTTGTTCCTTTGATATTGGGCGCTGTTGGCGTTGGATCTGTTTGGCTCAAATGTGGAATGGGATTTTGAGGTTCATTTTGTCATGTATTATCTAATCTCATTTCTTCGATATTGTGTAAGCTTTGGTTGACGTTTGGAGGGGGGTCATAATTTTCTGGAATATTATTTGGATTGTTATGTATGTTTGTTTCTGTGTAGTTGTTTTGCGGATTTTCAGGTATGTTTGTATGTTCGGTTTGTATGAAATTTTCGTTATTTGAGTTTGGATTTTCGGGGTTATTTTCTGAATGTGGTGCGGTCCTTTGACTTTATACAAACACACAACTGCCGATTTCAGAATATGAATTGGAGGCTGGCTGCATACAATGACCGCAGCTATTGGACTGGCCGCCCGAACTTCGAGTGAAAATTTATTTTAATCTGTTGCGCTCCAAGCAGGCAGATAAAATTAGAATTCGCCGAAATACAATGCAATTGTTATGGTGCTTTTGCGTCACAAGATCTTTTATATCTTCAATGCAATACAAGCCATTCCATGTTAACTTTTCGATGTTTTCAATCTTTTGGCAAAAATAATAACCAAAGTCCTAAATATTTACAGCATAAATCATGTTGAATGCCAAAATTGCAAGCTCAGAATCGATTCCAGTAACCTCACGAGCTACTGAAATACCGGGCTCCAGAATATTTCGCGATCGTGAAAGAAACTCTGCCAGAAGCGAAATTCGAGGGGATGATTTTTGTGATCAATGCAACCTGACACGAATGAGTTGCTCAATTGTTGCTCAAAAAGAGCTTTGTGATATCAAATAAGACAAATTGAACCAAAATAGTGCGATCATAATGGGGATTTGGTTGCACGTTTATAAGGGTAGATCACCTCTCAAGCGAGGTTATTTCGAAAAACGCAAAAACACCCACTCCCTACTTTTTTCTGCTTTTCCAAATGCAATCAATTGCATTGGAATACGAACAATAGTTTTTTAGTTATAAAAAAATTTGTAACTTTCAACCCCTATAATTTTGGACCATTTAACCCCACCGTAACCGGACAAGATGCATTTTTCATTATTCGCCATGAGAATTCTTCTCCAATTGGTTTCATTCAAATATCTCAACTGAAAATATGCGAAACTGCGGAACTACCGCTGGGGATGCCCAACTTTGAAGGCTGATTTCACCCCTTTAAACCGTTTATCCGCAGATAAAGAAAAATACGTGTTGCTTAGATTTCGATGAAGAATAACATATCCTAAGATAAACGAAATCGGTGGGGGGGAGGGGGAGGGGGGGGGGACACTTCGGGCCCTTTCCTTGTAAGTCTTGAACGTATGGCAAGTTTTGATGAAAACTTGAAATATCAGAAAGAAATTGATAAATACCTCGAGAAACAAACAATTCCACTGGGGGATGACCCTCTTCTTTGGTGAAATTCCATACGGCATAAATTTCCGCTATTAGCCAGCTTCGCAAAAATTTTTTTATGTATTCCTGCATCAAGTACTCCTTCAGAGAGGGTTTTTTCAACGGCGGAAAATATTATTTCAGCAAAACGAAATTGTTTGACGCCAGAAAATGCAAATATTTTGATATTTCTATATCAGAATAGAAAAATTTTAATAAAAATTGTCTAATTGAATGATTTAATAATTATGTAATAATTTAATAATTGTCTAATTAAATAATAAAATATTATCGTTTGATTCAAATCATAATATAGCTGCCATAAACGTATTTAATTCATTTATTATTGTATTTTTGATTGGAGTTGTATGGAATAACAGTGTTATATGTAAATTAGTTAAGATAATTTAATTAACCGGCTTAGCTGTTAATTTGATTATTACAGCCAGGCTAATTTGATTAACCGGCTAAATCAGCTAAGCCGGTCGGTTAGCTAGCTTATTAACCAGGCTAACTTTTTTAGCCGGCTCAACCGGCTAAATGGTAAGGCCCTAATATAATGTTATACATAGTTTCGTACATGGGCTTGTTGAAGAATTCCGCTTTAGTGATTAAGTTATACACTTTGATGTTATTGTACGGTGTTACTATGATGTCACCTATTCGGGGGTTCTTTGATTCTAATACCTCGCGATTTATAATGTTTCGTTCAATCATTGCTTGTGCTATACTTTGGCCGATTAAACAGTCAGCTGGGATGCAATGTGCTAAATTGTCGTCATTTGTAAACAAATCTTCGGTTATCTCTGTTATGAATTGGTTTTGTAGGTCTGGTAAGAGTTTTGAGACTTCTCGAAATTGTTTGTAGGATGGGTTATGGTAAATGGATTCTGTGATTGGGCATGTAGTGTGTTGTCTTGGAGTGGTAGTTTTGGGTATTGTTGTTCGTTGTTTTCCTTTGGCAATGGCTGAATAATTCGTTTTGCGAGTCTCTGATTCACTGGAAACGGGAGATTTTTGTTTAGAAGCTGGATTCTTGCGATTAGAGGTCCATGATTCGCTGAAGGTAGGGAGTTTTTGTTTAAAATGAGGGATATGGTCGTCGTCTGACGATGTGTCCGGTGGCAGTGGAGGATATTTGGGCTTTCTTGGTCGTAGTTCATATTTGTATGCATGTGTTGGAGATCGCGCGCAAGTGCGTTCGCTGTAAGTTGTTTTATATTTGCGCGTATTACTTGAGTCTGGGTTATCGCCAGAACTGTTGGAGTGAGATTAGGCTTGTGGATCGAAGCGTTTGTGTTCGAATAGCGTTCGGTATTTCGTAATCTTTTATTTAAGGGTAAGTTGTCTGGGAAAATGTCTGTGTACGTAGCGTTTCGTTTTTGATCGATTCTCTTGAACAATGGTAAATTATCGGCGGAGGTGTCCGTAGATGAATCGATTTTTATTGTTTAAGTGGATTTTGAGACGTTGATTGGTTTTTTAGGCATCGGGAAACTGTATGTCGAGTTGCCTGTGGATGGATCTGCTATTATTTTCTTAGGGTCTGGTTCTACACCGTTTTCTGTAATAATGTGTCCTAAGTAGGCTACTTCTTTTCTTAGGAATTCGGATTTTCCAATTTGTAGACTTGGATTTGCTGATTGTAGTCGATTAGCTAGTTTCCTGAATTTAGTTTCGTGTTCTTCTATGGAGTGTGCGTAGACAACGATATCGTCTAAATATACGAATGCAATGTTTCCTTCTAGACCGGATAGAACTTGGTTCATCAGTCTTTGAAATGTTGCCGGGGCGTTTTTAAGTCCGTATGGCATGTCATTGAATTCGCAATGGGCGTGTGAGGTTGAAAAAACTATTTGATGGGCGTCAATTGGGTCCATGGGGATTTGGTGAAAGCCTGAAGTGAGGTCGAAGGTTGAGAAATATTTAGTGTTTCCTAACTGGTCGAGTGTGTCGTTTATGTTTGGCAGGGGATATGCGTCGCCTATGGTTTTTTCGTTGAGTTTTCTGAGATCCATAACCATTCTCCGTCTTTTGTTGCCTTCCGCACCTGGTTTCTTGGGTACGATCCACACGGGGGAGTTATAAGGGAAGGTTGATAGTTTGATGATATCTTGGTCTAATAAGTCGGAAACTTGTTTCTGTATCTCGTCTTTGTGGATGGTTGGATGTCGATATTGTTTTGCGTCGATTGGGATGTTGTCTGTGGTTGGAAATCAATGTTTTGGTAGGGCTGTCCGAGGGGGTCCCATGGTGGGGGTAACGGCACATACACATGTACACACCTACGAGTGAATTTCGCACGGTAAATTCTCGAGAATAAAGAATTATTTCGAGAATCTGATGCGTACGAAATGTTCCTTGATTAAAATTGTTTTGGGTGAAATAGCGGAGGTTAGCCACAGATAAGCCTGAAGTTCTAATAAAATCTTTATATAATATCCTCGTGACAGCTGGCACATAGATACACTCACTGACAGAGTAAACATGGCTGCCGCGTGAGACGAGTGACATCTGATTTGAGCGATATAATGATTTCTTGCACTCGACTACTACTGAGCACTATTTCACCCACAATAATATTGCAGTAGAAATAGTTCAATCACCATCCCAAGTTGTAAAGCCGTCTACAATCGAAGAATTTAGTGTGCGAAAATTTCAAGCCAATAGATGGCGCCACTATTGGCTCGTTGATTGAAGCTGTTGGAACTCATAGCCGAATACAAATTTCCGGGGGCCCCGACTGTTTCACTTACACAATCACACACATTTCCATCTGATACAAAACGCACACTATGGCGGCTAGAAACAGTGCGCTACGTGAATATGCCACAGAATTTGGACTTCGTTCCACGGTTGTTAGCAACTTGCTTAGAGTTTTGTTGATGATAAGCACAGAAAATCAGAGGAAAATTCGGGATGGGCACCAATAGTAGTGTACTCGAATCGTAGGCATAATTAGCTGCCAATTAAACCACTGATTAATTGATTTTTAGGTGAGAATCATACTGGTAAACAAACTGTCCGTGCTCAATAATGTGAACATGCATAAACTGCGTTGTGCATTTTTTTACCTAATTTTATGTAACATAGGCATGTTAGATATCTTCTTCAGATTGAACTGCTGTGCATTTTCATTCTTCATCAAGCATGGGGAAACGCCACTGAAACTTCCATAAGAGTAAATTTTCATTTTTACAAATGGCTATAAAAGGTACAATCAAGAAACACTTATTGCAATTCTTACTTCATGGTGTATTTGTATGGAAAAAATAATTCAACCTTCTGCGATAAAATTTCAGCGCAGGGAACCTTTGCAGCAATACATAAGAGACCTTCTGCGAAAGGTTTCCTGCGCATACAATAGCATTGCAGAAAATAGAGATTTATGTTCCAATACATATACCTCCATATTATGAAAATTGTAGAAAGCATTTCTCCACTGGACCTTTTTTATTAATTTGCGAAAAATTAAATGGTTCTTGTAAAAGTTTCAGTCGCGGACCCCCTTATGAGGCTAAGTCGACTGAGTTCCTAGTTGCCATATAATTATGGTCACCTCAATCGATTCAATTATTTGAATTCCCCCTCAGAAGATAAGAAACTCGCGAGTTCAAGTGACATAAGTGATGAAATAGATAATAATGTATCTTCGCACAACTATTTCTCAATTCCGAGACAGAATTCTTGCATGCCTTGAACGTTCGCTTATTCATGGTTTCCATGATATATGTAGACAAACTATAGAATTCGATACATAAAATGTCATATAGGTTCAGGTATGATCTCATATGAACGAGTTTGTACCCAGATAAATTATCAAATGCGTTATCATGCGCAACACTGTGTATGCACTGTCTTCACCTAACATATTGCATTACTCGACTGAATCTATGTAATTAAAGCTCGTATATGTTGAAATGCATAGAAATCCAAGCTATTATCATCTGACGTGTTTTGTAGTGTATCCTTTTAGTCATTTTGACTATGCGGATCATTCAAAACCTCATATTAGTCACGCTGCAGAGTAGCCGCCGTCCCAGTCAAGATGAATAAACTAAAAATGATATGTCACTATTTTTTCAAATACTCGCAATTACTTCAATGTCTCTAATTGTAATTATTGAAACAATTAGGCGTTTAATTAGAAATTTAGAACCCTCTGGACGATGACTACAAGTAGAATTACTGGATTGAAGTTTCATGTGCCACGTCCACCATCAATTTTGATCTACTCAGTACATAATGATAGATAATTCATGTATCGTGAAACATTGGCTGCGAGGTTGCTTATGGATACGCAAGAATTTAAATTCAAGAAATATTCTTAATTGACAACAAATTGTGTGAAATTTGGGGCCCTTTAATTGGCACCCATACTTTGTATCAGCACGGTCCTGGTGAGTTTAGTTCGAAAACTCAACACGTAGCGGCGCTGCGAACGGTCGCAAAAATGGCCGGACCCCCTTGAACAGCCTTAACTTTTTAATTTTCTTTCCGGTTGAATTTTCTACTGTATTTTTATAATCGACGAAGCATTCATCGACTTCAGCCTTTGATCGCAGTGTATATACTCTTGCTGCCTTGCCATAATCATCAGCGAATGATAGAAAATACTTTTCTCCTTTACAACCTGTAGTTTTATGAGGACCATTTAAATATGTATGTACTATTTCCAACAAATCTTGGGCTCTTTTTCTATTATTTTCAAAAGGTAAATTATGCATTTTATTCTCTATACACGTCCCACACTTCAAGGATTCTAACTCTAATTCATTTGGCATACCATCGACTAGCTTATTTTTGCATATCGTGTCCAAGTAACTGAAGTTAACATGTCCGAAGATTCTGTGATACTTCTCTTTCAAAGTCATATTCTCATTTCCTCTCATTGTTACATTCGATTCTTTATCGTTTATGAAACTGCACATTTTGTACAGGCCATTTTCTTCTACTGCAATAGCAATCAATTTATTTTTCTCATTATAAATTTCAGAAGTGTCGTCTACTGAAACGACTCTATTTTTATCTGTGATTTTCGCAAAACTTACAAGGGGCGGCCACGACGTTCGGATCACGGATTTTCTTCAAACTTTGTACACTTTTAGTAGTCCATTAGGACAACATAATGTGCAAGTAGTAAGGTGCACTACTCAGGCGTTTTCAAGAAAATCGCACGAAAAGTTTTACGCGACGAATATGTACCGGTGCGCTGTGACCATGAGCACGAGCGGCCGTCGAGTGGTTAGCGTTCAAGCTTCGTAATCGCTGGATCGCTGGTTCGAGTCCTGCTCATTTTGTTTTTTTTTTCTTTTGTTTTTTCTTAAACACTGGTCATAATCTTTCATATATATTACAATTCCATTGAACTTACAATGTTATTTGGCTGCTTACTAATTTTTATTATCACAACAAATATTGTATTTATAATTATCGACAAGTAAACGACCAAACGCATAAAGTTTTCCTGGAAATGTATGCGGGTAAGTCGCCCGATTGCAGGTATAAGGGATTTCGAAAATCACGACCGGCATACATTTCCAGGAAAACTTTATGCGTTTGGTCGTTTACTTGTCAATAATTATAAATATAATATTTGTTGTGATAATAAAAATGAGTAAGCAGCCAAATAACATTGTAAATTCAATAAAAGTTCATGCAGATATACGCATTTTTTCATTTTATTACCTTCGAATTGTAATAAATGAGCGGGACTCGAACCAGCGATCCAGCGATTACGAAGCTTGACCGCTAACCACTCGACCGCCGCCATCTCGTGCTCATAGTTACAACGCACCGGTACATATTCATCGCGTAAAAGTTCTCTTGCGATTTTTTCGAAAACGCCTGAGTAGTGCACCTTACTACTTGCACATTATGTTGTCCTAATGGACTACTAAAAGTGTACAAAGTTTGAAGAAAATCCGTGATCCGAACGTCGTGGCCTCCCCTTGTCAGTAGATTCCGAGCCATCTCTTTCACGTAGAATACGTTTGATATTTTATTCTCCATTTTTTTTTTTTTTTCCGCCATGAAGTAATTTTGAATATTATCAATTTTAATCGATTTCAATAATCTACCATCTCCAATTTTCACATTAATAGGTATACGTGTTTCTAACTTTACATACTCATTAAAATACGAGTCATTATTTACTATATAATCAGTACCCCCGCTGTCTAATATCCACTCAATTCTACTTCTTTCGCCAACATTTACTTCTACCTTCATGCTCACGTTTTCTGACTTAGTTTCTACTTCTGTATAGAACAGGCCTGTATTATTTTCGCGATGACCATAGTTCGTATCGACACTACGGTTCCCTTCGTTGCACTGCTGCCAATCGTTGCCTCCACTACCACCGTAGCCTCGCTGCCAGTAGCCTTGTCCACCACGACCTCTTGAGTTATAGCCTCGATGCTGTTGCTGCTGTTGTGGGTGGCGTGAGCCTCCTTGCCAATACGCTTCACCGCTTGTGCTGCTCCTTCCAAGATTTCCTCTGCTGGGCCACATGTTTCTGCAGTTCATTTTTAGATGTCCTGGTTTTCCACACCCGGAGCATGTTTTGTCTTGGGTTTTTCGTTCTGTTTTGAATACACTCGATTTACTATGATTTTGACTATTCTCACCTCTTTCTCTCATTTCCCAAATTGTTATTTTATTTTTAATAAATTCACAGTTTTGATCTGTCCCTTTCATGGCGTCTATTAGGTCTACGATATAACTTAACGAATGTGGTAGCGTTCTTGGCATGTAGTACGATTTTTCTTCTTCATTTACCTTGGCTCCTGAATTTTTTAACTCATTAATTATCTTTTCAAAATCGGTAAAGAATATGCTTGACTTTTCATGATCGTTTAACTTGATCTTTTCTAATCTATTTCTTATACATATCTGTAGGGCCGTCAACTCTTTCAAGTAGTTTTCATCCAGCTTTCTTATGATCCCATACGCTGTTTCTTCATCACTGACCAGCTCCATTTGTTCGTTTGTGATACCACTGCATATGTAATTCATTGCCTTCAGGTTTTTTTCTTCCCAGGTACTTTCGTTATCCGAAGCTAATTTTTCTCTCTTCGCTACTTCATCACATTTCTTCCACTTCAAAAATAGCATGATTCTTTTCTTACAGATATTGTAGTCTCTGCCGTCGAATATTTGAATTTTTATTTCATCCTCCATTATGTCTTCTTAGTTCTCTTCCCTGAAACATTGTTAGATATTGCGATAAAGAAGTTATTATCTATTGGGGCAGTAATTAAATGTGAAGCAATAATGGATCAATTCTTGTCGCCGTATTTCCTTGTCTCTGAACCTGATGGATCTAGAAGATTCAGATTAAACCTAAAATGCCTCAATCAATTTATCACGACATATCATTTTTAAATCGAAGATTTAACAGCTGCATTAAAGTTAATTTATCCAAATTATTTTCTATACAATCTAGACCTGAAAGATGCTTATTTCTTGGTAAGAATTGGACCAATGAGTCGAAAATTCTTGCGGTTTGAATTTAAAGGTCAAATTCTCGAATTTAGATGCTTGCTTTTTGGACTCTGCACAAGTCCTTATGTATTTACAAAGTTATTAAAGCCAGTTCTGAATTTTCTAAGAGAAAAAGGATTTCTATCAACTGCATGCTTAGATGATATTCTATGTATTGGTAGGTCATTAAACGAATGTAGGAAAAATGTAAGTTTTACAAGAAAAATTCTCAGCAAGCTAGGTTTCATTCTAAATGAGGACAAGAGCAAACAAGAGCCAGAACACAGATGCAAGTATCTGGGTTTTATCATTAACACTAGTGACATGACATTGTCCTTGCCAGAGGAAAAAAAAAATACAAACTAAATAATGCTATTCGGGAATATTTAAACAAAGATGTTTGTTACTATCAGAGAAATGGCCGGGTTAATTGGAGTATTGGTTGCAGCGTGCCCAGGCGTACCGGTATACAAAGCTTTTAGAGAGAGGAAGTTGAAAGCTTCAATACTAAATGACCAGAACTTCGATAAAAGGATGATAATTCATCCTTGCGTGAAAAAAAAATTCCTTTGGTGGTTAGGCAGCATTTCTGTAGCCAGAAATCCGATCAGATCACTTAACTATATATATTAGAAATTTTCTCTGATGCTTTGCTCACGGGTTGGGGCGCCCATTGCAATGGGGAAAATGCTCATGGTTTTTGGTCACAGGATGAGAAAAAACTTCACATTAATCACTCAGAGATAATAGCAGCATTTCTAGCGCTTAAGTCTTTTGCCAAGAGATATGAAAATCGTGAAATTTTACTTAGAATTGATAATACTACGGCAATTTTCTATATTAACCGGATGGGTGGAGTACAATACGTAGAACTTAATAAACTGGCCAGAGACATCTGGACTTGGTGCAAAGTAAGAAAAATTGCGATCTTTGCATTCTACATTCCCTCACGGGAGAACACCGACGCGAATCGAGAGTCTAGAAAGGTCAATGTGGACACAGAATGGGAATTAGGAAATAGATTCTTCCAAATAATAGTAGATGAGTGGGACCTACCAGATATTGACTCATTTGCCTCAAGGAACAATACTAAAACTCAACTTTTTTGTTCGTAGAAGCGAGATTCAGAAGCTGAATACATAGACGCATTTACAGCCAAATGGAGGAAATATTTTTTCTATGCTTTTCCACCTTCTGCTGTAATTGCTAAAGTTTTACAAAAAATTAAAACTGATCAGGCTCAGGGAATAGTGGTGGCCCCTTATTGACCTACACAGCCTTGGTTCTCTTTGTTCAAATCTATGCTGATAGAAGAGCCTTTAATTTTTCCACCTTCTCCAGACTTGTTATCATCTCCTTGCAGACATTCACCTACTCGCTGGTGAAACACCTTTCCCTGGTTGCAGGGAGGCTCTCCGGAGCTCATATCAACTAAAACTAGTACCAGAAGAAGCTGTAGACATTTTGATTTCATTGCTAACAAAATCTACAATTGAACAATACAATTCAGCTATTAAAAACTGGTGGCACTATTGTCAAAGTGTCAACAAAGACGCACTACAATCAGATGTCTATCTAATGCTAAAATACCTAACCTTTCGCTTCAACCAAAATGCGTCATATGGTACGCTGAATTCTGCAAGATCCGCTGGCAACTCAGTAAGTGCAATTGATTTAGGTAGCAATCCCTCGATCGGTCGTTTCTTCAAAGGGGTTTTCAAAAACAGACCGTTGAATCCAAAATATAACTCAATTTGGAATAGGGAAATAGTCCTAAATTGGGCAGAAGCTCTCGAACCTCTCAATTCTTCAGATTTGAAGTTGCTCACATTCAAATCGGTGTGTTTATTAGCATTAGCTACGGCACACAGAGTACAAACGTTGTCACTAATCAAGATCAGTAACACGTAATATCTGAAGATAATATTATCATAAAAATAACAGATCAAATCAAAAGGTCCCGAATAGGAACACCGATACCATCCTTTATCGTACCTTTCTTTAATGATCGGAAAAGCGCTTGCGTCGCTAGGGTTTTACCGTGCTATTTGAAAGGAACCAAAGATCCAAGAGAATACGAGATTATTTATTTATAACTTTCAAGAAACCTTATCACAAAGCGACCTTGCAATCCATAAGCAAATGGATTAAAAGCTGCTTGGTAGAAGCGGGTATAGATCCAAGATATACTGCTCACAGTACGAGACACACGGCTACATCAGCTGCCGAATCCGAAGGCGTAGACGTGAATATTAAAAGCACTGCAGGTTGGTCTGCCAATTCACAGGTCTTCGCAAGTTTTTACAATCGACCAATAGAACCCGGAAAAGAATTGTTTGTAAAGGAACTCTTTTCTCAATAAAAAGATTAGGAAATAAAGAAAATTTCGATGAAAATATTATGTCATTAGGCTTGATTATAATTATATGAGACTCCCGTTCAAGATGATTACATCCCTCCCCCCCTTGCATCCCAAAAAAGTTTCTACCCACCCCGGATTAAAAAAAAAACAGCTTACTTGCATAATATTTTAAGGAACTTTGAACTATATGAAGAATGACCGATAGGGTGCAGAACAGATGCAGGAGTAGGAACCCAGTAATTTTTGAATTTATTCTCTAAATTTGTGGTTGGATTTAGTAGAAGCAGCGGTACTACAATGTAATCATCTCGAACGAGACTCTCATATGATTATAATCGAACATCACTTAAGGTAAATTCTTTTGATTCTTAATTTTTTAAGGTGTTGATCTCCGTATATGAGCGTCGAGATCTCACTCAACCTATCAAAGTCGCGAATTTCAAGTCCTGAAAGAGTCGTTGAAACCGAAAGAGCAGGACGTCTCAGACTCAGGGCTAAATGAGAAGCCTTAGCGATCCGACTCCAATCGTTTATATCCGCACAAAGATTAAATTGGCGTTCATACTCGGCCCAAGGGGTCGAACCATCATTAAAAGGAACCTTCAACTTATAAAATTGTTTTAGTTAAGGGTTAGGTCGAGCCCTGTGAAATTTGCGATTCGAGTCCGAACAAATAGGTAAATTTTCCCTGATTCTACCCGGAACTTCGCCAATATTACGTCCACTCTCGGCGCGAGACAAAACAGCAAAACCATTCTCTATATGACTATTACTAATTCTAGCCTGTGTGCGTGGTGATTTCGAGATCTGAAGGCGCGAATGTCTATCACCACACATTAAAGAGCCTTCTTCTCAACCGTCCCGCAACGTGTTTCCGATGCGGTCGGTTTGAGTGATGGTACGGGTGTGCGGCGTGAAAACGGTCGCTCCACCAGTCCGAGGTCTACGAATGGTTGGGGAAGATTCTTCTTCCCCATAAATTGACAAAGACCTTCGAATCTGTGATTCTGGCACTTGCCCTATAGGAGATCTCCTCGGCGTAGAGGTCTGGAAATGAATTTCCGCGTCTTCAGAACGTCGGAGGAGTCCTTCCCCAAGTAGGGAGAGAGTGGTCTGCTGGGCTGCGAGATTGGCCTCCCGATCGGCCGGTTCGCGTTCGCGTTGACGTTGATTTTCGCGCTCTTCGCGTTCACATTGACGTTGAGCTTTGCACTCTTCGCGTTCGGTCTGGACTACTAAATTCGCTTCCCTTTCTTCGCGCTGGGCTTCACGCTCTTCAGGATCGCGTTCGCGCTGAGCAGCGAAGATAGCATCTCTTTCTTCGCGTTGAAAAGCCAAGTTAGTCTGTTGTTGAGCTACTAAGGATTGTAGAAGACGTCCGACCGTATCGAACTGGAGTTGGGCTGGTTGTGGAGAAGGTAGCTGGGTACCAGCTGATCCTGATGTTGTAGTAACGGGTCCGTCGTTTAAAGGGATAGTAACCCGTCGACGAGAAGACATTTCTTTTCAAATTATTTCGAAATAATTGACTTCATCGATCTCGGTCAAAATACCGATTCTGACACCAATGTTGTAAAATATGCTTGCGATGATTAAATGTGGGTTCTCGAGAGAAATAAAGTGAACAGAAAACGAAATAAGATGAATTAAAGAAATAATTTGTATCTAAGAGAATACACGACTGATCTGAGCGGATCCACGTCACTTCACTCAAAAATAAACCGTCAAGTCACGGATTTTGCGCCATTCAAAATATCTTTAGTACTATGGAAAAAAAATACTACAAGGATTTTGAAAAATTTTCAAAAATGGCGGAGTTAGAGCTATGTGAATTTTCGTTAACCGGTGTTGCACCGCTATGTTTAAAAATTCATATCTCCAAAAGTATTCAACGTAGCGGATTGATCTTCGAATTATTTTATTCATAAAAGAATACGCTTTCATGCGAAAAATGTGAATTCCAAAAAAAAAATTTCTTCACTTTTTTTCCGTCGTTTGTTTTTTTAATTTGACTGTCATTTCCGCGGCACTCACAGAAATTCATGGAGATCTTTTTTTTTTGGATACCTGGATCCGTCCCCTTCAATCCTAAAAAAAAATCTATGGAGAAAATACCTGGGCCGAAGAAAAAAAATAAAACGTCTCGTCGCGCGTCGCCGCGCGCGCCGTTCCACGGCTGCACTACTCCCGCAAGTTCGTTGTGTTGCATAGTGGAGTTATGACTGATGGATCTTTTGCAATAATTTGGTGGCTCTGAAAAGGGCCGCTGTTTTGAGCGATGATTCGTTGGATGACACTTAGTAGGACACCTCTATAGATGACTTCTGTGATCAATCGTCAAAATTGGTTGCACACTGCTCCATCGGAGAAATAAATTATTTTTTCTATAGGAATTAAATTTCAAAACTTCTCTGTCATAAAGTTGATGTCCTTTTTTTGAAATGAATGAACTGCAACTGGATTATGTTTCAGATGATCTGAAATTATCACAAAACTAAAATGTCTCGACTGGTCGTTACCGCAACTTTCATAGTAAACCAGGATTGGATGAATAGTCGCCTGATCATTGCTCCAGTACAATCCTTGCGTGGAATCGTGTACAAAAATGCATAATTCCCAACGAAATCACATACTACTGAAAATTCGCCAACATTCAAGCTCTCTTTCATCTTCTGCGAATAGCTACTTTGCTGCTTCGCAATGAAATCATGTGCAACCAATTTTGACAATTGATCACAGAAGTTATCTATAAAATCCTCGAACTTTTTGGTGAGTGTCTCCAAAGCCGTTCGATCCACTGATATCCACTATTTATAAGTAACATCATTAATGACATTATTTGCGAAGGCTTCTTGCAACGATGATTGGGCATGTTCTTATCTTCGCAGCATATCTTTCGCGTACTGTACGTCTGCAGGACATCAAGCGGAAGAATCTATTTTACAAAATCGATTCGATAAAGCATTGACAGTTCGTGGTACTCTGAAATTACATGCGGTCATTCCAACATCCCATAAACTCGTCAAAACAAAATTATTTTCCGCATCAGAAAAATTTGATTCGATGAAAATTATGAATTTATTTCAAACAGAGGTGTACTACTGAGTGTCATCCAGCGAATCATCGCTAAAAACATCGGCCCTTTTCAGAGCCACCAATATATTGTAAAAGATCCATCAGTCATAACTCCACTATGCAACACAACGAGCTTGCGGGAGTAGTGCGGGCGTGGATTGGCGCGCGCGGCGACGTGCGACGAGACGTTTTATTTTTTATCTTCGGCCCAGGTATTTTCTCCATAGATTTTTTTTTTAGGATTGAAGGGGAAGGATCCAGGTATCCAAAAAAAATTATCTCCATGAATTTCTGTGAGTCCCGCGGAAATGGCAGTAAAATTAAAGAAACAAACGACGAAAAGAAAGTGGAGGAATTTTTTTTTTTTGAATTGACATTTTTTGCATAAAAGCGTATTCTTTTACGAACAAAATGATTCAAAGATCAATCTACTCCGTTGAATACTTTTGGAGATATGAATTTTTAAACATAGCGGTGCAACACAGCGATATATCGTTGTGATTACATTCGGACAGACAGTGGGTATATGTCTTCCGCTAGTCTTATTGTTTTATTCTATATTCGCTTACGTAACTTAAACTGGAGTGGTATAGCTGTGTGCGGCTTTTTAAAAGGCATCGATTCGCTGATCTCGGTGTGCGGTGTTGGTGCGCGCTGATTAACTGATTAAGTTTTTAGTATTTTACTTTCCCGACCAGCAGTTTCAACGTGCGAACAGGCTGTCTGTGTTATATTCATTTGACGTGTGTGGTACAATAATAACAGCCGCGTGTCTTATTAGTGTATGTACCTGAGCATTGCGTCTTGGTGTCTTGGCTGGACTCTGAACCTTCTTTATATTTCTCCTCGCGTGTTTCCATGTCTAGCTCGGGCATCATCACATGTACTGGTTGCTCGAAGGTGGTTGTCAACCCACTCACGTGCTCAACATGCGGCAAATCTTATCACCCGAGCTGTGCCTTCAAACTTAGGCTCGTGGATAGCACGCGCAGCCGCTTACTTTGCTGCTCTGCGTCAGGGACTAACCATTTGTCGACCACTATGGATGCTAGCTCAATCGTGCACGAGTTAAAATCTTTCATACAGCAGGAGCTGCAGTTGCTTAAGGATGAAGTGGGTGCTTTGAGGAGTCATCTCTCGGATCTCTGCTCGGACGTGGACTCCGTTAAGCATCAGCTGCATACCATCTGCGCTGATATTACTACTGTCAAGTCCGGACTCGATAGCCTTAGATCGGATGTCTCCCTCTGTCGTTCTGAGGTTGCGTCCATCCAAGCCGAACGCCATACTCTTAAGGCCTCGTACGCGGAGGTTACGGATAGAGTAAAGGGCCTTGCTGATCAGCTAGCCGAGATTGCCTAACGTGACACTGCGTCTGCCTCGCTGGCATCTGTTAATGCTGTGAATGTCAATTCGCTCACCACGGAGCTTCGTGAACGCCAGTTACGTGCATCTAACGTGATGTTTTTTGGACTTGCTGAACCTGCGGCCGCCACTCCAGTTGGGCAACGTGAAGCGGACCTTCTTGCTGTTAGAGATGCCCTGTCTATCGTTGCGCCTGCTATCCGTACAGATGATATCCGTCTTTTCAGGGTGGGGAAGCTGGCACGCCCTGGTACCAAACCTCGACCCCTGAAAGTCGTCCTGTCCTCCACGGCTGATGCAACCACCGTTCTTCGCTCGGCACGCCACCTTGGAAACCATGACTCTTATAAACATGTTCGCGTAGCTCCTGATCGTACTCCTGCTCAGGTCAGTGAGTTTCGCACCCTGGTACTAAGCCTAGACAGCCGGGTTGCTGCCGGGGAGACAGGTCTTGCCCTGCGCCACCGTAATGGCATTCCCCGGATCGTGGGAGTCGCTAGGCCTGAGGCTTCTTTAAACTAGATGCACCCAACTGCAACCCCCGGTTGTCGCTGCGTGGCTATTACCAAAATACCAGGGGCATTAATACCAAAACCAGAGACCTGCTCTCCGCTACTTCCGACCAGGCATACGACTTCATAGCCCTAACGGAAACCTGGCTGAAGCCTGAGGTCAACAGCTCTGAGTTCATGGATCTTGACGTCTACGCTGTGCATCGCTGCGATCGTTTGGACAGGAGGGGCGGCGGCGTGCTGATTGCTGTGAAGAGACGCATCCACAGCCCCATCGACTTCAGCGTACTGGCCTCCACTGTGCCCTCGTGCAGCGTTGCGGGTGTCAACATTCTACTCCTGAACTCTACACTCACCGTCATCGTACTTTATCTGCCACCCGACGTGCCGCTTGACCGTTGCGTTTATTTTTTTGAGTTGCTTGAATCCATGCACGCTTGCTTCGGGGATGATATCCTACTGCTGAGTGATTTTAACCTACCACACTTTGCCCTTGGCTCTAGCTCTCGGGATGGTAAGTCAAGCGCTTTGCTTGGCACCGTTAACTTTTTTAACCTTCGACAATTCAATGATATTTTAAATGCCCGTGGTGGCGCACTAGATTTAGTTTTTTCTGACCTCAATGTCAATGTGGAGCGTTGTGTCACACCCTTTGTCGCAGAAGACCATTATCACCCGGCGCTCTCTCTCTGTCTCCCGCTCCCGTATATGTCCCCGCGGCTTGCTGTGCCTACCTACTCGAGTAACCAAGCGATACCCAGATATAATTTTAGGAAGGCTAACTTTATCACCTTATATGACTCGTTTTCTAAGCTTGACTGGACTGGGCTGCACTCCTTTAATGACGTGAACGCTGCATGTGAGCACTTTTACTCCCTCGAACGAGTCTATTGAGGCGTCGGTCCCCAAGCGTGCTGCACCACGCAGATATACAAATTTTCCGGAGTGGTATACTCGCGGCGTCATTGACTTACTTAAAGCTAGGAACAAAATGCATTCGAAATATTTGCGCTCCGGCTCTTCTGCTCACCTGGCACAATTCAAGGCTCTCCGTGCCGAGTTCAAGACCGTGCGCGATAGAGCTTTCTCTGACTACGTCTCTGCGCGCGAAAACGCGATAACTCGGGATCCATCTTCATTCTGGTCTTACATTAACAGGCTTAAGGGCAGTTCTAGGATTCCCTCTGTCATGACCCATCTCGGAGTCAGGTATGAAGGCACTCTCGATACTGCCAATGCATTTGCTAGTCATTTCTGTACTGTGTTCGGTAACTCGTCCCTGCCTTGCAACCGGGGCGCTTCGAACCGCTCCTGTTTTGTTGCATCGGGGCGAGCTTGCCTTGAGGTCGCTGAGTCTGATGTCCTGCTTGCTCTCCGCTCACTTAAGCCTAAACTCTCAGCTGGGACAGATCAAGTTCCCGGCCTGGTTGCTCGTGACTGTGCGCAGGTCTTCGCTAAGCCGCTGTGTATTTTATTCAATCTTGCTCTTCGATGTGGAACATATCCCGATATCTGGAAATCTGCTCGGATTTGTCCCGTGTTTAAGGGCGGCGACGTGTCTCAGGTCGGGAACTATCGCCCCATAGCCGTTCTGTCCGCGTTTTCAAAGGTCTTTGAATCGTGCCTGTACGGCTACATTTTTCGCCAGATCTCGGGTCTTATTACCCCCCTGCAGCATGGCTTCATGCCTGGCCGGTCTACCACTACTAATCTGGCAGCGTTTTCTCATACCGTATGCACGGCGTTAGACAGCGGAGCGCAGGTTGACATCATATATACTGATTTCTCGAAGGCTTTTGACAGAATCGATCATGCCGTACTTCTGCGAAAACTCTTGGCTTGCGGCTTGCATACGTGTATTGAGACGCTCCTTGAGTCGTACCTCGCAGATAGGCGTCACGTGGTCGAGCTGGATGGTCATCGGTCAACCTTTTTTGTTCCTACCTCCGGTGTCCCACAGGGATCTAACCTCGGGCCGCTACTTTTTAATATTTTTATCAACGACATTGTGTCGTCATTACGCTGCAGCGCGCTGATATATGCCGATGACCTCAAGCTCTTCCGCGTCATAAGTACCCCAGCTGACTGCACCGCTCTCCAAGTCGATCTTGATCGTGTGACTGACTGGTGTGAGCGAAATTGTCTCTCGCTAAACATCGACAAATGTAAAGTTGTGTCCTACTCCCGCGCCAGCGGCACTATCCTCTTCGACTACTCCGCGGGGGGTGCTGTCCTCACCAGGGTCCGGACAACGTCTGACCTAGGCATTATCTTTGACTCCGAGTTCTTATTTTCCCAGCACATCTCATCAGTCCTGGCCAGCGCCAATAAAATGCTGGGCTTTATTCTGAGAACCTGTAGGTCGTTCAACTCGCCTCTCGCTTTTAAATCACTATACTTTTCGTTTGTTCGGTCGAAACTCGAGTATGGCGCAGTTATCTGGAATCCGATTCTCGCACGTGATATTAAGCGCATTGAAAGCGTACAAAAAAGGTTCCTGAAGTACCTCGCGTTCAGGGCTGACTCCATCTACCCTGCTCGTGGGTGCGATCCGTCAGCCCTGTGTGCCAGATTCGGGGCCCCACTACTGGCGGCGAGGCGCAGGGCTGCATCTGTCGTGCTGCTTTTTAAAATCCTGACGGGCTTGGTGGACTGTCCTGACCTCCTTGCCTCGATTGGCTTTCATACGCCTAGACTTGCAGCTCGCCATAATGCGCCTTTCCATCTGTGTCGTGCGAAGAGCAGCGCTGCGCTTCGCTCCCCACTTAGGGTTATGTGCGCGCATTTTAATGAGCTTCCAGCATCTTGTGACCCAGGATCCATGAGTCTTGACTCGTTCTGCGCGGTCGCTCGGGCGTTCTTCTGCGTGTCTAATATACCGTAGCTCGTAAACGCTCTGTATTTTTAAACTTTTATACTTTTTAAGTTTTATTGTGTGTACCCACTGCATTACGTTGCTCTCTTTCACATTTTTGATATGGACTTTTATTGTTTCTCCTGTATTGTATGTGCAATCTTGCAACTTTCTGTATTTTCTATTGCCCTTACTGGGTTCGCCTGTTGGGCTTGTATTGAATTAAATAAATAAATAAATAAATAAATAAATAAAACACCGGTTGACGAAAATTCACATAGCTCTAACTCCGCCATTTTTGAAAATTTTTCAAAATCCTTGAAGTCGTATTTTTTTCTTCCATAGTACCAAAGATATTTTGAATTGCGCAAAAATCCGTGACTTGACGGTTTATTTTCGAGTGAAGTGACGTGGATCCGCTCATATTAATATTAAGTGCTCAAATTTTAACAGGCTTCTTATTTTACCATCCTACAAGTATACAACCTGTTGCCAAGATGAAAACACAAGTTGCCTCAGAATGACACACCCTAATGTACATTAAGGTGTTTTAGGGGAAAAAAAAATTTTCTTTCTATTTTTTTTTGTAGAGAATTCAATTTCCTATAACGACTTACTGATCAATATTCTAAAAAAAAAATTTTCATAGATTTTCTGACGTAAAATACAAAAAAATAATTTGTTTGTTTACTTGCATTTAACATGGGAAAACTTGCCCCTCGGGCGCAAGCTCAATTTTTGAAATATCGGGCTGATTTTTATGAGAATTTTTTTTAGGTCTCTAAGTAAGTTTTGAGACTATTAGACTTGAAAAAAATATTTTTTTTTGTTGAAACACCCTAATGTACACGCACAATAGCAAATTCTACACACCCTGAACATGCAACCGAAGTTGCACCTCGTCTTAAGGAGAAATGAAACGTTTGTCAGAAACTCGAAACCGGAAATTGTGAATTCTTCGGAACTACGCAATCAATCGCAAAGAAGCTTTGGGGAATTACGCAGTTTTCTGGCAGAAAGTGGCTGATTATCTGACTTTTTCAAAATTTGACAGAAATTTCTACAGATTGAGTTATCCAACCAGCTAAATCATGCGATTATCCACTTTTGCCGTAGATAATCGCATATCCAAGACAATCAGCCACTCTTCAATGAAAAACCATACATCTTGAGTCTAATCCCGTGTCATTCGATAGAGAAATGGCTGAAAATTGACGATTCTCCGTTACTCGAAACCAAAAAAACCGACATTCAGTCGAGGTGACACTTTGTACCGACATTGCACCCAGTATACTTGTAAGCCGCGCGGCGGTGCTAGTGAAGATTTCTTCTGTCACCATACGTAAGTGTGAATGTGCTCCCGCGAAATAATCGTGTATATTAGTGTACGTATATACTAGTGTAGCAAACGTCGGCTAACTGATTGTGAGTTTCTACTAACGAGGCTGGTTAGAAGACGCATGCTGTGTCATCTAGCGGTATGCAGAGGTACTCAACATCGGGACCTCTGCTTCACTGCGGTGAAGGGGACCCGGCCGTGGCCTTGAAACGCTTAATTTCACCATAAGTTAGCGATACTCTAGGAAATACCTGACTTGGCATTCCCCACGATGGATGGTGTTGGTACAAGCGAAGCTCATATCACTATATTTGTTGAATCGTCAATTTACAGAACCTCATAAGATACAGATGATCCAGGAGATTTGGCTGCTCCAAAGATAACGTGAGTTAATCTTTTTATGATACTTGACGAGAACTGATTGATTTCCAGAGTAGCCGAATCTTCTCAATTATTTGTGCCTTTTTAGCTTATGTGAACTGATGTTCTAATAAATACAGCAACAAGAGCTTCACTTGCACCATCCATCGTGGTGGAGAATGTCAAGTCAGGTATTTCCTAGAGTTCTGCCACATTAAGACGAGAAGTAACTTCGGTTGTATAGTATTTTGAGGGCGGCAGAATCCGGTATTGTATATACAGGGTCTCCGGAAATTTGCGCATCATCTGGATACTAGCGGATTCCTTGCAAAAAATTGAGACGAAGTTACCTATGCATAAAGGTCCGCGAGGACTTAGTTTTCTCGTAAAAGCACTCAATAACGGACCAATCCGCGTTCGGCTTTAGGGAAGACTCGCTAAAGCTACGCACCGCCGTCCGCTACACTACCAAGAACGAGGCAATGATGTGTGGTGTTCCCCGCTTGGCCCAGGAGTAGGGCGGATAGCTATGCGAAATTCTAGCCATTCTTTTCTATATCAGGATGCTGATTGGTTCGTTAATGATTGCTTTTACAGAAAAACTAAGCCGTTGCGGACTTTTTTCATTGGTAACTTTTGTCTCTATCTCTCACAAGGAATCCGCTGGTATGCAGATGGTGCGCGAATTTCCAGATACCGTGTATGTATGCGTAATTATCTCTGCAAAGGCATGCATGTATCACAGAGTCGCTTCACGAGGCATTGGACAAGGCGCAGACATATACCTAATACACGCCATCCTAGTATCAAACTAACTAGGAGTGTATCGGAACTCCGGATCATGGATCTTGCCCAAACTTTTTGTGGTGTTTTCTTGTACCAAAATATAAGGCGCCTGCTATACAGGATGGTCCATTTTAATCGCTCCAGGCGAATATCTTAGAAACTAACAACTATACATGAAAAAGTTTCATACAAAACTTGGAGGGTTTTGAGGGGAAAACATAATACTGGTATGTGGTGTTTTGTGGGGTTTCGCCACTTCCGAGATTTCGCAAGTAACTCCAGATTTTAGATGGGGGACGCATATTTTGGTTAGGAGCACTGAGCAGTTGATAGCAAGATTGCAAATCAATTCAAATACGAAATTCAAAAAAAATTAGGAAAAAAATATTTTGCAACAAAGTTTAATTTAATTTTTTTTTCGCACATTCAAACTGCCAAATTTTGAATTCTGACAAAAAAATCTTTAGCGAGGGTAATAAACAATGAATATGTGAGAGAGCTCGGGACAGAAAAAATTAGAGAAAGAAAAAAAATTCAATTCAATTCAATCTTTTTTGCACAATATTTTTTTTCTAATTTGTTTTGAATTTCTCATTTGAATTGGTCTTTGATCTTGCTATCAGCGGCTCCTAACCAAAATATGTGTTCCCTATCTAAAATCCGGAATTACCAAGCGAAATCTCGGAACTGGCGAAATCCACAAGTCAACACATACCAGTATTATCTTTCCCCCTCGAAACTCTCCAAATTTTGTATAAAATTTTTTCTCGTATAACCTTTAGTTTTTGAGATATTTGCTTGGAACGATTAAAATGGTACACCCTGTATAACTCTCCGGAATGGGTCTTTATTCTATCGATTCACTAAAATACACTCTACGAATCGGCATTTCATGGGTCTTCCAAATTGCCCTGAAATAATCTGTTTTTGCTTGCCGTCATGAGATTATACATTGCAATGAATATTTATACATTGAATTCAGTGGTTATTATACATCAGATTCTTGAAATTTATCATCGCAGGTAAAAAATCACTTCATTCTGCGTCTATTGACACATTGCCTCTCATCGGTTATTTCTTGTACAGCATTCATTTAGTGAATTTGATGACCTTCCCACTCGAAAGATATCGAAGATATAGTCAGTTTCCATACTTCCACTAGCAGCATACGAAATCCTGTGAATTACCACATAATATCAATTTCACCCCAGTACTATAGTTATTATTTCAGAAGAATATGCCTATATTATACTCATCTAATGGAACGACGTTAGGTCAGGATAAGTGAGGTTTGTTTGTACGATTAGACATTTTTAGGCTACCGCCCGATTTGGAATCAAACTGCTGTAAAAAAGCCTTCCATAATAAGACTTGGCAAACACTTCTCGCTACATATCACTGTCTGGGTCTCTTCCGTTATGGGTTTTCTTGGTTCTCTCTCTCTCTTTCTTCATTTGATTATCAGCTGCTATTCGATCGAATGACAATCCGCATAAATTGACGTATTGACGTCGATCGTCGCGCGTCGCGTATGTTCGAAAGGTTTTCATGAAAGTGTAAAAAAAAAAAGAATTTTTCAACTGATAATTCATCGGATGGCGTTCTGTGATAGCCGAGAGCGTTACCTTACCGACACAAATTAACGTTGTCGGTCATCGATCAAGATCTGTCAAACGTGTAGTGTCTGCACAAGCTTATCGATTGTAGATCGTGCAAAAATAATGCGAACCAGACAGTAATATGTAGGAAAAGTATTTGCTACGTCTTATTATGGAAGGCTTTTTTTGCAGCAGTTTGGTTCCAAATTGGGCGGTGGCCTAAAATTGTCTAATCGTACAAACAAACCTCACTCATCCTGACCTAACGCCGTTTCATTAGATGAGTATCATATGGGTGTATTCTTCTGAAATATCAACTATAGTACTGGGGTGAAATTAATATTATGTGGCAATTTAGAGGGTTTCGTATGCTGTCACAGAGTGTATGGAAATGAACTATATATTCAACATTTTTCAAATAGGAAGAGCTCATCAAATTCATCGAATGAATGTTGTACGAGAGATGAACGATGAGAAGCAATGTGTCAATAGATGCAGAATAAATTGATTTTATACCTGGGTTGATAAATTTTAAGAATCTCATGTACAATAATCACTGAATTTGATGTATAAATATTCACTGCAATGTGGAATCTCCTGACGCCAAGCAAAAACAGATTATTTCAGAGTAATTTGCAAAACTCATGTGGCGCCGATTCAAGTAGATTTTGGTGAATCGAAAGAATAAAGGCCCATTCCGGAGAGTTATACCGTGAGAATCAGGTGAAACCGAATGGTCCATCCGCCCAGACGGTGAATATTTGGTATTTTAATGGGGATAGCCACTCGTTGCACTGAAAATCCCTAGAGTGATTTTGGCGCGCGGTCGATGAAACTCGGCAGATCGACCGCGCGCCAAGATCACCCCAGGGATTTTTCAGCGCAACGAGTGGTTATCCCCCTAAAAATACCAAATATTCACCGTCTGGGCGGATGGACCATTCGATTTCACCAGATTCTCACGGTATAGCAGGTACCTCATATTTTGGTACAAGAAAACACCTCAAAAACTTTGGGCAAGATCCATGATCCGGATTTCAGAGCTGAACTCGAGCAAAATATCAGATCAAAATAATGCTAAAGAGACATCATTTTCGAGTCAGCCAATCATCTTCAATGAAAGTCAATTAAATATAGAATAGTCAGCAATTGGCGCTTATTGTTCGATAAAAATTCGAATGACGACGTTTTTGTATCTATCTGTGATAGAAAATGAAGACATCATTAGAGAAAATTTTAGACATTGGAATATGAAATTAAATGAATGTTCAATAATTCTATAACACTGTTTTGTTAATTTTTATTTTTCTAATCCAAAATTGCTCAGTTGCACCCGCGGTCAAAGTACCCAACCAACTGCTTGGCGCACCATTAGGAACTGACGTCCAACTTGAATGCTACGTAGAAGCGTTCCCCAACACGATTAATTATTGGCTGAAACATCGTGGTGAAATGTTACTGGATGGGTGAGTAGAAAATTATTTGGATCTACGTTCCAGTTTTTATTTTTGTAGATAAATATAACATCCAGGCTGCCAAATGTTCTCTCTCCCCTGTAAGTGACATAGACCAAGCTGATAATAGAATGGGGCGAATCGTTACGAATTATGGTTCTTTCTCTGTCAATCCGGTACTAGTTCTGTGAGTAGCAGTGTGAACTTTGGAAGTATTGGCGTTTCCAAAGCTAGAGTAGAATCGTAGCATTTATAACACTGTATCAGAGTTGTAAATAATGCATTACTTTGATAATGCATTACTGTATTCGTTACACATTACACTGCATAATGTGAAATAGATAAGTGCTTCATTACAGAGCACAAAAGTAATGTGTAATGAATGAATGTTTCATTACAAATATGAAAAAGTAATGTCTAATGGATGAGTATTCCATTACAAATGGAAAAAGTAATGTGTAATGAATGCGGGCTCCATTACAGATAAAAAAGCAATGTGTAATGAATGAGTGCTCCATTACAAATAAAAACAGTAATGTGTAATGGAAGCGTGATCCATTACAAATTTAAAAAAGTAATGTGTAATTGATATGTGATCCATTGCAAATTAGAAATGAAAAAAAAAAGTAATTTCTAATGGAGAGTATTCTACAAAAAATTAGTTTTTTCATACAAACTTTTCCACCCCCTTGCAACGCTTTAAGGGTTGAATTTAGGGAAATGCTGAACTATGTGTTTTATTAATGGTAGTATCCCATACAGCACTGCTAGATTTCCACAATATTGTTGCAAGACCAAACTGCAATCTTGCTTATATTGCAGTAATATTGCATCACATGACCACAATCTCATAGCAACGTATCTGAGACATCGCTAAGTCCGCTTTTATTACATGACATCTATAATATTGCATAATATTGCACTATTATATTGAATGGTATTGAAATCGAGAAAATTATACAACGGAATCGCTAAGATGAACTAACGCGATCGTAACGCGTGTTTGAGGGTCCCGAAAGACTACCGAAAATTCGAAATATTTGTTCTCGACTTCACGGGAGGACCCGTATATGTAACACGACAATTATGATCACGTGGGGTCGTATATAGCAATTCCGCTGCTTTACCTAATGATACATTAAGATAACTACATATGCGAGGGAGCCCTAATAAATACAGTACATAGCTGAAACTAGGATTCATATGCTGACCATGAAACATTTATTATATCGTTCAACCTATAACTATTCCAATCATATATAGCTGTCGAACATCATAACAAGTATATATACGGGTCATCTACACACTACTTATATATTAATATTATAAGAACAGATCGATATATATTACGTATGTATAAGTATATGTATCAGTAGAGATATAGACATGTAAATCGAATCTTTGATAAAACATTCACATTGAAACTAAAGAAAACAACGTCATAATATAAGTTTGCTAATTAAGAAAAAAAAAGTCGGAATTGGTCATTATACCTAATATTCTGTGTTGTGTGATGAGTACCAAATTACGATCCATATGGACTTTATAATAGAAAAACAAAAATATAACAACTCTTCATAGCGAGTTTCCATTTCGTATAATCAAAAAAGTCTGAACTAAATGTCTGAACTCAAATGGATATCTTCCTAAAATTTTGCACAGTCAACAAATATAAACTAATTATAGCAACAATGATAAAGTATAAAAATGAGCTGTCACACTGAATGCTCGTAGATGCTAGCATTCACTCATCATCTACGTTATCATTTGGACAGTGTGAAGTTTCTTTGTCACGGGTTGAAGATTTTTTTTTTGAGCTTCGATCGTGCTTTGCTCTGAAAACCAAAATTTTGCACTCAATCAATGTAGTAAGACTCTCATTGTCGAATATAGGAAACACCAAATACTTGCTTTGCTCGTTCGCTTCTCACTCTTGCTTGTGCCAGCCATTTACCGGTTATTTCTTCAATTTCTTTCTCCGTAGCTTCGGAATAAGATTTACGTACAGTATCTATGGAAAATAATTATTCTCCATAAAAATAGTTATTGAACATTCCGAGTACCTCTTCTATAAGGTATAATAGAACTACCCATACTCACTTATCAGTACCCTACAAATATTCAAATCCTTGAATGCTTTTTTCATTCTCATGCCAGCCCAGCTGTATTTTTCAGCCACCGAGTCACTGAGTAGTCTTCGTAATATATTCAATATGACGCCATTCAAATCGGAACCCCCTATCTTTTTTAGACAGTCCACCTTCGAAGTGAATTATTTTATAATTGCAGTCTTTATGATTAAAATTCAACTCCAACTCCAATAATCGACTAGGTACAACAATCAGTATAATTACCAATTTTTTTGCGTAGGAAGAGCTTTCAAGGTTGCGTTCTAAGCTGCTAAGTGCTTCTTCATTTTGTACCGGGTATGAATCACAGACTTCATCCGCTGTTTCTTTGGCTTCCACATCACTGTCATTCTGAAGTTGCTTCATATTAAGTGTTTCATTCAGCACATTTAGCTGATGCGATATGCGATCAAGTTTCTTTAGAAGCTCTGTTCTGAAACCTATATGAGTCATATGAGCATGAGCCGATTGGCTACCAATTTGTGAAATCAGGATTAGTTATTTGTTAATTATCTTACCTATATCAGTATGTGCCTGCACAGACTTCTTAGACTCACTATCGCGGTTCCATTTTGATATAGATAATGCATTGGACTTAGGCTCTATGAGAAAATCATTATATGTACCATAAATGAAAAATTATTGACCGATCCTCCAGTTTCATTACGATGGACTTCTATAATTAGTCCATGGCAATGGCTTGAAAGTTTGTTTACCAAATTATCTTTGGAAACAAGCATTAATTGTGTGAAAGTCAATGTCTGAAATTGGTTTTCTGTCAATATACCTGGAATCGTATGCTCTTGATTGAACTTTTTAGAATAGTAACTACGACTGGAAGACGGAGTAGATGGTTCACCAGACCGAGTTTCAGTCGAAGAACAGTTGGCCGCTATAATTATAGTTGGAATAAAATAATTCAAAATATATTCTGTAGCTTTATCTCTCACAATCAGTCTACACGGTGTGACAATTAATTATTACTAAATTAGTTGTGAAAGCCAAAGGGCTAATTATATACCTGCATCTAAATTCTGCTGCAGAGATTTTTCAGATCGATTTCGAGGGTTACATCGAGATAGGGATGGTTTATGTGTCTCACTTTCTAAAAATACAGTTGTATATAGGCACCATAATCAGCATGCATTATCATATATCAATTGAACACCAATTGAGGCATCGTTCGATATGGCTAATGGTATTATATTGGGATTTATGTATTGCACCTGGATAGTCGAGGCTGGCTAATCCAGTTATTGAACGTTGTAATTGTTTTGGTACTTTAGGTAGGGGAGGCAGTTTTTTCTGTACGGTGTCGCTAGTGTTAGACTCTTCTTCGTCCGAACTAACATCAGTGAAACATGGGTGGAGGAGAAAGGGTGGGATAAAATAAAGAATAAATTGCCGAAGGGGTACGTATGGAAAACCCAACATGCGAAGAAAGAACATAAGAAAGGAAGAGCAATAGGCGGAATGGTAATGGGAATAAAAGAAGAAATAGCAGAGGGAGAAAGGGAGGAAAGGGAAAAACAGGAGGAAGGATGGATGATTGGGACAGTGAAATCAGAGAGTGAGAGATGGACGGTAATAGGGCTGTATGTGAAAGGGGATATAGAAGAAAACATGACAAAGGTCAAAGAATACTAAGGAAAAGAAGGGAGGGGGAGAAAAGTGATAGTAGGAAGGGACTTTAATGCGAGGACCGGGGCAGAAGGGGGAGGGGGGGGGGGGGGGGGGGGGGGGGAATACAAGGGTATAGGAAGAGAAGAGAAGAGGAGAAGCTCAAAAGATAAGATAATAAACGGAGATGGGAAAAGGTTGGTGGAAGCGATAGAAGAAATGGGATGGGCAATATGGAACGGGAACACGATAGAAGACGAGGAAGGGGAAATAACATTCGTGGGAGCAAGAGGGAAGACAGTGATAGATTATGTGATAGGAGGCAACGAGGCGAAAGAAAAAGTGAGAAGAATGGAGATGGGAGATAAAATTGACTCGGACCACCACCCGTTAATAATAGAAATAGAGGCGGAAAGATGGAAGTGGAAGAAGGAGAAGAAAGGAAAAAAGAACAGCAAGAGGAAATTGGTCAAGAGAAGGGAAAGAAAGATTCAGGAGAGGAGTAAATTGGCGGGCGGAGGAGGGTAGGGGCATAGACGAGGAAATTGAGATAAGAATGGAGGAAATAAGAAGAGTGATAGAAGAGGAAGCGGAGAGAGTAGAGGGAGAAGAAAGGAAAAAAAGGGGTTGGTGGGACGAGGAAACGAAAAAACGAAAGATGAAAGTAAGGAACACGCTGAGGGAATAAAGGAAAAAAAAAAGGAAAGGAAAAATACAAAGAAGAGAAAAGAGAATATAATAAATTGTGCGGAAAGAAGAAACAAGAGGAAAATGAAAGGTTTATCAGAGAGGCGGAAAAGGCAAGAACAGAAAGTAAAGTGTGGGAGGTGCTCAACAGAGAAAGAAGAAAAATAGACGACACAATCAATGAAAACGAGTGGAAACAGCACTTCATGAGACTACTGGGAGGCGTAGAAAGAAAAGCGTTGGCAGGAGGTACAAAAGAAGAAAGGGAAGAAGATGAGGAAAGTGAGGTGAAAAGGGAAGAAGTAAGAAAGGCGATAGCTAGATTAAAGGATGGAAAAGCACCAGGCGGAGATCAAATAGTAAACGAGGTATGGAGATACGGAGGAGAAGTAGCAGAAGAGTGGGTATGGAGAGTATGTAACAGAGTATGGAAAGGAGAGGGGTGGCCCGAGGCGTGGAAGGAAGGATGGATAGTTCCAATAGTCAAGAGCGGGCAAGGAAAAAGGGCTGAGGAGTACAGAGTTTGAGGGTTACCCTCATGCCGCCAATGTATAAGATCTACGCAACAGTACTGGCAGGAAGAATAGAAGAGGAAATGGAAAGGAAGGAGATGACACCACAAAACCAAACTGGGTTCAGGAAAGAAATGGAAACGGTAGACAATATATACGTGATGATTCACTTAATGAACAGAAGGATAAACAGCGGAAAAGGAGGGATAGTGGTGATGTTCATAGACCTAAAAGCGGCTTTCGACTCAGTGAATAGGGAAGTTCTGTGGGAAGCGATGAGAAAGAGAGGAGTAAGAGAAGAGCTAGTAGTAAGAGTGAAGGAGGTGTACAGAGAAACAAAGAATAGCGTAAAGATAGGGGGAGAAGCACGGGAGGAGTTCTGGACAGTAAATGGGGTAAGGCAGGGATGCCCGCTGAGCTCGTTTCTCTTTAACATACTAACCGCGGACATGGAAGAGGAACTGAGTAGTACTGGTGATATAGGGGGAATAAAATTGGGAGAGAGAAGAGTGTATACGCTAGCGTACGCGGACGACGTGGCGGTAATGGCGGAAGAGGAGGAAGGGATGAAAGCACTGATAAGAAGGCTGGAGAGATACCTAGACGCAAAGAAATTAACGCTGAATGCGAAGAAAACGAAGATAATGAGGTGCAGAAAAGGAGGAGGAAGAAGCAAGAAAGTGGAATGGAAAGGGGAGATGATAGAGGAAGTCAAGGAGTTTAAATATCTAGGGTATACGTTAGCAAAAAATGGAGGGCAGGAGGCGCATGTCAGAGATAGAGTAAGAAAAGCAGGAGTGGTAATGAAGCAGGTCTGGGGGATAGGGAAAAGGAGATTTGGAAAGGACTGGGGAAGAAAGATGTGGATCTTCGACAGACTGGTATGGACAGTGGTGGAATACGCAGCGGAAGTTTGGGGATGGAAAGAGTGGAGGAACGTAGAGGTGTTACAAGAGGGATACATCAGATGGGTATTGGGGGTGGACAGGAGAACGCCAGGGTATATGGTGATGAAAGAGACAATAAGAACGAAACTGAGAACAAGGTCAGGGAAAAGAGCATGGAACATCGAGAAGAAACTGTAGGAAGGAAGAGAAAGCGAACTGGCGAGGAGCTGCCAAACCTAGCCAAATGGGAAAAAGACAGGAAAAAATTCGAAGAAGAATGGGTGGGAGAGAGTGAAGAGCAATAGGCAGAGGGAGAGGGACGAGAAGTGGAATACGAGGAAATAGAGACAAAAGATAGAGAAAAGCAGAATGAAGAAAGATGGGAAAAAATAAAAAACTCCAGATATCACAAATGGTATAAGAACATAAAGCGGGATGGAGTGCCAGCGTATCTGAAAAAAGGGTGGGGAGAAAGTAGATGGGCAAGAGTAGCGAGATTCAGACTAGGGGAAGAAGTGGAGGAAGCGATGTACTGGGAAGAGGAGGAGAAAAAGAAATGCAGGATATGCGAAGGGGAAGAGGAGACACGGGAACATGTATGGGAAGGATGCACAAGGAGGGAAAGCGAAAAAGAAAGTTGGCAGGAGAAGGTGGGACAGGTTTTGGGAGAGGAGGGCGAAGTGGAGGGGTGCATGAGAGAGATTGAGCGTAGGAGAGAGGAAAGAAAAAATAACGATAGAGGGAAACAAGAATTGGAAGTGGGAAAGAGAGTGAGTGAGGATGAGGAGTGAGCGAGGAGAACGCGGGAAGTAAGGGGGAAGTAAGAGGAGAGAGAAAAAATAGAAATAGTGAGTAGAATAAGTAGAATAAGTAGAATAAGTAGAATAAGTAGTATAAGTAGATGAAGTAAGAGAAGTGTGATATTAAGAAGAAAGTAGGAGCATGTAACCCCAAGGGGAACCATTAAATGAACAATACAATACATTTGTAATTTGTAATAAGGAAAAATTCAATTGCTAATTACATTTGTACCTTGTAATTAGAAAAATTCCAATTACTAATTTAGTATCTATTTTTATCCTAATTACAATCGCAGAAAGTAATTAGTAGCTATTTTCCATCTAATTATAATTTGCAAATGTAATTAGAGTGATCCGGATGAGTAAGTATCGGTACATACGGGGATATATGTACATATGTAAATAAATTATCTATGGGTATATACTGAGATATACCCGAATATACCGATATATGATTGTATATACCGAGATATGACGGTATATATCGAGATATACCCGAATACGTCGATATATGGTTGTATATATAATACCTTTTATCTCCTGGGTTGGGGTTCTCCGAATAAATAGGCCAAATTTGTTTCTCTGTAAATAAGAGATTTTATATTCTAACCGATATTACTATTCACAATATGTACACAAGTTACCAGTTACCTGTAAATAAGAGAAACAACAATTATGGCCAATTATTCGTCTCTCACAACTCTGTTTTAATTATTTCTGTTGTTTCTAACAATTAATTAGTTCTCTATAGATTTTGTTCTCGCACGTGCTCTCTCTTATAATCCTTCTTATCTAATACTCGACGAGACCTCTAGCAGGTGTCATAAAAGCGCGCGTGGAGCCTACTTAGCGCGCTAGATTTATAGAGGGTACATTCTCTTTACATCTCCCCTCCCCGAGACGTAAATTGCACAATTTCTTCAATCGTCCTCATCCTCCAACTTTGGAGTTAGTTTTGTCACATGGTATAGACTTGTGTCTTGTTTTCTTCTCTCAGTTTTTATTTTATAAATCCAGTTTGAAATTTTTTCTTTTATTGTGAATGATCTGATTCTTAGTTCTTCCAGCTTTTTCCTGTTGAGTTTGTACCCATTTTCTATGAATACCATGTCTCCCACTTTGAATTCATGGTGCCTTTTATTTCTGTCAAATACATTTTTATTATACTTATGTGATCTTAGTGTTCTTTCCGCTGTTAACTTCTTATCTCTTATCCAGTCTTCTCCGCTTTTCTTTCTTCTCAATTCTTCTGGTATGTTGCTGGTGTCTGTGCTGTGTAATAAGTACTCTGGTGTAAATCCTGTGATTGTATGTTCTAGTCTATTATACTTGTTCACACACTCTCTCGCTATCGATGTCCATGCTCTTTTCTTGTCCTCTTCGTTTATTTTACATCTCATCTAATTTACTAGCGTCTGGTTTAGTCTTTCATTTAGGCCGTTAGAAAATGGTGCATTTATTGCAGTGAAAATTAGTTGCACTTCTTTTTGTTTTAAATAATCTTTAAATTCTCTCGAATTTATTCCGGGGTACTGGTCCATTAAGATTGTTTCGATATTTTCTATTTCCAGCACAGTTTAAACTCATTTTATAAAGTCGTTGGCGTTTTGAGTTTATGATGTTGAAATAGACGCATATCTCGTGAAATGATCGACAAGTAAATGTATATATTTTTTCGTCGATTTATTGCTACCGAATCCTCCAATTGTATCTATGGACATAATTTCGAAAGCTTTAATCGTGACATTGAGCCGAATTTGTGTTGTGCTCTTGATTTATTCGTAATGCATGTATGGCATTCTGTACATATTTTTTTTATATTTTTCACTAAATTTTTAGCAGTGTAATATGGGCTTATTTTCATTCTTGTTTGCGTTATTCCTGTGTGACACCATTCTTTATGTACTTTCTTAATTAAATCGGTACTGAATTTTTCAGATAATATGATTTTCTCTCTTTTTCTAACTTTTTTATAATATATTTCATTTTTCCTTATTAATTTTTCTTTTCTATTTTGTAGTAATATGTTATTCATCTGATCTAATTTTATTTCATCTATCTCAATAAAATTCACCGTTTTCAATAAGTCCTCTTCTTCTTTTATATTTGCTTCTAGCACTGGATTTCTACTTAAGCAGTCCGCTTCTGTATTATCTTTCCCTGGGACGTATATAATTTTGAAATCGTATTGTGATAGGTAGTGGGTTAGATTGCCTAATTCTTCGTCTGTTCGTGCTCTTATATTCATGCTTTCCAGTGGTTTGTGGTCAGAGTGTATTTTGAAGTATCTCCCTATCAACCAGTGTTGCCAGTACTTTATTGCCTCTTTCATGGCTAAACATTCAAGATATATTGCTTTTTTCTTTTTTTGTGTTTCGTTGAGTTTCTTTGAAAAGTAGGCCACAGGTTTTCCTTTTCCATCATCTTGTGTTTGTTTTAAAACTGCGCCTATGCCTTTAAGTGATGCATCTGTATATATTTTGATTGGAAGGTCTTTGTCGAATATCTCTTACACTGGTTGGGAGCATCGCATTTCCTTTATGTTTTTGAAAGCTTTGAATTTTACATTCTTCCTTAATAGTTGATGTAATGGATCTAATAATATTGCGATCTTTTCTATATACTCGTGGTAGGAGTTCATTTTTCCTAAAAATTGCCTGATCTGCTTTTGTGTGGTAGGCGTCGGGAAATTTTTTATTGATGTTATGTTATCTTTCAGTGGCGTGACTGTATTTTCTCCTATTACATGTCCCAAATATCTAACTGAACTAGCAGCGAACGTGCATTTCTTAAATTTTAACCTGAATCCTTCCTTTTTTATTGCTTCTAATACTTTTTCAATGTGGTCTAGATGATCTCCAAACGTCGGTGAGTGTATTAGGATATCGTCTATGTTACGTGAGGGTAAAGCCCGAGCGAATGTTAAATAAGTTCACGTAGCAAAGAGATAATTATTTATTCGACTTATCGCTAAACAAGTCGGTATATGGGATCTTACTTGTCTAGCTCTATACAGAACCGTACGTTTGTTTAATTGTTGTATTAAAGAGGCCAATTATATATATATAGTAGGGATATGATTGAATGGGGGTGATAAATGAATGAGTTATGACAAATTAATAGGTAAAAACTGAAATATATTCTGCAAACGATTCTGTTTGAATGTGATCCAAATGATTAACAAAAGAAGATCAAATGAACTAGCCCCAAGAATGAAATATTAATTAATGAGTAAACAATATGACGCTATATATTAGGGTGCTTTTTTTTGGGGGACTATTTTTTTTTTCGCTCCCGGCCCGAAATTTTGTTGGAAATGCTAAAAAAGAAGTTCCCTCAAAATATCAGCCCTTAATATTAATATTAAGTACTCTCCCAGAACGTGAAATGATTTCTCATTTAAATTACATGGAAATTAAAATTATTTTTTTTCAAAATTCTATAACTCGGTGGCATTTTATGCTATTATATCGCGGAAAGTTGCAAATTACTCAGCATTAGGCGCTCTACAAAAGTGCCCATTGCGACCTAACTGTAACTCACACTCAAGTCAAATTTTGTAGTCATTTCTTGTATTTTTAGTGATCTGTACTGCCTTACCGGTGTGAGTTACAGCTAAGTCGTAATGGGCACTTTTGTAGAGCGCTTAATGCTGAGTAATTTGCAACTTTCCGCGATGTAATAGCATAAAATGGCACCGAGTTATGGAATTTTGAAAAAAAATAATTTCAATTTCCATGTAATTTAAATGAGAAATTATTTCACGTTCTGGGACAGTACTTAATGTTAATATTAAGGGCTTATATTTTGAGGGAACTTCTTTTTTAGCATTGCCAACAAAATTTCAGGCCGGGAGCGAAAAAAAAAAAATAGTCCCAAAAAAAAAGTACCCTAATATATATATGTATATATTTATGTTTATGGAACAGGTTTTGAGAAATAAAAGAGGTTTATGATCGGTCGATGAACCCCTGCAATCTCGCTTTGTCTTTACTATCGGCTAAAATATGTGAAACGAATAATATCTTATAATTAAATTGGAGTATAATATTAGCGGGTGATTCTCTAGGCAAGGACCAATTCACGCATGAAAGACTTATGCGCGAATCGACCTTCTTATCACTCGTAGGTGATTTCCTAGCGAAGATAGATTTGCATACGAAAGACTTATACACAAATATATCTTACGATCACTGCCCGTTTTCGGCAACAATTTGTTTGAAATAGATAAAAACTTAGCTTTGCTGAACGACTGTAGTGACGCAGGGTCCCGTCGGATGATGTTTGGGTCTGTCCCAAGGTATGCTAGGCTAGCGCGTCTCACCTGACGACAATCACGGTAGAACAGCACCACAATCTAATCACCACGTCTTGTCTTTGATTTTGTAACTGACCGGAATTTTAAAAGAACTGAAGCTAATGGTTTAAAAATTAATGAAACGATGAGAGAGTTCGGTTTAAAATTCGAGTGATTTGAGAAATGGAATGTTTGGTATAATTGGAATTTATCTATGATAGTATTTGATGTATTTATAATTTTAGTTGAGTTTGATTTGGATTTATTGAAAAATGTGTCCTTGCACTAATTGTAGCTTTCGCTTAAAGAATTTTATATTTATGTTTAATGAGTGAAATGAGTCCTTAGGTTGTCACTTAGAAAGATTTTCAAACACTAACTATTGCTCAATTTATGGTACTCGGGGCAAACGTCCACACGGTTCGCGACTTGATAGACGAAAGACTCTGCATTAGATGTAGGTGCAGCCACGAAACCGCGGCTGTGACAAAGTATGTATTACTGCGCCTAGGTAATTTGCCTATCAGGATTCTCCTTTATTCCGCGGATGAGGATTCAAGTAATCCATGTTTCCTCAGCATGTTACTCAGAATCCGTTGGAATATAGCTGGAGACGTTTTCAAACCAAGCGGTAGACATGTCCATTGAAAATGGCCATCTTGCATTACGAATCCCGTCTTTCTTCTACCTTCAATTCTTAATGGTATTGACCGACAAGCCGAGCTTATGTCTCATGTCGTGAAGTATCTATAATTTCTGGCTCTTATTATTATGTCATCTATTAAAGGAAATGGTTGTGCTTGGGGAACAACGTTTTTGTTTAAATCTCTGAAATCTATGCACATACGTGTTTTTCCTTCATTTTTCTTATATGCTAGCGTGACCGGTGCAGCAAAAGGACTATAAGATTCTTCAATTAACTCCTTCTCTAGTAATTTGGCTATTTGTTTTTATATTTCTTTTTTGTCATCTATGTTACATCTATATGGTCTTTTACTGCAGTATTTCTCCACTATTAAATCAATTCTAGCCTCATACTCGTTAACGGTTCCAACATCGTATTTGTCCTTTGCAAACACTGATTTGTTGTTATTTATCAATCTTTCTATCCTAATCTTTTTATCTCTATCCAAATGTTCTATCTCTGTTTGGAATTCATCTGTTTCCACATGTTCGTTGAAATTTACCAAACAATTTATAGCTTCACTTTTTTTTTTGCTTGATATCGTCTTCGGTTTTTCTATCTCTTCTTCTATCTTCTGTGAGACTTCTAGATTTTCATTTAGCCTTAACTTGAACATGGAAATTAAGTCTAATCCTATTATGAAGTCTTCGAAGTCCTCTCTTCCGACTATGTATACGTCTACTTCTTCTTCTATATCAAATATTTTCATTCTTGTTCTTACTAGTCCATTAGTATGATTCACACCATTGACTGACTTTAAGAATATTTTGTTCACATCTTCTCTATTATTTCTTATCTTCATCCACTTCGAGTTTATTAAGGAGACTTGAGAGCCTGGGTCGTATGTTCCCATTATCTCTATTTTATTCTCAATTAGCATCTTAAGTTCGATCAATGGTGTGACCACTCGTTTTTTTTCTCTGTACTTAGTTCTACGTCTATTACTGAATTGCTTCCTATAGCTTTAGGTTTCTCGTTTTTCCCCAGTTTAAACCAGCATTTCTCTTCTGGGTGGTATCTTACACCTTTACCCATATCCTCACATGTCTTGCATGGTTTTTTTTCTTCGTTTCTGACCTTGTATTCTGGTTTACCTTCTTTTTTAAATATTTTCTTTTTATCTGTCATTCCTTCGAGCCTTTGTAATTCATTAATTAAATCTTTTGTATCTTCCATTTCATCTCTGTCAATTTTCTCTCTGATAAATTCTGGTAAACCGAATGCGATTCTATCTATCATTGTATCAGCGTCCATGTCCTTATTTATTTCTAATAATAGTCGTTCTTTCTTTATCGCATATTGTACTAGTGAACCCTCTCTGTACTTGAAATAATGAGCGTATGTCCTGCTACTCCATCCTTTACTTGAAAAGGTTTCCGTTAATGTCTGTTTCCATCCGTGCCAATCGATTTCGTGCTCTCCTCTTATTACTGTAGAGGTGTACCAGTCCTGGCAAGTTCCATCTAAGAATACTCTCAATAGTTCGATTTTGGTTTCATCTTTTCCTATTTCAAATCTGCCACATTCTTTCTCGAATGTGTTTAACCATTGTTTAACATTAGATGTTTTATAATTGAATTTCTCCAATACGAATTTATTTGCAATGTGTTTTAAAGTTTTTCTCTTCTTCTTTCTTTTCTGATTTTTCAACTAATTTTTCCAGTATCTTTACCAAGTCTGAGTGTTCTTCAATGTTCTTTTGAAGTATTTGTTTTAAATATTTCCCTCCGAACTGGATATTTCCTTCTTCGTCCAATTATACCCTTCGCAATTCTTTTGACAGCGTTATCCATATTTTTAACTCATCATGCCTTTTTCCTAATGACTCTTTTACATTTTTGAAAGCATCCGTATTTTTTAAATCCTCGTGAAAATCTGCATAGTTCATCTGGTATGGCGTATTTTTCTCCTTGTTCCGTAACGATTGAGGTTATGGCTATGACTGTACTTTTGTTGTCCTTTGGGAAAGCCACAGCTCTGAACTCAAATTTTAGTTTCATTTTGTGAGAGAAATTGTCGTTTTATAATATCTTTTATCTCCTGGATTGGGGTTGTCCGAATAAATAGGCCAAATTTGTTTCTCTGTGAATAAGAGATTTTATATTATAACCGATATTACTATTTACAATATGTACACAAGTTACCAGTTACCTGTTAATAAGAGAAACGAAAATTAAGGTCAATTATTCGTCTCTCACAACTCTGCCTTAATTATTTCTGTTGTTTCTAACAATTAATTACCTCTCTATAGATTTTGTTCTCGCACGTGCTTTCTCTTATAATCCTTCTCATCTAATACTCGATGAGACCTCTAGCAGGTGTCATAAAAGCGCGCGTGGAGCCTACTAAGCGCGCTAGATTTAAAGAGGGTACATTCTCTTTACATATATACCTAGATATGACGGTATATACTGAAATGTATTCGCATATAACAATGTGTATATAAAGACAGGCATATTTGCCGCTATGTATATACCCTCTAAAGTGTCCGTTAAAACACCCAACTCTGAATCGGACGAGACAGGAAATATATCGTAGATACATATTTCTACCTCCTGTTGGCTATGTAAAAAATTGGAACTGAAAAAATGAAAAAATTCTATGTTATTTGAATAAGAGATTATTTGGATACTTAGGCACGCTTTCTAATTGAGTTAGAAGGATTCAATTGCGCTTCAAATTTTTTATTTATTTCTTGCAATCATTGTAGGGGGTGCATCTAGTCCAATCCAGAGTTGGGTGTTTTAACGGATACCTTAATACCCTCATATACCAACACAACCTCACACAAGCCTCTGCAGGCTTGTATATGCACGTATATGTCGATATATATCCTATATACATTTATTCCTCTTAATATACTCGTTATATGCCTATTATACCTCCAAACCTCGCGGTATGTATTATAACCTTTTATTTACCCAAAGATAACTTGTACATGTTACCATATGTACCGCTATTTACTCGTGTGTGATCACTCCAATTACATTTGACAATTGTAATTAGATTCTATAATTCTTCTAATTACTTTGTAAAAATTGTAATTAGATCGGAAATAACTACTGATTATTTTTCGCGATTGTAATTTGGATGAAAATAGATACTAATTACAATTGTAATTAGTAATTGAATTTGTCCTAATTACAAATTAGACATGTGATTAATAACTGAATTTTTTCTAATGACAAATTAGAAATGTAATTAGTAATTATTTTTTTCCTAATAACAATCTACAAATGTAATTAGCAATTGAATTTTTCCCAATTACAAATTACAAATGTAATTAGGAATTGAATCTTTCCTAATTACAAATTACAAATGTAATTAGAAATTTAATTTATCCTAATTACAAATTACAAATGTAATCAGGAATTGAATTTTTCCTGATTACAAATTACAAATGTAATTAGTAATTGTTTTCTTCCTAATTACAAATTACAAATGTAATTAGTAATTGTTTTCTTCCTGATTACAAATTACAAATGTAATAAGTCATTTGTAATTAGCTAATTACAAATTTGCCCAACACTGCTCAGTACTAGTCGAGTGCGAGAAATCATTATATCGCTCAAATTAGATGTCACTCGTCTCACACGGCAGCCATGTTTACTGTGTCAGTCTGCGTATCCATGTGCCGGCTGTCACGAGGATATTATATAAAGATTTTATTAGAACTTCAGGCTTATCTGTGGCTAACCTCCACTATTTCACCCAAAACAATTTTAATCAAGGAACATTTCGTACACATCAGATTCTCGAGATAATTCTTTATTCTCGAGAATTTAGCAGGCGAAATTCACTTGTAGGTGTATCATATCATATCGTATCTATCATATTATTTATATTAGCTTATTCCGATCATATTATTTTGTTATCGAACAGCCTCTGAATTTATTTGTTACCGCTAAATTATCTGTTACCGCCGAATGCTATATACGGAATTACTGATTCTTTTGAAGGATTTATCTGGTATATCAAACTTTATTTCATCAATTAGTTAAGGCGAACCTACCCACTCTACTATTATCTTCGTGCATCTGAGCTAACCGTGGGCTTTAAGGCCGTCGTTCCGCTAAATACTCCTGTGTCGCTTTATTTGAATTATCTTGGCTACGTGTGATTGACGCAGTCGCGTCTAGCGCCCAACAAATTATCGCTGAAACGTTTATTAAGTAAATTCAATTTTTATCCGAGGAACGCCGTAGGGTGCGGTGGTGCACCTCTCTGACACCATCGTTACAGTATACAGATAAAAAATTATTATGATGATTAATCCTGAGTATGAATTAATGGTATTATGACGAACCCATCATTGAAGGGAAATTTGATACATTTTTATTGGATTCCGTTCAGATTTACTGTACACAATGATTCAGAAAGATTATGTGCAACTTAAATGTGACATAGATTAGAAGAGTAAGGGGTAGTGAAGAGTGATTTGGATTTAGTAAAGTTTCGTCCTATTACAAAAATGTTTGCTGTGCTGTCATTTCTAAAAATGCTTTCAATGCACAATACCGATTTATCTTCTAAATAAACACAATTATCTCTATTTGGTATACTGAGTTCATATTTTTCAGTTCCAACTGTTCTATAGTAGGTGGTGATCTTGTGGGTTTGCAACTTGCACTGTACATTGCCGATGCAAAATGGGGTAAATTCTTTGAGAATTCTGTTTTTGTACGCAATCTTGCTGTTTTATTCTTTTACAGATTTGTTGTTGAGGATTTCGAGAGGTCTGAATTTTTCGTTTCAGCTGATACAAAAAAATTTCATATTTAAAGCAACTGAATTTATCTAATGGGCCATGTTGCAAACATTCCGCAGGTAAACCTAAAAGACCATGAACATTATGGGTTATATATTCTTCTCCGTAGATCGTTGCATATTTCTCTACAAACCATTCTGAAGGTGGAAGCACACAGAACTCCAGACGCCATAAGCAGAATGCAGAAGCCATAGCGCATGCGCAGTTGCGAAAGTCCAGTGAACAGTTCGCATGCGCTATGGTCTCTGCATTCTGCTTATGGCGTCTGGATTTTCAACCCACATAAAAGTCCGTAAGCATAACAAACAACCACTTGAACGGTAGCGTACGGAAGAAAAAATAAACTATTTAACGAAATTTCACCGGCAAACTCATTACTATCAACAGAAAAGTAAGTACTTTCATTACGTATGGAATAAATGTATTAAAGCTAAAAACTATTCGCTAATATACGATTCAATTTAATTTTGAGCACTTCGATTATTTCACTTTTGTAAATATACAGTACTTTGAGGTTAAACTGATTTTGTGTAATTTGATCGAATTTTTTCTATCTTAATACTATTGAAGAAATCTTATTACATTTTTATAGAAATGGATGATTTTGACGTATTGTTGATTGCTTTGGTCAACGTGGGAGCATTCTTGGTAAGACGTCGGCGAGAAAGAATGCGCAACCAGCGCCGTCAGCCGCGTCGTGTCTGGGTGCGAGAAATTAATATGCGTCGAAGACAACATGGGGCCTTTTACAATATTTTTCAAGATTTAAAAAGAGATGAGACAATGTTTCACAAGTATGCACGTATGACACTGCCATCATTCCAGCACCTAATGGATATTGTCAATCCAAGTTTAATCAAACGTAGTCCACGTGCAATTGAACCGGAACAGCGAGTTGCTCTAACATTAAGGTATTTATTTAAATCCCTGAAAACTGCATTGTTCAGCTGTAGACCAATATGGTCAAAATCCATGTAATTATGTTAAAGGTTCCACATTGGAGACAAAGTTCCGGCAATTTCCTTCGCATACCGTGTTGGTCAATCAACAGCACATAAAATAATTAAAGAGACCTGCGATGTGCTGGGAAATCTGCTTGGTCCAATATACTTGCAAGCTCCTTCGATGAAACGATTGTTTGAAATTAGTGAAGGCTTCTGGAAAGTCTGGAATTTTCCACATTGTTTAGGAGCCATTGACGGAAAGCATATCGACTCACAATGTCCACCAAACTCTGGTTCACTGTATTTTAACTATCACAAGCGATACAGCATAGTACTCATGGCTGTGTGTGACCATAATTACAAATTCACAGTAGTGGATATTGGTTCCATTGGAAAAAGTAGTGACGGAGGAACTTACTCGGATAGCGACTTGAATCCAGACAACAGGCTGCTAGATATTCCAGAAGGAGTCAGTAGATTAAGTGATAGTGACGTAAAAGTGCCTTATTTTTTTGTTGGGGATGAAGCATTCCCAATTAGCAAACATTTGATGCGTCCTTATCCTGGACGATTTGTTGGGGAACGTAAAAACATTTTCAATTATAGTCTATCCAGAGCGCGGCGGATAATAGAAAATACTTTTGGAATTTTGGTCAAAAAGTGGAATATTTTCAACGGGCCTAATTCAGCGAATCCTGAGAACATAAATAAATACGTACTCGCAACTGTATGCTTGCACAACTACCTGCGGAGCGAAGAAGCCCACAATATTGAATTCGAGAATAATGATGAAATGTTCGAGAATAATGAAAACGGTGGTGCACATGCAGTAAATATCAGAGAAACTTTAACCGACTACTTCATGACTGTGCCTGGAAGTGTTCCGTGGCAATATGACTACGTTAGAAGAGGACAAAATAACGAGTAAATGGATTTCTCATGTGTTATAGTGTATCATATTGTGATAATAATTAAGTAACCGATAAGATTTCACAATATTTTTTATTAATTATTATAACAGAATTTTCTATATATCATTATTAGTTCTACCATAATTTCAAATCTTAAATAAGTTCGTACGTATAATAGGTAATATTATTTATATAATAAGGTACTTATTGTAGTAAGAATTCAAAAATTACAGTTACATACTTGTAAATCACAGTATTTAAACTAATATAATAGTTTGTACGTTTAGATTATATTTAGATTATATCACAGAACTTAATATATAAATTTGTACGTATGGTTACGTGTATTGTATCACAGTACTCATCCCCCTACTTATTCCGTCAGTACTTTTTTCCAAGATATAAGGTCTAGTGACCCATTTGAATAGATAAAACCCAAAGGCAAAATAAGTATAAAATATAAGACTAGTATTAAAAATAGCAGTTTAAAAAAAATAGTATTATTCTAAATAGTACGTAAAATAACTGTAAATGATAGTGCCAAATACCTAAATGTTTCTTGAAACATGAGAACTATCTTAAAAATGAACTTTCTACTTATTGTCCTTCCTCCACAGGATTTGTAAAATTTCCTGCTTTTTCGCCTGTTTTCCAGGCTCATCCATTTGTTTCAATTCGGCAATAATTAAATTACAGAAGGAGACGTCTGTATCATTATTTTGTGAATCATCACGTTTTGATTTTAAATGTTCGGCAACGGCTTTGTTGAGTTCTATAAAAGATTCTTCAAACTCATCATTTTTGAAATCGTTCTCATTTACTTTTTTTTTGGTTGATCTGTTTATATTGAATTTCCCTTTAGCAAAACAAGGTTTTTTGAACTTTCGTATCGCGTCTTCTGATCCTGTAGAGTGCTGTGAATCGGATAATGAAGATGTCGATGGAGTTGATGGTAGTGATTCCTCACAATCATTGTTACTTGATGATTCAGATGTTGAACGATTTGATGCCATAGAGATATTATCCCAAGCGCTCATTCCTGGTGATGTACTCGGCGGTGGATATCTTGTTGTTGTTGATGAAATACTTGGAAAAGGCTGCTTTTCAGGAGGAATAAAGTCTGCAACACCCGTGGCCTTTCGTTTTGTTCTGATTTTAGTAATAGAACTTGAACAACGTAATATATACGTGACAGACTGATAATAACCATGTGAAATATATAAAGTATAACTTTTATCACTAACATGAACATTAAAAAGTGAAAATGTGATGAGAATATTGATTTGTCAATAAAACAACATTTGGCTTTACAATGTAAAAAGGAATGATTTACAGAATTGAATGTAATGAACTCTCACCTCCTTGTCTTGACGAATTTGTCAAGGAATTTCATGTTTTCAAAATGTACAAAACCACGACGTGTACAAGCTCCACTTCCACTTTTACTCTCAATTTGACGCTTTTTTTTTTCTCTCGAAAAAGATTCTCGTAGACGCGTCCATCGAATGACGCAAACATTAGCTGCAATTATAGATTAGATAATGAGACAACAATAACAGTCCAATGTCATACAAATTTTGCAATCATTCGACCCAATATTCAATAAGCGTTAATTGAATAGTATCAAGACAGTTCATTTAAAGTAATATAAATTGTGTGAAAATTGCAGGATGTTATTTAGATACACCTGGAGAAAACAATCCAGTAATTGATGAATATGATGACGGAAATAATTGCAATGTAAGCCACAATGCAAGTGGTTGCGATTCATGTCAAATACAAAAGTTCAATAGCTAACCTATTAAATTTGGGCTAAATATAATTGGAGGAGAAATACTACCTTGACACTCAAAACTTTTCGGTATACTATAATTAATAATCAGAAACAAAACTCACGAAGTACGTTCAAGATTTTCGATATTTCTACCCAAGAGTTTTCTTTTTTGATTGCATCACGATAATCATTTGAGCTGGTGTCGTAGAGATGTGGGTATTGTTTGACCATATCAATTAAAATCTCGTCAAAATTTTGACCCTCGATGTCTTCTAATTCTACTTCAGGATCCAAATTGTCATTGCATTGCGATGCCATGATGCCTAAATTATTTTTATGGCAGTAATCATTGTGGTCATTAGCCATGATGCTGAATTCTATAAATTAAAAACATGTAGCTGATTATGTGATGTACAAAAAATCACCAAGAAATCAACCACAATTCCTCTTGCAGCATGAATTCATGGCACGATAAATTTTGACAATAGAAATTGTACACAAAATCAGTTCAACCTCAAAGTACTGTATATTTACAAAAGTGAAATAATCGAAGTGCTCAAAATTAAATTGAATCGTATATTAGCGAATAGTTTTTAGCTTTAATACATTTATTCCATACGTAATGAAAGTACTTACTTTTCTGTTGATAGTAATGAGTTTGCCGGTGAAATTTCGTTGGATAGTTTATTTTTTCTACCGTACGCTACCGTTCAAGTGGTTGTTTGTTATGCTTATGGACTTTTATGTGGGTTGAAAATCCAGACGCCATAAGCAGAATGCAGAGACCATAGCGCATGCGTACTGTTCACTGGACTTTCGCAACTGCGCATGCGCTATGGCTTCTGCATTCTGCTTATGGCGTCTGGAGTTCTGTGTGCTTCCACCTTGAAAGTTGCGAGACATAAGTATTGAGAATAATATATAATGCAGGACTGCATTAAATCCTAATAGCGCAAGATAAAGTCATGAAATGCATATGCACATGTTTATTTGCAATACTTTTTAAAACAATCGGTACTGTATATAATAAAAATTGTCTCAGATCAGCTGCTTTGAAATATTCGATATCTTCCAAGCTTCTTGACAAGCGTGCAAAGTTTTTGGGCATATAACTTTTGAGTAATGATAAAAGGTCATTCACTTTCGTTTTATCCACATCTGACAAGCGAATATTTTTCGGTCCTCTCATTAAAAACTTCAGTATTCGTTCAATACTCCCAAGAATACAAGGTGCATGCCATCAAGTGGAACTTGTGAAATCGCACCCATATTTTCTAATTGGACTTGTACCTTTGTGAAATTCTTCATGTATTCTATTTTCAAAGGTGTAATCAGTCAAAAGTGTAATCAGAATCTTTTTCTAGAAAAGCTACTTCACCGTTGATAAAAATTCCCTCTTGAATGCATTTTGTGCAGCTTGAATAGTCTGTGTGACCTTTTATGCATAGAACAAACGACTTTGCAGGAGCGTCGCAAAGAAGTTTGCCAGTCTTTAATTTTATTATTTTGCTATCTATATTGAATCCCTGTGTTACTAAAGTTCCAAACTCTGTTATGAATGGACTTCAAAATTCCTCTACGTCAGCTCTTCGTAGCCATGGTGAATCCCAGCTGCGGAGGGTTTCCTCATATCTCTACTGACCGTATCTAAATCTATAGAAATGAGAATTGGCCAAAATTGACTGTCTGAACTGTTTGATATGGGTAAACCATCAATGTTTATACTAATGGGTAATACTATTTCGATACTCTGCATGAATAGTTTCTCCTTGGCTATACTATCGCTGAGTATACTGCGCAATTCAGTCTCTATACCAATGTGACAATAAAAACCTGGTGCTACACTTATTATTTTATACGGGCACGAACTAGGTGTATTCAAAAGGGTTCGCGAATCTTTTGGAAATCTCGGGAACGGTCCTCGTAAAATAGCTAATAGTGCATCCATTGCGCTCTGACTGAGTAAATGTCTATACTTCAAGAACCATTGTTTCACAGCCTCAACTACACAATCATCAAGTGTATCAGAAGTATTACAACGATCTTTAGATGGTAAAAAGTCATCTTGGTATTTAGGTTCATCAACCGTAGAAATATATTGCAACGGTTCAATCAAAATATCTTCTGAAACTTCATAATGAGGACTTTCGCATTGCGGAACTTTTTCAATCTGATTATTAATATAAAGTTGATCAGTATTTGTCAGTTCCTTATTTGAATGATTCGCTTGAATAATCTGTTGGTTCGAACGTAATATCGTTAATAATTCTGTTTTCACCATTCTCCGCATATGTCTTTTTGTTACGAAACACTTTTTTATTTTACTCATTGTATTATATTCGTCAGACTGTAACGGTCATCGGTATAAGTTTGATGAATTAATATGTCTCTATCAAATGAAGTACTCATTATGAACACATAAGCGATAGATATCCGCTCTCACAAAATGGAAACATGAAAGAATAGTTGTGTCTGAGGCAATCATGCGGTGCTGTTCAAGATGGCCGGGCCCATGATAATCTATCCACATGTAAAATACGGCTAATATCTTTAAAATTGTGGGAATAATATATGCTGCTAATAGTTGTTATCAGTCGAATACTCACCTTGTCTGAATTCTGCACCTCAGTAATTGAAACAGTCATCGCGTCAATATCACAATACGAATATAGTAAGACAACTGTATCATCCAAAAAAGGTTGCAGCGCTACCATGCCGGTAGCACGTATTACATCAGCCATATTAAGGCCCGAATCGACTCGAGTCAAGTCGACGCGCAAATCGATCACGAAAAAGTATCGGATAGATCACAATTCAAATTTTCTGTTATAGTAATTATTCCTAATGTCATTGCGCTATCAATCATCCAATAAAATTCATTTCAATGAAAATTGGTGCTTGTTCACCTGAGGCCCTATTACGACCCAAGGTCGCAGCACGAGCCCCGTGGGCCCGTGCTTAAGGATCAGTACTAGTCCGATAGACGAATAAAACGAAAATAAGAAAAAAATGTAATTCTTTATGTTCACAACTAAACGTACTGCATAAAACATTACACATGTTATAAAAAAGATTTTTAACAATATTACATAAAGACATACCATCTCCTCCAATGTTATTCCAAGGCGGAAAGTGAATGTGTCACTCGAATCATTGACAAAACGTTGAAAACAGAATGTTTCGGTAACATCGCGTATGTAATGTTTTAGTAACATTATTCGATGGTGCGTACTTAACCTGAAACATGAAACATTGATAAAACGTTGACACCAGAATGTTTTAGTAACATCACGAATATAACGTTCTTGTTACATTATTAATATTTCTAATTGAATATGCAACATTTCCGAATACCGCAAAAAAGAAAAAAACGAATCAGCGACATGATGTATGTAACTGTTTCGAAATATTTCTCGACGTTCGAAATTCAACGTTACATCTAAAACATTTCTGAAATGTCTTGTAACGTTTCCTCAGTGACTTCGAAAATTTATGCTAAAACTCCAAAATGCAATGTTTTTGATGTGGTACACAGATCATGCGAATATAATGTTGCTTCGGAACGTTTGGGAAATACTTCCTGATTGTTTATCACCGAAGGCTGCAATTAGGCAGAACTTCTGACAGAATGTAACGTCACCTCAATGTGTCATGTTCAGCGGGTCTGCTTTTCGGAATTTTGGTTTTAAAACCGCTGAAACGTCGATTGAGAAGAAGGTTACCTGCAGTCTAGACTGTAATATGAACCAGTTGTCCCGTAGGACCTGGAATCATGAATTACAGCCTTGAATCTGCATTATTATATTTTAATAACACTTCAGTTTTTGTACAATTTTATTCTTAAGGAGGGATTTGCTTTTTTTCGCAAAATTTACCGCTTTTTTCCGAATTTTCTAGTGAAGAAACTATGCAATGAATCAATTTAAAATTTGGCATGTAGTTTTATTGTTATTTCATGTATGCACAAAAAAATTTTCAATTGTATCCTCTCGGGAATGCGCCTTTTGCCCCCCCCTCGTTCACGACGCTGCGCGAAGCGCCGCAGTCACTGGTGTGCATGATTACTCTCTTCTCAATGATCTGAAACAAAAAAATCGAATACCATTTTACTCCATACACATGTAGCTATCGTTTGATGAATCGAAAAAAAAAAAAAAAAATTGAGCATACGGCGATGTTTTGAACTCAAAATATCGATTTTGCTAAAAAAAAATGACCGATTCTTTGCTATAAAAAAAAAACTTTTCAACCTATTGCTTTTTCGGTTCATCAAACGATAAAAGGATGTTCATTTGACATGCTGTCCAAATTTGAAGGCGATTGGTTAAATAGTTTTGTAGATATCATGCACATCAGTTGTGAAAAAGCTGTTTCGAGAAAAACGCGTTTAAAGTTACGAGTACGGTTTACGGGGATATATCGATTACTTACAGTATTTTCCTGCTAATCTGCTATGCCAGGGCCATATAGGATTCCTTCCTCTGCTTCGTAGAACTCGTTTTGCGTTGATATTTCGCTTCTACGCCTTGTCCGAGCCTCTTTTGTTGCCTCGAGGCTGCGTCTCGCCGATCTCTGCAGACGCTGTTGGTCCCGTGCTTCAGCGAATATCGACGATTACTGACCAATAACGATTCCGATCGTTTTCATCGTTTTAAGGATTGCTGAGAACCCTTCATTAAAGATGCCTGCTGCTAAATAAGCTGCGATGTAGATCGTGTTTGCACCACAGTGAAGGTGTTTAGGCGCGAATCGCCAGACAGTTGCGTTGAAGCTCTCGTTATTATTTTGAATGTCGCCGCCTAAACACCTTTCTAGCAAGTCTCTTGATGACAAATCGCTATAAATTGGCTTAATAGCATTTTCGACATCATTATGGAGTGATGCTTCGTGATCAAAATCGTCCAGAGTTTTGGCAATGCGTCATTTGCACCAGCTTTGAGACCCCGATGGACAGTACATATGCTGAGGATTTTCATTCGTCGAGATCTTATGGTAAAACGTGGCCCACACAGCATTGTACATGTCACCAACAGAGTTCGCTCGAGACGCGAACCGCGGACCGGCACGTCGGTACAAAATCGCTTATAACTTGGCCAGTTTTACGAGTTTCGACTCAAAATTTAGCACACATATTCTTAACATCTTAGAGATTAAAAAACATTCGTCGCTGAAAAATCAATTTTTTTCTCAAAAAAAAAGCAAATCCCCCCTTGAGCTGTTAATTGAATAAAACGATTTCATACGACAGCATTTTCGATTCATCTTCATATTTACATTGTTTAATAGGCTGAAGATATTCTTTGAGATGATCAAGTACGGAAAGAAACTCATATTTAGGGTACTTGCGAATTACTGGTCGTACCAAAAATAAGGTCATTCTTCGACGAGTGCGAAGTCCAATTTCAAATGTACAGAATATCTTTTCAGATAAACCCGAATAATGAGAGAAAAAGTTTTATTCGAATGAATTACTATCATCTCGAGATAAGTCATTTTTTGAGTTTTTCGTCAAAAAATAGTTAAATTTCGTTTTTTCAGAAACGGCTATATTTTTTTCTGAAAGCGCGGAAAATTGCCGATGGAAATGTAGTGAGATAAAATTTTTTATTTAAATTTTCACATCTTTCCATAATTCGAAAGCCTCGGTTGAAAGTAGCGATTTTGCACCAGGTCCCCAATTATAGATGCGGTCGTCAGGACCATTGAATAAAATTAACTTTCTATGCCGCTTGTGTGTGAAAAAAGAGTTTTCAGATTTACTCGATGGTTTCATTAACGTTTTTGAGGTCGCTGAATCAAATTTCAATATCGTCATTTCGAAATTTGAAGTTGCAGATCCAATATGGTAGTTCGGAATGTATGTAAAATAATTAGTAACGTCGCTCAGGTTTTATCCACTATATTGAATCTTGAAATTATAATATCAAACTTGTGACATAGTGTGTAGGGTAAAAGTCATGGAATTATCTAATTATCATTTTCGAAGAGAAAATTGCAATATTTCGCATAGACGAAGCGGCATACTTATATCTACTTGCGCTCTGAAGACATGCCCGCTTCAAATCTCATTTTCTTGGCCCTCCACAAAACAACTAAGAATAAGTTCACATTGTAAGCCTATTAATTGTAGTTAATCATTTACATATTACACTGCAGGCCAAAGTACAGCATAAGGGAAGAAAGATCTGGGTACAGAGTACTGATGTGGTTACTCATCAGACGATTTACTCAAGAAGATGTTGGCACTTACAATTGTGTATCCACTAACAGCCTTGGAAAGGCTGAAGGCACTTTGAGACTTTATGGTGAGCTCTGTCAAAATTTTCAGACACTCGTTTTAGAGTAACAATTGATGAATTTTTGTGTATAATTGGAAGATTCTAAATAAATTTCATATCTTTGCATGATTCGGAAACTAAAAGCTTTATTCTCTGTTCTAGAAATAAAGATATTCGGAGTTGACAACGGTGGAAGAGGCAATGATCACATCTCCATTCACGGGGGTGAGTTTCCATTGAAAAGTAATCGAGATTTTAGAAAGCCTGAGTGAAAGTTACGTATTATCAATCTTCAATTGGGTTGAAACGTTACGATGAAGGAAGGATAGTTATTCCTGATTGAACTATATATATAAAAAAAAAAAACATTCTCACGGATTTTGTTTTCATTTTTCAAAAATACCTATACGATATACCTACTTTTTGCCTCGTTATCGTGTACACTAGGGTGCTTTTTTTTTTGGACTATTTTTTTTTCGCTTCCGGCCTGAAATTTTGTTGGAAATGCTAAGAAAGAAATTTCCTCAAAATATAAGCCCTTAATATTAACATTAAGTACTCTTCCAGAACGTGAAATGATTCCTCATTTAAATTACATGGAAATTAAAATTATTTTTTTTTCGAAATTCTATAACTCGGTGGCATTTTATGCTATTATATCGCCCAAAGTTGCAAATTGCTCAGCATTAAGCGCTCTACAAAAGTGCCCATTGCGACTTAACTGTAACTCACACTAAAGTCAAATTTCGATCCACCTCCGATCCCTCCGATCAACAGTTCCAGAGAAGAGGATCATAACATATTTCATTTCGATACCTGCCGTGCTACACTGGAGAATTAACCAATAATATCATACAGCTATAATGTAGATGTGCTATGGCAATGATATTACGTTGTATGACTGTACGGTTAAAGGGTGGCCTGTAAAAAGTCCATAACTACCATCCTTGCCGAAAATCGTTTTATTAGGCTGAAGTGTTTGAAATATCAGCGCGCAAGTCCCTGTGAAAGACATAGAGCATATAAATATGGAGAGGACAAGCCTATCCTAATCAATGAGAACTGCTCACGTATGAGAGGGATAGAGATTCGCTTTCTATTAGTAGATAAGATAGGACAGTTCTGGATTCAGCCTTCTCTACCGGCCGAACCGTGAGGGTAAGTTATCATCCGTGTTTCTTCTTTACCGGTCGCATGGTAACGATTTTGGATGATGGCAACGATCGCTGAGTTCTTTTTACCGACAATCAGCGTGGTAACTCATGGAATTGTTGGCTAAATCTTATGGTCGATTTCTGAACTTCTTCACCCCCACCTCCCCCTATGAGATCAGTATGGCAACCTGTTGCAACTTTCTGCTATTCGACTAGCGATCTACTACCGATCTGCAATTAGATGGCTGCATATCTTGCCGACTGACGAGCGGGTATGTTATCATCCGATGTTCTGCTATGCAGCAGCAGCGTCACTACCGATCTGCAATTCGATGTTATATTATTCCGATTTTTTTTTTTTTTTCCATTAAACGATGTTGTCACTGCTGACCCCCCCCATCCCCCTGTCGTCCGAATATGACCGCCCTTTTTCAAGAAATTTAAAAATCTAAGATGGCGATGTGATTTTTGAACTGCAAAAAAGCCAAGATGGCTGATCTGGAATATTAAATTCCAAGCTTAAATATTGGCTGAAATGTGTTTGAAGAGTGACTGGGTATTATATACAAGCAATGACTCGAATCTTTTGAAAATATCATCGTTTATTCAATATAACTTAAGTCTAGCCTATTCTAAAATACAATATCCATAATAATGAAAATAATAATAATAATAATAACAACAATAACAATAACAATAACAGATTTGTATAGAAATATTGAAATCTGAAACAGAGAAGAGAAAAACAAAGTTAGGTACGTCATTGCGATTCCTCAATGATAAAAAACTCGTCATCATAGACCGACAAAATGCCTCGTGACGCCGACCACGCTGGGTGGAATCAGTCGTTGATAGGGTGATCCTCACCGAATCGACCCTCCAGCATCTACCTGATGCCGTAAGAATCAAACCCCGCCTCATCAACGTAGCCGGAGGTCTGTTGCCTCTCAAAACTCTGCAGGCCCTGCCTACGAAGCGCCCACACCATCCTTGGTTCAATGAACCGATCCTCAATGATAAATCGTTGAAAAATTTCATCTCTAAAAGCCGGCTATAACAAACAGTTTTAAACACATGAATTAAATATATTCCAGGAAAAAGGATGTTGAACAGAAACAATAATTAAAAATCTTTCAATCGCGATAATCTAATATGTCCGAAGAAAAAATGTCAAACAGAAACAGGAAAATCTTTGAATCATATTAATTAAATTTATCTCTCTATACATACCGTGCGTTTTCGTGGATGAGCGACATTTATAGATCCGAAGATAGCCGAACGAACGCCCTATTATATGCAATTGAGGCTACATATCATATATACATATTAGAGTGTGCCAGAAAAAACTTTTTTTTTTTTTTTGAATCTCCCACATCAAAAATCAAAGTGGTTTTATGGAATAAGAAGCCTCGATAAAGGAGGGCACTGAAAAGAAATGCGAAGTGGTGTCTCACGCGCCCAGGCATTAACACTGGTGGGGCACCTTTTAAACTTGATTATCAGCTTCCCCCTTTCGGCAATTAAAATATTATATGGCATTCAGCTGTTTTAGCATGTGGTATGATCAGTAAAAAATAAAAAAGTTTTTGTAAAAATTAGGCTATTAACATTTACTTTTTTTTGTTTCCCACTGCGGATATATACGTATTTGTGGATAATAACGACCCTCGTGAAAAAGAAAATCAGGCGATCAATGCTAACAGATGCCTCATCGCCAATATTGCGATAAGGTAACTGATGCTAGCTTCTAATGTTCGAAACTCCCTTCAGCGAAAAGAATGTTTGTTCAATTCTGTCTAACACCTTGTAATATTGTTTATTTTCGTGTATAATTGATTCTCACAAAAGGTGGTTGCGGATAAACAAGTTTAAGAGGTGGTCTCATCAGTGTTGTCCTTTAGTCGATTGAGACACCTCTTAGAATTTTTTGTCAGAGCCTCCCTTAACGACGTTCTTTATAATATTCAAATACATATATTTCCGCGGTGGGGAATGAAGGAAAAAAAAAAAAAAAAATTTCTAATTTTGTTCTCGAAACATTATTCTATATTAGTCTATTTCCTGTACCACCTTGTGATTTTATTCAATTTGCTGTGAAATTTCACTTCGCGAAGCCGATTTTCGGTCAGTTTAGTCTAGCAGGTGCCTCATCAGTATGATTTCTGGTCGACTGAGACACCTTTTAACATTTTTCGTCAGAGCCCGCCTTCGACGACGCTTCTTATAATAACTGAAAGCACTCATTTTTTATATGAGAAACGATAAAAAAAAAAAATTTTGGCACACCCTAATACATATATCAGTATTTTTGACACTTGACGGCGAGCTGTCACTTACTGTAGAGCCTACGTGCATTGGCGGCGATGTTCATAGGTTATTCTTCAATCATAAAACTAGCTGAATGACACGGATCAGTGATCGATCGATTTCGAATAATTACGTGTGATTAAAGAATAACCTATAAACATTGCGGTCAATAGACATAGAGGCTCTACAGCAACTGACAGCTTGCCGTCAAGGCTCGAGTGTCAGAAATACTTTCCAAGTAGAGTACCTTAGACCTTTTTGAGCGACTTCTGAATATGAATATTAACGACCTTTTAATTTTTTTGCTTGAAGTTGACATACTAAATGATAGAAATGAGGCTGGAGAGTAGCAAAAAAAAAATTTCGAGACGATTTTCACTATTAAAATGTAAATGACAAAAATTTATAACTTTTCAATTTTTTAAAAATTTATTTAATTTTCAATAGTTACAATTTTTATGGTATTTTTATCAATTTTAGACACAACAAAGATCAATTATTAACAGAAGTCGCTCGAAAAGGTCTGAGGTGTGCTGTTCGATTACTGAATTTCGTAATCGATTATCGATCACTAAATTAAATCGATAAAAATCGATTAATCGATTAATCGATCAATAATCGGAAGATCGATCAATTATATGATTAATCGATTGATCAATCGAAAAATCAATTAATTATTCAATTAATCGAATGATTAATCGATTAATTATTTGATTAATCGATTATTTGTTTTATTATTCATTTGATCAATTATATATATAAGTTTATTTTCTTTTGTTTGAGCTTTTCGGCGTTACAAAGCTTATACATCTTCCTCCCTCCTTACTCTCTACCTTAACCCGTACTCTAACTCTCCTCTGCCTTAATCTTTGTTATCCTCCCGTCTCTCTTCTTTCCATTGTCCCTATCCCACATCCCGCATCTACCTATGCCCTCTGTCCCACCTTACTCCCAGCACTTTCGTCAATACCACTAACTTATTACTACGCTTAATCTGAGGTAACTAATCTAAGATAACAAAAACAATAATATTCACTAAATAACTGAAATGAAAATAAAATAAAATAAACTAAAATAAAATAAAATACAGTATCATAATATAATCGTAGTAACTTACAGTATCATCTATCTCTCATCTAACTTAATGTTGTAACTTCCCTCCTGTACAGTGACTATTGTCCCTACTTGTGCTTCTCTCCTTCCTTCTTGTGTTTCTGCGACTTACTCTCCTCTCTTCTTCCCCTTCTCTTCCTTCCTTGACTCACTTCTTCTACTGCTCTTTTATACACCTCCACCTCTCCTTGAATTCGTCCCACTTCCATGTATCCCCTCCCGCTATCACCTTCCCTTCTTCCCATTCCGCCACTATTTCCTCCTTTCCTTTTCTTCTCTCCTCTCTTACTTTCTCCTGCACCTTCCACCTCTTAAGTCTTTCCCTATACGTCAAGTCCTTGTCAATTCTCACCTTTTCTTCTCTCCAGATCTTCTCTTTTTTCTTTAATATCCATTCTTTTTCTTCTTCGTCTACTAGTTCCACCACCCATATTTTTTCCTCTCCTTCTCCTCTCACTTCCCATTCCTTCACTATCCCTACTGTTCTGCCGTACTGCTTCTTTAACCATTGTTCTCCGGTCTCCTGTTTCTCTTCACTTTTTATCCCTCTTATTGTTATGTTCCTGCTCTTCTTCAACCTTGCTTCTCTTTCCCTTTCCTTTATGTTTTCTTCTTCTTCTCCCTTGTCTTCTTTTTTTCCCGACTCCTCTCTTTCCTCTCTCCTCTCCTTCCTTGACCCGCTTCCCGACGCGCAGGGGGTCAACCCCTCGGCCTCCGCGCCGGTGCTTAACCTCCTTTCCTCTTCTCCTCCTTTTCCTTTCTCTTCCTGCTCTTCCCCGTTCAATACCATTTCCCTTAGTATTGCTTCTGTTATCGCCCTTACCCCCCTGATCTCTGCCTTCATCTCCCTCAGCTCCTCCGTTACCTCGCGCCTCCACTTTCCTTCTTCCTTCCCTTCCATTTCACTACTGCCTGTCTCTGCGTGTTTCTGCGTGGTCTCTGCTTCAAAGCCTTTCGCAACACTGCTGTACCGCTGCCTAGTCTCCAATTCCCCCCGCCTCTCCGCCTCCCGTAGCTCTTCTCTCCCCCTTCTTCTTCTCTATAGGTAGAGCGCCCCCCATCCTACTTGTTCCTTCTGTCTTTCCTGTCTCCGCTGTCTGACCTCCTCTAGCTTTCCCATTGTTCTCTTTCTTTCCTTGCCACTTCTTCCCTTCTTTTTCTGAGTTCTTTTCCCCATCTTCTTCCTCCGCCGTCTGCTGCTGTGATCTCTTCTATTTTTCCTGCTACATCTCCCATAACTCTGCAGCTTCCCGTTAGATGCTCTAACGTTTCCTCTTCTTCTCTGCACATCCTACATCTCCTATCCTCTTCTTTCATCCAAAATTTCGTCCCTCTTTCTTCATTTCCACATCTGATCCTTGCTATTATCGTTACTTCCTCCCTCTTGCTTTTTCTTTTCCCTTTTATATACCTCGGCTCTCCCACCTCCCTTATCTCTTTATATCTCGGTACACTCCTCGATTTCCATATCTGGTCCATTCTCTCCTGTTCTTGTACTTCTCTGTCTCTGTGTGCTGCCATTTCTTCTATCGAGCCTTCTAGCCTTCTGTACCTCTCTACCCCTTCTGCTCCTATTCCGCACCTCCATAAGTACTTTTTTCTCTCTATCCCCCATCTATCTTCTTCTCCTTTTCCTTCCATCTTTCTTCTTTCTTCCCAGCACTCTCTTAAGATTTTCCTCTTTTCTTCTGTTCTTATCTTCTCCTCGTATCTAATCGCTCTTCTACCTGCTCTTGTTCTTATCTTGTCTCTCTTCAACTCCTCTCTCACTATGTATCCTGGTGTCGTCTTGTCCAGTCCTAACACCCACCTTATGTATCTCTCTTGCAGTCTCTCAATCTCCTCCTTCTCCTCCCATCCCCATATTTCCGCTCCATATAGGATTATTCCCCCTACCACTGCATCAAAAACTTTCATTCTCCATTCTATGTCTCCCTTGAACTTTCTTTCTCCTATTCCCCACAGTACCCCCATCACTTTCCTCGCTTTACCTATTCTTTCTCTTATGTGTGGCTTCTCACTATTGCTTCTGCTCAGCGTATATCCCAGGTATTTTATTTCGTCTACCTCCTCCATCTCTTCTTCCCCCCAAGACCATTTCAGCTTTTTTCTCCTCCCTTTTCCTTTGCTGCACACCATAATCTTTGTTTTCTCCTTGTTTACCTCCAGTTTCCTCTTTTTGAAGTATCTGTCTGCTCTGTTTATCATCTGTCTCATCCCTTTTTCGTCTTCTGCTATCAGCACTACATCATCCGCGTACCCTAGTGTCCACACTTTTTCTCTCCCTATCACTAGCCCTCCGTCCTGCCCTTTCCTCATTGTTTCCTCCAGATCTGCTACGTATATGTTGAATAGAGTGGGGCTTAGCGGGCACCCTTGTCTTACTCCCTTGTCTACCCAGAATTCCCCTGACATCCTGCTTCCTACCCTTATCTTACATCTCGTTTCTTTGTATATCTGCTTCACCCTTCTTATCATCTCTCCACTTATCCCTCTCTTCTTCATTGCCGCCCATAGTGTCTTTCTGTCTAGTTTGTCAAATGCTGCCTTCAGGTCCACGAACGTCATGTATATCTGCCCTCTTTTCTCCCTTAGCTTTTTTCCTATCACATGCTTTATTATATATATGTTGTCCATTCCTCCTCTTCCTGCCCTGAACCCTGTTTGTGTTTCGTCTAGTCCTTCTTTTTCTTCTAGCTCTTTTATTATCTTGTCGTTAATTATCATTGTATAGATCTTGTATGCCGTTTGGGTCAGTGTTACCCCTCTGTAGTTCTTCACGTCTTCCACGCTTCCTTTTTTGTGTACTGGGACTACTATTCCGCTTCTCCATTCCTCTATATATCCCCTTCCTTCCCACGTCTGCCATATGATTTCTCCTATCTTTTGTTTTATACTCTTCCCCCCTGCTATCCAGGCTTCGTTTTTTATTCCGTCCTCTCCCTCTGCTTTTCCTTTTTTCAATTTCTCTATTTTCTTCTCCACTTCTTCTTTTATTTCTTTCTCCTCCTCTTCTTTTGTTTTTTTTTTCTCTCTTTCTCCCCTTCTGCCTCCTCCTCCTCATTTTCCTCCCCTTCACTTTCTGCTCTGCATATTTCCTCCCTCCCTCCCAGCAGTTCTATGAAGTGTTTCGTCCACTCCTCCATTTTTATTTGGTCACTCACCCCTACTCTTTTCTTCCTATCCTTGTTTATGTATTTCCACATCTCCCCCTCTTCTTTTATTGCTTCTATTACTTCATCTTCTCTCTTTCTCCATGCTTGTTTCTTCTGGTTGCATAATTCCTTGTATGTTCTCCTTTCTTCTCTGAACTGCTCCATGCCCCTTTTCTCTCCATCTGCCTGTGTGTCTACATCCTTCCACGCTCTTTGCACTTTCTTCTTTTGTTTTCTGCACTCCCCGTCCCACCATTCTTGCTTCCCTATCTGCCACCTATTTTTACTCTTTCTTATGGTTGTGAATTCCCTGACCTTGTCTGTGAGTTCCTTCCACCCCTCTTCTATCTCTTCTTTTTCCCACTTTATCTCTTCTGTTCTTTTCTTGAACTCTTCCATTTCTCTCTTTCCCCACACTTGCCTCTCCCTTTCTTCTTCCCCGCTGTTCCCCCCCTCCCATTCTTCTCCTTTAATTGTGACTGTCAGTGGTTGGTGGTCCGACTCTATCCTCCTTTCTATCACCATCCTCTCTATCTCCTCCCACGATTCTTCATTTACTATACAGTAGTCAATTGTCGTCTCTACCTCGTTTCTCCTATACGTCGTCTCTCCCATCTCATCCCCCTTCACGTTCCCGTTCAGTATTGTCCACCCTCTCCTTCTTGTAACTTCAATTACTTGTTCTCCTTCTTTGTTTATCTTCGTGTCTTTAGTCTTCCGTTTATCCTCTCTCCTTGATTCCCCTTCCTCTCTTATCCCTTTTTCTCCTATTCTCGCATTGAAGTCTCCTCCTATTATGAGTTTCCCTTCTTCTTGCTCTTCCCCTACTATTTCCTCTATACTTTTCAGTTTCTCACTCTCTCCGCCTCTGTTGTATATCGTTAGGATTCTCCAGATTCTGCCTCTTATCTTGGCTTTTCTTTCTTGTATCCCTTCCTCCTCTCTTCCTTTTTCTTCCGTCGTTGCTATTTCTTCTCTTACTCCCGTTATTATTCCTCCTTTTGCTCTTCCTCTCTTTTCATCTCTTACTGCTCCTTGATGCTCCCATTTCCACCCGCCGGGTAGTAGCTTCTTCCACTTTTCCCATTCGCTTTCTTCCAGCCAGGTTTCTGTCATCCCTACTATATCAAATCCTTTGATATATTCCCAGAAGTCTTCGTCTTTACCTTTGACTCCCGCTACATTCCAGAATATCACCTTCGCCCCCCTTTCTTCTTCCGTTTCCTACCCCCTCCCTCTTCCTGTTCCTCTTCCTCTTCCCCTTCCTCCCCCTCCCTCTGCGTGCCCCCTTATCTTTTCTGCTTCTCTTATCTCTTCTCTCTCTTTGTCCCATACCCATAAATCTTCCCCAATCCACATCTTTTGGAACGCTACTCTCACTCTCTCTCCCCTTTCTCTTTCTGCCCTGGCTCTGTCTAGCAGTTCCCTTTGTATCTCTCTTTCTTTCCTCGTAAGGTCATCATCTATAAATATTCTACTTCCCTTTAGCTTTCCTTTCATAGACATTACCTTCCTCTTCTCCTCCCAATTCTTCATCGTTATTAGTAGTGCTTTTTTCTCTTTTCCCAACCCTACCACCTCTTCTATTCCTTCACTCTGTCCTATTACTCTCTCTATTATCTCTCTTGCTGCTCTTTCAATCCCTCGATCTGCGCCTATTTCATCTCCTCTGATTATGATCTTGTTCCTTCTTTCTTGCTTGTCTTTTCTTTCCCATGATTCTTCTAGTTCTTTAACTCTTTCTTCCTGTACCATTTCTCTCCTTTTTTCCTTCTCGTTTGCTTCTTCTATCAGACTTCTCATTCTTTGCTCCCCCTCTCTGATTTCTTTTTCTCTGCTCTCTTCTTCTTTTGTCTTTTTCCTCTTCCACTCCTCCTCCAGTTCTTCGATCCTTGCTTTCATCCTTTCCCTTTCTTCTCTCCCTTGCTTTCTTGTGGCTTCTAATTCTCTTCTAAGGCTTGTCACCTCCTCCCTCATTTCCTTTCTCCCTATCTCTATTTCCTCTCTTATTTTCCTCATTTCCTCCGTCATTGTTCTGGTTCCCTCCGCCATCTGTTCTATTATCATTTTCGTCCAGCTCTCCATTCCCCCTTCCATTCCTTTTTTCTGGACTTCTGGTCCTTCTGCTGTTCTCCTTTCGTTACTCGTATCCACTTCTTCCGCCTTGTAGCCCTCTTTCTTCTCTCCTTTCTTTTCCCCCGGTGATCTTAGTATCTTTGTGCTCCTTTTGAATACTCTCTCTTCTGCTCCCCCTTCCCCCTCTTCTGCTTTTCTTTTCTTGAAGTATTCTATCAGCGATCCGTCCGATGCTGCCCTCTCTCTGCTCCAGGTCTCAGCTTTAAACGGTCTCCCTCTCTTTACCGACTCTACTGAGCCTCTCGGGGTTCCCCACTCCTCTGCACACTCCTCTTCGCTCTCTTCCTTTCCCTCTGCTCCTTTCTTTGACTCACGTAGTCCGTCCTTCCCCATTCGCGCCTGCGCTCTTAACTCACGTCACTTTACCTTTTAGGGTTAGGTACTCGGCTTTTACGCCTTTTCTCGCTTCACTCCCTTCCAATTTTACACTTTCTCTTTCTTCCTACCTTTCCTTCTTCTCTCCCACCTTCCTACTCCTTCCTTTTTCGTCTTCTGTGACTGATTCTCGTTTTCTACTATCACTTTGTTACCTACTGTCACTGCCGATCTAACACCTTTCGCGAGCGAATCGGAAGTCTCCATTTGATCAATTATTTGATCAATCGTTTAATCAATTATTTGATCAATCATTTGATTAATCATTCGATTAATGCCTGGTCTATGCCTGGTTTAACTGTTTAAACAGCGCCGTAACTTGAGACTTAATTTAAAGATTGACCAATGAGGAGGCTGCTTTAGTCACGCGCCAGGCGAATCAATCCTCAAATTAAGTTAAGTTACGGCGCTGCATAAACCAGGCATAATCATTTAATAATATAGGTACAAATTCAATATTACATTATTACTTAAAGATTTGTCCAACTACGAATCAAAATTCAACTTTATGTGACATCAGTCCAATTCAATTCCGCCAGAATCAACCTTTCGCCAAAAACTATGGTAATAAGATAAGTGTCTACTTCTTCATGGTACCCACCTCGAACTCAATTCATAAGAGGATATATTTATAACCATTGAAGGAAAAAAGAAGAAGTGTCTACTTCTTCGTGATTCTGATTCCCCAGATTTGGACAATTCTGAGAAATAATGTTGGCAATCGTGATGCTTCGTAGTGTCCCGGCACGTCGTACTACGAGGCGTGACTACTGCATTGCCAACTTCATTTCAGAGTTGTCCAAAATCCAAATCTTGGTAGAATCACTAGAATCAACCTTGTTGGGTGTACTGTAACTGTATAGCTCTCTCGCAGTAGTTAGGCTTGCAATAGCTACTTCAGTGTTCAGGTCGTCCTTCCGACTACATATATCCACCATATTCCCTGTGGTAATATTCGTACATGAACCGGATGAACTGAACTTGACATTAATAGTTTACTGGGGATTCACAAACTTATCTTCTACGATCCACAGTTGATCAATCAATACACATCGCATACATAGAAAATCGATTAAATTTGGTAGTTACTTTGCACTGGGGTCCATATCAGCCTGATGGCATGATAAATGTGTCAAACTTGCGATAATAAACCGTACGAGCTATAATGGCCCCAGGTCGCAGTCTGGTGTGGGATTACTTCTCTAAAGAAGCGGGTGTATATGGTATGATCACATGTACCGTATGTAACAAAGATATTCCAAATAACAAGAATACCACGAACCTAAAAAATCATTTGAAAAGCAAGCATCCTATGGTTCACACAGAATTACTGAAAAAAGGAAAAATCATACAAATGGCAACTTCGCGAAGTGTAAGTATTATTTTTGTTCTATGTTAATATACCTATGTTATTACGAGCCAAGTTTCTTTAATAATTTATATAACAAATTTGTCGTGACATATGAGATGTTGGTTATGTTTCATGAAATTCATTATTAAATCTGTAGTGTATGTAGTGTTACACCTAGCGAGCGCTATACTATATACGTATATAGCTGTCAATTAGACACCTGTGTAATACACAAAGATATAGTTAGTCTCACGCCAGCGGCCAAGCTGGACGAACCAAATAAACATCACGTCTGTCTCATACATCAAGGAGTGTTTATTTCGTTTCCTTACCTACATCCTAAGTGGCGACGAGGATAATAATGGAATTTATAGTGTAAAACGGCGTCATGAATGACAAGAAAGAAAAATTATCGTGGATTTACGAACTGAGTAAAGCTCAAGTGGTGAGTGAATTGGAGCACAGGGAGCAGGAAGTCGACCGATCGGATAACTTGGACACCCTCCGCAAGCTCCTGAGAAAAATAGTGATACAAGAAACCGGAAATACTGTGCCGAAACCGGAAGATTCCGGCGGCAACGAGGAAACGCAAACTACGGATCAAATCGTGACCATGGAGTACCGAGCATCGTTGGATTACGATATAGAAAAGGATGACTGGGAGCAGTTCATCGAACGCATGGAATTCTATTTCATTGCTAACAACGTGGCCGACGAGATCAAGAAGAGAGCCATTCTCCTCACCAAAGTGAGTGCCAAAACGTACGCGGTCATAAAAAGAATTTGTGCCCCACAAAAACCGAGCGAAGTGACCTTGAAGGACATAGTCGAAAAAACGACGGATTATTCAAAACCGAAGGTCAACGTGACGGTGTTGCGTTCACAATTTCGACGCCGCACGCAGGGGAAGGACGAGAGTGTCCCGCAGTATACAGGGTGATCCAGAATGAGGTATTTTCCTTCTACCACTAGATTCTTCGTGAAAATCTAAGACGAAAATTATCAATGCTAAAATGTCGAGGGTGACGCCGTTTTTAGATGAGAGCCGTTTAAAGTTAGCCAATACGAAAGCATATACGAAACTATCTCAGGGCCGCGATCCTCGTTTTGTCAGTTGGCGAGATCGCGGTGGCCGGTGACGCATCGCGAGGACCGCCAGGCCGGCGGTAGCGGCCCTGAGACAGTTTCATATCTGCTTTCATATTGGCTAACTTTGAACGGCTCTTATCTTAAAACGGCTTTACCCTCGACATTTTAGCATTGATAATTTTCGTCTTAGATTTTCACGAGGAACCTACTGGTAGAAGGAAAATACCTCATTCTGGATCACCCTGTATAGCGGCTCTCAGGGAACTAGCGATCAAATGCGACTTCAACGGTGCAAATGACTCAATAAAGGACCAGTTAATCACTGGCTTATCAGACGACGAAGCCAGAAAAGCGTTATTTAAAATAGAAAACTTAACATTGGACCGAGCATTGAAGGAAGCGGGGGCTATAGAAGAAGCGAAGAAAGCCGTAAGCACGGTCACATCGAGTGCCGATGATCAACACGAAGATGTTGACAACGCAAGAGTCCAATACAGGGAGAGACAACGTACACAAACAGGGAATTCGCGTCCGAATTCGCAACGAGGAACATCGAGTAAACGTGACTCAGCACGCGGATCTCGACAACAGTCTTACCAGCGCCGACCGAGGAGAGGCGAAGACGGCATCGCGTGTTTCTGCTGCGGACACCCAAATCACTGGGCAAACGAATGCTGGCACAGAAATAAGACGTGCGGCGTATGTGGTCAGCAGGGACATCTCGAACAAGTGTGTAAGAAGAAGAAGCAAAAGCCGCGTACGGCGGTGGGCAGACTACAACAACAACAAGAGAGCGACGGGGCCAGCAGCGATGACGAGGAAGACTTCGAGTGGTATAGAGACTTATTTACTATGAGCGAAAACAAATATGATTGTAAACATTTAGCGGTCGAGCCGCAATATTTATCGGTTAAAATCGAAAATCAGGTAATTAAAATGGAGATAGACGGGGGAGCAGGGATTTCTCTTATAAGTAAAAGAGATTATGAGCGTTACTTTCATAACAAAAAAATATCAAAGTCAAAAATTAATATACGCTTCTACGACGGCGCCGAGAAACGCCCCATCGGGGTGATAAAAAATATAAGGCTGCAATATGATAAAATAACGGCCAAGGGCGATCTATACGTTATGGGCGAAACGGGCGCGCCACTAATCGGTTGCGAATGGTTAATGAAATTAGGAATCTGGCCGCTAGAATACGTTCAATCGTGGAGAAAGATAAAAGTCGAATCGAAGGTTCATTCAATAAAAAATGAAAAAGAAAGGATCAAGATTCTAAAATAAGAATTCATTCAGAAACATTCAAATCTGTTTGCGCCAGGGCTAGGTACATTCACCAAGGGAACTTTCGGATTAAAGCTAAAAAAAGATGCGAAACCAAATTATTGCAAACCGAGAACCGTTCCATACGCGCTAAAGGATAAACTTGAAAAAGAATTGGATAGACTCGTAGCGGCTGGAGTGTTAACACCAGTAGAAAATTCAGAGTGGGAAACCCCCGTAGTACCAGTAACGAAGCCGGACGGTAGTTTTCGATTGTGTGCGGATTACAAGGTCACAGTCAATCCCCAAATAATATCTAACGGACACCCAATTCCAAATTGAGATCACTTGATCACTAACTTACAGGGGGGGAAATTCTTCACAGAGATAGATCTCAGAGAAGCTTATACGCAAATCCCTCTCGAAGAAAATAGTAGAAAAATTCTAACACTTAGCACACACAAAGGGTTATTCCAACCCACCAAACTGCCCTTCGGAGTAGCGTCTGCCCCGGGTTTTTTTCAGCAAAATATGGAACAAATCCTACGCAACGTCGCGAACGTAAACATTTTCTTTGACAATATAGTCATTAAGGGCAAAACAATGGAAGAGAACATGCGCACAACCGAGGAAGTTTTTAAGATACTACAAGACTGCAGTGGCCTAAAAATTAAAAAAAGAGAAATTCATCTTCTTAAAAAAAAAAATCCGTTTTTTAGGTTTCGAAATCGATGAACACGGTGTATACACATTAAAAGATAGAGTAGCAGCAATTAAAAAAATACCGGAGCCGAAAAACATCAAAGATTTGCGGTCGTTCTTGGGCATGGTTAATCACTACGAAAAGTTCATTAAAGATCGAGCAACAAAATTAAATCCACTGTACCGATGCTTACAAAAAGAAAGTTTCAAATGGTCTAAAAAATGTAAACAAGCGTTTGAAGTAGCAAAAGAGGCATTATTATCGGCAGAGGTATTGGTTAATTACGATCCCCATAAACCGTTAATACTCACATGCGACGCGTCAGACTGCGGAATATCCGCAGTCCTTTCCCATAGAACACCAGAAGGAGATAAACCCATAGCATACGCGTCGAAAACCCTCTCGAAAAGCGAGCGTAATTATGCCATTATCGACAAAGAGGCAAGGGCAATTATTTTCGGTATAACTAGATTTTACGATTATATCTACAGTACAGAATTCACACTAAGAAGCGACCATCAACCCCTGGTGCGTATATTCGGGCCCGAAAAGGGAATACCGATAATGGCAGCGAGGCGACTGCAGCGATATGCGACCTTTCTGAGTGCATTCAAGTACAAAATCGAGTATGTGAAATCAAGCGAAAACGTTGCAGACGGTCTCTCTCGTCTTCCACTACCGGAAAAAAAAACTTAAGGTCAAGGAAACAGAATTCGCTCATGTAGATCATGTAAATGAGGGACCTGTGTGTATAGATTGGAAAAGTATAGCACGCGAAACACGGAAAGACGAGCTTACAATGGAACAGGACTGTTTAATGTGGGGATATAGGGTGATAATCCCAAAGAAGAATCAGGAACTCGTTATAAAAGAATTGCATCTGACACACATGGGAATTGTCAAAATGAAATCCATTGCTAGGTCGTTTTTCTGGTGGCCAGGCATCGACGCAGACATAGAAAGAGAAGTCCGTGCGTGCCACGAATGCATTCAGGAGAGAGATAGCCCGCCGGCGGTAACGTTAAACCCATGGACATGGCCAACGAGACAATGGCAGCGCATACATACGGACCTCATCGGGCCGTTGAACGGTCAGAATTTTCTTTTGATTATAGACGCGATGTCAAAATGGCCAGAAGTACTCGAAGTGAAATCAATTAGCTCAGGAAGCCTAATTAAACATTCCCGCCAAGTTTTTGCGAGGTTCGGGATCCCAAACCAAATTATTAGCGATAACGGCAGACAATATACAAGCGATGAGTTCGCATCATTCGTAAAACGCGTAGGGATAAAGCACACATTCTCCCCAGTCAAACATCCCGTGACGAACGGAGCGGCAGAGAATTTCGTCAAGACTTTCAAAAAGAAATTCAAAATACTTTCGCGTGAGGGATTCTCGACACAAGAAGCAATCGACATGTTCTTATTTGATTACAGATCAGTTAAGCATAGTACGACGGGAGAAACACCAGCGAAACTCATGTTAGGGAGAGAGCTGAGAACGCGATTCGAAATTTTACGCCCAACAACGGAGGAAAAAGTCGATGTCGAAAAGGATCGACAAGTACAAAATAAAAAAGGGAAGAACACGGTCGAATTCAAAATCGATGAAAAAATCTGGGCAAGGACATTTGGGAAAAATGATTTTCGTTGGTGTACAGGGACAGTCATAGAACGACGCGGACCGGTCACGTATATAATAAAATGGGAAGATGGGGCTGTAGACAAGCGCCATACTGATCAGATTATTAAGCGCGAGGAAAAACAAAACGAGGAACCAACTCGAGAAAATGAACACCCAGTATCGTTACGAAGATCGCCGCGATTAGCTATAAGTACAATTAAGAAATAGCGATAAGTGCAAGTAAGACAGGTCGGTGAAGGTGGTGGACACTTCGGTAACACCATAATAGCCCAAATGTAAACAGAGAGGAGTTGTAGTGTATGTAGTGTTACACCTAGCGAGCGCTATACTATATACGTATATAGCTGTCAATTAGACAACTGTGTTATACACAAAGATATAGTTAGTCTCACGCCAGCGGCCAAGCTGGACGAACCAAATAAACATCACGTCTGTCTCATACATCGAGGAGTGTTTATTTCGTTTCCCTACCTACATCCTAAAATCAATATACGCAGGAAAAATGTAGAAAATTTATTTCAATTTTTTCCAAAACAATATCATATATGAGTTGCAATAGATTGTTTCCACTGGAATCCGGATTACTTTCTTTTTTCAAGTTTTGTCCATTGGGCTATTCAGATTTCAGAATCAGTACTATTATTTTCACCAGCCTGCTAGGCTTCTAACAATTGCCGTGAGAGCAGAGAGTCTAAGATCTAATGGCCGGTTTTAATTTTTCTAGAGCATATTCTGCTTTAAAGAAATATTTGAGCATATACATTCTGGAATACAATATACAGATACACCTACTGATAGACTTATCCGAAGATCTTTAATGTTATGATTTCAGATTTTATCTATTATGCTGGTTTAAATAAAATTTCGTTTCCTCTCTGATTTTCGGATCGTACGAATTTGTATTATATTTCTCGAAAGCTCTGCAAATGACATGGAACTTGAAGAGAACGAATACTCAGAGTCAGATATAGAATCTGTTTGTAGCAGTCAATCACAATGCAGCCAACTAGCTGTACGATCTGCAACTAACACCATCGGTCCCACTGCATCGTCTTCCTCAAGTAACATCCCTTCCACGGATCTGACTCTATCGAAAACTCGAAATTCTGGCAAGCAGCCGTCTGTTACACAATTTACAATGACTGAACAAGGACAAGATAAAGTTACCAGAGCCATGGCTTATTGCATTGCGGTAGATATGTTACCATACTCTATTGTCAAAAAACAAGGCTTCAAGAAATTTGTGGAAATCTGCAATCCAAGCTACAAATTACCAGGCAGAAAAAGCATGGCAGAAAAATACATTCCTGATTTATTCGAACAAACCAACAATATTGTAGTTAAGTTTCTAGGAGAATCTGAATATGTATCTTTAACTACCGATTGCTAGACATCAACAGCTAATCAACCGTTCATAGGTTTAACAGCTCATTTTATGCACGAATCTTTTGAAATCAAAACCGTCTGCTTAGGTTGTGAAGAATTAACAGAAGATCACACCAGTGAGAATATTGCAAATATGCTGCATATTATACTTGGCCATTACGAAATCCACCCAAGTAAAATAATAGCTATAACCTCCGACTCTGGAGCAAATATTGTCAAAACCATAAGGGATGCAGAATTTATACAAATAGCTTGCTTTGGGCATTCAATAAATACAGCAGTCAATCGAGCATTTAAACATTTCAAAGACGTTTTGAATAAAGTTAAAGAAATTCAAAAAAAATTTGCCTATAGTTGGAAGGCAGTCCGCGAGCTCAATAAAATACAGGAGAGCTTGAAAGTACCGAAAAAAAAATTCCTTGATTTTCAAAAACGAGGTGGTGGTCTATGTTATATTTGATCGAAGTTATTCTAGAACAAGAAACAGTTTTGCATTATTTTTTGAAAGATTATAACAAAAGCACTTCCCGAAAATTAACACTCACTCTCGAAGAAGCTACTACATTAAAAATAATTGCTAAAATATTATCCCCGATTCGTGAAGTCAGTAATAGCTCAGGTGTCAAGTATGTAACCGCATCTTTGATTCTACCTTTGTATTGTAATTTGAAAGATCAGCTGAGTGCTATAGACATAGCATCAGAGACCCTTACAGATGATGCAGAAAACACGAAAACAACAATAATATCAAATATCGTACAGGTTCTTAAAACTAGATACATCAGCAATGAAGCTGCTTTCAATCATTTAAAGAAGTGTACAATACTAGACCCCCGGTCCAAAATGAACTACATTCAGGAAGGAGATGAACATGAAAGCGCAATATTACGAAATTTATCAGATGAATGCGATACTTTGGATAGAAAAGATACTGATAACAAGCCAGCGATAAAAAGGCAAAAATGTGGCTTATCCGCTATTTTCAAATCTTCCGGACCGGTTGATAATGAGACGTACAATGGTAAGAAAGAAATTGATGCTTACTTAAATACTCCCTTACTCGATATTGATGGAGATCCATTACATTGGTGGAAAGCCAACTGCATAAGTTACCCTAAATGGTCTATGATAACAAGGAAATACTTATGCACTCAAGGCTCTAGTGTTCCTGCAGAGCGCATATTTAACAAAAGCGGCCATATAGTTACCAGATCATTTCAATAATCGCATTCCCGATCATTGATCAGATAATCATTTGATTGAATTATACGATTAATCGGTTAAATAATCGATTAATCATTTGATTGAATCATACGATTAATTGTGCAAATTATTGATCTCCCGATTATTAATCGATTAATCGTTTGATTAATTAATCTTTCGATCAATAATCGATTAATCGATTAATCGATATTTGCACTTCGCGAAATCGGTCAATCGATTGATCGAATTTTTGGAACAGCACTAGTCTAAGGTACTCTACTTGGAATCTTGAAAAAATCTCAAACGATCTTTAAATATCAAAATATCGACTTGAAAATTTCAGGATCCTAATCATTTTTATAGTAGAAAATACTGAAATAACGAAAAAAAAATCAAAAATCGATTTTCGACGATTTTGGAAATTTTTAAAGATTTTGAGCGATCTCTTAAAAAAAAATTTTTGAGCTGCGCTTCGGAGGGGGCTCTTAAAACATGATGAACTAACATATTTTCGTAAGAGACTCGAAAAAAAAGATATTCGTTTTTTTTTTGGGCCACCCTAATATACATATATGGACCAGCGATTATAATACAAGAAACGTTTCGTTTAATCCCAGCGGTATCATAGCGTAGTGGTTAGAGCGTCCGACTAGTAATGCTGTAACCGAGCTCAGTAAAACTCGGTTCTGCCTGCCACCCCTCCACGTAATAAACCCGTCCGCCTATCAAGTACCCATCTCCCCTACACTGATAGCAGACAGGCCCCGATACGAGCGGCTCAAGGCCGCGAAATCGTATAAATAGAGGGACCGCACCTGTACTGAACACAGTCGGCATCCGGACGAGCTACCGAGCGGACGTGTCTGCCGAATTGAGGCGTTCGTATTGAGATACACGATCCGATTTCTAGCTTCCTCTTGGGCGTGTTGAGCCTACCGACTGTTCCCTGATACCAAGGTGTATTGAACCAAGGTATCCCTAGCTACCTAGGCGTACTGAGCCCACTACTTTCCTAGGCGTTCTGAGCCTACCGGATACCGAGGCGTCCTGAGCCAGAGTATCACTAGATTCCTAGGCGAACTGAGCCTACCGATATTACTCCCCTATTTTAATAATTATTCAACCCATTATTATCCTTGTTGTTTTCTTGATAAGTATAACCTGTTCCTAACCTATAATAAATACTTTTGATGTACTGTATGAATAAATACGTGATTTTGAAACCAATAAATGAGTAATCAAATGACAATCCCACCGAACCTTTAACCTAAGTTATCCCAAACGACCCTACTCAAACTCTTGAGCATCCGTAATTTACAGAACTCAGGGTCAAATCCGCACCGATCCTCGTAGAGGCGGATTTGACGGTTACAATGCTAGTAGCGAGCGTTCCCGGTTCAAATCCCTCGACTCACTTTCAGGAAGGACTAAAAGAAGCGACGGCACGGCGGAGAGCGTGCGGCAGAGAGAGGGAGGGAAGGAGGACTGTGGTAGGAATTTAATACAATAGTCACCATCCCCACAGTCGTGTTCCACAAATGTACGATCATCGATAATAGTAGTTCGATAATTACTGCGAAATAAATAAACATTTGCAATTTTTTTTAAATTTTTTCAAATTGAACACTGTTGATGACATATTCAAAACTTATAAGGTATGACGTCACCCATGCCTTTATAGATCTATATACGAATTGCTCTTCTGATCATTGAGTTTTGTAGTGTTCAAGCGCATTCACTTATATCGGAATCACAAGCTCTTTCAACTATTATTTAATTATGCTGCAAATACGCAGGCTGCGAATGAAGAATGAAATAAGTTCCCGAACTATATGTCCCAAATTCACAGTTATACAGTACGAAACGCGCTGTCGGTGGTTGTGGCACTCCCAAAGGCTAGAATAGGTTAGGAATTCAATGGCAACCCCAGAGGCTAGAATAGGTTAGGAATTCAATGGCAACCCCAGAGGCTAGAATAGGTTAGGACTCCACTGATCCGTCGCTTATCCGAATTCACAACACTATACCCAGTACGGAACGCGCTGTCGGTGGTTATGACACCTCCAGAGGCTAGAATAAGTTAGGACTCCACTGATCCGCCGCTTATCCGTAACCACAACACCATACCCAATACGGTACGCGCTCTCAGTGGTTATGGTACCCTCAAACGCCTTTTATTTTTTCATGATCCCCTCGAATACGCCTGCTTAGTTTTCCTGTTCGTAGTTTTCCTGTTCTTCTTCCATGGCAGGATCGTTCTCACTCGTATTCGCTATAGCTAGACTATTGGTGTTGAACGACCTTGGGTTTTGTGTTTTATTACTTGTATCCGTACCGAATCGACCTTGGCCTTTGCTTGTCCTAGTGTCACGGTCCCCATGTGCGTCATCATCCAAACCCGATGATAAGAGCCTCGCCTCATCACTACGACACGCCACTGCCCAAAGTTGCAATAAAGCAAAAAGTTGTTCATAAGCAATTCAATTCACCAATTGGACTCTACTCCAAACAAAATATCGCAGACACCATTAAATGTCAGACTTCGGCAGTTCCAATTTTCATAGATTTTTCCTTCTTGAAACAAAAGATCAAGAAATTGAGATGAGATTGGATGGTAGAATTTGAAGACAGACCTATCAGCTTGCCAAAAGACGTTGGGCGCCAAATAAAACGTATTTGTTTCTTCGTTCCTATATTTGTTCGTATTCTTATCACAACAATCGAACTGATATAAGCAATAAAACATAAGCTTCGAAAAAACAAAACAAAAAACGGGAAAAAAACAAAAAGCGTAAGTGTGTAACCTAACATAATCAACGCCAACGAGTAATCTACTTCGCGGCTACGATTACCAATCCTTTCATAGTTTATTATAGCCAACAAGGAAATCCCTTTGCGGCTATAACAACATAATCCTTATCACTAAATCAAAGCCAACGAGTGAATCACTTCGCAGCTACGATTATCAATCCTTTCATTATTTATCGGAGCCAACGAGGAAACCCCTTTGCGGCAATGATAACATAACTCCTGTCTCTTTAATCAACACCAACACACCAATAGCTTCGCGGTTGCCATTGAGAAACAAGAACACCAAAATCAATACCAACAACCAAACCTTTCCCTTTCTCGATATTGTTTAAAAACCGCAATATGGATACTAACAATTAAGAACCCATGGTGGTGTGCAAATCAGGGGATAGTGATAGAAACTACTAAGAGCTAGCTAGTCGATCCCAGTTTACTTAGGTAGCCCCGAGATAAAATCATTGATTGTTGACGTAAAGAATACGAAAAATATAGGAACAGAGAAACAAATACGTTTCAATATATATATTGTAACGGATCGGGTGATCTACACCCGAAACAATACGTCACCACGCGCACCGTCAACCGCGCACAACAAGTGACGTCAATCGGTGACTATATAAGCGCAGCGCTAACATGGCTCCTCAGCAGTGCTAGGCAAAGCGCCACACTGACTCACTAACTCCTTTCCGATACTAGGCAAAATAACCAGATCGTCATATTAATTCGAGCAGTGCTAGGCAAAGCGCCACACTGACTCACATCTTTCTCTTCGATACTAGGAAATAACCAGATCACTCTATTAATCCGAGCAGTGTTAGGCAAAGCGCCACACTGTCTCACCACTAATTTTCCGAGGCCAGACAGGCAAAGCGCCCTGGTACTCTTTAGAGTCTTTAATTTGTACACGGAAACGACCAAAGCGGCGTTTTACGTTTCGAGTCAATTACTATCTTTATTTTCTTTTGTTCATTACTATTATTATACTTCATACTTCAATTATCTCCAACATAACTAAAATTTGATTTATATAACGATCGTAGATTCGTTGCTTAGCTAAATCTACAACTCTTGCTTAAACTTATGTAATTTAATTTATAGACTAATTTTCCGGTTGCAACCACTTCACTCTATTATGAATTATTTGATTAATTAAAACTTTATGTTAATCGGGACGGTTTCCTTTTCTTTAAAACCTTTTTCTCCATAGGCTGAACTGACCTGACTAACACCTCAAATTCAATTAGCTAATATACAGCTTCGGTGACGACTGCACTGCCCAGTATCAGATACTCGCTTCGGTGCGCTTTGCGCATCCAAGTCGAGATACTGTCTCGGCAAGTGCGTTGAATCCCAAGTCTGATACAGCCTCGGTGCTGCTTGCAGCATCCAGGTCTGAGGGAGGCAGCTACGGTGTGATTCGCTCCACCCTAGTCTGTATTAGGGACTAACAAATTGATTACCTCTACCAAGGAGCCCTAGAAATTAATCTAGAGTAAAGACACTCACAAGTAACTAGCCGTACGCGACACCTTCTGTGTCGCGTAAAGCACCCGAAAAGTTACAATATATAGGTATATATATACCGTGAGAATCAGGTGAAACCGAATGGTCCATCCGCCCAGACGGTGAATATTTGGTATTTTTAGCGGGCTAACCACTCGTTGCGCTGAAAAATCCCTAGGGTGATCCTGGCGCGCGGTCGATCTGCCGAGTTTTATCGACCGCGCGCCAAAATCACCCTAGGGATATTCAGTGCAACGAGTGGCTATCCCCATGAAAATACCAAATATTCACCGTCTGGGCGGATGGACCATTCGGTTTCACCTGATTCTCACGGTATATGGGGGATTCCACGTCACTTCGACAAGCCAAAAACAATGACCCCCTTCGATTTTTCCACTGATTTTTTATATGATAGTTCTTGGTCTAAAACGCGTGTCTGATTTTTTCCAAATTTTTGTATCTAGCCGTTTTTGGCTTGTGAATTTTCGGAAACTGAAAATCGCAACGTGATAGATTTTTTTGGATAAATTCTCAAAAATTCTATGGCCTACGACGAACATTTCTCGGTTATAAAAAAAAGTGGTCAGATTTTTCTTTCTATTTTTTTTTTCTATTTTTTTCTATTTTTTTTTTGTTAATTTTTCAAACAAACCTTCTCCTTGTCAAACCTTCAATTGATGATTTACTTTATATAGGAAACAGCGCCAGAAAACTGAAATCAGTTCATTTATGTCACAAAATTGTGTGCATTCATTTCTTGTTTAAATAATTTTCTGTTGTACACTTTTTTTATGAGTGATCTTCTTTCCAATAGAATATGATTTACTTCTCTCCTGTCCGGAAAATAATTTTGTACTAGCTCTGCCGTTTGCCTAAAAAGTAAATCAGACAGAAAATTATTTAAACAATAGAAATGAATGCACACAATTTTGTGTCATAAATGAACTGATTTTCGTTTTCTGGCGCTGTTTCTTATCTAAAAAAAATCATCAATTGAAATTTTGACAAAAAGAATGTTTGCGATGACGAAAAAAAAAAAAAACTGAAAAAATAGGAAAATAAGATTTAAAAAAATAGAAAAAAAATAGAAAGAAAGATTTGACCACCTTTTTTTATAACCGAAGAATGTTCGTCGTAGGCCATAGTATTTTTGAGGATTTATCCAAAAAAATCGATCACGGCGCTATTTTCAGTTTTCGAAAATTCACAACTCAAAAGCAGCAAGGTACAAAAATTTGGAAAAAATGAGATACGTGTTTTAAACCAAGAACTATCATATAAATAATCAGTGGAAAAATCGAAGGTGGTCATTGTTTTTGGCTTGTCGAAGTAGCGTGGAATTCTCCATATACCGCGAGAATCAGGTGAAACCGAATGGTCCATCCGCCCAGACGGTGAATATTTGGTATTTTTAGGGGGATAACGACTCGTTGCGCTGAAAAATCCCTAGGGTGATCTTGGCGCGCGGTCGATAGAACTCTGCGTGCCAAAATCACCCTAGGGATTTCCAGTGCAACGAGTGGCTATCCCTATGAAAATACCAAATATTCACCGTCCGGGCGGATGGACCATTCGGTTTCACCTGATTTTCGCGGTATATATTGTAACAGGCCGCGACCATCACGCACCTTGCGCCGCGCATCACGCGGATCTCGCGTGATCGCACCGCGGTGAGTATAAAAAGGGAGCTGTCAAGCCGCTCGGCACCGATTGTGCGGTAAGGCGCCCGTTGAGTCGCTTACTTGATTTTTCTCTAGGCCGATCTGAAGCATAGTGCCCAGCGAGCCATTTAGCTTCACTTTACCTGGCACGTAGCTAAAATAGTGCGTGACCAAAATTTATATTTCAACTCGTTATACTTCACTGGCGAAATTGAAACTCATATCTATTCAATTATAAAATTCAAATTACCATTACCTCACTCTTTCCTTAAGTTTTCAAAACAAACGAAAAATATCGAAGTCGCAGATAAAATAATTACTGCGTATACAAATCTAACAAGCAGGAGCTACCTTTCAAGCGCGAGAGTTTTAAGTTCTTTCTGTTTTCAATTAATAATTTTATGTTCTAACAAGTATTTTTGTTAATCTTTTTTTTTTTGTTATTAAAACAGGAGATCCGGTCACGCAAATATCATTGCTTTTGTTCTTCCTTTGAATTAAATCTAATTTATCTTTTTGTGAAACTGCATTTTTTCTTTCTATTTCCTTTTTTTTCTAATTATTTCTCTATTCAAAATTTCAGCTTCCTAACCAACATCGTTGTTAGCCAGAGGCAGCTACGGTGCGATTCTTCTGATTACTAGTAACGGTGGAGTTCACATTCCATCCGAGTCTAGAATTACGGGAGAGTCAATCCCTAGTTTGTTGGGCAGGCTCGGTGCGCCTGCGCGAACCCCAGCTCTGTAAAGCGGCTTCGGTTAGATTTACTGGCTCGCAGCACTGGCTAAACACCCGTGTCTGTATTTCTTCACCAATGTCTCGACAGCCAAGTCTGCGCTCAGGCTCGGCTAGCACGGCATATCCCAGCTCCGCAGGGAGGCGGCTCTGGTGTACCTAGCATACATCCGAGTCCGCGCATTGGGGACAATTTCGTGTTTTTTTTCAATTTTTCCACAAGAAGAGCTCCAATCTTGTCTGTAGGACGGGGAACTCACAATAACGGTGGTATTTGCGGCACCTTCCGTATCGCAAACAACCACAGAAAGTTACAATATATTGTAACGTGGTATTTCGTAGATCCCCGTTACAAGGGAACTCTATCGGAAAATCGCGATGATACGTGGCGCAGACAGGGTCTCCAGGGAAAGACAAAATTAGGAAAAATTATTAGGTTAAATTAACGCACTATTTTATTTTTGTAAATCATGAACACCTTCTACGAGGCATCCACCGTCGTGGAAATTACCGAAGAAACTATGGCTCATCAGGAACCTCAACATCTACAGTCATTATCGACGTCTCGATCGGCGTGCAAACCTTCGTTCCGCCAAGAAAGTGGCAAGGTCAGCGCCTCCTCTCGACCAGGCGAATTCTACCACCCCCAACGACCTGGATTGACGGCGTACAGGGATGTGCGAGAAGCACGAATAATCCTCCCGCCATCCGACGAGCCTACCGTTTAACAAGACTGCACAACTGAGACGAGGGTGGCGTACAGGGTCATGTGAAGGAATATTCACAGCCTCCCACCCGATGACTAATCAGCTGGAGCAGGTATCGTAGATCTACTCTCTCAGAAACTGTTATCGCGGCCGGGTTGGTCCAGAAAACCCCCGGATCGGCGTTCCAACCTATCGAACTTTGTCGTGGGCGAGATCCTTGTGGTCCAGCGCGAGGCTATTGTGCAATTTCCTTAAGGATTGACTAATTATGTAAGGCCTTGGGAGAATTATCATATAGCTCTGGCGAGCGAGATTTCTTATGAATCCAGCGTCAGGGAGTTCTATCGGAAGGCAGCAAGAAGAGGGGTATCGTAACGGCAGGGGTAGGATGGGTTCCTCCTGAGAAACGCAACAACACCTCATACGTTCGTCGAAACTACCAAAAATGACGAGAGCCAATTAGGATGGTGGTGAGACACGTGACCTATTTCATGAGTCGGTGCAAGCGAACTAAGGACTATATAAGGAGGGTACGTAGGTTAATCGGCCTACTCTTCGCTCTGTCTGCGCTGCTTATCATCAACGTGTATCGAACATCGAGTATCGCCAAATATCGTTTCTCATATCGTATTGTATCGAGTATATTTAAAATAGTGTTTGTGTTACATCTTGAGGTAATTTAAGGTAAGGTCTTGATTTCTTTATGTGAAGGCACGAGGTCGTTCGTATAAAAGTCTGTTTTATGGTTTATTCTTGGGCTAAGAAGCTCGTTTTTGCTTAATTTATCGAACTACCTCGAGTCTGGCAGAATTCGTAGACTGGCTATTGTTTTTTCGCTATCATTGATTATATATTGCTTTTTGGCTATTTCTATCGTAGTATTTTCTTCTATTTAGTATGTTAAATATCTATTGTGCATGAAATCTGTAGAATAAGTACTTTTCCTGGAGAACCTGAGCGAAGATAGCCGCGAGTGGCCTTAGGCCTCGCGTTACAGTAAAATTTAGTTATAATTCTGTTTAATTCTGGTCATACTTGACTATTTTGTTATAATTTATCAGTAATACCGTTCTGTTTAAAGTAAAGTCATCTCGTAAAGTTGAGTATCGTTTAATACTGTGTCATCGAGTATCGTATCATATAGAATCGAGTTTATTGTATCGTCCACAGCTTTGATCTATCAACGTGGCTTTGTTTAATTCATTTTGAGTGACCATGCGGTTCCTAATTTAAACTCAAATTCAGGATATCGTATTTATCACGCTTAGCAAGCCCCTATGTAGGCTGCCTCGTTTGTTATCACGCTTTGTCGGCTAGCGATTAAAACATAAAATCCTTGTCTCAGGCGGCGTTATGAAAATACTTTTGCTTTGGGTATGAAGTATCGCTTTGTGATACCAAATCTGGAGTCTAGTTTCTAGTTTTATATCGAGTCAACTCTGACCCGCCTATGACTCGTTTTGTAGTATAAAATACATAAATTCTACCCCGACAAGTAGGTAAACTATCGTAACTTATTAATGAAAATCTATGTCTCATTCTATTGTCGATACTGATCAATTACTCACTTTCGTTGAATAAAAATGATTGATTGATGCTACCTCAAATACTCGTGTCGAATTAATAATTTGTACGGTGTACCCTGCCCCTCTATCTAAGGCTATGGAAAACTGAGTTAGTCGAGTTATCGCTCGTTGCATTCTCGTAATTTTTGCTAAATAATCTGTTTTATGGTATCGTAAAAATTTGGTTAAGAAACGACGCGCAAGCGTCTGGCGCCCAACATCTAGAAAGTTCAGTAAAATTAACACGGGAAAGCGTCGAATTGTGACGTAGTAGCGGTTTTCCTCTTCCTAAAAGAAAACTGCGTTACAATATATATATATATATATATATATATATATTAGGGTGCTTTTTTTTGGGGACTATTTTTTTTTTTCGCTACCGGCCCGAAATTTTGTTGGAAATGCTAAAAAAGAAGTTCCCTCAAAATATAAGCCCTTAATATTAATATTAAGTACTCTCCCAGAACATGAAAAGATTTCTCATTTAAATTACGTGGGAATTAGGATTTTTTTTTTTCAAAATTCTATAACTCGGTGGCATTTTATGCTATTATATCGCGGAAAGTGCAAATTACTCAGCATTAAGCGCTCTACAAAAGTGCCCATTGCGACTTAACTGTAACTTACACTAAAGTCAAATTTTGTAGGCATTTCTTGTATTTTTAGTGATCTGTACTGCCTCACCGGTGTGAGTTACAGCTAAGTCGCAATGCGCACTTTTGTAGAGCGCTTAATGCTGAGTAATTTGCAACTTTCCGTGATGTAATAGCATAAAATGGCACCGAGTTATGGAATTTTGAAAAAAAATAATTTTAATTTCCATGTAATTTAAATGAGAAATCATTTCACGTTCTGGGAAAGTACTTAATGTTAATATGAAGGGCTTATATTTTGAGGGAACTTCTTTTTTAGCATTGCCAACAAAATTTCAGGCCGGGAGCGAAAAAAAAAATAGTCCCCAAAAAAAAAGCACCCTAATATATATATATACGTATATATATATTTATAATTAATATATATATTAATATATATTATCATATATATATATATATATATATATATATATATATATATAGGGTGGACGTTAAATACCATCTCGAGGAGTGAAGCCCCACAGTTTATAGACTAAAAATAGAAAAAAATTTTGTCCCCAGTGCGAAGTTTTTAGAATAAAATTAACCCGTGCCGGTAAGATCTCAAAGTTTCCCATGTAAAACACATGCATTTTTACGGATCTCAATTCAAAAATTTACTGTGAGGCTAATTTTAATTCAAAAAATTCTCAACTATGTGAAAGTATCAGGTATGTGTATTACTACATGGAGCAAAATCGAGGATATCATACCGTAAGTAAGTAATACTTACTGAAAATAAGAATTTTAGGCCGTGAAATCGATAAAGAGAATTCTAGTTTGGAGTGGAATCATGAGCAGATTCAACGGTATGACATCCTGAATTTTTCTTCATGTAGTAATACACATACCTGATACTTTCACATAGTTTAGAATTTTTTGAATTAAAATCAACCTCACAGTGAATTTTCGAATTGAGATCCGTAAAAATGCATATGTTTTACATGGAAAACTTTGCGACCTTACCGGCACGGGTTAATTTCATTTTAAAAACCTCGCACTGGGGCTAAAATTTTTTTCTATTTTTTGTCCATAAACTGTGGGGCTTCACTCCTCAAGATGGCATTTAACGTCTACCCTAATATAAATATGTAAGGGTACTCTAGGGTGATTCAGAAAAAAAAAAAAAAATTATTTTTTCTTCCAAACAGGCTCAAAAGTTTCATTCAGGTCAAAAAGTATGCCTGTTAAAATTTGAGCTCTTAATATTAATATTGAGTTGCTCCTCATCGCACTTTTCGATTTTCCATAAGAATAACATGGGATAGATCATTTTTGCTTCTTCTGATTTTTATAACTAGCAAATGACACATCACACAGAGAATCTACAGACACATTTTTGTAGGGAATTGAACGCTCTACAAAAAAGGTCTGAAAACATTTTTTGATTAGTCCACTCGTTCATCAGTTATTCAAGATCAAAGTTCAATTTTTCAAAAATTTGATCGAATTTTGTATGTTACATCGAAACTGTTGGTTTCATTTTCAAAATAAGGATCAAATTTTTTGTCAAACATGAATTGGTCTTCTGATAAATGATGATCAATGATTGTGTTTTTTTTTTTTTTTGTTAAATCAATTAAATATATCGCAGAATTTGGCTTAAAAAATTTATATTACAATTAAAAAATCATATCGATTCTAATTTAAAGACACAGCTGTTCTTGATTTTAGTCTTCAATTTTTTCTTGTTCTGGGCAAAATATAAACCAAGAAATAGAAAATTCTATTTTATTATTCTGTTTATTAATAAGTTTTGCCGAAAAAATTGCTCATTTATTTACATCAAATATTTATTATTGAAGAGATTTTTTATTACAATTAGGAAAACGTTGTCGGTGGTCGCGAACAACCTGTAATAAATACTGCAACTGTTGTTCATCTTTAGTTAGGCAGCAGTTATATTCTTCAATTAATGCGACTCCGCGTTCAGCAACGTCGTTGGTAACTTGCAAGGTTTTGAAAAATTCCAGACAAATTTTGAAGCTATCATCATTGGGCCATGTTGAAATATCCGCTACTATGAAATCGAAGGGTAGATCGAATTTTTTGAATAGCTCCAATGAGTTTTTTGAAACGAAGTCGCTCAAATCGTTATCTAATAACGATTTTAAATTTACGTCGTCTACACGATATCGCTTATCCATTAATGTAGAGCCTTCTCGAGTGTTAATTGCATGAACCATTTTCTTTTTAACATCAACCGGCACGTTGTCATCGAATAATGATATTGTGGCTAATTCGTTATTCAAATACCATAAATGTTCCTTCATCTTTTTACAAGCTTCTTGTGATACCACCGGGTTAATATTTTTATATAAAATAAATTTTTTCATCAACTCTAGATCTTTATTAGGCGCCAAAATCGCAAATTTTGACGTATACCACGCTTCAATGTAAAATAAAATTACGAAGATACATACTTGACGTAAACTTTTTATTTCACGAGAAGAAAGATGAAATTGATCTCGAAATATGAATATTTTCAAGCTATAGATGGCTTTTGACATCCATCGCGCATGATGGATGGCACCAGGACGCTTGAAAGTGTACGTATCGGTTGGACAACTACCAAGAAAAACTAAAGATAATAGTAAAAGCTCCCGGTAATCATCTCGAGGCTGAGACATCTAAAAAAAACAATTGATAAACATAAGTCGAAAGTAATAGTTTTGATTGTATTAATGAAGTACAACGAACAATTTTTACCTGTGCGCAATCATTAATGAAATTAATAATTTTAATTCTATCTTCATTTAAAGCGTTTGCCACAGCTTCATCCTCTATACCACTTTTATATTTAGTTTGATCAATGCTATCCCACTCTTTTTTGAAACGAAGGAAAATCGGAACATTGGGACCCGATGTAGTTTTCCAAAAAGCTTCAAAAACTCCTCGTAAAATTATTTCCATTACATGATGGCGGCAAGGAAGCCACACTAGTTTTCTACCCAATGCTTTTTCAATTAGAACACACGTACCATTGTGAATGCCTACAACGAGAATTGATAAAAATATATAAGTAGATATTAAATATAACAATGACGTAAGTAATTGTAATTATTTTATGAACTTCACCTGTGTTGACAGCTGGAGTATCAAAACACATTGCTTTTACGTAAGGAGCAATGTTCCATTGATTTAACGTCGTAACGACAGCTAAAGCTTGTTGATGTGCAGTTCCATTATCAGCTTTAGGAACTCCAAGCAGCTGATCAACTCCAGAGACAGAAAGTAGAACTGCTATACGATCGACAGACTGTGAATCAACAATATCGCACAGAATTTTACCATCCCAGTGGACAACATAACGATCATCTAAGTGGAATTCTCTTTTCAAATCTTGCGCAATGTTTGCTCTGTGTTTGATGCGCGCTCGATAAATGGTACTGTAGCTCAAATTAAGAGTAGAAAGATCGATTTCTATACTCTTATACGCAGCAGCTAAAATAAAATTAGCATTCCTGTTCGTAACTTTTGCTCGATCGAGAGCTGCACATAATTCAGGGTTCATGACATCAATTTTGTTTGTTTGACATTGTTGACTCAACTGATTTTCAAAATCAGATACAACATTCGATGCTTGGCTAGATGTTGTTACTGATAAATTAGATAGTAATACTGCTGATTCTTGGTTGACAAGTATCATATCATCAGCAGGCTCATCTGCATCTAAAATAGCAAAAGTGATTCATACCGTGCGATTATGTGGAAATTAGAGATTCCAAGCGCGCAGGCGCTGATTTATTCGAATATCATTGGCCGGCAGAATCGCGCTAGCAACTTCACCAACTTTTCAGTAATATCCCTAGTTCTGTCGTTTGCTAGATTCACAACAAACATAACCTTTTCCTGCTACGGTCTGCCGCCATTTGTATTTGACAACAATCGGAAACAAATAGCAGACAGACTCTAGGGATATTCGTGGCGAGTCTGAAATTGGCATCCCTCCCAATATTCGAATAAATCAGCGCCTGCGCGCTTGGAACCTCCAATTTCCACATAATTGCACGGTATAAAAGAGATAGTTATAGTAGATTGAAAAAGTAAATATAAATTGTAATAAAAACTTACCAGCAGAATGTACAACCATTATATCTTTACTTTGATCTTCTGATTGGGTTGGAATATTATTGTCAATAAATCCGAATCGATTTTTCGATTTTTGACCGGCCAAGAACACCTTTTTCTCTTCATCAATGTATTTCTCGACTTGTAATTTGGCGATATTAAATAACTTTTTTAATTTTGTAGAAAAATTCGACTCTCTCTTTTTTTGTGCTGCTGATTTTTTGCGCTTAGAATTCCTTTGTAATTTTTTAACCTCTTCTAATAAAATTGAAAGTTTTTTTTTAGCATATTGTTCACCACACGTTGGAATACCAGCTTCCGACCACTTTTCTCGAACTTTAGTGATTGTCAAAACGATACTGTGTTTGTGTGGAAATTTCAGAACTTTTTTCTGGTAGAGAAATACTGACATAACTTCTATCACAGTGGGAAGCTTGCGTACACTAAAATTTTCGATTGGATCACCGACAATACTACTCAAGTAATCCATGGCCAACTTAAAATTAACCTCAAATAATTTTTTAACTCAATATCATGTAATACATGAGAACGACATGAAATAACTCTGACTTTCAAATAACAATGCTATGAAGATGAATTTTACGGTTCAGTGATTTACTATTATGATAACATAGCTCGAAGCTTTGAGCTCCATCTATTTGGAAATAATTCTTTTACCGACAGAGCAAGAAAAAAGTCGTGTTTGTCGACTGAAAATTTAAAAAAAGAAATTCGCTATTTGTATCTGAAATTGTGAATGATTTTTTAGGGATTCTGAAGATAGAATACTGGAATTTTTCAAGACGAAAACTCATGAAGTTGATTCTAAAAGCATTCGAGTTACGACTAAAATCAAGAACAGCTGTGTCTTTAAATTAGAATCGATATGATTTTAATTGTAATATAAATTTTTTAAGCCAAATTCTGCGATATATTTAATTGATTTAACAAAAAAAAAAAAAACACAATCATTGATCATCATTTATCAGAAGTCCAATTCATGTTTGACAAAAAATTTGATCCTTATTTTGAAAATGAAACCAACAGTTTCGGCGTAACATACAAAATTCGATCAAATTTTTGAAAAATTGAACTTTGATCTTGAATAACTGATGAACGAGTGGACTAATCAAAAAATGTTTTCAGACCTTTTTTGTAGAGCGTTCAATTCCCTACAAAATCGTGTCTGTAGATTCTCTGTGTGATGTGTCATTTGCTAGTTATAAAAATCAGAAGAAGCAAAAATGATCTATCCCATGTTATTCTTATGGAAAATCGAAAAGTGCGATGAGGAGCAACTCAATATTAATATTAAGAGCTCAAATTTTAACAGGCATACTTTTTGACCTGAATGAAACTTTTGAGCCTGTTTGGAAGAAAAAATAATTTTTTTTTTCTGAATCACCCTAGGGTACTCTCCTTTTTATTGGTTAGGATTGACAAAATATTGTGTTGCTCTGAAAACAAAGTTTCCTTTTATTAATTACAGATTCTAATTTTCGTTATTTACAGAAACTCTCACCTGAAATCAAAGAAGCGACATTCAAGTCATTTGTTTAAATTGTCAATTCCCTTTCTCCTTATTGTTACTATTCAATTCAATTAAATACTATTCAGCTTTTTATTACTCCCACACGTGGTTATCCTTGGATCTCTCTCTGTCGTGTAAGGCGGTTCCTACTTTACTTGCATGAAGTGCGGCAAAATTCAAACTTAAAGAAGTACATTTTCTTCACATATATACCGTGAGAATCAGGTGAAACCGAACTCGGCAGATCGACCGCGCGCCAAGATCACCCTAGGGATTTTTCAGCGCAACGAGTGGTTATCCCCCTAAAAATACCAAATATTCGGCGCCTGGGCGGATGGACCATTCGGTTTCACCTGATTCTCACGGTATACAGGGTGTCTGGAAATTCGCGCACCATCGGCATACTGGCGGATTCCTTGCGAAAAATTGAGACGGAAGTTACCAATAAAAAAAAGTCCGCGACGGCTTAGTTTTCCTGTGAAATCATTTAATAACTAACTAATCAGCGTTCAGCTTTGGGAAAGAATGGTTAGAACATTGCATAGCCGTCCGCCCCACTCCTGGGCGAAGCGGGGAACACCACACATTATTGTCTCGACGCGGCAGTGGGGCGGACGGCGATGCGGAGCTTTAGCCAGTCTTTTTTGAAACCGATGCTGATTGGTCTGTTATTAGGTGCTTTTACACGAAAACTAAGTCCTTGCGGACTTTTTTGCATAGGTAACTTCCGTCTCAATTTTTCGCAAGGAATCCGGCATTATGCCGATGGTGCGCGAATTGCCAGACACCCTGTATATATATTGAATTACGGTTAAACACACACTGACTGATTCTTTCAGAAATTAGACGCTTTTTCCCCCTATATGTATATATCTGTGTCTCTCCATAGGGAGGTGAAATGTCGAACGATGCTCCAAACCGAGTGAAATTACGCACTTTTACCACGGTGAAATTAGAAAATTTGAAATGGGGAAAATACCCCCGAGGCGAAAATTCTAAAAATTAATGATAAAGCTTCTACTCGGGTATAATTATGCACTTTCACCATAATAAAAATACAAATGTCGAAAATCTCCTCAACAACAATCACAATACATGATCACTGACGATCGGGGGAACCTGACCGGATTGTCCACAGCTTCGACACATCAGTGTGCTCCTTACTAGTCAAGGCAGCGGTTCACAGTAGGACTGAAGGGTCTACCCATCAGTCTCCACGGGATGAAAAAAATATGATTCAATATGAGAAAAAAAAAAATTAACATACATTTAAAAACAAAAAAAGTGAACATGTTTTAGCATCATAAAAAACTCATAAAGACTCATAAAAAACTCGGGTTCGCCCCTAACTACCCTACTGTTATACGTTTGGTGAGATGCGTTACGAGTTGAATGTGCATGTGATTGATCAGAATAAGAATGTGGGCATCACGAGTGTTATGAAGGGATACTTATCACTCACCCCGGGGCAGCGACATCTCCTGGAAAACACAAGCTGGTTGATGAATGTTGATAAACTAACTGACGATTCTGAATACGTCAATGTTGTTATACCGCTGGATTTTCTATTTGGATTTGCCAAAGATTACAATCGGATCATTCTCAATGCAAAGCATGAGCTGATTTTGACGCTATCAAACAATGATTTGAATGTCGTACACCAAACAGCTGTGGAGAGGATTAAAATTTCGCCCGAGAAAATCGAATGGTTATTGTCATATATCAGACTGTCGGATCCTGCAAAGATTAAGATACTCAATTATATTGCCAAAGATTCGGCTGTATCTATGAGTTTTCGCTCGTGGAAAATGTACGAGTATCCGATGCTATCTGCAACAACCAGACATGTGTGGGTGGTCAAGACATCGACACAACTGGAGAAGCCGAGACACGTTATACTTGAATTTCAAGCCACACGGCGAAACGATGCGAAAAAGAGTGCCAGCGAATTCGATCATTGTATTACACCGGTCAACACGATTTTTGGGTCCGAGTTCTAAATATCAAATTCTGATTTCTTTTACGTAACTAATGAAAGAAAAAATATTTTTTTGTTGACCTGTATTATTAGAGATGTGAAACTTTTCCTAAACTCGTAATGCTATTCATATGAAAATTTGGAACTTGATATTGCCCACAATCAATATGCCATTCTCTACGATATGTATACTAACTTTTAGGTTTCATACTACGATAAAGAACCCGAGCCTCTTCTGTCAAACGGTAATTTTTTGAAAAATGCCACACTTATTGCCATAGATTGTTCCAAGTAAAATGAATCGCTGGAGAGCGGACAAGTAGATATTTGTTTAGAATTTAAAACTAGCCTCGCATTTCCAGTAAATACTTCGGCCCACTGTATGATTATACATGATCGTATTGTTGAATATAATCTTATCAGCGGTAACGTTAGAAAATTAGCCACATTTTAAGAATTCGGCATGCTTGTGTATAAGCTTATTGTGAACAAGAGGATCGAAAAATAAATGTATTGACAATTTTACTGTTATTTATTCAACCCAACCCATCCCATTACAATTTTTGTGAACTTATTTAGATTTTGCTACAAAATTCAAATTTATTAAACGGTCCGCCATGATATAGTATCTGAAGACGTTTCTCATTCGCCTCGTTGTTTAGCTGGTCCAGCTGGGCAGGATCCTTCTCCAGGACCTTTCCGATTCTCGTTGTCTGATGTTGCTATAATTCTTGCGCAAAATTTCGTTTTCACCGGCTTCAGTCCAGTGATGTTATATTTCTGCCCACTCTCTAGCGCTGACATCTTTTTCGTAAGCATATCAGTTTCCAGGCAGCTGGTGCTATTCTCTTTGCTGAAGTCCATCTGCAGAAAATAAATAATTTGGAATCAGTTTTTATATTATGATTGAATATGATTATCGCGTGATAATATTCTTACCTTGCTCAAAAAAGGTTACGCGTTCGGCGATATGTGGAAGATGTATGAATGGTGTTTGAGAATCAGTCTTCTCAAAGACAGCGCCATCTACAATTGTCGCTCCGTGCGAACCTGCCACGCTCAACCGCGACCGATGAAGACTCACTTTGTCGCCGGCTGCTCAGGCATCCATCTCAGTTCTCGCTTTTGCTTACTCAGCACGTGCCTTTTCACTCATGTGACTTTCATTACTGTGCCATTTTGTTATCTAACGCTTAATTAGACGGTTAGACCGCTCATGTGATTGATATAATCCTTAGAACTCACCACTCAAGCGAAGTAGTATAATCCAGGACCTCTCATCAGACAATCTCATTTATCTCAAGTTGATTCTCAGTGACTAACCGACTCTGACACGCGTTTCATTAGCCCACTCACACACGTTTGCTTTGACCACTCAAACACATACACTAGTTTAACCTGTATATGCTTGAATAAACCTATGTGTCTGCAAATTGCTCGACGTTCTTCTCATTTATAAAATTTCCTCAACAAATGGTGAGGAGCCAAGATGCACAAGCGCGGCTTCCCGCGAGCTCTGGACTTTCTATTTGATTAATTTATTTATTTAATTCAGTACAAACCCAACAGGCGAACCCAGTAAGGGCAATAGAAAATACAGAAAATTTCAAGATTGTCCACGCAATACAGGAGAAACAATATAAAGTCAATATGAAAAATGTTACAGAGAGCAATGTAATGCAGTAGGTACAAACAATAAAACCTAAAAATTTTTAAAATTCAGAGCGCTTACGAGCTACGGTATATTAGGCCCGCAGAAGAACGCCCGCACGACTGCACAGAACGAGTCGAGATTCATGGATCCGGGGTCACAAGATGCCGGAAGCTCATTAAAGTGCGCGCACATAACTCTAAGTGGGGAGCGAAGCGCAGTGCTGCTTCTCGCGCGACACAGATGGAAAGGCGCATTATGGCGAGCTGCAAGTCTTGGAGTATGAAAGCCAATCGAAGCAAGGAGGTCAGGACAGTCTACCAAGCTCGTCAGGATTTCAAAAAGCAGCACGACAGACGCAACCCTGCGCCTCGCCGTCAGTAGTGGGACCCCGAATCTGGCATACAGGGCGGACGCATCACACCCACGGGCGGGGTAGATGGAGTCAGCCCCAAACGCAAGGTACTTAAGGAACCTTTTTTGTACGCTTTCTATGCACTTTATATCACGTGCGAAAATCGGATACCAGATAACTGCGCCATATTCGAGCTTTGACCGAACAAACGAAAAGTATAGTGATTTAAAAGCGAGAGGCGAGTTAAACGACCTACAGGTTCTCAGAATAAAGCCGAGCATTTCATTGGCGCTGGCCATGACCGATGAGATGTACTGGGAAAACAAGAACTCGGAGTCAAAAATAATGCCAAGGTCAGATGTTGACCGGACCGGACCGTAGTCGAAAAGGATAGTGCCGCCGGCGCGGGAATAGGATGAAACTTTACATTTGCCGATATTTAGCGAGAGACAATTTCGCTCACACCAGGCAGTCACACGATCAAAATCGACTTAGACAGCGGTGCAGTTAGCTGGGGTACTTATGACGCGGCAGAGCCTGAGGTCATCGGCATATATCAGTGCGCTGCAGCGTATTGACGACACAATGTCGTTGATAAAAATATTAAAGAGTAGCGGCCCGAGGTTGGAGCCCTGTGGGACACCGGAGGTAGGAACAAAAGAAGTTGACCGATGACCATCAAGCTCGTCCACGTGACGCCTATCTACGAGGTACGACTTAAGGAGCGTCACAATACACGTATGCAAGCCGCAAGCTAAGAGTTTCTGCAGAAGTACGGCATGATCGATCCTATCAAAAGCCTTCGAGAAATCCGTGTATATGATGTCCACCCGCTCTCCGTCGTCTAGCACCATGCATACGGTATAAGAAAACGCTGCTAGATTAGTAGTGGTAGACCGGCCAGGCATAAAGCCATGCTGCAGGGGGGTAATAAGACCCGAAGCCTGGCGAAAAATGTAGCCGTACAGGCAGGATTCAAAGACCTTCGAAAACGCGGACAGAACGGCTATGGGGCGATAGTTCCCGACCTGAGACTCGTCGCCGCTCTTAAACACGGGACAAACCTGAGCAGATTTCCAGATATCAGGATATGTTCCACATCGAAAAGCAAGATTGAATAATATACACAGCGGCTTAGCAAAGACCTGCGCACAGTCGTGAGCAAGCAGGCCGGGAACTTGATCTGTACCAGCCGAGAGTTTAGGCTTAAATGAGCGGAGAGCAAGCAAGACATCAGACTCAGCGCCCTCAAGGCAAGCCCGCCCCGATACCACAAAACAGGAGTGGTTCGAAGCGCCCCGGTTGCAAGGCAGAGACGAGTTACCGAACACGCTACAGAAATGACTAGCAAATGCATTGGCAATATCGACAGTGCCGTCATACCTGACTCCGAGATGAGTCATGACAGAGGGAATCCTGGAACTGCATTTAAGCCTGTGAACGTAAGACCAGAATGCACGCAGAGGCGTAGGCAGAGAAAGCTCTATCATTTTTAACCCATCACCCCCACCCCAACCCATAGAGGATTTTTTATGGTTCTCCAAATACCAGTTTTTTAACCGCTGAACGTTCTTGAAGGTGCAATGGTAGGCTCCAGGTACAACGCCATGACAGTCTCCATACCAATGAAAAACACGCCATTCTCATCGCAATAATCGGAAATTTGGACATCCCAGCTCGTATAAATCGATCACAGGCTCGAATCACCTCTGAGGATTTTTCCCATCCAATACTTGTTCTCCAATCTCTTCATATAAATGCAACTCGCATCTTGCACAACTTTTCGCACAATTGTCGCCGCATCTCTGTACGGTGTTTCTCCAGCATTCCAGGGTATTCCATAATAAAATCGTGTAGTCACAAATTGAGATTTTTATACTCGCTTGAGAGTGTCACCCAAGAGCGTAGTGCTTTGAAGAAGATGCGTGTAATACCCTGCTTATATTGTTCATGCGCACGAATACTTATTGCAGCCAGCTCTTTTATTACAAATTTATCACTGAATCGCCCGAAATCTTGTGGATCCAATATTAGGTCCATATTGACAGCCGCGTTACGCGTGTGTGGTCTCAAATATAGGCAAAGAATGACTGAGCCAACCGCTGATTGCATGCAACCGGTACGCATGCAGGTGTGCAGACGGCGCCTTGCGGAAGAATGTGAAAAATTCTGGCGTTCTGAACGATATTTCATTGTTCCATCCATTAACTGATTTTATGTAACACCCGAATGGGAAGTTCGACTTTGCGCACTAAAAATGGTGCGCCAAATGGCCGATTCCCCAACCGTGTGGTTATTTTCATTACCGCACGCTTTTGGAGCGTAACTAGCGCCATCGGGCGTGTTGAGTTACGACTACGATCAGGTTCGCTGCCCTTCGACAAACATAACCCCGAACTTATTCTAACCTGACGATTTTTAATAGTCTTATAACCAAAGTCTCACTTCCCATGCTGGTGTCACATAAAATAGGATGTGTAACAAGTGCGGATTGGCGATTACTGACGAGTGTGATTGCAACACTCGCCTTCGGCTCGTGCTGCAAAATTCACACTCGTCAGTAATCGCCAACTTCCCGCACTTGTTGCACAATATACTATTATCTATGGGTAGATATCTTAATTAGTGGTGGCATGGACCACACACAGATGCGCAAGAATTCTAGCGTTTCGAATCGCGAAAGAATGTGAAGAAAACTTTTGAGTGACATTTTATTGCTCTATGCATTAAGACTCACCGATTTTTCTCTGGGCGACATATTGGCGGCGGTATGGATCACACACAGACGCACAGGCAGCGTTCCGTAAAATTCAAGCGTTTCGAATCATATTACATGGTGGGCGGGATTTTAAGGGCTGTTTTCGGATTGGCCAGACTTGACTTTTTCGGGTGTCGTGTGCAGTCGATAGGATGCGGCCCTATGTCAGTTCAGTTTGAGAAGAAGAAGACAATTTTCAGTTTCGAAAACCCGTGAATAGTTGAAGTTCGTAGAATCAGTGGAAGATTATAAAACGTGATGGCTGGCAATTTTGCAAACATACGCCACCGTAAGTATAGCCTGATGTCTTTATACAATTTCATTTCACATTTGGTTGGTGAACGTTTTTTCGTTATAGATTTCTATGCGCGGTCTGATTCGGCATATCCAATGGAATGGAGATCTGTGGGAGCTTATCTCGGCGATTTTGTTGTGGAGCGCTGAGTCCGTATAGGCACCGGCCAAGTGGTGCGCTGATGTCCAAATAACTATCAATGACACCCCCGGATACTGGTAATGAACCATGAGATTTTCTGCTGGTGGTTCCTAAAAGCGGCTGATGATCGGTATTACCCGGATTTTGAAGAGTATTCAATGTGCGATGATCTTCGGGATCGAATAAAGAAGAGCATGGCAAATGATAGCGACGCTGATGTCGAAGATGAAGCTATGGATGATGAAACTACGGATAATGAGCTTGACGAGGGTTTCAGCGAGGAATGGTGCATATGATTTTTATTATTGAGGAATCGTAATGACATACCTAACTTTTTTTTTCTCCTCTATGTTTCAAATGTTACGTCCTAACTTGAGGATGCGCCTGATGGCGGGTTCGTATTTGAGATTCGACTCGTTTTACACTAAATAGTAACTAAGGTGATAGAAGGATGTTTGAAATAGTCAAGGATGAGAAATGATTGTTGATTTATATTTAAAGTTCGAATTTTGTTTAATAAGATTTATAAATTAACATAGAGTTTAACGTTCGAGAAGGAGAAGGAAGGAGAGAAGATGTCTAGAAGGTAGGAGAGTTGACTTGGAAGTGTTGTAAAAATTAGTACAGAATAATGAGGAATGCTTGGTTCTGACCACGGTGGGGATGTAAAAGTGCGGAGGTAAGTATACAGGGAGTGATAAGGAGCCGTGGGAACGGAGTGGCTATGCCAGGACGTCACACAGATCTCAATATTTTTATATGATTATTATTATTATTACCATCATATTATTATTAATATTGTCATTATTCTACACGTAAGTGAATTCATTATCATTATTATTATTATTAGGAATATTGTATTTTAGAATAGGCTAAACTTAAGTTATATTGAATAAACGATGATATTTTCAAAAGATCCGTGTCATTGCTTGCATATGATACCCAGTCACTCTTCAAAAACATTTCAGCTAATATTTGAGCTAAGAATTTATTATTTTGGTGCAGACATCTTGGCTTTTTTGCGGTTTAAAAATTCCACCGCCATCTCAGATTTTTTAATTTCTTGACAAAGGGGTCATATTCGGGGGGGATTGACATCGGAATAACATAACATCGAGATGCAGATCGGTAGTGACGCTGCTGCTGCATATCAGAACATCGGATGATAACATACCCGCTCGTCAGCCGGCAAGATATGCAGCCATCTAAATGCAGATCGGTAGTGGCACTGTCGCATGGCAGAAAGTCGCAACAGGTTACCATACCGATCTCATGGGGGGAGGTGGGGGTGAAGAAGTTTAGAAATCGACCATAAGATTTAGCCAACAAAACCATAAGTTACCACGTCGATTATCACTAACAAAAACCCAGCGATCGTCACGATCATCCAAAATCATTACCATGCGACTGATAACGGGGAAACACGGATGATAACTTACGCTCACGGTTCGGCCGATAAAGAAGGCTGGATCTAGAACTGTCATATCTCATCTACTACTGTTTCTGTGGAGGCACGCGGGCGGCGGCAATGAAAGTGAAGCTGTTGATTCTTCAGGTTTGAGGTTATAGTTGAAGCACCAAATCGCAATCTATCCAAGCGCCATTTCCCGTGAGGCAAAAACTTGTACTGTCCGTCTCACTCTCAGTTGTGAGCAAAAAGGCGGCCCATGGCTTCTTCATATTTATAAAGCTATGTAATGAAAGAGGGCAATCATTTTGCTTTTAGAAGTGGCTGCTGTACCCCAGCAGTGTTATGCCGCAAATCTGCAACTCCTAAAAAATAATCAACACATCAAATTTTAGGTTCACCTTCACTCTGTAAAAACAATGTGAGTAATTCCGCGTCAGGCGGCACACCCGTAAATTTATTCCATAGATTCTATACATGAATGAAAGAAGATCTATCTGTTCGCAAATGCCTTCGTTTGAAACATTTTAGAAGTCACGGAAAATTAAAATTTTTATGTAAACATTCAAAATCGATTGCGCGTTCTATTTAAAACCTTTATATTTTCAGTTCTATCTTCGCCATACACTCCAGAAAGATCGTATTCCAAAGCTTGTGAAACGCACTTTCAGTGCGTATTTACTTAATTTGTCAACGACCGGAATTCCCATTTTTCATCAACAATTGAATTTTTAAATGCGAATTCCAATATCAGCCAACACCTAGGGGATTCTGAAGAAATATAAGTGAATTCGTTGATCAATCTTCTGCAAAACTGGTAAGTTTGAAAATGCAAATGCCATGGGTTCTATCTGAAAACAACGATTCAGATTGCAGCGACCGTGGGCGTGGTGCGCGCTACTACGGCAGACTCAACCGTTGTTATCGGATAGAACCCATCGAATTTCCATCTAAAACTTACCAGTTTTTAAAAGAGTTGATCGACGAATTTTTTTTCCGAATTTTCCAGGTGTGGACTGATATTAAAGATCGCATTTGAATATTCAATTGTTAAGAACAAAAAGAAAATTCGGTTACCGACAAATGCATTGGATACTACAATGTAATACATGTCAAGAAAGGTACGGCAAAATCGAAATCAGGAAGTAATATTTTCATCGATTTCGTCCTGCTTGACGTGGAATTGCTTCGTTATTGCGAATGATTCTACAGATAATCCTACCACAAGTCATCCAATTCGATGTTCCTTGAACTTCTGTCCACGTCTTGCAATGATGAAATGATTTTTGCATATGGACTTAGACAACCCTCGTCATTTGTTTCAGGTTTAGCAGAAGCTGCGCGAGGCTCTGGTGCGGCTGGAGTTGGTTTCTACCTCAGAAAGAACGTCTTGCACGATGTCTGCTTCATGTTATTAATTCTATTACCACAATTTTGGCCCCGGTGAATACGTACTTGTTATTTGAACATATAGATACAGCTAATCCAGGGTACTCTGCAGAACAGCTAATCGATAATTGTGCCAAACCAAATAAAAGAAATACTAACAATAATGACAATGATTAATAAAGAAAAATAATAATAATAATAATAAGCGAAGGCCTGAATATCAGCCAAAAAATGTATGGCGTGGAATCGAATCGAATCGAATCGACTGACAAAAAAGAACGCAGCTCTTCATCGGAAAATCCATCGAAGGTTCCGAATGAAAATTCACGTCAACCCCATCGTCAACATCATCACAACAACATCGACATGAAGAGAAATTAAATGCTTATAAAAATCAATAAATAAATAAATAAATAAACATTGAGCTAAGAATAAGTCAGCAAAATTCATAACTTTACTTAATATTAGCATTGGTATCCCGCAAAAATGGATTGGATTTAATCAGATATGATTAAATCTGAAAAATGCTACTATTTAACTATACAGGGTGATTCAGGTTGGGCGCACCACCTTAGGTGGGTGTATTCCGCCTGAAAATCTAAGGCTAAATTTCCGGTACCAAAACTTCGAGGGACTAATAGTTTCGGAGCTACAGAAGATCTAAGTTGACTCATCACAGGGCTTATGAGTGACCGAGACAGGGCCGGTTCAAGAGTGTAAGTCGAGCAGTGCCCGCGGCAGATCGATTTTTATTGTGTGTTTCAGTTCGATTTTTAGATGAGTATGTCAGCGTTGTCTCCTGAATATGTCTTCGTACGGCATTCACCTCCATTCTCGTCGTCCTGATCCTCTAATTCATAGTTTCAGTCGTCCTGGTCCTCGGCTTGGTAATTCCCGTAGTCCAGGTCCTCCGTTCCGTAGTACTCGTAGTCCAGATCCTTCGCTCCGTAGTTTGAGTCGGCCAGATCCTTCGCTCCCTAGTTTGAATCGTCTAGGTTGTCCGCTGCGTAGTTTGAAGCGCCCAGGTCCTGAAACTACGGAGCGGAGGACCTGGACTGCGAGAACTACGGAGCCGAGGACCTGAACGACTGAAACTATGAATGACAGGGTCAGGATCACGAGAACGGAGGTGAATGCCGTACAAAGACATATCCGGGAGACGAGGCTGTCATACTCATCTAGAAATCGAACTGAAACGTACAATACAAATCAATCCGCCGCGGGCACTGCTCGACTTACACTCTTGAACCGGCCCTGCCTCGGTCACTTATAAGCCCTGTGATCAACTAAGATCTTCTGCAGCTCCGAAACTTGAGTCCGTCGAAGTTTTAGTAAAGGAAATTTGGTCTTAGATTTTCAGGAGGAATTTTCACCTAAGGTGGTGCCGCCCAACCTGAATCACCCTGTATATGACCAAAAACATTTCCTGTCACAATTATATATGATTATACTATGTAGCCATATAATCGGATCAAATGAATGGATCTAATTATATATGGTATCATAATAGTACATTACGATACAAGTGCGCAAAGTAGGTCGTTCCCGCACGAGCGAAGCGAGTGCGGGATGACCTACGTGCGCACGAGTATCGTACACTATTTTGCCTAACAAGGTGCGCAAAGTTCGAGCACTCTTAACAAATTAGTACGTAAATCGCTCGTGTTAGAGTATACTAGACGAGTGGAAGAACGATCGCACGCAAACCACCAATGGGGGGTATGGGGGGCGAAGCCCCCCACCAGCGGGGGGTCCGGGGGGCGAAGCCCCCCGCTATCGGGGTCTGGGGGCGGAGCCCCCAGTGGGGGGTTGGGGGGGCGAAGCCCCCCCAAATGGTAACAGCAGTGATCATAAATGGAAAAAAAGCAAGATTCCGATGAAAAAAACGAACGAACATAAATTATATAATTACTTATTCTGCAATTCTCTCTCTTGAATACTGCTGCTTGAACAGGTTCAAACAGATCTTCCAAACACATCAAGTTACAGACAACGATGTAAACAAACCGCTGTAAAGTATACAATCGGTGTGCGGTGTGCTATCGTTCCTAGGGCTCCCGCTTTCATTCCCGCACGCAAAAACGTAAACAAACCATTCCCGCACGCTAAAAGAATTCATTACCGCACGCTCATTTGCGTGCGGGAAAAGGGTACTTTGCGCACGCAAAACCGTGTGCAAAAACGAACTTTGCGCACGCCGTTAGGTAAATATAATCATGATCATATCTGAGTTCTTTATATCGAAATGCTACATGAAGTCCAAATAACAAATTCTAACGCATACTTTATTTTTCTAGTCGCTTAAGTATGATCTTTATTCAACATTTGTTAATATAACACAATCAATAATCCGGAAGATATACAAGTACATATAATCTAATCGTACCCGATCTGCATCAGATATAGTTGGATCTGACTATCTGCTTGGATATATATAAGAATACAGATATGACATTATATTTTACTATGTCTAGTCAGATATAATTATGTCTATTTAGATTTAACATTTGATTCAAAGGGTGTCACCGGGTTTCCATGTGAATTCTGCACTGGCGTCTTTGTTGACATTGGTGTCTTTATTATGTTGATAGTTGTTAGAAATAATTTTGGCGCAATTATCAAGCCCCTAACTTCATTCGTTTTTGGTCAATAGGGGTTGCATCTCCGAACTTCAAAATTGTTATTCTATGAAACCATGATAGATGTTTGAATAATTCCCACGGGATATAAAAGCTACTGATCAGAATCACATTGCATATTCTTTTCATAATTTTCCAACTAACTATGGGGTAGTAAAAAAAATTTGAAAAAAAATTAGAGGTGGTTTTTTGTGGCTATTTCTCGAGATACACAGACCAACAAAATCACGTGTAATTAGTAAGTCTTCAACTATAATGCGTAGCAATTACATAGATGACCGATGAGTGGATAATATTTGAAATAATAAAAATCCTATACTCCGTTCACGAAGAGAATACCCAAACGTCGCGCAGCTTCGAACGGCCTGAGAGTCGGGTGGGGGTAACGGGGCTCACAACTCAACGCCGTATCTAAATTATCATACGTTCGGGCCCCGGCCGATAATGTACGCTCTGTAAAGAAATTGACCGCTCGGCTTGAAGACTCGGGGCCCTCGTGTCGGCTATACCGGGTCTGCTCAGTCATACGACCCGTTTGGGGACATGGAGAGGGTAAAATGGGCGGAGTGTTGGGCGGGATCTGACCGAACCGGACGAGTTCTGTTTCGATCGTTGGGTATTCTCTCCGTGAACGGTGGATATGTTAGGCAGGTACAGTATTGTAAACTGATACTAGTATTTCAAGAATAACGACGAATCATATAAACATAAAAAATGTAGAATATAACCTGCGCTTGACCTGACCAGCAGTTAGCTTGCGCATGCGCAAAGGAACTTATACGAAATTCGTTCCTTTCGTTCCAAGGTGATATCAAATCCACATTATAAGGATACGATATTTCTATCACTGATTCTAAAGTCATACCACTCTCAGGATTCAATTTATTTGCTACCGATAATGGTATGATTTTAATACCAGCATTTTTTCATATAACATCCAAAACAAAGTATAACACGTTACCTAAACTGACACAGATAACGCAATTTCGTGAACTTTTCATACCTTGTCGATAGTGCGGTACATTACGAGTCTCAACTAGTGTCAGTTTACAATATTGTACCTACCTAACACAGAATTATTATTATCTCAAATATGATCCACCCATCGCACATCTGTGAAATTGGTATGCATTATAGTTAAAGACATACTGATTACACGTGATTTGTTTGGTCAGTGTATCTCGAGAAATAGCAGCAAAAAACCACCTCTGATTTTTTCAATTTTTTTTAGCTACCTCATGGTTAGTTGGAAAATTAGGATAAAAATATGAAATGTGATTCTAATCAGTAGCTTTTATATTCCGTTCGAATTATTCAAATATCTATCATAGTTTCATAGAAAAATAATTTTGAATTCGGAATTGCAACCCCTATTGACCAAAAACGAACAAAGCTAGGGGCTCAATAATTGCTCGAAAATTATTTTTACCAACTATCAACATAATGAAGACACCAATGTCAACAAAGACGCCAGTGCAGATTTCATATGGAAACCCGGTGAGACCCTTTATATCTCATTATATATATAATTGGATCCGTATGTATAAAAATATATAAGTCATTTTATCGAACTCTGATATGGATTTGGATTTCACGGTCTCTGATTTTTCTTCAACTTTATGACAATGTTACATCCCACGAGAAAAGTAAGTGCGAACTTTTTTCCAAATATTGACTCAGAATTCTTGCCTTTTACGGAGAAACCCCTTCAGCTTCTGGGATTGAATTTCCAATTTTCAGGGTTAATCCGTAACTTGAGGGTTGACCTCTGAAATTTAAGGATCAAGCCTTAAAAGTTGGGAGTTGAACTTTTAAAATTTGAAGATTGCCGCGAAAAAAAAAGGTTACACCCCGAAAAGAAGGTGGTTCAATCCTGTATACGAAGAGAACTATGAATTTTGAAGGTTCACCATGTACGGTAAAAGGTTGACTCGAAAATTTGAGGGTTGAACCCGAAGAATTGATAATAGCCCGTGGAAAAGTGATTATGGACCCTGAATATTTGCGGATTATTCCTGGACTTTGGAGGGGAGCCGTGAGAAGCTTATCATTGACGACAACGTTGAGGGTGAATCCCTACTGCAATCCTTACTAGAATTAAAGGTTTAATTTAATTTCAATTGTGTTATTCTTATCTATTGAAATTCTACTTCACTAGCTTGAATATATGGGGTGGTCCATTTCAAACAATCCAGCTGAATATTCCGAAAATCAGAGCCGGCGTACAAAAACATGTTTCAGACAAAATTGTTGGGTTCTGAGGGGGGCAAAAGCTGGTTATATTGAATACTTCGTAGGCAGAGGCATCTAGGTTATTCCAAGGTCGACCTCTTTTCATTAAAGGTAATGGTATATTTTTGTTCTCTCTAATCGATCACGCGTTAAATTCTGTTTAACCACTGCCCTAATTCATACGGGTCTAACTCAATAGTTGAGTACACCTATGTAACAAAGAAAGAGCATCTCACATAATAATCAGACGAAAATAAAATCATGCTAATTCATCCATGCAAGTACAATTATTAAAAAAAAAAGAAAAAAGGGGAATCGTTACTAGTCTTATACTTTGACAGGCGTAATACCACCACGTGGTCTCTCTTGGAAGTTACTCATGAAGAAATATAGACAGCTTATAAGCGTTAGTGCATGTAAAGTTGTCAATAACTCGAAATATTCAGCTGTGCTGTTTACTGTGAGACACCCTCAGGTGTGCTTTCAAACTTTGATAATTATTCCACGTCCTCAAATTGAAAAATAATCTGTAACTGGATAGGTATACCCACCACTTTGTGATTAACCGTCTATTCGAGGTAAACCCTTGGTTTGGGAGTCTGACCTTACTGTCACAGTTAAGGTTGGAGCTCCCAATTTAAGGATACCCCCGCAATTATGGGTTGACTCTGGAGTTGAAAGTGCCCTTCATTGGAGGGTTCACCCTAAAGTTGGTGGTCTAAGATCATCCTGAAAATTGAGGATTGAAGTTTAAAGGTTTTGTTTTTGGTGAGGGTTAACCCACATGACCCGGCACGGTAAAAAGAGTTGCGATATGTAATTTAATGGTAAAAATGTTCAACTTTCCAAAGCAAATACACTATATTGCCTCACACACTATATTAGACCACCTGAACCCCCACTATCGACCCGCCTTCTCATGTTCAAGCCTGAGTTACACACGGAACGCTTGCGCAGTTGGAGCTCGGTCCACGGCAAGTAGCGGCGACCCTTACTTTCGTTGAATACAATAGAACTCCGATATATTCGAACCTAGGGGGCCGAGAATTCAAAGAATTAGAATTTCCGGGTTACCCTCTCCATCAGAATATCCATCCAATAAAAAGGAAGGGAATTTTCTTTCTATCTCACTTTTCTGGTCAGAGAGAAGATATTTGAATAGCTAACGTAACTTCAGAAAGACAAAGATTAATGACAGATGTAAATGGGCAAAAGTAGATTAATTAAATAAAAATAATAAAAATATTACATTGATATCAAACAATTTTCATAACAGTAGTTAATTGAATATTATTTATCAAAGTGAGTCTTATTCAACTACAGTAAACGGAACGCTTTTAAGGTAATTTTCTATCTTTTACTATTAAAACTCTACTCTATCGCTGTCTGCGCATGCTCTACGTATTGCGCAGTAAAGTAGGCGCATTGAAAAGAGGTAAAGAGTAGAAGAAGCAACTTCCTCTCCAAAGTAGGGGAAGTCGGATTTAAGTGGTTAGAATATATAGGAGTACTACTGTCGTCGGAAGCGGCGGTCGGAAGGGGGGGGGGGGGGGGCAGTTTCAGGTCGGTTAAATAGGTGTGGTTATAGCCGATTCTGTGAAAATTCGAACAATCGTTAAAAAAAGGTGATTCTGGAACTCAAAGTCGCCAATATTTTTTTTGGAAAGCGGAGAATTTTCCCACTGCTTAATATATCCAAACTTTTTTGTTTCCATCGGTTCATATATGAAGCCAGAGTTAGCAGCCGAACGCAATGATATTGAATTAAGCATGGCAGAAAAAAAGCAGTAGGTAATCAAATTTTATCAAAGCCCGTACAAGACTAATACTTTGGTAAAATCACAGGCGTAAAACTATACTACATTATCCAATTCGAAAGAAGTTGAGTACATCCGCGGCTAACTTTCGCTGCTAGCTTCAGCTTCATGGTTACATGGGTTACAAACTTCCATGCCAACTGGGCCGACTATTAACTCTGACCAGTTTAGATTTTTTTGCTGATTTTTTTTCAGGTTCACCAGGCTCGAAGTAATCCAGTATACATTTTTCAAATTTTTATTCACAATGGTCTTGGAGTTGAAAATTTTTGAACAATTCATGTTTTTGATTGCCACCGATTATCAAACCGCTTACATCGCTGTATGCCCCGAATAAAAATTACAAATGAGTTCTCGAAAATTCCTGCTTCGAAAACATAAATGTTAAGCCACGTCCGATCATGGAACTATCATTCCTTCATATAGTTATCGAATTTTGAAGATTCAGGATGATGTGATTTTTCATACACCTTAGCCGTTGACACGTGAATAATTATTAGAATATCCTTACACTTTCTACGAGACTTCAAGTGACAGTTAGCGTTTCTAAGCCAACGTCTTAAGGGAAAACCCTAATGAAAATTGAAAAATAAAAATGTTCTTAGTTTATTAAATTACTCAAAAATGTGCAATCAAAAAAAGTTTCGAATATCTATCTCACGATAGTTATACACACGGTCATGCATGAATATCTTGAATTTCCAACAGTATCCTCTTGAGAAAAGACCCTGCTGAAAATTTGCAAGAAGAAGGATGTTTGGTTTTTTTGAATCACTCAAAAATATGTAATCAAAATAAGCACTCCCCACTTGGTAGATTATTGTCCTAGGAAACTTTCTGTATACTTTCTGCCAACAATTTCATCGCTGCAGTAGATCGTAATTTTTTTTGAAGACACATATTATACTACTATAATCTTGAAGTGAGGAATAGTTTTTTTGATCCGACATTTTTTGGTAATTTAAAAAACTAAAATATATTTTTATTGGAATATTGGATACTATTGGAAATTCGAGACATTTGGAGTAAGAAGTTTGTGATAAGAGATATAAAATAATTTATTTAGGCAATACAATAAGGATTAAAATCAGTCGCTAAAACAACAATATAATATTCGACTTGGAGCGTAGTTTTTGAGCCCGTCTGCTGTACTCTAAAGCTCTAAGTGCTCCGCCTTTGTCATTGGGCCCGATAATCTCGCCCCAAATGTTCACGTCTCTGGTTTTCCATAATATTTATATTCCACATCTAAACATCTAAAGTGTCGCTGCTTTGCCATGGAATGAACAAGGACTTTTGTAGTACAACTACAGGCTCGTGCAAGGCCATGAAAAGTTTACCTTCATATTCATATACAACCGTGTGTATAACTATCGTGAGTTTTCGAAACTTTTTTTGATTGCACATCTTTGAGTAATTCAATAAACTCGGAACATTTTCATTTTTCAATTTTCATTAGGGTTTTCCCTTAAGACGTTAGCTTAGAAACGTTAGCTGTCACTTAAAGTTTGGTAGAAAGTGTGAAGATATTCTAATAATTATTCACGTGTCAACGGCTAAGGTGTATTAAAAACCACATCATCCTACATCTTCGAAATTCGATAGAAATACGAAGAAATATTTTTCCACTACCAGACATGGCTTACAATTTGTGTTTTCAAAGCAGGAATTTTTAAGAATTTATTCGTCGTTTTCAATCGGGGCATACGTGGCGGAAGTTGAATTTTTAGATTTCCAATAAAGAATTTACTGCAAAGAACAAGCTGTAGCGCTCCATGCATATTTTATTCAAAAAGTTCGTTTCCTGCTGATCACTTCCATCACCTTTTTTTTTTCAGAAATCCGTACAATGAAAGTAGCGATATAGTGTAATGAATAGGGTGTGCCATTTTGGGGCAACTTTTTTTTCAACTGGGAAACAGGTTGTACACTTGCAAGAAGGTAAAATAAGAAGCCAAGTTAAATTTGAGCTCTTAATATTAATATTAATCGTGGATTTCTATTTCCCATTCAAATAACGTAGAAAATTTTTTTTGTTCGGAATTTTATACCTCGGTAATGGCATATTGTACAGACAAGCCCATGACATATTTTCATTTACCTAGAGTACCAAGAATGTATTAATAAGTTAGGTAAGTATTCAAAAGAGTTGAGTTATCAAAAAATTAAAAGAGACCTTTTTTGTAGAGCATTCAATTCTCTATAAAAATACGTCATGGGCTTGTCTGTACAATATTCCATCACCGAGGTATAAAATGTAAAAAAAAAAAAAAATTCTATGTTATTTAAATGAGAAATCAAAATTCGCGATAAGCCATCTCTTAATATTAATATTAAGAGCTCACGTTTTAACAGGCTCCTCATTTCACCTTCCTGCAAGTGTACAACCTGTTTCCAAGTTGAAAAAAAAAGTTGCCCCAAAACGACACACCCTCGTAATGAAGTAAGCGTTTTTAATGATCAGTGGCAATTAAAAACATGAATTGTTCAAAAGTTTTCAACTCCAAGACTATTCTGAATAAAAATTTGAAAAAAAACACAGGATTACTTCGAGCCTGGTGAACCTGACGAAGCATCAGCAGAAAAATTGAAAGTGGTGAGGGTTAATAGTCGGCCCAGTTGGCATGGAATTCCCCAAAATGTAATCTATGCCAACATTTGAGAAAATTTGTAAATTCACGCAGCCGCCATTCAGACCGCTAAATTAAATGATTCGAAAAATAATAGATACTTCTCTCATTAGACGCAACATTCTTCTAACGTTCGAGAACAATCCAAAACTATGAAGTCCAAATCCATGTCGGTATTTGAAAAAATTACCAATATATAATTGGGTATAAAGGGTGATTCTTTTCAAGTTCCCCAAGCTCATATCTTTGAAATGAAGCGCCATACAAAGAAGCACTTTTAGTCTAACTCATGAGACTTCGAGGGAAAAAGAACACAGTGCAGTAATATTTGTAGTAGGTGAAAGGGTGTAGCTCAGCTGGGGGTCAACTTGTTTTTCCTAAATGGCATAGTATAGTTGTTTAAACGGTAACTTCAAGAACATTGAATTCTGCATGAACAAATACTGAGATACATGTGGTCTAAAGTTGATGAGTGATGGGATAACTAGGTGGGCTTGTAAGGTGGTAAGGAGCAAAAGAATAAGATAAAAAATCACAATATCAACAAAACAAATCCGAAGTAGAAAATGATTAAGCAAAACAAGAAAAAATGAATAATAATAATAATAAGAAGCAGAAGAATGATTTGAAAAAGACTGTCACATATACAGGGTGGTGCATTTAAGTTGGCAGAGCAGAATATCCTGAGAACAACGTATTTTAGAAAAAGATGTTTGGGATACAAGTTTTATGGTTCGGAGGGGGTAAAACACTGTGCTATCGTACTTTTCATTCGCTGGAGGTTTAAAAGGTTATTCGGAGGTCAACATTGTTTTTTTCAATGGGAACGTATTTTTTTTTTCACAGATTTGCATTTCGCACAAAAAAATACAAAACTTCCATCCCTAGTTGTTTTTTCTACGACATCAATTTTTCAAGATATCTTAAAATTAATAAAATAGGTAGCAGGAAGATATGGCAACCAGCAGACCAATGGAGTGGTCCGCCTGTGTTTTTGTTTTCATTTCATGAAGATCAATCTATCCTTATGGAGTGTCAGTCTCGATTTTCGGGACAATCTCTGAAGGGTGATTTTTTTGTTTTTCAAATAACTCGCTTATTTTCAATTTTAGAGCGAAAATGATAGAAACACTACGCTTACGGGGAAGTTGCAGGAAATAATTAAATAAATATAATAACAATAATAAAATTTCAATTCTTGCAACTTTGGTTACAGGAAAGATGTAGGACATAATATAATTTCCTACAACTGATTGTTCCCTACCATTTTTACAATAAAGTTGATAATAAACGAGTTGGCGGGTAACTCTGTAGATATTGATCCTAGGGTAAAAATGATATGGATCAAATTTGTGAAAAATTATATTTCCCACATCTTGTGTTCCTGTCATTTTCGTTCTGAAGTTGAAAATAAGCGAGTTATTTGAGAAACAAAAAAATCACCCTTCAGAGATTGTCCCGAAAATCGAGATTTACACTCCATGAGAGTAAATTGACCCTCATGAAATGAAAACAAAAACATAGGCTCTGATTAATTTTAAAATATCTTGAAAAATTGATGGCATAGAAAAAACAACTTGGGATTGAAGTTTTGTATTTTTTTGTGTGAAATACAAATCTGTGAGAGAAAGTATACGTTCCCTTTGAAAAAAACAATGTTGACCTTCGAATGGCCTTTTAAACCTCCACCGAATGAAAAGTACGATAGCACAGTGTTTTGCCCCCTCCGAACCATGAAACTTTTATTCTAAACATCTTTTTTTAACATACGTTGTTCTCGAGATATTCTTATGTGCCAACTCAAATGGACCACCCTGTATAGATGACCTCAAATTATTGACCCTTACCTGACCTTGGCAACTCGGAGTCACAAGAGACTCCGAACAGTTTCAAGTTGAGCGGAAGAACTTTAGATGAGTATTTAGGGAAATTGTACCCTGAATTTGTAATCTGACTTGCTCATATCTCATTTTATCACTCATCAACTTGCCATATGTATATTTTTGTATGAAAAGTTTGATCATCTTTCAGTTTTCGAAAAAAAAACAAAAATATATACACCACTCTATTTGAAAAAACCAAATTCGCCTTCATCTAAGCTTCACCCCTTCACTTATGATAAATATTACTGCACTATATGCTTCTTCCCTCGAAGTCTTATCGATCTCATCCGAGGTGTTTTTCGTATCAGGCTGAGTTTTGGGAATATCGCCCTGAGGATCTTGGAAAAATCACCTTGTCTATACAGAGTGGCTGCAAATTAAGGGCTTTTGAGCGACCGTCTGTTTGACCGACGGAGTATGCATTTTCGGCCAGTCGTAACGACCGCTATTTAGTCCACGGATCACGTCTCTATCGGTTCACTGATCACTATCAGCTTCCGTAGGGATAATCCTTAGATTATTAGCTAACGCGCGCTGGTATCCGAAAAGTAAATTATTGTATTTCCAATAATTGATTAATTTATTTATACGAAGCTGTGAAATCAGCTGACACTACTACATCGCCGATACACAGATACTGTAGAATATTAACATTATTTTCTGCACTTTCAATGAAAAATCGGTGTCGGGACAACCAGCGCGCCATATAGGCTAATGTTAGCAATCTTCTGATATTATTCCGAGGAAGATCAGAGAAGCAGGAGCAGTATAAGACGTGGACTAAAATTCGAAGTGACAGGCTAGTTTGACACGAACACATGCAGAAACTGTCTTATAAAAGTGGTTACTGCAATAGGGTTTCTGAGCTGGGCCGCTAGAGGCGCTCAACGGATGAGGAGTTGTCGGGACTCGCTCAAAAGCCCTTAAGCGCTTCAATTTCAGGGGGTAATCAGCTCGGGTCTAGCTTGGCATCCTGTCGTTGGAAATAATGATCGCCGCCGTGGCGTCTCTGAGATATGAAAGATTTAAAATCTGGCTAACGCCGACATTCAGGCAACCAACTATATAGAGCCACCTTTAGGCTGCCTGGTTTTATGCGCGCACGACCACCGAAGGAGTCATAATGGTTTTCCAGTTCAAAAATCACAAAAATTATTCACGGGCGGTGTTCAGTAACACTTCGGTATGCTGTTTTCGTCCGCCGATGGCGTAGTCTAGTGATTGTGTTGTGACTAGCTTCAGCGGTCCCGCGCCCTTAAAACCAGATAGCCCACTGTTGGCCTCTGTATATTTGGCTGTCTAAACGCAGGTGCTAGCACGAGTTTTCAATGGTTTGTGTCTCACAGCGTAGCAACGGAGACCATTATGCGGAACGGCAAGTTAATAAGCTAGACCCTTTCCATTATTCCTAAAAATAAAAGCGCTTAGTTCGCGGCCGCTTGGTATAGTATGAATAAATATACATATATAATTATATGCGATCGTATACAATATTGATACAATTGGATATAATTAGATCTGATAATATTACGTCATATCTGATTAGATCCAACATTTCTTCCTGGGATGCAGACATCTATCGTCTATGCATATATCTGTATATTGGTGTTCCCAATAAGAAAAATGAGCCCAGATACAAATACGAAACTTTTGTTTCGCATAATAGTTGAATGAAATGATGACTCATTTATACTGTACATTTTGGGAAAAATTGTGACCATAACTCAAGAATGAATTTGCAGATGTTAAGCTTATTCAGGTGATTTAATAATTATTCGTGCAATAATTGTAACGAAGTATAATATAATAATCTCTGCGGGGTTTCACCTGATTTATTATAATTACTGTCAGTATATTTAGTTAGTAATTGTATTTAGTGATTACGAACTAAGTAATATAGTATGGAGGCGAATTGCAATGTTTACATAATTTTCAAGTGGAAGTACAGGTAAATCAACAATTGATGACATTCCTGATTTACGATATTGACTCGATTGCAGTAATCGGCGAACTGGGTGATCATAAGAATTATCCTACTGCCATGAAATTTCTATTGTTTCCATTTCATTCAGGGTGTTAAATTGATCAATTCAATTGCAAGTTATCTGCAATAACACTCTCCAATCATAATCAGCATAGTATACATATCTGAGGATACATATCAAAGTTTCAAGCATGGTTCGATTCATATCATTTTCTGAACATGGACGTTATTTGTGATAAAGGTTCGAATTGAATGAGAGAATGCCTAGTTCGTCAGCATAACAATATGTCATTACTTTGAAATTGATTCACTTTTCAGACAGCTGATAATTTTGTTAATCTAAGTCCGACTGATAGATTTCATATCTTACTCTAAAATATTATATTGCTTGGGATAGCTGTATATTGCACGATTCGAAAAGTGTCATATGTAATTATATGTGCATAGGGGCATTCTACGCAAAATCAAGTGGATTTTGGAGTAGTTTGTAGAATCTCGATACTTTTTCTGGGATCATGTATGTAGTTCAAGTTCTTAGATACAGACTGCATATCTTGGTCACCATCCCGAATTTCCAAAAATGTCGACCAGATATGTCTTTCCAGAAATCATGATTTGTTAAAAACGTAGAATTAAAAAAAATGTACATCTTCGAATCTACTGAACATAAAAACATGGTTGACAAAACAAAAAGGTACAGAAGAGCCGACAATTTTTTAGAAAAAATGCAACGACACGTTCCCATTAATTGAGATAAAGGTGAATCAAATTGCTAATAACGATTTGATCTGCTGACTGGGGTCAAGAATCAAAGTGGGCCGAAAAAATTACTTTCAAGTCTACTCATACGATAAGAAAAATTGAAAAGAGCGGTAAGTCAAGGGCTCATGTGAGAAATCCGGGAAGAGCCAAGCACCCAGCTAGACTCCTGTTACATCTAATCCGCGCGTGGCGCGATCTATAAATGCTATTAGCATAAAGAAAACCATAAACAGACATCAACTTCAGATTCTTATTTTTGTCCTACATATCTAATTGTGATTAATTGTTTCAATGTGTGCTTTCTGAGAAATGGAAATATTCTTTTTTGATTCGTATATTGCTCGATTCAGGACTACTCGGACGAAGAGCTCTGTTGAAAGAGCTTTCTGTGAGAACTGAAACCGTAAAAGGCATGCTGGCCTTGCATACCTTACTACCTGCCAAGTCGAGAACTAAATCTGTGGCTAAAATATTTTCTTCCTCTCGGAAACACATATAGTTAATATCATTTGAATATGCAAATAGAAAACTAACAAATGTCACTTCTGTAACACTGAATCGCTATTTTTGAAACAACTGGGAACGCGTTATTGGATTTTTTGAAAATAAAACTGTTGATTATATTGTGAATCTTTGCATTTCAAACTCCTCTTGATCGTTAATAGTTCCCAAGCGATGAAGTTTTGGAATTCGGTCTGTTCGGAACATTGTAACTCTTGGGAAGACACAAATCCTAAAATTATGAGAATCAGAGATATTGAATCCGGTCCGTATGAATTATGGTTTTTAGAACATGAAAATTGCGATCTCAAAAGGGCATAAAGATCCTATAGATAACTCCAAAGACTACTTGATGTCAATTCGAATATCCTCAGAAGTTCATCAATTACTTTGTCAATTTTTAATACTAGGTGGAGTAATCAGATGAAAATTGTTCCCCCAGGACGAATTGAACGGCTGTTGTCTGTATTTTTGCGGAGAAAAATATCTTACACAAAATGTGAAGGAGAGAAAAAATTGCGTAAGCTCTGTAATAGATTCTGTGATTTGCCTCGATATTAGGATAAATGATCAACGACAAATGAGCTGAAAAAATGAGATTTCATATACAAAATGACGAATCGGATGCAAAGTGTGATTTAAGTGTGAAAATTATAATGATTCCTTTCGACCTTTTGCATATTTATTTGTCTAACATTTACCTACTATTAGATTATTATGATGTACAGATTTTGTAGAAAGAGTCACACATATGAACAAAATTTCAGAAACAATACGTTTAAAAACCTATCATTTATACAAAAAAAAAAAAAAAATAGATTTCAATATTTAAAGTTTCAAATATATTGTTAAGGGTGTGTTCCCTGCTAAAAATTCTTATAACAATTTTGTGAAGGATCTTACAACAATGTTACAAGATCTTATAACATCTCGTGTGCTTTTGTACAATCATATCTGATCACATGGACTTGGCTTCCCTGGAAAAAAAAAATTAGATCTAATAAGAACAAATCAGATCTAGTATCAGATCTGATTAGATATAATGTGCCCAACAATGAGATCATCTCACATCTACTTACAATTAAATCTAATTACGTTTTCATGGGAATGCGATCAAACCTGTCGAACCATATAAGATCTTATGCGATCATATAAGACCTTACGGAATCTGCAATCAAAAAATAAAATTCATGCGGATTTTCATATATTACTGTAAGACCCTTACCCATTTTTTTATGTGATTCTTTCTCACACGATTATAATTCATATTCTAATTTTTCGCGTAAGGATTTGCAGTGGGTAAATTTGAACGTAGGTCTGGGCCTGAACGAGAATATCATGAAGAAATGAACTAGAGCTAGATAAAAAAATTCCTAAATTATAGTTCGCAACAGCAACACTTTGACTAACATTACTATGTAGCTTCCGACTGACAAATGGTGTTCGACTCTTTTTGCATAACTATTTTCAAACTCATCTCGTGTACAGCTACAATGTATAATCTATCAGACTATCACAGTACTTTACCTATAACCTGCTGGGATCACCAGTACTGTATTCGTACAACGTGAAACGACCGGAAAGAGTGGACGGTTTCATAAATATTAAGTTCAAGCAATAAGGATAAACATATACATGCATACAGAATTTTTCTTTAATCCCCCCAGTCAGATATCTTTGATACCCGAGCAGCGAAAACAGCAAAAAACTTTCTACCGAAATATTGGATATTTCATATCCGAAGTCTTGGATATTTTGAAATTTCCATCAACTTTACGCTATACTAAAGAAACAGAAATGAATAAGTTGTTCTTATTGTGTGCAGGACCATCCAGGGTTAAGGAGATTACAAACCAAAATGGTTATTCATTAGAGGATTCAAATAGGAAAGAAATAATAACACAGAACGTAACGATAAGAAAACGAATTTATTTTGCCCAATCAAGTTCGGAGAGCGCTGCACCCGAACAAAACCAATGTTTGAGAGAGTTAGGAGAATTCACTTGAGGAGCGAACCGACACTTGGAAACGGACGAAAGAATGCCGAGCTCCCCAATACTAGACCGAGGAAGGGAGACAACACAAGAGACCGAGTCCAAGAAGAATAAACCACCCCAGGGAAGAGTATCTCTGACACGAAAGAGTGTGAAGAGAGGGCTACGATTTCGACGAAGTAAATAGTATATTGCCCACGAGTTCCACATACTATTTTTCCCAATAAAAATGTAAAATAAGGCGATTGGTCGCCTGCTGAAAATGAACAAAACACACTCAACACTAGTGGAGAAATGGTTCGCCATTTCCCAACGCGCACGTCATCCATTGAGAAATAGCGTGTTTTGTTCATTTCTAGCAGGTGACAAAATCGCCTATTTTTACGTTTGAGTTGAGAAGAAGAATTAATTTGACAATAGAGAGTTAGAATAGAACTCAGAAGTTTGTTAAAAGAATAATTACGAGATTTTGTTCACTTTGGATGAAACATTTAAAGATTGAGGACGCCTTGTGCATTTTAATAAAAAGATTCATAGTAACCGTTCCTTATCAGAAATAACAGTTTTAAACGTCGTTATTTATTTAATATGAATAAAACGACAGTCATCAACCAAACCTTTGAGATAAAACTTTGTCGTAATCTTAAGAATTGTACTACTTTTCAAATCAAAACTGCACTTCTGCCTTTGGACTCGGAAGCAGTTTCAGAAAATGCCAATTTAAAATCAATCTAATCTTATGGCAACGTCGTCTATTTATAGAATCAAGTACTTTTTCCGTCAGAATTGAATGTTCTATCGTATTCCGAAAGGAAAAATATGCTGTGATTAACATAAAAATAAAGAAAAGACCTGTCCTCAGCAACTTCACCTACAATCAATCTGATCACATTATTTTCTCTTCACCTTCGTAGATGCTTCATGAATAGTTTTCACACGTCTTGCTCAGTTTCGAAGATATGTGCCTGGGGCGATTGACAAAATCACCGTCTGCAGTCAGTACTGTAACCTGGTGTACCTACTCTCTTTCCAATCAAAAATGGGGGGAGGGGGGCCTTGAGCTCATTTCAGGGTATGCAATACAACCCCGAAATTTTTGCTTACTCCGAAAGACTATTGAGAAAATGCAGGTTATGGAACTCACGTCTGATAGGCTCACTAGCCTAATATAGAGTAGTATTTATTTCTTTTTGCTTGCCTTTCGGCGTTACAAACTTATACAATCTTCTTAGTCTCTAAAGTCTCACGTAAACAAGCTTAATTCTTATGCCCTTCCTACTCTGTTCTATCCTTCTACGTTCCTATCCCTCAAAGTGACCCGCTCAAAACAAGATCATTATCTACAGGTATCATACACACTCTACTAAAGAAATCATATATCTCAATCATAATGAGCTCTAAATGCCCCTACGGTGACACTAAACTAAAATAACATAAAATGAAGTAATAACATAATAACATAAACTAATATATATTCAAGTGTTCTTATTAATTTGCACCTGACTTTCACTCGTCACTCTACACTTTTTCTATTTATAAGTCTGTCCCTCGTTTCTCCAGTCTTCCCCCTGCTTTCCTTTTCACCTCCTTCCTTGACTTACTTCTTCTCTTCCTCCTTGATCACCTTCCATTCCTCCTTAAATTCGTCCCATTTCCAGATAGTATCTCTCGCTTTTACATTTTCTTCCTCCCATTCTGCTTCTATTTCCTCCTTTCCGCTTCTTCTCTCCTCACTCACCTTCTCTTGGCACCTTCCATCTTTTTAACCTTTCCAGGTATGCTAGGTCCCTGTCCATTCTGATCCTTTCATCTTTCCAGATCTTTTCCTTTTTCTTCAGGATCCACTCCTTCTCCCTTTCCTCTAGCAGTTCCACCACCCATATTCTTTCATTCCCTTCCCCTTTCACTTCCCATTCTTTCGCTATCCCCACTGTGTTTCCGAACTGTCTTTTTAGCCACTGTCCTCCTGACTCCTTCCTCTCCTCTCCGCTCAGCCCTCTGATTGTTATGTTCTTGCCCCTTTTCTTCCTTGCCTCCCTTTCTTTTTCCCTCAGGGCCTCTTCTTCTTCCATCCTGTTTTCCTTTTTCCCCACCTCCTCTGCTTCTCTCTTCTTGTTCCTCATCCCGCTTCCCGACACGCAGGGGGTCGACCCCTCGGCCTCCGTGTCGGTGCTCGCCTTTCTGTCCCCCTCTCCCCCTTTACCTTTCCCTTCCTACACTTCCCTGTGCAGCACCACTTCCCGCAAGATCGCTTCCGTGATTGCCCTTATCCCTCCCAGATCGGCTCTTATTGTCCTGAGTTCTTCTTTCACTTCTTGTTCCCACTTTCCTTCTATCTTGCTCAGTTCTCTTTCTTCCGAGGTTACTACTTCAGTGTCTCGAGTCTGACTGCTGAACTTCTGTCTCGTCCCGGCTGCCCCCCCCCCCCCCCCCCCCCCCCCCCACTCACTAGCCTAATAGTGGGAGAAGTGCGATGAATAATTGGCCTCTATCGTGGTTGATAATGATCGAAGCAAGGGTAGACGGACAAAATAATTCCAATGGTTAAGTCAGGGTAGCAATCTATCCAAATTAGAACGGTAAACGAGTGTGAGTTTCAGTGTAGAACAGTAATCATAACCGTGAGAAAGGTTATTATAACAATTGTAGAGTTCATTTGAACCTTGTACGTTATAAAAAAGTACGTGCAATTCAGCAATGATCCTGCTACTTTAAAGGTAACACATCCTTTCCAGCATAGCAAACGCTATTAAATACATAGTACTCCGTACTGTATGACTTGGATATGACATCCTAAGTACAGCGACACGGATTACTAGCCAAAATGGTAACGGTCCGAGTAGTGCACGAGATCTGGAACGGTCAGTATCATCAAATTTAACAACATCGAGGTTTTACTATTTTAGTCCAGTACTCATACAAAAAACATACTGACAAGGGGATCCTCAAGCTTGATATAAATGGATTTTGATGGGACTCAGGTATGTTGTAGGGGTATTTGCCCTAAGTACCAGGCTAACGGAAATTTATGCACTACGTCTTGGTTTCCGAGAAAACACACCGTAAAGTTTCACGCGCGCTATGTATACCAGTAACTGTGCTACGTTGTTGAGTAAGCGAGTGCGGCACAGTAGGCAAGGTTCACGGCTGGCACGCTGCTAGCCCGTGTTCGATTCCCGTCGGCATACGACTTTTTTTGCAATTTTTTTTCAATTCTTCTATTTTTTTCTCGTTCACATATTACTTAATATTAATAACAAACATTGCATTACAAAGTTGCGGGAAAAAATTGCTATACAACGTACGGTAGTAATTTAATTTCTTTTATATTACATATACATGCAGGCGTTTCAATTATTCGCCATTACTGTATACATCAGAAAAACAATCGTTGGGTGGTATTCATCATAAAAGCACGTAAAGCATAACACGGTGTCATACCATGAACATTTTATGAAGCCTACCGCTTTGCAGACGCACGGCTGTTTCAAGAGTGAGATCGGGAAACGAAGCTCGTTTACTTTAAAAAATATATCTTTTTCGTCAATTAATTTTGATGCGAACCACGCGTATTTAATCATTAGCGAAAATGCAGGTGCGCTCAATTGATGCGAAAGTAAGGAATAAATTATAATGAAATCTTCTCTGGACGCGATTTATCGATTTGCCTTTAACATTTCAGGAGCGCTTTGCAATTTTTTTCCCCCCAACTTTGTAATGCAATGTTTCTTATTGATATTAAGTAACCGCAAACGAGAAAAAATCTCAAGAAAAAAGTCGTGCGCCGACGGGACTTGAACACGGGCGAGCAGAGTGCTAGCCCTGAACCTTGTCTACTTTTTGTTTTTTTTAAAGAAGTTTATTGAAGCGAAAGCAATGATACAAGAAACAATATATAATAATTATACACAGGGAAGATACTTCCAAAATCTGTTAAGGGGGGCCTATACTGAAAACGAAAACTTTCACAATTCTAATTCAAATGAATTGCTATTAAGACAGAATGTTCATCACCTGAAAAGGAAATATTGTACCAAATATAAACTCATTCCAAATAGTAATGCCTAAGTTACACTGGTTCATTGATATTTATCGAGCCAAAAATACCAAATTTCAAAATGCCCCTTGCGTTACAAATATGAAGTTATCCAGTTCAAACTTATTTGGCTTAGTGACGGACACAATCTGAAGAATTTAACGGAGGGTTTTTGAATTCGGATTATTTTTTGTCACAGTACAGAATTAATTTTTTTTTCATGGATTTGGTCAATTTTGTGCAGAACATGGACTGCAGTTTCAGTTTCCTTCACTCCAGAGTAAAAATACTGCGTTAATTTGTCGGCAAGGTATCTGTGAATGTGCCCAAGTAATTCCAAGTCAATTCGACTAAAATTGTAACGCAAGGGACTTTTTCAAGAAGTAAAAATGTACTTTTGAGAAAACAGCACTTTTGTGAAAACTCAAAGAATATCTGCTTCTGGGTTTCTGAATGGGTTCTGGAGGGTTCAGGAAGTGATGGGAAAGTGAAGGAAGGGGGGGCCACCCACCCACCCACTTTCCCCTCTTCCTCCTAGGGGCTGCTCGATGCATAGCCTTCTCGTCATCACTTGTCGAGTCAGTTAGGATGTCCAGTTGGATATCAATAAGAAATACCATTATAATTTCAGAATGTCAAGTTAGTTTATTATTTTACAAGGTCAATTCGGGTAATACACATCAAATTCAAAATAAATTACAAAAATGCAAGGTAACAAATATTTCCTAATATTAAAACAGTGACTGTAAAAATAATTTCCATGATCCTGTATCGTGATTTCCACAATGGTAGCCGATGAATACTCAAAACTGCCCTGCTCCATATGTTGGCCCTCTTTTTTTCTTTATTGCTTGTCAGCTGTGACTGTTTTAATCTTCAGCGTACGACGGAACTTAGTTGCAAGTCAGTACTGCGGGCATCACTCTTCCTTTCGCGCCTCATATCTAGTTGCCTACTAATCTTTTCGGCACTTGTCATGCCTAGTTTCTCCTCTGTGGACGTTCTTGTGCCACGAGTCACCGTACAACCCATGTTGAACACGGTTACAGCCTTGGTTACGGCAATGTCAATTCGTTGTTTCGAAACGAATGTTCCTTTAGGGCACTTCCTCCAGATGGCAGAATGGAGGCTTTCGTTGGCATTTTGTGTCGCCCCACGACTACAAGCTGCTAAAAGTTCATCGCTCGACAGTCGTTTGTACAGAGGAAGGAGCTTAGTCACCACCTCTGGCTTCAATTTCACTGGCATCTTCTCATGACTACCAGGTGTCTCTCCTTTTGCCAATCTCATGCTGCAGAAGCATCGGGAGTCTGGCCCAGTTGGGCAGTCCGAATGTTGAGGCTTTTGGTCCGTAGACGCGCAGTGATTAAGTGTGGCGAAGATCTGCTTTTTCATTTTTGTCACATCTGGAAGATTCTGTGTGACGGCACTTCTATAATAATTAGTCAGGGCAACTATTGTGCTCTCCTTTAGTGTGCCTTCTGCGCGTCCGCCGAGTGTGATTACTCTTGCTTTCCAATCCTTCACAAGATTTCCAAGCTCAGTGCCCATTCGTTTTGCCACGTGGTTTATACACTCTTCTTTTTCAATGGTCACATCTGGACCATAAACAGCTTCTCTCTTCAGGTGGGTGTAGGTTTTAGCATCGCCATCGGAAAGGACTGTAGTGTACCGTATTTTGCATTCTGCAATTGAATGTTTCCACATAGGGTCTGCGGCGGCTGTTTCCATTGCAACTGAGGATCCCTCGTAGTTTATGTTGCATTCTCGACTTTCCTGATGTTCAATTTTCCACACTGCATACTCACGTGAGTCTTCGCCAAGCTCAGATGCAGTTAGTGTACACATATGGCAGAACTTTGACATCACTCCAAAGTCAATGACAAGGCCAGTGAGTATGTCGATCACTGCGCCAATTCCATATACAGATGTATATCCACGCTTATGCCATGTGCCGTCATAAGACACAGCGATGTCGATCACCTTTCCTGATATAGGGCTCCCATCAATGGTTGCATGAGCTTTTCGTACAACAGCACGGGCCTTGGACAGAATTTCTTCTCTGTAGCGTTGGCTGTTGTTTGCCAGCATCTTCAAGTGTGCGTTGTACGCCTTGGGAGTTATCAAATTCATCCCCATGGTCATGCAGAAATTTTCGATCGCAACATGTCCTGTTCCAATACCAATAAATGAGTCGGCCATCCTCCGGCTGACCTGAAATGGGGACTTATTATTTGTCTGATCTACATGTGGACTGTTGTAAGCTTCACCACATCGGATGTCGCAGCTCCCACATTTTAAAACTGATTTGATGGCAAACCCTTTCCTATCTCTCATCTAAACTCAAATGGCCTTCTCACCGCAGATGTTACAAGACAAATTTTTCATTAATTCTTGCATCGTTGTACAATGTACTAAAATATAATCAGGATCTTGGTTTGCTCTACCTGGGGACATTGGTACCTAAAAAGCACTGAACTTCTTATCAGTGGTTGATGATGGTCTTTTCGGGACATCTACAGGCATTGGCGATGCTGCTTGTAATCCGGATGGGCCAGGCTGTGGCTCTTCAATCTCCTGAGAAACAATCATCGCTTCGGCATACTCAGAAGGGGACTCAGGACAGGTATTTTTTGAAACGTAGCCTTCTCAATATGGAAATAAAGTGTTCTGATAAGAACAGGTTTTAATACTCAAGAAAAAAGTGTGCACAGGCAAAGTTTTGATCTTGCGTAAGCCAAGCGTCAAAGCGATTGTCATTTTTTGTCATTTGTCGTCTGCTAACATTTGCGCGCGGTAAAGTTGATGGCGCGGTTTGCATATGCCACTATAGATAGCGCTGCCAAACCTTCAAAAATGATCAGACGGACAAATCACTTCATCAGAAGTTGCGGGACTCTTTAAAGTATTTTATGAGACAAAAAACCGAAAATCGATTTTTTTCATGTTTTTGACCAAATCATCTGTATAGGCCCCCCTTAAGGCTCCGAGGGAGTCTCATAGTGGGGGTAACGGCTCATACAAATGAACACCTACGAGTGAATTTCGCACGGTAAATTCTCGAGAATGAAGAATTATTTCGAGAATCTGATGTGTACGAAATGTTCCTTGATGAAAATTGTTTCGGATGAAATAGCCAAGGTTAGCCACAAATAAGCTTGAAGTTCTAATAAAATCTTTATATAATATCCTCGTGACAACTGGCACATAGATACACACACTGACACAGTAAACATGGCTACCGCGTGAGACGAGTGACATCTAATTTGAGCGATATAATGATTTCTTGCACTCGACTAGTACTGAGCACTCTTTCACCCAAAATAATATTGCAGTAAAAATAGTTCAATCACCATCCCAAGTTGTGAAGCTATCTACAATTGGAGAATTTAGCGTGCGAAAATTTCAAGCCAATAGATGGCGCCACTATTGGCTCATTGACTGAAGCTGTCGGGACTCATAGCCGAATACAAATTTCCGAGGGCCCCGACTGTTTCACTTACACAATCACACACATTTCCATCTTATACAAAACGCACACTATATGGCGGCTCAAAACAGTGCGCTACGTAAATATGCCACAGAATTTGGACTTCGTTCCACGGTTGTTAGCAACTAGCTTAGAGTTTGTGAAAATTAATTCTGCAGATGATTGTTGATGATAAGCACAGAAAATCAGACAGAAATTCGGAATAGGCACCAATAGTAGTAAACTCGAATCGTAGGCATAATTAGCTGCCAATTAAAGTACTTATTAAATAATTTTTAGGTTGGAATCATACTCGTAAACAAACTGTCCGTGCTCAATAATGTGAACGCGCATAAACTGTGTTGCGCATTGTTTACCTAATTTTATGTAGCATAGGTATGTTAGATATCTTCTTCAGATTAAACTGCTGTACATTTTCATTCTTTATCAAGTATGGGGAAACGCCACTGAAACTTCGATAAAAGTGAATTTTTATTTTTACAAATAGCTATAAAAGGGCCAATCAAGAAACACTTATTGAAATTCTTACTTCATGGTGTATTTGTATGGGAAAAATAATTCAACCTACTGCGATGAAATTTCGGCGGAGGGAACCTTTGCAGCAATACATAGGAGACCTGCTGCGAAAGGTTTCCTGCGCATACAATAGCATTGCAGAAAATTGAGATTTATGTTCCAATACATATAGTTCCATGTTATAAAGATTGTAGAAAGCATTTCTCCACTGGACCTTTTTTATTAATTTGCGAAAAATTAAATGGTTCTTGTAAAAGTTTCAGTCGCAGACCTTCTTATGAGGATAAGTTGACTGAGTTCCTAGTTTTTATATAATTATGGTCACCTCAATCGATTCAAATATTTGAATTCCCCCTAAGAAGATAAGAAACTCGCGAGTTCAAGTGACATGAGTGATGAAATAGATAATCATGTATCTTCGCACAACTCTTTCTTAATTCTGAGACAGAATTCTTGCATGCCTTGAACATTCGCTTATTCATCGTTTCCATGATACATGTAGACAAACTATAGAATTCGATACATAAAATGTCATATAAGTTCAGGTATAATCTTATATGAACGAGTTTGTACCCAGATAAATTATCAAATGCGTTATCATGCGCAACACTGTGTATACACTGTCTTCACATAACATATTGCATTCCTCGATTGAATCTATGTAATTAAAGCTCATATATGTTGAAATGCATAGAAATTCAAGCTATTATCATCTAACGCGTATTGTAGTGTATCCTTTTAGTCATTTTGACTAAAAGGATCATTCAAAACCTCATATTAGTTGTCACGATGCAGAGTAGCCACCGTCACATTCGAGATGAACGAACTAAAAATGATATGTCACTATCTTTTCAAATACTCGCAATTACTTCAATGTCTCTAATTGTAATTATTGAAACAATCAGGCGTTTAATTGGAAATTTAGAACCCTCTGGACGATGACTACAAGTAGAATTACTGGATTGAAGTTTCATATGTCACGTCCACCATCAATTTAGATCTACCCAGTACATAATAATAGATAATTCATGTATCGTGAAACATTGGCTGCGAGGTTGTTTATGGATACGCAAGAATTTAGATTCAAGAAATATTCTTAATTGACAACAAATTGTGTGAAATTTGGGGCCCTCTAATTTGCACCCATACTTTGTATAAGCACGGTCCTAGTGAGTTTAGTTCAAAAGCTTAACACGTAGTGGCGCTGCGAACGGTCGAAAAAATGGCCGGACCCCCTTGACCAGCCTTAAACGTAACCAGCTCTAACTCGTCGTTCTGGCTCGGCAACGAGCAACTACACGACTGAACACTATTTGAACGAAGTTCATTTACCTAGCCATAGGGCTGGGGGTGATTGTATTGTCATACAAACAGTAACAACAGTAAGACTAGCTACCATAGCAGGCTTGCAAATGCATAATGATATTAATCAGAAAAAGGCTTATAAAACTGATCGATCCGTGATAACAAAAGAAAGTGAAAACTACCCTACGTATTATAATAACTCAAGCCTAAAATATTCTCAGCGCTCTCGATGGAGTCGTCAGAAGATGGAGATACCCGCAGCAGGTAACTCCGAAAACCGGAGGGCACAATAGGTGCTAGCATATCCACCAGTACTTATCAATATTTAGCCTATGCTTATCCTTTATATCTTCATTAGGTAGAGCGGTATTAAATCCAATTTGGTTGGCATTGACTCTGTCGCTGCAGTTAAACTTGGGGGTGACTGTTATTTTCTTATCGCGCATGCGTCTAACCGCATGATAGATTGTGGGCACGTTATCGCGATCTTGGATAAAACCTCGTGCCGTCTAGGTAAATGAAGGCCTCCGATGGGATGAAACACGATAGCATCGATCTTTCGATGTACAGTCTATTCACAATAATAGGCCAGAAAAATTAGGCTATTATTATGAATGGTAGCTGCGTTTGCAAAATGATCCCGTATCAGTTTCAACATATAACAATCTATCCGGTGGAATTCGCGTAATTGTAGATTTTTTCGTTGCTGATCAGTCTAACTAATAAGGACGAAGCCGACCTCCATTGTATTTCGCGCCTCTTCCTCAAGATCATCGTGTAGTACCCCTACTTGCCGCTAGAGAACCACAGTTCAAAGTCTAGGGATTTTTTCGCTCAGGGTGTTTTGACCCTGTTCTCCTCCGATGTATTCATTCTTCTTCTTGTGCTAGAAGACCACGGTTATCTGCGGAATAATAAAAGAAAAATGGGAAAAAAGCGTCGTAGGGAGCACTCCGAGGAGTTTAAAAAATATGAAGAGCGGCTGGAGAAACGAATTCGTCGACTAGAACGTCTTCAGGACATAAGACCACATCGACGTAAGTACTATTCTCCTTTTAGGTTGAGATTCCGCATGGCGCATCGGAAGGTCACGGCAACACGTTCAGAGAACAGAGAGATGCTAACACAGGCTCTAACCTGTCAAGGCTTTCGCGAGAAAATTCGCTCTCTCAATCGGGAAGAAGCTCTTGTACAGGCTCTAACCTATCACGAGACGCAATACAGGCTTCCCGGTCGGACAAATGAGAACACTTGGTTAGGCTCTAACCTGCCACGTGTCTCAAAAAAGCAAAATTTGTGCTTGAGTTCGACAAATTCACCACTCAGACAGGTCCAACCCGCCTGAGGAAGGACGTAGTCCGTGTAAAACAAAAAAACGTCGTTTAGGCAGGCTCTTACCTGGCAACGACGCAGCTGATAAAAATTATCTCATGCAAACAGGTCACCATCGTGATACAGATTCCGAGTCGGCGGATACAAGCAGAGACAGAGAGAGACGCTTAGACGTGAATTATCACGACGAGGACAGCATTAGTGTAGTTTCTTCAGAAACAAACACGTCTCGCACCTCACCCTTGCCTCAAGGGGAGGGGCCCCCCCTGAACGTCATAGACATAATGGAGGAACCAGAAGACAGCTCAGTGCCGACAGAACAGACGCAGTCGCCCGAGACAGCAAATCCGGAAGAAGAAAATCTCGATCCACGCATCGTAGAGATTTTGGGCAAGCGAATAACGGAGCATCGACAATCAGCCGCAAAGATTCCTATTGAACTAGTGGCTCGTTGGGAAGAGATCTTGAAAAACGGGCTACCAACAGAGGAACGAGAAAAAATCGTCAAAAAATATCCGCCTCCGGAAAATGCCGTTTTTATCGACCCGCCGGTTGTTAATCCGGAAGTCAAGGCAACCCTTGGTGAAAATATGGCCAAGAGAGATGAACGAATTGTTGGTGAACAAAAGAAGGTCGCGGCGGCCATAGCAGCAGTCGGAAGCGTCTTTCGCGAGATTATTAGCGAAGAAAAAGATGAATTGAATATTCTTGAAAAACTTAGCGATGCAGGACGCATCCTCACGGACTTACAGCGCGACGAATCCTTAATTCGCCGAAGCCTGATTCTCGCGAATATTAACACATCGTTTAAGGATGTACTTAATGCATCTGTTCCGGACGAATGGTTATTTGGCAAGCAAGTCGAAGACAGAGTCAAGGCTGCGAAGACTCTTGAGAATACATCAAAGGAACTAAGTATCCCACAAAAGCCGTCAACAGCCAAGAATTCAAAAAACTTCCGAGCCCCGCCCCGCCGCACACCAGGTGGACAGCACCAGGAGGCGCCGGATCAGGGCGGGAAGAAACAGACGCCAGCGAAACGTTTTCGGAGTTCTCTAAACTCCTCGAGGAACCGACGGCGAGAGGACAACTACCGCTCGATTCACAAACAAGAGGGTCGGTCGCGCCGGAGATGGTAGAAGGAAATATAAGTTTTATTGCAGGCCGTTCACGGGGTTTTAAAGATAGATGGAGAGAATTGACGACCGATCGATTAATTCTATCATGGATAGAAGGTTATCGGATTCCATTTGAGACAAACCCTCATCAGGGAAATGTTTCTGAGCCCCAAAGATCGGAGAGGGAACGGAAAGAACTATTCAAGCTAATAGATAAGTTAGAAAGGAAAGGGGCTATCTATCCGTGTAACGAATCAACAGGGCAATTTGCTTCCGATGTGTTTTAGGTCCCAAAACCAGATGGGAAAGAACGTTTCATTTTGAATCTTAAAAAATTAAACGCGTTCGTTAAGACTTGTCATTTTAAAATGGAAGACAGGAAAACAGCGATGAACCTCATCGAAGAAGGCTCCTTTCTCGCAACAGTAGACTTAAAAGATGCCTATTACATGATCTCTATCGCGGAATCGGATCGAAAGTTCTTGAGATTTCTTTTTAACGGTCAATATATGAGTTTGTATGTTTACCATTTGGCCTTGCTACCGCACCTTATACTTTCACAAAAATCCTCAAGCCTATCGTAGCAGAACTACGTAAGAAGGGCTTCCTCTTGGTAGTGTACTTAGATGACATCCTGGTAATTGGAAAATCTTTCGGAGAATGTAGGAAAAACGTACGAGAAGTTTGCATAAGCTTGCGGAGACTGGGTTTCAATTTAAATGAGGAAAAATGTAAATTGTTACCAGTCAAGAGATGCAGGTTCTTGGGCTTTATTTTTGATTCTGAAAAAATGATTCTAGAACTTCGAGAAGACAAGAGAAGTAGGGTAGAGAGTTTGATTCGAAGTTTTCAACGAAAAACGTCATGTAAGATCCGCGAGCTTGCGGAATTCGTAGGTGCATTGGTGGCGTGTTGTCCGGCAATAAAATACGGTATGGGCCACACCAAAAGTTTCGAGAGGATTCGATATCTGGCTCTGGAAAAGAATTCTGGCTCTTACGAGGGCGTGATGAAGATCCCTGATTCGTTACAACCAGAATTCGCCTGGTGGTTGAGAGCCATACGTTCACCCTACAACTCATTCAAGACGAAAAAATTTAGGTTCGAAATTTTTAGCGACGCTTCCCTATCAGGATGGGGAGCAATTTGCAAAAACGAAAGAACGCACGGGTTTTGGAACCAGGGAGAAAGATCGCTTCATATAAATATTCTAGAATTGATGGCGGCCTTCTTGACCCTAAAATGTTTTGTAAAAAAGGAAAGAGATTGTAATATTCTCCTTCGAATGGATAATACAACTGCGATAGCGTACATCAACAAGATGGGCGGTATACGATTCGAAAAATTGAACACCTTAGCGAAAAGAATCTGGGGATGGTGCGAGTTACGTCAGATTTGGCTAACGGCGTCTTACATCAACACTAAAGACAATATCGAAGCTGACTTCGAGTCACGGAGATTAGAAGATGAAACAGAATATAGCTTGGCCGATTGGGCCTTCAATGAAATAGTTGACGCGCTTGGATAACCGGATATCGACCTCTTTGCTTCTCGCGTGAATACGAGATGTAATCGCTACGTGTCGTGGGTTCGGGACCCACAGAGTGAAGCAGTAGACTCATTTACGATCGACTGGTCGCAATGCTCTCTTTTCTACACATTTCCTTCGTTTGCACTCATACTCCGAGTACTGAGAAAAGTGAAGGAGGAGGGAGCGAGGGGTATCATGATTTTACCGGACTGGCCGGCTCAACCGTAGATCCGCAGTTTTGTTCCCTCGTTACTGGTGAAGTAATTAAGATCAGTCCCAAAAAATACTTTTCGTCACTCAACAGGGATCCTCATCCACTGTGGAAGCAGCTTACCCTGGTGGCCGGAATTGTTTGCGAAGAGCATTTGAGCTAGGCAATATTCCAGAAGAAGCCCGAGATATTATAATCAACTCGATACGAGAATCTTCGCTGAAACAATATAACAGTGCTCTACGAAAATGGTGGAAATTTTGCGCTAAGGAAAAGATCAACCCGTATAAACCATCGACTACGGATGTTCTAAAGGCATTAGCAGACGAATTCAAGAAAAGAGCTGCCTACAGCTGTCTTAATACTCTCCGATCGGCCATATCATTGCTTGTTGGGCCACACATAGGACAGGACCACAACATTCGGAGACTATTTAAAGGAATAGCTGAAACTCGTCCACCGAAGCCTAGATATGATCGCACATGGGACCCACGCATAGTGCTAGACTATCTTAAGAGCCTGGGAAAAGATAAAGATATGCCATAGGACAAGCTGGCAATGAAGGCTGTGACGCTGCTCGCGTTGGTCACAGGTCAAAGAATGCAAACACTGGCCTTGATCCGCGTGAATAATATAAAATGGCAAGGAGAGGCATTGTGGATTGAGATCCCAGATAGAATTAAAACATCGGAACTAAATAAAAAACAGCCCCTTTTGAAATTACCGGTATTCGGGAAAGAAAAGGCCATTTGTCCAGTTACAACTGTACAGAACTATATGGAACGGACTAAAGCGATTAGAAGGACATGTCAATCACTTTTCATTACGGCAAGAAGACCTTATAAGGCCGTTGGATCCCAGAGCCTAAGCAGATGGATAAAAAAGATGCTAGGTGAAAGCGGAATTGATACGCAGGTCTTCGCGGCTCATAGCACCAGACACGCATCCTCATCGACGGCTAAAGCAAAAGGAATTAATATCGATATCATTAGGGGAACGGTTGGCTGGTCTAATAAATCAGAAACGTTTGCTAAATTCTACGATCGCCCCATAACACAAGACGGTAACTCTTATGCAAGGGCAATTCTCGAAGATTGATAAAATTAAGTTTCCATCTAATTCCATATCTAATGTTAAGAACTGTCAAAAACGCAGATAAAATGGAACGCCACAATAACTTTAAATATCTAAACGATGATCTTGAGGAAGAGACGCGAAATACAATTGAACGATTAAACGAACTTACCTGTAAGTGTACCCCTAAGGCTTTGCCTGCTGTTACAACTACAGTTGCCTCAAAGGCTTTGCCTGCTGTTACAACTACAGAACTTCGTAACGTACCCTTGGGCTCTGCCATTACATCATTACCTCTCCGCTGCTCATACGAAGCTGAGGCAGGAACTTCGGCTTCAGAATCCCCAACTCAAAACATCGAAACCCTTGACGAGAAGGACGAGGGTAAGAATAAATGTCATCTGCTGTCTCAGTATTCTCACCTTGCGTATTACTTTTATGAATTGTGATTTATTCACATATATGTGAATAAATATATATATATATATATATATGACACTTTGATAAAAAATGATCATGAAGATTTCTGCATCTACAAAAATATTGATGATCATCGTTAAAACGGATACTTTGTATACGAAATTTATCTGATAATACTCGTATATTTATAAATAGGGGATTGCATTTGGACAAAGCCTATGGTCATGCTGCTTGTCCGCACTTACAAAGAAAGAGAATCAAATTTCACAAGCGGAAAGATGAGCCAAAAGCGAGCATGGGAACAATTAAGTGATTTCATGTCGACCAAAGGATATACAGTATCAGGAAGTAAATGCGCCTCCAAGTTTTCTTCGCTGAAACGCACATACAAATCGGTGAAGGATCACAATAACAAATCAGGGAACCGACGGAGAACCTGGTATTTCATGGATGTGAGTGATGCATTTCTCTGATATGTAGACGCACTTTATCAATCTGAACATCGATCTTAGGTTGTATCTATATAAAGAAGTTGTAGTTAAATGTGCAAAATTTGATGGAATTCACAGCTGATGGATGAACTCTTCTTATCCAAACCATGGATGGAACCTGTCTCCACTGCTTCGTCCGACAGCCAGAATAAATCTGATACAGAAAGTAATAGTTCAACATCTGACAGTTTAATCCATCAGAGTAAGTATTTCAATCCTATTTTGAAAATTCTATTACAATACAGACAATCAATTGGTAATGAGTGCATAAGCTCATCAATTGCAAATTTTCGTATGCAAGTGGTGTGCGATATTACAAATAAAGTAAAACTGTTGATTATATTTTATGCAAATGAAAGACATGGACGAGCTTTTTGTTTTACTCACTGTACTCTTACCTTTTATTGATAGAAGCTAGTCGAAAGCGGAAGAGAGATAGCGATAGCTTGATGGAACGTTTAATCGAAGACAAGCGAAAGTATGCAGAACAAAAGCAATTGCAGCACAATGAAAAAATTTTTGAGGCGAGACGACTCAGTGCAATACTGGAGAAGTTACTTGGCAAAAAAACTCAATCTAGATTTTGTGATCGTACAAGTGACTTCGATGAAAATGACACTCCGGATTAATCCACACGCCTTTGAAAGTATTACTTTTGTAATAATAATGACATACTTACCACACTTTCTCAACCTAGTTTTACGTATTATATGATAGATGCTGCTATTTAAAGTAACTGAAACTTACTCTGTACGTTATTTTCATTCTAGTTTTACATTGTTTACATGATAACCGAGATATTTTAAATTTAGTTAATAGAAGAAGGCAAAATCAAAGTAGTCCAAAGATTACCCCTACAAATATTTGTTGATTCTAAAGTTTTATAAATATATATGTATTATGTTATAACGTTCCTAAAAAGTGCCTGCAAGAAACGTACTATGATTTTATGAGCCTCGTACAATATAAAAGATCTCAAATAAAATAGTTTATAACAAAAATTTATTTTGCATTCCTTAGATCAATATAACATCAATATACATATATACATATATTATTATATACCGTGACTTTCTGTGGATGCGGCACAGCAGGGATACCAACCCAAGTGATTGACTGTTAAATCACTAGATATATCCAGTATTTGCAGCTGCTGCTCACTGCCTACTAGTCCGCGCAAGTTTTGGGTTGGTATCCCTGCTGTGCCGCATCCACAGAAAGTCACGGTATAATTACACATGTCTAATTTTACATCAGTCTCATAGGTAGAGAGTTTGTGATGGATACCTCGTTTCGTTAAACCATCCGCTCTTGCAGCAGCAGGTATGTTGCGCATTTCATGTTCGCCGTTGTCATTTTTGATTACTAATAGTTCTTCAAATTGATCGTTCTTAACAAGGCAGATGTTATGTAACATACAGCAGGCGATGATATAACGTGGAATAAGGTCCACTCTCGTCATAGGCAGGCAGTCTAGAAGACTACGGAATCGTCCTTTCAGTAATGCTAGTGACCTTTCCACAACCATTCGAGCACTTGAGAGACAATAATTATGATTTTTTTGTCGTATTGTCAAGTGTCCGTTATCTTTGTACGGCACTAACAAGCGCTTCTGAATTGCATACGCACAGTCCCCTAATATGTGACTGTTATTTGGAAATTTGTCATCATCATCAAGAATATTTTGTACGTTCGAGAGGCGGAACACACGCTGATCATGAACTGATCCTGGCTGACCAGTATAACAATGCATAAACTGCATTTTGTCATCGCAAATCACCTGCAACTGTATGGAATGCCGACCCTTCCGGTTTACATAGCTCTCAGGATTTTCCCGCGGGGCTCGGATGTTGATATGGGTCCCATCGATGGCAACAATAGCCCCAGGCAATCCATGGGCCTCTCCAATAGCTGTCACATTTTCCAAGTCCTCATTCCATTTGATAAATTGTGGTGCAATACGATACAATGCATTTGTGACTCTGCGAACTGAACGGACAGCTGTCGCTCGGCCAACATTAAACCGATCACATACAGATCTGTGAACAATAATGTACTGCAAATTGAACGTCAAAGGACTCTTACTTTTATTTACGTATCACACATTCTATGCTCACCTGTATGAGTCAGGAATGGCAAACGTACAGATAGCAATCAGAATTTGTTTTTCTGCTGAAATACGTGGTTGACCTCTTCCATGTAAGTCGTTGAGGAAGGGTGAAATTTTATGCAACAAGAATTTGAAAGTATCACGTGATATTCTGAAATGACTTTTGAATTCCTCGTCCGAATATTGAAATGATGTAGTCTCCACGTAACCCTCGATACGAGGCCTTAGTTCCATCGGCTTGTTATGTGAAAACTCGACCGTCAATTCATTTTCGCTGGAGCTATCTGATGAGGAATCCAATAAGCGCTTTATACCGGTCACAGCGGCCACCACGCCAACTTTTTCATTTGCAGACAGTCCCTGCAATCGATACATACTAATATACTTTTCTATTTTAAGGTTATGTAATCTTTTAGCTAGCACGCTGAGCCAAAACTGTGTAATTATTGAAAGTTAGCTCACAATTACCAATTCATCATCAGAGTCATTGGAGCTCTCAGATGTAGATTCTAACAATCGCCTAACAGCCGTCACAGCAGCTACGATGACAAATTCTTCGTCCGCGGACATTACCTATAATAAAATTTGACTAAACGGTCGCTAAAGTACTTCAATTTACTGACAAAATATGACTTTAATTTCAATTAGACTCAACACGTTGCTGCATTAACCGCTGTGAATTTCTGTAGTTACGTATTTTGAGGACTCGTAGCTGAGCGAATTGGAGTGAACCATCCTCTTTGGAGTGAACATCGGTGCACTCGACGAGTTGATTCTGACCGATTCAAGGCCTCGTATTGCACCTACTCCATTGACTGGAGTGCTGACAGTCGTTCCGTTATCGTAGCACTTGAGCGCCGCTTGGAATATCGGACCGCTTGTCTCGTTTCGACCGTTTTCAGCGTTCAAAACGAATATCGGAACGTACCCATAGGAGGAGAACAGGGTCAGCACACCCTGAGCGAAAAAATCCCTAGACTTTGAACTGTGGTTCTCTAGCGGCAAGTAGGGGTACTACACGATGATCTTTCGGAAGAGGCGCTGCATACAATTACGATCAAACATCACTTACAGGTAAGTTCGTTTGATCGTTCAATTTCCCCAAACAGGTTCTTAGGCATTTGCGCTGGAAATCTCTGATCTTTGCCATCAATCCGGCGCTTATGTTGTACCAGATAGGGCAACCATATGTTAATATTGGACGAATAAACAACAAATAATATAACAACTTAACTTTCGGATTTAGGTGCCGACAGTAGAAAAGACGGTTCGCTGTGTTAAACGCAGTTTGCGCTTTTGCTAGCTGAGAGTTTATGAGTTTAATGAATTTTAATTGGAAATCAATTTGAATCTCTAGATATTTTACTGTATCCCTGTGAGGCACTAGCTGCCCGTCGATTGTACCGTCGGAAATTCGAAAGCTTTTCCAGTTTTTAGTTGCCTCCGCTGTCAGAGATTTTAAGTTTGGTCTGAATAAGACCGTTTCGCATTCATTTGTATTGATTTTTAATCTCCATGAGTTATTGTGATCTATTACTTTCATAAATAGATTTCGCAATTCTGTTTTTAGCAGCGTTGGTTTTTTGCCAATTACATGAATCGGAGGGTCGTCAGCGAAGGCAATTGCCTTTTTAGAAACGGTCTGGTTCAGGTCAAACAGGCTCAGAATATCGCTATTATAAATATTAAATAAAATTGGCAAATTGACAGTGCCTTGTTGGAGACCGCTGCTATGTCGAGGAATTTGGTAGATGTGGCTGAACCATTAGTCACGCGGAAATGTTTACCCTGCAGCATAACCCATAGCATTCTCATCAGTTGCCCAGGGAATTCTTTCTTTAGCAGTTTAAAAAACAAATTCTCAAGCCAGACAGTGTCGAAAGCTTTTTCTGGGTCGATAAAGCATGCTGCCACGCATTCGGTGTTATTCAGGTCCCAGCAAATATCGGAGGTGAATTTGTTCACAGCATGGATCGTGGAATGCCTATGCTTGAATCCAAATTGCGACTTCGGAATCACGTTATTCTTCTCACAGAATTTAGTTAGTCTTTTATTTATTACTACCTCAAATATTTTGCTGATGTTCGTCAGTAGGCTTATCGGACGGTAGCAAGAAGAATTTTTCCCATCTTTGTCTTTTTTCAGTAAAGCGACCACTTTAGCTGCTTTCCAGCTTACCGGGAAGTGTGCTATTTAGCAGATTATTGAATAATATGCAGTACTCATTAATAATTTTCCGAGGGAGGTGTTTTAGAATAATATTAGGAACCTCAACGAAGCCGGCTGATTTCTTGTTTTTTAAACCTCGGAATATTGCAAGAAGTTGCGCTTCGGAAGTGAAATAATTATCTGTATCGCTGCTGGTCGGGTCAGAAGCTGGGTTCTGATTTGGGGAACCCGAAACCGTCCTACCCATTACCATATCAGATTGGATTTTATTCTTTAACTCTTCAATTTTATTAGAAATCAATCTGGATAGATGGGCTTTACCTAAGTTCACATTTTAAATGTTTGTTGTCGCAAAGTGGACACCAATCACATTCAGCGTATCAGCTTGGCCGTTAATAATAAAGTTGTTATCACTATCCTTATGGATAGAATCAGAGGCTAGTCCCGCGTCAGTTGATAGCTGGACTTTTTCTTGAGAGACAGCAAGCGCTGGAATAGCCGCCAGTCCTCGGGCTCTGAATATTCTATTGATTTGAGGGAACATCCTATCGGGTTTGCTAATGGAAATGTTGCGAATTTTGCTCTCCCAATACCCATTGACGCGTATCTTTAGTTTTTCCTCGATTGTTTTCCTGGTTTTTATTAAAAGATCTTTCAGGATGTTGAGTCTAACTAAGTTGCCTCGCGGGTTGTTTGTTAATTTGTCCTATTAGGTAGTTTTTATGCTTAAAAAGGTCCCTGATTTCTTGCGACGGATATTCTTTTAAGGAATCCTCACGCCTCAATCTAGACACCTTCTTAGCAATGGCCTTGTTAGTGATGTTTTCCAACTCTTTCAGGCCCGCCTCAATCTCCCTATTGGATAGGTGTCTATTATCCGGGCTGTTACTGCCTTTAAGTCTTAATAAATGAAGATATCAAAATTGAAAGGAACAAGGGCCTACTTGATATCGGAACGTGCAGCATTCACATCGTGCACAATACTTTTTCAAAAGGTCTTGACCAATTGGGGCAGAACGTCAGTCAACTTACAATACAAGTTTTTTACTATTTTGATGGTTGGCCAAAGCGCTGGGAAGATTATACCGAAATCCAAGGAAAATGTAGTGTTCCATCTCATCGATTCAAAGAGCATGTGCCATCAAGATGGTTGACTCTACAAACAGACTCTAAAAACAGTACCGAAACAAAGACAAGCTCCAAAACTCTTACCTACGATGGCAACGATATAGCAACCACTTTGAAAAATCCCACGTTTAAAGCTGAAATATGTTTTGTTATCGATTCGGCTGATGTTTATCAAAGCTTTACACGAAAATATCAATGCCAAGAACCGTTGATTCACGTTATATATGATGAGTTAAAATTGCTCTTTTATACCCTTGCTGGGAGGATTTGCAGATCAGATGCCCTTGAAAATTTATTAACCGAAAATGATCCTTTTACTCCAAAGAATTTACTACCTCTTCCTGAAATACATTGCGGCAACGAAGTTCAGAATATTTTGGAACAGCTCCCTGAAGTTGATCGCTTATACTTTTTGAAAAGGGCTCAAATCATTATCTGGAAGCAGCAAAGCACATTCTCAACAAAACCTGTCTCTCCGTTGGAACGGTCACCAGGCACTTTCGATGTCGTCAGCCAAACGCAATAAAAAAAGAAGCATCGATTCGGAGTATACAAAAAATAGCAGATGCCTTGCCTTTGGAAATATCAAGTATCAAGGTAACTTATGAATGGCAGATTCTTGCACTAGAGTAGCTACCTGTCAATAAACATCAGCGTATTAATCATTTTTGAAGAGAAATCATGAATCTCAAAACTGAATTGGGAGAACCAAAATACCCGAACATCAGTAAGATTGTCAAAGCCAGTCTCTCTCTTTCTCACGGAAGTGCTGATATTGAAAGAGGGTTTTCATCTTCTGGTAGAGTCCTTACACAAGATAAAACGGCAATGTCATTGAAAACGTTAAATGCGAGAATCCATGTTAAGGATGGCATGAAGAGGTTTCATAATAAGCCCGAATTAGTTTCTATCACCAAAAAGCTAATACTCGCAGCAGAAAGTGCTTATCAGAAGTCCAAAAACTATTTGGCAGATGTGACAAAGGCAGCAGAAAAAGAAGAAATGAAAAGAAACGAGGAAAAAAAGGAAATTGAAGAGAAAAGAGCTTTGGTAGAGGAAATAAAACAATCCAAGAAAAAACTCAAAGTACTTGAGAGAGATTTCAAAAAAGCTGACCAGGAAGAAAAACAACAGAGAAAATTGTCTGATAAATTGTTCGCCGAAGCAAACAATAGACTGAAAAATGCAGTCAAAAATAAGGATATGGAGGAGGTACAGCTGGCACAAAGTATGTTACAAAGTGTGACACCGCTAAAATAAGACAGGAAGAAGATCAAAAGAAAAGTAAACGGGAATCCATTTGTAAGAAGCTCAAAGAAAAAAAGTCATACTTGATACGTGAATCAAACAGCAAGTAGAAATCAAATAATTAAAGAGTTACAGGCAGTATTATGTTTCTCATTCGATGGGTCAATCAACAGCAGAAGCCACGATCTTAGTAAAAAGTACGTCTAAATTATAATATTCCATAGGTATAGAGTAATGTACTGATAATTCTCGAACATATGATAAAGACTGACACTTATTATACAAGCAATAATCGTTAATACGAATTGTCCAAGAGGTGATTCTAGATTAGGAAATGAGAAGTACACTAACTAAGACTTACTATATATTAAGTTGTTATGTTCGTTTTTTTTCCATTTGAAAATGTTTATTATATCTAAAGTTGTGTTTTGTGTGTTGCTTTATTTAATTTAAATTTCATGTAGGCTAAAATACATATTTCATTTGGTTCCCGAATAAAACTTGATTCATTCACAGTTAATTACTTGATGATTCTATTACTAAACCATGGCAGTACCTCAAAAATATATTCGTACATCTTCAAAAATACGCCAGTTTTTAGTCACTTTTTGGTCACTATATAGTCGCTTTTTAAATATTAAAAGTCACTTTTCTCACTTTTTTTCGGCAAGTCGGCCGCTATGAGCTCCGTAATGATCAGCTAATACTTGTCTAAAAGTGACCGATTTACAGTTTTCAGTTTTTGATTTAATAAACATGTTATCTATACAGGAACCATCGTTATCATTAGGCCTAGTACTATAGTTAAACATTGGTACGTAATTCGTATCAAGCATGTTAGCTAAGAATAATTCTGACAGCTCATCAATGTTATTAATGTTAATGTTAAAGTCTCCTACTATAATATGATTTTTAAAACTCCTATTGTTTTCCATATGGATTTTTAGATTTGTAATAAACTCCAGTTTGGCAATGTTGTGACATCTGTATAGACCACTAATTTTTAAGACATTATTTGATTTTATTTTCACACATGTAGTAAGAAAATTGCACTTTCCCACCCGCTCCGTCATAGTAGATTGCTCCAAAGAATCAGAGATATAGAAGACAACACCATCTGCTTTATTTATACAGCTGTTGTTATAATAACATGTGTAATTATTCAATGAGAACGTGTTAGGGCAAATCAGGTTCCATGTTTCAGAGCAGACGATTACATGCGGTTTAGTTTGTAAAGATGCCACCAGCAATTCCAATTTTTCAAAATTAGCATTTAGACTCCTAACATTTACATGTAAAACTAGTAGAACAGAATCTTTCAAAAAATAATTTAGGTCTCCGAAATTATCGACAGACTCTTCAATATAATTATTAAACTCAGACGTCATCTGTAGTAATCAACTATTATTAGATTATAGTTACTAAACGTTAGTCGGTAGGGAAGATTCTTTTTTCTGGCCAGGAATCTTGCCGAAGTAATTAGGTACTTTAGGTATTATAGGGTAATTATTCATCTTTAGGAGTTTTCGGATCTTGAATTTTAGGTATTTACACTTGGTTGTATCATTTGGGTGATGGTTTGTACACTTATGAAGGCCATATTTTTTGTTATAAAATTCACAGTTCACACACTTGAGAATTTCGGATTTGCAGCTTGTTGTCAGATGGTCTCCAGAGCATTTTAGACGCTTAACCTCATTTTTACAGTTTTTGCTACTATGGTTTAAGCGTCCACATTTGAAACACGAGTTTAAATTGATGTCATCAATCACTCTACAACACTGATAACCAATGTATATTTTGTAGCCGTTTTGAACCACGATGTTGTATATTTCAGGTAAAGCCTCCAGAATCACACTGCGTTGGCTTATCGCATTTTTTAATTTAGCGATTATAGAGAAATCGCCATTTAACATGAATAGGTTTCTGTTTTTTATGTCCTCTTCAAGGTCACTTAGGTTCATATCATTTTGCACATCTAATATTTTTAATCTAGGTAATTTGAAAGATTGTACTTCAACATAGTAATCATTTTTCAGTTTTTCACTTAATAGTGCTGTTGTTCTTTCGACATCCTCCTTGTTTTTACATTTAATAGTAATTTATTACTAACATCTCCAGTTTTGTTAGTTAAAACTTTTTTAATCGGTACTGTGATGTCCCCCAGTAGTTGACTCTTGACATTTTTGTCTACGTCACGATTGTTTTTGTCTTTGGCTTTGATAGTGATGTTTGGTATAACTTTCCTTGAAGTATTTTTATCAATCTTAGCCATGTCGGCATAACTAACGACATTACTCTTACTCATGGTATTTTTCTCTTCTACTAGTACTTTTAATAATTCATTTTTGTCTTTGAGTTCTTGGTTTAATTGTTTCAGTAGGTCGTTTTCGACCCTAAGTACAGTCAGCTCATCATCGATAACAGTTTTATCAAAGAGCATACTTTTTCTTGTCTTATTCAATGAGATATTACTCCGTAGCTCCTCTTTTACTTTTTCCCTTTCATACAGTTTAGTTTGAATTGTCATCTTACGCGCGTCTACACCTAAATCAATGTTTGCAAAGTTACTGTTAGAGGTTAGGTCCTCCACGTGATGTGATGAGCAAACCACTAGCATATCACTTATAAATTTACCTTTATTTAATCGGTTAAAGTCATTTACATGGTAAACACTTTCACAAATGATACAAATCACAATTTTCGGAACTTTTATATTCGAATGACACTTGAACATTTTAGCACTACTCTCAGCGTTGTCTACATCGCCCGCCATCTTGGATGATAAATGTTACGGAACTAATTATTTGTATTACATTTCATTAGTCTTCTATGATTATTGACTAGCTGATAAATCTAGGCTTCTCGATTTCATTGTTATATGCTTTGATCATCCCGCAAAGCAACAGACAATCACCCTAAAACTGTACGCAGCAAATATTTGAGAATGAACTTGCATGAGTTTTTGAAATCGAAAATTTTTACCATAGCTCATTGAATTGAATCAAAATTTGAGCCAAAGGTTAGCTTCCAAATAAAAAAAAAACTGCATTTAATATAAAAAAACAAAAATTATAAAATAGCAAAGTGTTTGTAGTCTACGAGAGAAGATATCTATAAGTTTACTCATGAATCTTAGTCTGCTAGTAACAATAAAAATTATCTCTATTTTTAATATTTATTATCTTGTCCTTTTTTTTTTGCGAAAGGTAAGGTAAAATTTAAAAACATTTTTGAAATTTGCAGATTGGTGTTTTTTCATTTTCTATTTTTTTTTTAAGCAATTGCGAACAAAATTGAAATTTTTTCGATGATTACTACTTTCAATTATTATTATTATTATTTTTCCTTCAAAGTTTAAGGTTCTTTGTACACCCAACGAGTTTGATTCTGATACCTCCGTTCTGGACAACTTTTGAATAATGTTGGCAATGGTGACGTCTCACAGCACGCTGTGACAGAACGCTCGCAACCATAGCACGACCCGTAAATTGTCACCCGGCAAAAACATTGTAAATGTCAAAAATTACAGCCGAGTTCTAAAATGATTTCGCCGGCTAACAAAATCGAAACGTTATACTCTTTTTCAGCGATAGATTACAAACATCATTTCGTTACACAAAATAGTACAAAATAATACGTGAAATCAGGTAGCGAAGCCGAGCGTTCCCTCAGTTGATTTTCATACTTCAAATTATGTTTTTCAAATGCCAAACAAAGGAAATGAATGGAAAAACGATCGTTCGTTACCTTTGACAGAACAGCATATTGGCGATGGCAAATATTGCTGAAAGAAGTTAGCTCGTATGATGATACAAACTCGGCGGGCATAGATTGTTCTGAAAATTATCAATTGCTGAAGTGTGAGGTAATATGATCAACAATTATTGTATCTTTGAATGTAGAATATACTTTCGCTTCAATGTCTATCTACTGTGTGTCAGTCGAGCAGGAAGGGAGACGTTAGAAAAGCATTACCCAAGTGTACAGATAATGGGTACGTCCACGATGGATATGTATCGTTTCATGGCTGTGACATGGTTGTACCATAGGCGAACGTTGGTAAACGATAGATGCACAATAAAATTGGATTCTTCTTCAAACCACGAATTCGAATTTAAATTACTGAGATCATCGTGCCTGGACTTATTACTTCTTGTTATGAACACACTATAGGTATATTTTTAATTCAACTTTAATTTCTAACGTATTACTCGCTCGTTTCATTCATTTGTGTGATGCATTCATTTATGCACTACCTCTTGTGAGAAACACGATTTTCGTTGAGCTTTCCCAGCACTAGTGCGTGAAAAATGTTTATAATTTTTAAATCCGAAAGAAAATACAGGACTTAGGGCACAGGCACATAGAGGGATTTCGTGACGAGTGTGGAAGTGCCGCACCATCCGAAGACGAGGTCTTTCTCGTTTCAGTCTACAATAATAAATATCATCAATGCCAAAAATGTTCAAACAGTCTTTGATCATGCTTGAAACAACTTTGTGGGTGTGATCGTTACGGAGTGGCTGAAAGAAATAAATAGAAAGAAGAGTGCAATTGATAATTTTCAGAACAATCTATGCCCGCCGAGTTTGTATCATCATACGAGCTAACTTCTTTCAGCAATATTTGCCATCGCCAATATGCTGTTCTGTCAAAGGTAACGAATGATCGTTTTTCCATTCATTTCCTTTGATTGGCATTTGAAAAACATAATTCGAAGTATGAAAATCAACTGAGGGAACGCTCGGCTTCGCTACCTGATTTCACGTATTATTTTGTACTATTTTGTGTAACGAAATGATGTTTGTAATCTATCGCTGAAAAAGAGTATAACGTTTCGATTTTGTTAGCCGACGAAATCATTTTAGAACTCGGCTGTAATTTTTGACATTTACAATGTTTTTGCCGGGTATTTCATTACTTTTTGTATGTGTGAACAGGCCTGCGCTGAACTAACTCTAATGTATTATACACATATGAAGATCAACTCTCAGTCATTTGTCATAAAATGAAATCATGTATTTTCGGGTTCGCGCAAAGCGGACAAGATATTCTATATGACCAAAAAATCTCCTTCTGAGAATCATACGATAGCTTGTACCAATCATAGTTTATGCCACTCATGAACTCGTCTATTCAAACAGCGCCACATATTTAGAGGTAGTACAAACATGGAATACGGAAAATTTCTTTCAATTGTCTGATTGTGAAATTCTTACGTAAAATAAACAGGCCTTATATCGAAACAGACCATTATGTGATTCTATGATATTTTTCAAGCTATAGGTCGCACTTTGTCGATATGGCATTATGTATATGTAAGTATTGCTGAATGAACAACGAACATTGCGTTAAAAAATTGGTCCGCGAGCTTGGAGAATTGCGATGTTATTTTATTCTAAACTTGAAATTCATGTACATAAATTCATTTAACACTCGTATTGACGTTTTTTTTCGTATTAAACGTAGATACCTCAGAAACTAGGACCGACAAGGTGGGCCTTTTTCATACCGATGATATATTACGAAAACATCAGTTTCTGGAATGAAATTCAAGATAATACTAATAATAATATTAATTGATGTCTTGATGTCAATGACTTCGTATATTGATCGGGATCCATTTTTTTGTCGCGTGGTCGGATTTGTTCAACAACCAATAGGAAGCGAGATATCGACAGAGTCAATTTCCCTTACCAATTTGAAATCGATCCGTGCGTCGGATCGGAAAATAGATGTGTCGTAGGAAAATGTCTGAACCAGAGGATCTTGACACCGAAAACTACGGAGCGAAGGACCTGGATACCGAAAACTACGGAGAAGAGGACCTGGATACCAGAAACTACGGAGCGGAATACCTGGACACCGGAAACTACGAAGCGAAGGACCTGGACAGCGAGATTTACGGAGGGAAGGACCTGGATACCGAAAACTACGGAGAAGAGGACCTGGATACCGGAAACTACGGAGAAGAGGACCTGGATACCGGAAACTACGGAACGGAATACCTGGACACCGAAAACTACGGAGCGAAGGACCTAGATACCGAAAACTACCGAGAAGAGGACCTGGATATCGAAAACTACGGAGCGAAGGACCTGGATACCGAAAACTACCGAGAAGAGGACCTAGATACCGGAAACTACGGAGCGGAATACCTGGACAGCGAGATTTACGGAGGGAAGGACCTGGATACCGAAAACTACGGAGAAGAGGACCTGGGTACCGGAAACTACGGAGCGGGATACCTGGACACCGAAAACTACGGAGCGAAGGACCTGGATACCGGAAACTACGGAGCGGAATACCTGGACACCGAAAACTACGGAGCGGAGGACCTGGACACCGAAAACTACGGGGCAGAGGACCCGGGCACCGAAAACTACGGAGTGGAGGACCTGGTCGCCGAAATCTACGGAGCGGAGGACCTGGACATATAGAGGATGACCTGGACATTTTTCAGGTGGCACCAGCTCAAATGTTGACACATCAATAATAATGATAATGACGATAATTATAATAATAATAATGATAATGATGATGCTGCTGATGATGATGATACTAATGAATCAAATATTGATATAAATAATAATAAATAATAATATTTCAATATAATCAATACTGGCACGCCGACCTACGGGTACTTGGTCGCGATTCGCTGCTGCGAATTTTTATAAATGATTATTATATGAATAACTCAGTTTTGCGTGGTGGATTATTGCTAAAAAACAATAGGGGGTGGGATTTCGGTGACAAGAACGCCCCGTCCAAATTGCAAGTTCGTAAGTGCAACGGTTCGACAGATATCGTGGTCCCAAGACACACGTATATATATATAATAAGATTCATATTATTATTATTAATAACTCAGTTATGCGTGGTCGATTTTTGCTCAAAAACAATAAGGGGCGAGATTTCGATGACAAGAACACCCCTTGAGAATTGCAAGTTCATAAATGCAACGGTTCGACAGATATCTTGGTCCCAAGAAAAACGTTCTGCAACGAAGAAGAAGAAGAAAAAGACAAAGAAGAAGATTGTGTTTTTCGATCAACTTTGACGGTCAATATCTCCGAAGCCATTCGGTCGATTTTGTCGAACTCTTGCGAGCAAGGTCAACTGGGGAGGGCCTTACGCCCCTATAAATTTTATTAAAAAATAATCAGCGGTTCAAAAGATATGGCAGATTTTTTACAAGAACAAGAGCTTGCTCGGGTAAATGATTCGTGGCTGCCGCGCCGAGTTAGTAGGTAAGGAACTCGGCTGCGATTCGCTGCCGCGAATCTTGATTTCTACGCCAAGTGACTCTACTAACCCTAAATTATAGGCTGGTTTTTATTATTGACGATACTTTACAATGATGTTATTTTTTATAAATCAACTGAATTTTTTATGAATGATTGGATGTAATGAAAATTAAATCATACTGACCATCTTTTTGTTATACGATTTCCATTTTACATGATTGTAAAGTATCGTCAATAATAAAAACCAGCCTATAATTTAGGGTTAGTAGAATCATTTGGCGTAAAAATGACAGTTTACGGGTCGCGCTATGGTTGCAAGCCGTTCTGTCACGGCGCGCTGTGAGACGTCACTATTGCCAACATTATTCAAAAGTTGTCCAGAACGGAGGTATCAGAATCAAACTCGTTGGGTGTACATCCTTAAAAATCCCAGAATGGTATTATCAGAAATAAGCTGAGTTTAAAAAAAAAATTTTTTTCCAATTGATTCAAAAAAATAGAGAGTGAAAAAACACCACCCTGCAAATTTTAAATTTCTTCCAATTATACCTTACCTTTCGCCAAAAAAAAGGAGAATGATGTAATGCGGAGGTATACCTATTATTTATTATCATACTTGAGGATTCCAAAAATGTTCCTGGTGTTTTAAATAAATATTACTCAGATATAAGCGTATTTTGTTCATGTTATCATTACTATACCGAATTACTATTCATTTACATCAATTTTTACAACGCGTCTGTTCAAAAACGAGAATAATCACGGTAAGTAATGCTAAAAATTTCATTTCACCTGGATTTTCGCATTCTACGGAAAAAAACACGTTGGTTTGAAAAAATAAACGATATTCTACCACAATTACAACAGAGATATCTGATTTGCAACTAACAGGCTCCAGCGCGTCGTGAGGTCACAGGTCAGGCGGCCCAGTGGTCCCCCATCACATTTCGCAGATCGTTTATTACTGCGAGACTATAATACATAGCCAGATCGGGTTTGCAGATTCTTCCAGAGGACAGTTCATACTAGATACAGTATAAGCTTTGTAACCACATGTTGAAAATTCGGAGAGTTACTTGCAAAAAAAAAAAATTCCCAGGTTTTCTTCATTCATAGCTAAACTAATAATAATACATGACTTTGTAAGACCTCATTTTTTTGAGCTCGATGAGACGAACAACTTTTGTTTGAATCATTTTGTTGTAAAACCTATAGGAAAAAAGCTCAATCGCAAAAAGTAGGTTTTCGATTGTTTAACAATTTTTTGCCACCAAAGCCGTCAGAAATTTTGTACGATAACTTATGGGTATGTTTGTTGGGATGTAATGAACTTGTCAAAAAATTTGCAGACCTAACATATTTCGGAATAGACCTCATGTTCTATTCGACTGGACTACTAACATAAGTAATCTCGGGTCACCATCTGACGCAAAACCTACAATTTTTATGCCGTATTCCTCGCATTCCGCAGCGATGTGCTTCTGAAATTTTTTCATTTTGAAAACATTGCTCAATCACTTGAGCTGATGTGGCGACGTATGAAAATGATATTGGCATTGATGTAATTGAATTAATCGGTAAAACAAATCCAACAAGCTGGTTGCTTTTAGGATCGTATTGTATTCGACCCGTGATCCTACTGGCGTCTTCACTAATCCATACCTCGGGTGCATAATTCTTTGACGTCAGAGGCTCTTTGAGTTCTGATAAACGCAGTTGTCCTTCTATAATGGGCGGACCATTTTCTGATAAATATCGAGATACGGACGAAGGCGATGGTAATGGCAAATTATTACAGAGAGTTGCGTATGCTCATCTTCCACCGATCATATATAAATACGAGGCAAACTTTTGTATCGTTGGATCATATTGAATACCCGTGGATCTTGAACCTGATTTATTATTAAGTACTTCTTTGATGTTTCCATCATCAAATTCAAAAGTAAAACTGTTTCCCGCAACGTAGAAAATTTTTGTTGAGTCATTTCAAGTTTTTTCGAATAGTTTTCAGACAATATCGACTTTACACATCCTCGGAGATTTTGGTTATTTTTCAATAGAAATTCCATTTTATTCAATCGTTTGAAGTAAAATGGAATTCTATTTTCTATAGATATACTACTGAGTCTTTTAATAATTTCCTCATCACGTCTTGACCTATTGTCTCGTTTCTTGTCTTTTATTTCGTCTAGTATCTTACCTGGGATGATTTTTGTCACTACATGCTTGGAACAATCTATCCCTAAATTGTTCCAAGATCGGCTTCCCCCGACTTTTCGCCGTCTTCTTTTTCTGTGCCGTTGTGATTGGCTACCTGGGCTGCGGAACGATTTTCTGCATCGTTCGAAATATGAAAACCAGATCTTTGAATTTCTTCTTCATGAATATCTATGTCTGAGTCACTCGAGTTGCTCATGCTCCTGATTCTTGATCGCTTGACACCGCGACATGATATTTGATTCTTCACTTGCTTTCCCTTGTGTTGAACTTTCTCTCTTGTTTCTTCTCGCATTTCATTTCCGTTGACGTTCTGCTGAGTCTTTCTATTCTTACTTGAGCTTGGACCAGCAGTATCCGGAGTATTGTCCTTTCCTGCAGTATTGTTCGCTGTACAGAAGATGTCGTTAATTCTGGGTTGAATGTTAGTTTTCTGAACCACATCAGCAGTTTTTTGTCTCTCATTTGAGTGACAGCTCCCCGATTTGCGCTTCGTGTGTTTGGCTTTGATATGTTTCAAAAAATTTGATATGATCCATCTCGATTTTCGAGGCCTGTCATCTTTATTGCCGTATTCCCCTTTGTGCGCAGCGAATTGTACTTGGCAAAGACAACAGGTAACTTTGGCTGCGGTAGGAGGTAAAAATGTCAGTAACATCGTCTGGATTATTTTCTTTGACAGATACATTGACGAACCTTTTACTCGAGTTCTCATAAAATTCTTTAAATGTGTTCTGGCCATCATCTATTTCATTATATCTGGTCTTCAGTAATTCATATAATTTTTTTTCTTGAGGTAGAATGTTTTGCTGCGGGCTAGAATCCACAAGTTCATCATTTTGTTGGTTATCCGAGTCTTGAAATCTTGAGCCGGAGTTGTCAGTAAGATTAGCAGAATGTTCTTTCGATCTGCGTTTCACTCGGTTTGATTTTGATGACGATCGATCGGCAGTACACGAATAGGTAATGATTTCGTCTCTAGTTTGCAGACGAAGTGCTTCGAAAACTTACTTCCATCTTGACAGATCTGTTTCATCCCCAACAGTACGTTTTGATGTCCTGGTAGAATGCAAAAATTTTGCGGATTTTTGAAATATATGCCGTAGAATTGATCACTCAACTCAGAATGTGACAAGAAATCCCGCATATATCAGTCCTGGCAAACTTCTCTTTTTCTACGAAAGATCTTTGATCGAAATGCTTCATTGCAGCCGCTGAGTCTAATCCCAAGAACGCACTTCGAATACCTCCATTCCCAATTCTTGCGCAACAATTGACCAGAAAGGATTCTTCTTCGTCGTTCCCGCGATGTTTGTTCCTGGCGAAGCATCTATTTCTCCTAGGACATCTCCGGGGTCTCTCATTTTCATAAGTGGTAATTTAATCGAGCCTCAATGACTGCACTGGTACAAATCAAGTGATTTTGTTTGAAAATAACAATCAACAAAACCGCGAACGCGACAATAGAGAAATAATTGAAAAAAGCCTCTAGCGTCAGATTGTGGTACCTACCGTAAGCCTCGTACCCAGCGGCCTTCTCGTACTTGCACGCTGTCTCTCGCAAAAATTTTCAAACTTCTCCCATTTCATACTATTTCACAACCATTTCATAGTATTTCATGACCATTTCAAACGAATTTCATACCATTTCACAAGTATTTCACACACATTTTATAGCATTTCACAGGCATTTCATAGCATTTCATAGCATTCACAGGCATTTCATTGTATTTCATAGTCGACTCTACCATGAATTTCACGAGTAAGTTACCCCCTCGGAAAAAACGTTATCCAACAAAGGAAAAAAAAATTAGAAAAAAAAATTGGGGGAAGTGGTACTTGACGGGCTGTTTTCAAATTTTTGTCATTACTATCGAAACATTTATTCACGCAGAATTTGTGTCGCAGAATTTGTGATTTTTTCTCAAAAAGCCCGCCAAGTACCACTTCCTCCAATTTTTTCTTTAATTTTTTTTTTCTTTGTTTGATTACGTTTTTTCTCCAATTGCTGTATACGGATACAAATGAGAATTTTTGCATAAGTCGATCTGTTGCCTACAGTAGTATACTAGAGGCTTATACATATTAGATACATCCGCAGATTCAATGTTGCGGCCCTAATTACATCCTGGAGATAAATTAAATCTGACGATGTACTTGGCAGTAATATCTGATTTCAATACCTTTTTGTAGTAGGAACAAATTATTTTGTTAAATGCTTACCATACTTTTTAGAATGGGCGAATGTTTCCAGATAGAGTGCCCACGTTAATCTACTTGGCGCAAGGTCTTGCACGTGAGGTGTTTTTGGGGGGATTTCACTACTTTTTGCACCGTTCACCTGGATATTCATTCACACTTGAATGAATAACATTTGCTGCAGTTTATATAAATAGTTCATATATTTGTAAGTAATGTGACTGCCACAAGATATAAAAATTTCATCTCCTGCTTCCTCATTTTCTTATGCTAGCCGGAAGATAATTATGTATTTGTAAAAATCATTTGAAATATCAACGTACTTATATCGACTATCCTACAATTCATAATGCAAGGTAGACTAAGAACGCTTTATAACTCAACGAATGTCAGCGAGACGATACAAACTACCTGCAGTGGTAGGGGAATGAGCGTACTTATAATAACATGACATATTTTCTGAACTAAATTGTCGACCCTTCATATAATTATGAAAGTTAATTATTTGCATTACATTTCGTGAGTCTTCTATGATTATTGACTAGCTGATGAATCTAGGCTTCTCAATTTCATTGCTATATGCTTTGATCATCCCCCGAGGCAACAAATAATTACCCTGAAACTGTACGCAGCAAGTATTTCAGAATGAACTTGCATGAGTTGTTAAAGTTGAAAATTTTGACCATAGCTCATTGAATTAAATCAACATTTGAGCCAAAGGTTAGTTTCCAAATTGAAAAAACAACAGTAATTATATAAAAACAAAAATTATAATATAGCAAAGTGTTTGTAGTCTACGAAGGAAGATATCTATAAGTTTACTCATGAATTAGTCTACTAGCAACAAGAAAAATTATCTCTTTTATTAAAATTTATTATTATGTCAAATGTTAGAGATAAAATGATGTTCATCGCTGGCTTGAGTGGAATAAGGTGGCCTTAGGATGCTTTTGAAACACAATACCTAGTCTCACTGTTCCATTAAAATTTAAATAATTTTCGGATTCTAATTAATTTTTTTTGTCACTGGATATGAACGGTCTGCCTAGAACCGTAATGTTTTAATAGAAGTATGAAGTAATGCTAGTGGAATATGATCAAGTAATATCATCTTCTGTTTCCTGATTTACTTGTGATAGTGAGGAAACAATGCTTTGTAAAATCAGAATTTTACAAGTGTACAGTATTCATCGACTATCCAATTGGTTGTAAAGTAAAGTAGACTGCGAAGCTATAGAATTTACACTTGATGAGAAATTAGAGAAAACACAGTGAAAACGAAACAATGATGGAAATAAATCGAAAGAAATCTGAATTCATTCCAGATCGAGTGTGGCTGAGACTAAACGTACTACCCGCAATACTAACGCTATATGAACGGTCTGAAAATAACATTGCTTCAATTTGAACCATATAATATTCTTGCCACAGCTCAATGAAATTTTGTGTGAAATTAAATTTTTATACATCACAAAGCTATGAACCCTATAAATTAAAAGAAATTCTGCGGAACAAAATATAAATATATGTAAATTGTAACGTGTTCGGACCGTACAGCAGGGCTGAACGACCGAATCACGACCATACGACTGCGCAATTAGTCACGCGCTGATCATACGACTCCGCGTGACGTCACAAGCACTATATAAGGCGGCTTGTCAAGCCAACGAGTAGCGATTCGTACTAAAGGATTTATGTCAGAAGTGAAAGCTAATTTTCGAAGACGAGGTTCCACTTGAACTGCATGTGCTAGAGCAACCGACACTGCAATTTGCTCTACGGACATATTTTGCCATCGTGTCATCAACGAGTTTAGAATTTTGTTTGTGTAAGCTGCTAAACACTCTCCTTCTTCTGGTTTTCCAAAATTAATGCGGATCAACGTTGCAGCAGGAGTTTCCACAGTAGCATACTGGGCAAGTAAAATGTCCTTGAATTGGTTCTACGTCATTCCAGGAAAACTGACTCGAGGAAACCAAGGAGCTGCTGCTCCTTTCATAGCTCGACTCAAAGCATTCATTAAATAACTTCCCGGAAGAATTTCGTTTTCCATGCATAAATCTGCCGTAAGACACCATGCTTGGACATCAATGTCTCCAGCGCCAGGATCGAATTTCGGGAATGTTATAGTCGAAACGGGTGAAACGTGTATTCACAGGTCTTCGTATTGCTCGAACTATCTCCATCATACTTTGAGTCTGCACTTCCATCAGTCTCTGCCATCTTTCCTCTGCAGTATTCTCTGCTGAGATATCTTGAGAAGACGTAGTCTGTCGTGGTGGTTCTTCAGCAAGAGCTTGTAGTAATCCCACTTCTGAAGTCGAAGAATGAGAGGAAGGTTTCCTTGTGGGCTTCATTTTAATTTCAACTCAACTTTAAATATGAACAAATGTATAAACGAGTAAACAAGCTCAATGTGAGGAACGTAACACAGAAATTGAATAGAACAATAATTTAAGACAGGAATTGGTTCTTTTAAAAGATGGGTAAGACAACACGGTTCCGCGGGATCCTTTCAAGTTCTGCAATAATAATGTTCTTGCAGATCTTTTCAAAACAAGTCTCCCAGCAACCGATAGTCCCTTTTCTGATGAAGAAGCTATCAGTGCAGTAACGGCTCCGTGCGAGCGACATCAAACATCACTCGTCTTTCCCATCAGGTGCTAAATAATACGCGCAGACATATACAGGGTGACCCAAAATTCCCGCACCAGCTTGAATAGGCAGGTACCTTATCGAATTCTAAAACGAAAGTTCCTTTACGAAAACTCTCCAAAGCCAACGGTTTTCGAGTTATTCAAAATCGCGATTGACGAATCAGAGCGTTTCTTATTATCGTAATAGTGCCGGCTCAAGAGCAAGCTATGGGCAGAGCCCGTATCTTCAATATTAGCTTGTACAACCGCTATTTTTTATATTATTCAATTTGATTTGTAGTTCTGGTCGTCCAGGTCTTTTGCACCGTAGTTCCTGACGTCCAGGTCGATTCGATTATGGTTTTCGAGGTCTAGGTTTCATCCGGCGTAGTTTACGTCGACCGCTCCATAGTTTCAGCGGTCCAGGTCATTCGTTCCGTAGTTCTCGACCGTCTCGATCAACCGATACATAGTTTCATCCTTCCAGGTCATTCGTTCCATAGTATTTGGCGGCTAGGCCGTCCGCTTCATAGTTTTCGGCCGTCTAGGTCAACCGCTCCATAGTTTAAGCGGTCCAGGTCATTCGTTCTATAGTTCTCTGTCGTTTTCGTCGATTCATAGTTTTTTATCTGGACCGCTGAAACTATGTAGCGGTCGACAAAGACGACAGAGAACTATAGAACGAATGACCTGAACCGCATAAACTATTGAGTGGTTGACCTAGACGGCCGGAAACTATGGAGCGGACGGCCTGGCCGCCAAATACTATGGAGTGAATGGCCTGGAAGGATGAAACTATGTAGCGGTTGACCAAGACGGCAGAGAACTATAGAACGAATGACCTGGACCGCTGAAACTATGGAGCGGTTGACCTAGACGGCCGAAAACTATGGAGCGGACGACCTGAACCGCTGAAACTCTGGAGCGGTCGACAAAGACGACAGAGAACTATGGAACGAATGACCTGGACCCCTGACACTATAGAGCGGTTGACCTAGACGGCCGAAAACTATGGAGCGGTTGACGTAAACGGCCAAAAACTATGGAGCGGACGACCTGGACCGCTGAAACTATGGAGCGGTCGACGTGAACTACGCCGGATGAAACCTAGACCGCGAAAACCATGATCCCATCGACCTGGACGTCAGAAACTACGGTGCAAAAGACCTGGACGACCAGAAATACAAATCAAATTGAATAATATAAAAAATAGCGGTTGTACAAGCTAGTATTAAAGATACGGGCTCTGCCCATGGCTTGCTCTTGCGCCGGCACTATTACGATAATAAGAAACGCTCTGATTCGTCAATCGCGATTTTGAATAACTCGAAAACCGTTGGCCTTGGAGAGTTTTCGTAAAGGAACTTCCGTCTTAGAATTCGATAAGGAACCTGCCTATTCAAGGTGGCGCGGGAATTTTGGGTCACCCTGTATATTCTTTGTCTGTATTATAACTATATTATATACGTCTTTTTTGAAGATGATAAATATCGCAGATATTCTATTTGTATTTTTTTCAAATTAAGTATTCTCTAACCTCCATTGAAATTATATCGCATGTTTTCGAAATTTTCGAAGAACGAGGGCTAGTGAGATTTTAATTTTTCTTATCCCTCTTTGTTACTCATGGGAAGCCATATTTTTTAATAAATTTAATTGAGAAAAAACGCGTTCCACGGCTGCCAACGATTGCGGTAAACAAAGAACTTCTCTCACCAACTTCACGAGATTTGGGAACATAAGGTCTTTCAACTCGTTTTTAATTTCAAAAATCCTGGTCCAAAATTCTTCGATCGAACTCTGTTCATATATTTTAAGTTTCTCTAAATCAGGCAGTAGCCGCCATTCGCCATTGAGTTTTTCCATATTGTCCACAAGTTGCGGGAATAATTTTAAAGCATCTGCCGCAATGCTTGCGACGCTTCCCGACAGAACAATTGCGGGATTAAATTGGCTGATAATGAACAGAGCTGAACAGTCGAAATTAAACCGCCTTTTGATTTGCTCCAAAAGAGCAAGGTAAAAACCGAGAGCATGCGTCCGAAAATTGTGAATTCCTTGTGGCTTCATATTTTCATTCGATAATAACCCGGCTGGAAATTTAAAAAAGGGCCGAGTCAGGCTGGGATCAGGCTCCCTCGCTAGCCCGCTCAGGCTCTGATATGGCAACCTGAGCATAACCTGCCAGGTTTGGTAACGCATTAGCACACATGGCTGTGGTCAGGCCAGCCTAATCGGGTCCCTGCACTGGTGCCATATCATGGCGCATACAGGTTTGACCGATGATAGCCATTTCTAATGTCTTTGGTTGAAAAGACAATGTACACTGAAAAAAGCTTCGTTGCCCTAACTAAATACACGGTTGAATACGTTCAAAGAAATATTTAGTTAGTAGAACAAAGTTTTTGATTCTTTTAAAAAAGATTAGATCCGCAGTGGACAAACGTAGATGTGAGTCAACCAAAGGTTTTGTTCTACTAACTAAATATTTTTTTGAACGTATTCAGGCGTGCATTTAGTTAGGGCAACGAAGCTTTTTTCAGCGTACATTATCTTTTCAACCAAAAATATGTGTCCTTGGTTGAAAAAGTAATATAATGCTGAAAGCAATCATTTGGAGAAATTGTCTGAGAATTATTTTGACATTTATTATTTTTCAATGACGAGTATTTTATTAGAATTTATATAAAATGAACAAAGATCGAATAAAGATAAAATAAAAATCAAATAAACAATTAAAACTGCAAAGATAAAGACTTAAAGATAACATATTTTTTAGATAAGATAAAAACTTTAGTTGCACTATCTTGACATTGCAAACTTTGCTCATCGCTCGCTCGATTTCAAAGATCGGAGTTTACAGATCAAACAAAGATAAAATAAAGAATGAATAAAAATGAAATAAACAGTGAACACTGCAAAAATCAAAGACTTTCCATATAAGACAAAAACTTTAGTTGTACTACAGCTAAACTATTTATTTCGGCGTACGGCGCGATTTCCATCTCAATCCTTAACGTTGTTGAACACTTTGCCCATCGCTTGCTCTATTTCCTTTACGGTCACAGTGGGTCTGTTCTGGTCATCAGCTAACTTTGCTTGGATAGCACCTAGAAATATAAAAAATATTAATATAACCTAATGACATGCGTGAATAGAATTTTTGACTATCTTCTATAAAGCGTACTTTGCATGACTGAAAAAAATTTAGTGTCTTTGAAGACCGCCTTTTTTTCTGTATCCTTCACCGCTGTATAAGTCAATAAAACCTCTCGTGAAATGAATCTTTTCAAAATATCTCGCACGGTGAGAATAATGGGGTACGAAGAATTGGCTACTAGCTACATATTTGTAACCTAAGGAAGAAGGAAACAAATTAATTAGGTAAATAAAAAATGAATTAATGGGAATTGCAATTTCTTACCATTTCTTCGCAAAACTTTTCATTCGTGAATAATTTTCCGTCGAAAGTTTTCAATTCGTCCACCGTTTTTAGAGGAAACTCGATTTTGTGTTCATCGCTCATTGAAATGAAGTTTCGCTTTAGTAGTGTCTTATCTTGGTTCGCATTTTTGACGGCAATTTCCAGATCTCCTATTTTGGTCAAAATCTGTGAGAACTTGGTATCAATGTATTTTTTAAAGTCTGAAAAACGGCAGAAACAACTTTTTTTTTATAATGTAATAAATATATATGGAAATAATGAAATTCATAGTAATAAAAATTATTGAATGTTGATTCTCACCTTGCAAACTTGATATTTGAACAGTGTTCGTGGCAGATCCAGTTTCATCAATCGTATTTTCATTTTTCCTGCGTTTCTTTTTTTGTTGCTCACAAGCCGAACTATTTGACGTACTCGGTCCTTTTGAAAATCGAAGTAAAATAAATATATTGAAGAATAAATTCCAATGACAATTAGAAAATTATTATGTAACTTTTCGATAAATTGAATACAAGACAATGTTGTTGTTGTTGTTTGTTGCCTGTGTCGCCGGGCGGTTGACCGGGCGCTCAGTCCTACAGGACCATTGTGCCCGAGCCCTTTGGGGCATCTTAACCTGTAGGAGCGGAGGTAAGGTGGGCCATTCTAGCAAACTGTAGTAGCCTCCCCACCCCCATCTCCTCAATGCTCCTACCTGGACTGTGGGTCCTCCCTAGGGCCTCCCTCCGGGGCCCCTCTAGGCCCACGCAGCGGGTGATCAGGTGCAGTGGGGTTTCTTCTGCTTCCCCGCATCTGGTGCATAGTGGCCCGCTCCTGAGCCCCATGCGAGCCATGTGTTTGCCCGTGAACCAGTGGCCGGTGATGAGTCCCACCGCCAGCCTGAGTCTGGTTCTATCTAGGTTAATGAGCGAGGTCCCTATCTCCCGTGAGGGACCTTGAAAGAGGGTTCTTGTGTGCGCTGAGCCTGGTGCTTGCTCCCACAGGTCCACAAAACGGCGCTCCGTCCATTTCCCTGCCAGGTCCCTGGCATGGGTCGGCGGTACGCCGATAAGGCACCCTGCATCGACTTCCTTGCGCAGGGCCCCTGTCTTGGCTAGGCAGTGCGCCGCTTCGTTGCCCTGTATGCCGCTGTGGCCCGGCACCCATAGTAGCTTCACGCGGTTGTCGCGGGAGATCCTTTGGAGTTCCTCTATGCAGTTTCTGACGAGCTCGGATTTTATCACGCAGGCGCTGAGTGATTTGAGCGCCGTTAGACTGTCGCTGCATTTGTAGATGTGCTTGCCCCTGGGTTTCTTTGCCCAGATCGCCTTGGCGCAGGCCATTATGGCGAACACCTCGGCCTGGAGGATTGTCGCTGTGGGCCCGAGCGCGAGCGATGTGCTCGTTCTCGGTCCCTCGCTCCAAACCCCCGCCCCGGCCCCTGTGTTCGTCTTGGACCCGTTCCGTGTACCAGACTAGTCCTTTCGGTGAGAGTAAGCTGTCCCGATCATCTGCCCAGAGTTGTTTGCTCGGGACCTCTATCTTGTAAGGTCGATCGAACTGGTAGTGGTTCGGGCAGCGATCCCCACCCAGGGATGGGTTCACCTGTGGTGCTCCCCTCCTGCGCAGTATCGCCGCGTGTCCCACTCCAGTACTTCTCCAGTGCCCCAGGTGTGACAGACGTAGGGCTGTCTTCCAAGCCTCCGCCTCCACAGTGATGTGTGGAGGCGGTAGGTTCAGGAGAGCCCCTATTGCGAGCGTGGGCGATGTGCTGAGCGCCCCCGTTATCCCCAGGCACGCAAGTCTGTACACCTTATCTAGTGTCCTCCGCAGCGTGGCTTTGTCCGTCGCGGGCCACCACACTACGGAGGCGTAGGTTGTCTGGGGCAGGAGGATTGCCGTGTAGATCCACTTGACCACCCTGGGTTTTAATCCCCAGGTTTGCCCCACCATCCTCCTGCAGGCCCAGTATGTGGCTGTGGCCTTCCGGGTCTGTTGGGTCACGTGCTCCTTCCATGACAGTTTGCTATCTAGGGAAACCCCGAGGTAGCGCACCGCATGGGACAGTTCGAGCTTCGAGCCAAAGACCTCTATTGGGCCCACCTCGAAGCGTCGTTTTTTCGTGAATACCATCATTTCAGTCTTGCTGGGATTTATCTTCAGTGCCTGAGATGTGCACCACTCCTGTACGAGATTCATGGCCTTTTGCATCCTGCTCGTCATGTGTTGGGGGTGATCCCCCTTGACGACCAGTGCTACATCGTCTGCGTAGCCCACGGTCGTCACCCCCATCTCCTCGAGCCTGACCAGGAGCCCGTCCACAACGAGGGTCCACAGCAGGGGGGAGAGAACTCCCCCCTGCGGGCAGCCCCTGTCGACCTGAGCCCTGGCCTCTGACTCACCCAAGCTCGCGGTGACCGTCCTAGTACAGAGCATCTGTCTGATCCAGTCCACCACTGTGTTGCTGGTGCCGAACTCTGTCGCGGCAGCACAGATCGCGTCGAAGGAGGTGTTGTCGAACGCCCCCTCCACGTCCATGAACACGCATAACGCTGCTCTCTGCCGGTGTAGCGGGCCTTCCACCTCGCGGACGAGGTGGTGCAGCGCCGTCTCCGTGGATTTGCCAGCTTGGTATGCGTGTTGGGCCCGAGATACTGGCCTAATGGTCAGCACCTGGTCCCTGATGTATCTGTCAATCAGTCTCTCCATGGTTTTCAGCATGAAGGATGTCAGGCTGATAGGTCGCCATGATTTCGCTCGATCGTAGTAGCCCTTGCCCGGTTTCGGTATAAAGACCACTCTGACCTCCCTCCAGTTCCTGGGTACATAGCGTAGTGCCAGGCAGGCCCTGAAGATCGTGTTTAGCGAGCTGATGAGGATGTCCCCTCCCTTCTGTAGGAGGGCCGGGAATATCCCATCCGTGCCCGGGCTTTTGTACCCGTCGAAAGTGTCCACTGCCCACCTTATTCTGGTCGGCGTGATGATTTCTGCCGCTGTCTTCCAGTCCCCTGGGCCCCTCCCGCGTGGGGCCTCCTTTTCGGGAGGCCCTCGAGACGCGGGTGTGGAGCCTGGGAAGTGGGTGCTCAGCATGTGGGACAGTATGTCAGCCTGGCTCTCCGCCATGTTGCCATTGGGGAGGACGAGGCTGTCTAGTTTTGTCGGAGGCCCTGAGGCGAAGACCCTGCGGAGCTTGGCCACTACGGTGAGGTCCTCTGTCTCCTCGCAGAAGTTCTTCCAGGCCTCGGTTTTTGCTCTCTTTATTAGGTTTTTGTATTCCTTCTGGGCTACCTTGTAGGCTGCCCAGTCTTCTTCCTTCTGCGTTTTGAGGGCCCTGTTGAGCAGTTTGCGCGAGCCCGTTCTGTACTTGCCCAGCTCCCCGCTCCACCAGGGCACCTTTCGTACCCGCCTTTCCTTTTTTTACAGGACATGCCTTTTCGTAGGCCTGTACGATGGATGCCTGCAGTTCCGTCACCTCTCTCTCCACTTGCCCTGCTGTTCTGAGCCTATTGTAGGGCCCCCTGAGCCTCCTCTCCAGCTCCTCCTTGTAGGAGGTCCAGTCCGTGGCCCTGGGGCTCCTATATGCTCTCGTTTGTTCCCTGGTTGCACTCGCGACCAGTTCGAGGGAGATGCGTTTGTGGTCGGAGAGGGTGTCTTCTTTCCGCACACGCCAGCCCCTGACGTTGCTGGCGAGTTTCGCCGTGCAGATCGTGATATCCAACACCTCCTGTCTAGTCGGGATGACGAAGGTCGGCTGTGACCCCCTATTGAGGATCTCAAGCCCGGTGGACGAGAGGTACTCTAGTAGTGCCGAGCCTCTGTCGTTAGTGTCTGAGCTGCCCCACACTTCATGGTATGCGTTTGCGTCGCATCCAATCAGTAGGTTCAGCCTTTTACTTGTACAGTAGTCCACCAGTGCTCTGAGTTCTTCCGTGGGTGGCGGTGCCTCAGAGTCGTATGGGAGGTAGGCCGAGCAGACGACCACGTCGGTCATGCCGCCTTCCGCCAGTCTCATCTTGATGGAGGCTGCTGCTAGGTCCCTGCAACAGAACTGGCTCAGCCTTAGAGCACTATGACTTTTGTTTACAAAGACGCAGGCCCTTGGGCCTACTCCCCCTTCTGCGCTTATCAGAGTCCCCATGCTTGTGTCTATACCTTTAATAAGTCCTCTGACTACCCAGGGCTCCTGTATTAATGATATGTCTGTTATTTCCACCGCCAGGTCTCGGCTGTGTACTGCCGAGGCCGCTTTGCAGTGGCGCAGGTTGATTTGCGATATGGCTATTGTGTCCCCCGCCATGGACCCACCTTGCCTACCCTATTATATTGCCGACGGGAGGGGCCCAGTTACTGGGCCCTCTCCTCCGCCGCTCCTCTATCCAGTGGAGCCCCCGTCTCCGGGGGCCCCTCTTTCGTCTCCCTGGTCTGGATCAGCGTGCCGTCCAGGGTCCTTTGGATCCCGACCCGCACGTCTGCCTCTCCAGCCCTTCCTACCTCGTGGGCTCTCGAGGGCCGCCCCCTCGATCTGCCCGCGCCCCCTCTTTTGGGTGGGCCCGGCTTGGCCTGGGTTCCAAAGGTTGCCCTCTGGTCGCCTGGGCCCGCTGGGCCCTCCTCTCCCCTAAAATTCCCTGCGGCCCCTACCGCGCTTTCCCCCCCGTCTCTGGGGGTCTCCGTCCCTGTTGCCGGGGCCGGAGCCTCCCCCTCCTCTGCGGCTGGTCTTTCCCTGCCCTCCTGCGCCGATGGGCCGGAAGCCATCTCCGTCCCTCCCGTCCTCAGGTGTGCCTCCCTAAAGGAGACCCTCCCGAGTCCGTAGTGAGCCAGGTAGCCCCCAGCCCTCAGCACCCCCTTGGACTGGCAGTCTACGCCCAGTGCCAGGAGAACCGATCTCTGGCTCTCCTTCCTATCCCAGACCCTCCATAAGTGGGTCTGTAGGCCGGTGTTTTGCCTCCTGAGCCGTCTGAGGATGACCTCGGTCCTCTCTGGTAGACCAGGGAAGACCACGGTCATCCTCGTGAGCCTGGGCAGTTGGCTGCCCTCCATTAGCTGGAGGGAGGCCCCCGCCCATGGCTTGAGCTCTGGGATTGTGCCCCTTAGCCAGACGAGCGCTGCTTCATTGGAGCAGGTCACCCATATGAGGCCCTGGTCGTACCGGTGCTGCTCAAAGCACGGGACCTCCCTCCCTTCCGGGATGGAGTCCAGCGCCCCACACAGCCCCTGCACCACCAGGTCCCCTTCCGCCTCGCTCAGGGTGACGTCGGGGTAGCCGGAGGGCGATATCACCACCCTCTTGCCCCCGCCGATTGCCTCCCTGTAACTTGCCGGTCTGGTGGCTGCTCCTTTGCCCCTTTTCGGGGCCGAGTACGCTTCCGGCGGGGTACTATCCGAGGGCCTGGGCCTTTTCAAGCCCGAGCCCTCCGTCCCCGTCGGTGTGCGGCTCAGTGTCGCGCTTGCCCCGGGTTTCCCACTAGCTGGGCCCCCCGCTGCGCAGGCAGGGGCCCCGCCCAGGCTTGGTTCCGGGGAGGTCGCGGAGGCCAGCTTGGCCTTCCTCGCCCTCCTCTTTGCCGCCCCTGAGCGGTTCCCCTTCTTCTCCTTACGGTCCAGGGTGCAAGAGGTCCCGGCGGTAGCTGAGCCCTCCTGTCCCCCGTCCCTTCCCTTCGGCGAGGCCACCGAGACCGCCAGACTGTTGTCGGTCATGGAGATCAGCGCCTCCATTTCCTCCACCAGCTCCGCCATCCCGGAGCGCTGCCTAGCCGGTGAGCTCACTTCCATGGAAGTGGCCTCACCGGGTACTCCGTCCTCTTTTTTGTTTTGTCTGTGTTTATGTCCATAATTGGTCCCACGAGTATGCAGGAAGCAAGGTCCGCCCCCACAGAGCCTGCCGTGTGGGGGTAAGGCTACGTACAATGGGGTGTCGCCCGGTTCCCCAAGGTCATCGTTCGCGACACTGTACCCCAGTGCCATTCAGCCCTCGGCACGATAGCTTTACACCTTGGCTTGGGGAGCCATGGGTCCGCGGTCGGGGCCTTAGTTCCCCTGGGCCGGTTGTTACACCGGCCGGGTTACGTATAGCCACCAACAGACCCGGGGACCCGCAGCCAGCGGTCTCCGTTTCCGATTGCCAGTCGGCACCCCGGTCCCCGAGACCGCAGGTGCCGCGCCTCTCCCTGGCCCTCTCCTATCCGCCACCCGGAGACGCGCTCGGTCGGAGCTCAGCCCACGTTCCCCTCGCCCGGTTTATAGAGCTTGGGGAACCCGAGAATACAAGACAAAGTTCATATCTAATCATGGCGTTGAGTAAAAGTTTCATTCCTAAAAATTATTAAATGTTAATTTTCACCTTGTATGCTTAACGACACAGGATCGATGACTGGCAGAGTTTCGTCGAATAAACAGGTTCCCTGTGTGCTGTTTATATCTTCCCCATGTTTCGGTTGGTTTCTCGCACAAGTCTTGGTATTCGATATACTCGAATCGTCTGTAAATTAAGATACGATAAATATATTATATTATACATTAATTTCAAATGGAAATTTATTGATTATCAGATAAATTTTTCGGCACATTTGACAACTGAATGTGTGTATTGCTAGTGCGAAAATTCTCTTAGATGTACATAACAATTAAACATGTCGAAACGCATTGTTCAAAAACTGAATTGAGAATTGTTTATAATGGAGAAAAATATTCTTCGACACATGTCAATCAAATGTATTAATGAGAATTTTTCTTCGCAGCGAAGACACACATTTGATTATCATTTTTCTTCGCTAAAAAAAATTTTTAATTCATTTTTTTGAAAGATGCTCTTCGTTGTGATGTACATCGAAGAGGATTTCTCTCCATTTCAAATACACAGATTTAATTATCAAGTATGTTGAAGAGCATTTCTCTGCACTGTAAACATCTCTCAATTCATTTTTTTACAGTGGACAAAATTTTTCGACATACTTGGCAATCGAAAGTGTACAATGTCGGCGAAGATAGTTCTCTTCGCCACATATACAGTAATTAAACATGCCGAGGGATATCTTTCCTCATGTACAAAGATGGAATAAAAATTAATATTAAAAAAAGAAAAAAATAACACCCACTCATGTTATCGTCTATGCCAAATAATGCTGGAATTGTCCATAGATGTGACAAGTCGTCCGATTCGGTTTTCTTATAAGCCTGCGTGTAAAACTCTGCTTTTTCCTTCGACGTTTTCTCCGAATCCGAGCTAAAAACATTTTCTTTTTTCTTCGCTCGTAATTCGATTATTTTCGCCGCCGCCTCTGCACATGTTTCTGTAAAGTTTAGATTGGTCGTACGAATATAATATATCAATACTTTTTTTTATTGAATAATATATATTTATATGTGAATTCGCTAATAATCTCTATTGATATCAATGAATATATTACTTGCAACCCCTCGTATCGTCACAGGATACGACGGCCAGGATTCTGGTGCCGGGGCATGGCATTCCACGAGGGAATGGAAGTATGCCGTGTTTTCTTCGTTATACGGTGGCGGTTGAAACTTGCACACGAGTTCTCTATCGAAAGAAATCCAATGTGAAGGGACGAAATCTAAACCTCGACCCCTTTTCGTTGATTCCTCGTGGAATTCAACGATTTTGTAACGATCCATCTCTGTACAAAAAAGTGAAACAATGAACATTAAGAAGTCCATGCGGTTTGCACCACGCTTAACCTCAAAATAACATATCTCGTACAATCTCTTGTAATAATTATTTAATCGATACCCTTGTCACACATGATTCTTCGATCTATTGGAACTACCGTTTTTTTTTTTTTATATAAAATTAATTAATTGATAGAATTTTTTGTTATACCTTATATTTCGTCGTATCGTCTTATTGTTCCGCGCTTATGTGCTCATCCCCGTCAAATTTTGCGCATGTTCCGGCGTTCTTGTTGTGGCATGGTGAAGAGAGTTTTTTTAACAGAAATTTATTCGTGAAGCAACGACATCGCGTACATTTTATTAAGTCTCTGACCATCATCAAGTTGACAAAAAAACATTTTGGAAACAATGTCATCGAGGGTACATGTCTTATTAATATTTGTAATTTTTGTTTTCCAAATGTCGAGAATTTTTGAATCACACGGATATTCATAAACAGCTGCATCTGCTGTCATTAATTTGCCAACTATTTTTAACGCGTTCGGCGGATTATCTTTCAAAATGTACATAGTTTTTATCATTAAAATTTTCTTATTGCACAGCAGTATGACGTTGTCCGGACGCTTGTTTGTTAAAATCCAAGTTTTATACCTGAGTTTTTGTACACTCGTATTCTCATCGTTTCGCACACGTTTTACTTTTATGATTTCGATGTCCGCTTTGATTTTTACATTTTCCACATTCGCAAAAAATTGTTCATTGTATCGACGACGTATTTGCGATAAAGGACGCCTACCACTTCGCACCATCTTCATAAGTTTTCCTAACGCGTTTTCGAAAGGAAATGCTGACAATCTATCCAATGAACAGTTAAAATTTTGGAAATCTTCTATTGAATGGATGAGCGAGTGCATGTTTAAGATTTGACTTTCTGAACCGTATAAATGCTTTGCCAATTGAACAAAGGAAAGTAAAAATAATTTTGAGTGCTCATGATACTTTGACGCTAGTTTTTTTGAGCATAGAATTCTAGTAGCTGCGTGGAAAAGTAAAAAGTGTCTCCATAATAAGTTGTTAGGCAACGTATTTTTTAGAATCACTGGAGCCAAATAAAGTAGAAATAAACGAAGTTCTGTGGCCTTCCACTTTGCTATATCTGCTAATGATCTAGTTGTTCGTTGAAAATCTTGCGGAACTTGCGACTGCAAACTCAACAAAGATTGATTTAGTCGAATTTTGCTGTTTTGGCTCATTCTTACTGCTCTTGCACCGTTCAGCCAATAATCGAGACATTTTTTTGTTATTCCGAGATAACCGAGATGCATGAAATCTAATACGAAATGATCTATCATATTGAGTTCGGGAATCAAAGTAAGCGGTGAGATACCTGTGTGGTGCTCTGGCTGAGTAAAATTTCTAAAACTTTCGTCGGTTCTTTTCGGACAAGATATTGGAACGTATATCATTCGATTTTCATATCTCTCACCTGAGACTACACAACGCTCACAAGCATAATATGCGCCGTGATTTTTTATGCACTTAATCAGTGAACGAGCAGGTCGATCGCATGTAAAACATTTGATACGAACTTGAAAAAACTTTTCATTTATAACAATTCCGTCGCGTAACAAAACTAGTATCTCGGCAACAAATTTTTCGAAATATTTATTTATGTCAGCAGGTTTTTCGTGGCCCAAATATATAGCAACAGGAAACGGCTTGTAAACATCCGGATCGAAAAATAATTTGCACAGTATTGGCCAGATCTGTTGGCTGCTTGATTTAAATAGTGGCATTCCGTCAATGTTGAATTGTAAATATAAAACTGCTTCGTTATGAATATTGACGTTTACGAATCTACATAAGTAGTTTGCTATTCCAAAGTATACATATTGGCCTTCTGTTTCGCCATTATTGTCTGTAAACTCCGAAATTTCATAACTTGTTGAAGTTGTTTTCAAAAATGTCTTCGCTGACTTTGGTAGTTTAGATGACCATCTATTGCGAAGGATTACTAACAAACTATCAATCTGAGCATGAGGAATATTGGCATTCACCATCCACTTGCGTAATCTTTCTGTATCATTTTCTTCTGCGCCCACCAGATTTTGTTGGGCAGGCACTTCGTCATGCTCTGTACTCGATTGTGAATTAACACTTATATTTTCGATATCATTTTCAATTTCGATGCTCGATTCACTGTCGCTACTTGATTCGTTATGAGTATCCTGCTCTTCTGGAATTTGATTTGCATGCTGGCAACTGCTGCTACTTGCTTCGCTATAGTTATCCTCTTCTTCAATCGTATGCTTGTAACTGGTGGATGGCATGGCTGTATGTTCGAAAATATATCAGAGCTTAATTAGTACATTAAAAAGGAAATCTGAATCAAAATTCATTAAATACATTCACCTTAATTCGTTTAAATATATTTTCTGTTTCAATCAATATAATTGGATTAAAAAATATTTTCATTCGTCAAAATGGAATAAAAATTGTATGAATGAATCAGAATGATTTTTGATTGTATATTATTTGAATTTTTTCGATAGAGGTTAAACATACCTTGCATCGGTATCGGTTCATCTTCTGTACGGGCTGCAGCTCTAAATCTTTGAACACGCATTCGTGTTAAAAAGCGCTTCCGTTCTTCCGGATTCATATTTTTATTTCACTGCATACATTACTAATATGCGTACAAATAATTATTCACTTTCGACAATAAACGTGGAATTATCGCTTCGGGAATAATGCACACGCATCAGCTATAAAAGCGCCCTCTATCATTTAAGGCTGGCCTCAAGTTTACTTCATGAGAGCCACACCATATCACGTCAGGTTCACCACAATTGGTCGACCTGATGTGTTCCTGAACGCTGCCAAATCAGGCCTACCGTACCACGCTAGCCATGCAACTCCCCGACCAGAGCCTGATCCTGAATCTGGCTAGCCTGAATAAATTTCCAGCCGGGAAGAGATCAGTTCCAACCCCGAAGTAAACTGTTTCTAGTTTGATGAAATGCCTCGTATTACTTGGCTCAATTTTTTGCAGTCGAACGCCTTCGAGATGACTGATCTCGATAAAATGTCAGAATATAGTCCGATATAAACTTCGAACTCAACTCGCATCAGTAAGAGATAGATCTTGGACTTTTCAGCTTGAAATTCAATATTCAATTTGTTGATAAGATCTAAAACATACGACATGAATGTGAAATATACTTTGAATTTCGGAGATTTGAGTTGACCTAGAATCGTCTGCGTTGAAGATAAATTATCCTCCAAACATTCGTTGGTGAAGAAAAGAATCAGCGCTCCCCAATTTTCAATCGTGCGATATACTGCAGCCTACAGTAAGGTGTATTCGACGAGATGTCAGGGAACATGGAAAAAGTGAAAGTGAAATGTTGGAATAATGTAGGATTCGTAAAAAATATAGACTGAGGAAAATATTCTATGCCGTATATGGTGTTAAATAAAAGGACAACAATATTTTATGAATTCTGCAATGATTTGGAATGGTCTGTTGACTTTTGTATCGTCCGCATGGCTGAATTATTGTTCTTATAACCATAATAAACGTTGCAAAATTAATAAATTGTTAGTTGTCCCTTTTTTATTATAAATTTTTTTCGGTATACGAGAAAAATTTGCATTAAAAATATGATGGAATATATCGATTTAAAAAAATATTCCAGACGACTCAAAGCACCTTAGGATCCTCAATGGCTAAGAAAACTTGTAATTGGGAGTTACCTGAGGTCCAAGAGGGTTGATTCTCCCGCCAGTTCGATTCACCATAGTTTACGATCGCATACATAACTTGAGCCTCCAAAATTCGAGTAAAACGTCAAAAACTTACTTGCAGAGAAAGCCATCTCGTTTGGCTTGGATGCAAAATCTTGTGTGGTTGCAATTTCACAAAAACTTGGAGCTCTCGTAGTCTCGCCGATCTGTTGCTGCTATGAGAGAAGTAGTTATGAATGCGAATCAAGTCTTCCAAACTACGAGGTAATTGAGGAGCCGCTGCCGACGAACACAAATGGAAAGAGTGACACACGCAACCGAGAACGAACAAGTTTGGTATGTCTTGCTTGAATCGAGCTTGCACCCCACTAATACTTCCCATCATTACGGAAGCATTATCCGCCTCCAATCCTATCATATTGATGAAAGGAATCTCGAGATCCTCGAGATACTTGACAATCGCTTTGAATAAGTCTTCTGCGTTACAGGATGTCACTTTGATCAAGCCGAAAAATCTATCTGTACACTGCTCTTCTTCCTCGTCGTAAAATCTCGTTTCAATCGCCAAAGATTTTTCTGAGCTCACGTCCCTCGTCTCGTCGATTATGATCGAAAATATACCGTTTCTCAATTTTTCCGAAATATCCGCTATTTGCTGGGCGGTAATACAATCTTTCGTTAAATTCGTAGCTTTTGTTCTGGCACACTTTATCGCTTTTGCCACCTTGGAATTTGGACAAACAGAAGATACGAATTTTGGCAGGTGTTCCATCAGGAGTGTAACGTGGTATTTCGTAAAGACCCGTTACAAGGGCACACTATAGAGAAAAACGGCGATGCCTAGCGCAGACAAGGGCCTCCAGGAAAAGGAAAAATTTAGGAAAAGTTACCAGGTTAAATTAACGCACTATTTTATTTATGTAAATCATGTACATCGTCTACGAGGCATCCACCGTCGTGGGAACTACCGGAAAAACTACGGCATCCTGAAACAACAACACCTAGAGTCATCATCGACGTCTCGATCGGCGCGCAAACCTTTGTTCCGCCAAGAAAGCGGCAAGGTCAGCGCCTACTCTCGAACAAGACGATCTGCTGCTCTCAACGATTCGGACTGGCGGAGTATAGGGATGTGCGTGAAGCACCAAAAAATCCTCCCGTCATCCGACGAAGCTACCGTCCACAACAACTGCGCTACTAAAACGAGGGTGGAGTATAAGGTCATGTGAGAGTAATCTCGCAGCCTCCCATCTGATGAGTTGTCAGCTGTCGCAGGTACCGAACATCTAAACTGTCTCTGAAACCGTTATCGCGGCCGGGTTGGTCCAGAAAACCCTCGGTACAGCGTTCCTACCGGAAGAATTCTGTCGTGAGCGAGGCCCTAGTATGCCCAGCACGAGGTTATAAGTTAACTTCTTTAGGATTGACTTTATTGTAAGGCCTAAAAGAATTAATGAGTAGCTCTGGCGAGCGAGATTTCTTATGGATCCAGCGCCAGGGAGTTCCAACGGAAGGCGGCAGGAAGAGGGGTGAGAAGCAACGGCAAGGGTACGCTAGAATCGCCTGTAAATCGCACCAACAGCTAGCGTCCGTCGAAACTACCGAAAACGATGACGACCAATTAGGAAGGTGATGAGCCACGTGACTAGTCAGAAGTCTGTACGAGCGAAAATAAGGACTATATAAGGAGGATACGTAGGCTAATCGGCCTACTCTTCGCTCCGTCTGCGCTACACCTCTACCGTACATCGAGTATCGCTCAACGTGTATCGTATCGCCTCTATCGTATCGTACCGTCTACCGAACATCGTGTATCGAAAATATCGTTTAAAATAGTGGTTGTGTTCATCTTGAAGCAATCTAAGGTAAAGTCTTGATTTCTTTATGTGAAGGCACGAGGTAGTTCGAATAAAAGTTTGTCGTATCGTATGGTATGGTTTTGTTCCTGAGCTAAGAAGCTCGTCTTTGGTTAATTTATCGAACCACCTCGAGTCTGGCAGAATTCGTAGACTGGCTATTGCTTTTTGGCTATAATTGATTATATCTATTGCTTTTTGCTTCTGTCTATCGTATGGCTTTCTTATATTTAGTATGTTCAATATTTATCATTGTGCATGACTATCATAGAAAATACTTTTCCTGGAGAACCCTGAGCGAAGATAGCCGCGAGGGCCTTAGGCCTCGCGTTACAGTTATAATTAGTAATAATTCTGTTAAATTCTGGTATATTGACGATGCCGTCATAATTTGGTAATAATTCCGTTTCGTATAAAGTAATATCGTCTCGTAAGTCGAGTATCGTTCTGGATAAATTAATATCTTATCATCGAGTATCGTATCGTATGTAATTTGGTTAATAACATCTTTCTCAGTTTAATCTGTTAACGTTGCTCTGCTAATTCGTATTTTGAGTGACCATGCAGTCCTTATATTGAACTATTTCTCAGAATATCGTAATTGTAAAGTTTAGCGAGCCCTTATGTTAAAAACTGTATCGTTAGTATCGAGCTTTGTCGGCTAAAATAGCAAATAAATTATCGGCTTAGGCGGCGTCTAGAAAGAATAATTTTGCATTCGGGTACGAAGTATCGCTCTGTGATACCGAGTCTGGAGTCTAATAAATTGTTTTATATCGAGTCACCTCTAACGCGCCTATGACTGACCTTGTGTAATAAAACACGTTAATTCTGTTCCGACAAGCGAGAAATCTATCGTATTGATCAATTCTGTCCAAATCTGTCACCGATCTCGAATAACTATCGACTTTCGCTGGATAAATAATTGATTGATGTTACCTCAAATACTATCGTTGCATAATATTTTGTATGGTGTACCCTACCCCTCTATCTAAGGCTATCGTTACTGAGTTAGCTGAGTTATCGCTCGTCGCATTCTCGCGAATTTTGGTTTATTGTTCTGGTATCGTATGGTAAAGAATTTTGTTAAGAAAACGACGCATCCGCGTCTGGCGCCCAACGATCTAGTAAGTTTTGAGTAAGTAACACGAGTAAGCGTCGAATAGTAGCGTAGTAGTGATTTTCCTCTTCCTATAAAGAAAACTGCGTTACAGGAGAAATGGTAAGTTATGTTCATGAAGAAACATCGTCATCTTGAGCTCCACAGACTTGACGATCTTGTTTTGCTCCTGCTGTTGTTCATTCCCCAAGAAATCTTGTTTCTCGACGGTTTTTTCAGCAGACTTGATCCTTAATTGATGGGCCCTTATAACCTCGTGCCTTTTCGAGTGCGATTTACCACCACCGATTACTTTGAGGCACGCTTTACAGAATGCCTGCTTTGACTTCATTTGGAGCCAGGAAAATTTTGATGTCCAGTTCTCATTGAATTTTGGTTTGTATTTTTTTGTTGTTTCCTTGACCTTGTTTTTTTCTATCAAGATTCGCGGCAGCGAATCGCCGCCAAGTACTTTTATTATACAGGGTGACCCAAAATTCCCGCACCACCTTGAATAGGCAGGTACCTTATCGAATTCTAAGACGAAAGTTCCTTCACGAAAACTCTCCAAGGCGAACGGTTTTCGAGTTATTCAAAATCGCGATTGACGAATCAGAGCGTTTTTTATCATCGTGATAGTGCCGGCTCTAAAGCAAGCCATGGGCAGAGCCTGTGGTATCTTTCTTATTAGCTTGGAGGACCGCTATTCTCATTATTATTCAATTCAATTTGTATTTTCGGTCGTCCAGGTCGATTGCACCGTAGTTCCTGATGCTCAGGTCAATCGGATCATGGTCTTCACCGCCTAGGTTTCATCCGGCGTCGTTTACATCGACCGCTCCATAGTTTCAGCGGTCCAGGTCGTCCGCTCCATAGTTTTTTGCGGTTTACGTCAACCGCTCCATATTTTCAGCGGTCCAGGTCATTCGCTTCATAGTTCTCGGCCGTCTAGGTCGACCGCTCCATAGTTTTAGCAGTGAATGACCTGGATGGCTGAAACTATGGAGCGGTTGACCAAGACGGCCGAGAACTATGAAACAGATGACCTGGACGGCTGAAACTACGGAACGAATTACCTGGACCCCTGAGACTATGGAGCGGTTAACCTAGACGGCCGAAAACTATGGAGCGGACGACCTGGACCGCTGAAACTATGGAGCGGTCGAGAAAGACGACACAGAACTATGGAACGAATAACCTGGACCCCTGACACTATGGAGCGGTTGACCTAGACGGCCGAAAACTATGGAGTGGTTGACGTAAACGGCCAAAAACTATGGAATGGACGACCTGGACCGCTGAAACTATGGAGCGGTCGACAAAGACGACACAGAACTATGGAACGAATAACCTGGACCCCTGACACTATGGAGCGGTTGACCTAGACGGCCAAAAACTGTGGAGCGGACGACCTGGACCGCTGAAACTATGGAGCGGTCGACGTGAACTACGTCGGATGAAACTTAGACCTCGGAAACCATGATCCCATCGACCTGGACGTCAGAAACTACGGTGCAAAAGACCTGGACGACCGGAACTACAAATTAAATTCAATAATATAAAAAATAGCGGTTGTACAAGCTAATATTAAAAATACGGGCTCTGCCCATGGCTTGCTCTTGAGCCAGCACTATTACGATAATAGGGAACGCTCTGATTCGTCAATCGCGATTTTGAATAACTCGAAAACCGTTGTCCTTGGAGAGTCTTCGTAAAGGAACTTTCGTCTTAGAATTCGATAACCTGCCTAATCAAGGTGGTGCGGGAATTTTGGGTCACCCTGTATATGTGTATATATATGACGTCATGACTTGAACAAGCGCTGCCGAGAATCCTTTACCCGAGCGAGCTCACCGCTATCCCTACTGTATATAAAACAATTGCGATATCTCCTAAACGAATCTATTGTTTTGGATGAAATTTGTATGGCAATATGCTGCGGCACCGATGATCCTACCATATAAGTTTTCAAGTAATTAAATTTGTAGCTGCTGAGAAAAAACGATGATAATTTCGTGAATTAATCTTCTTCTTCTTCTTCTTCTTCTTCTCGGGACAATTTTTCGCAGACCGTTGCTTGGGGACACGATATCTGTCGAACGATTGTACGGATTGACTTAAAATTTGTACAGCAGATATATGCAACTGTGATCTCGCTCTCTATTGATTTTGGTGCGAATCCGTATACGAATTCAGTCGTAAAAATGAATTGAAAAAATTTAGTGGCACCGTATGGTTGTTTTAAGTATATATTGTAACTTTTTGGGTGCTTTACGCGACACTGAAGGTGTCGCGTACGGCTAGTTACTTGTGAGTGTCTTTACTCTAGATTAATTTCTAGGGCTCCTTGGTAGAGGTAATCAATTTGTTAGTCCCTAATACAGACTAGGGTGGAACGAATCACACCGTAGCTGCCTCCCTCAGACCTGGATGCTGCAAGCAGCACCGAGGCTGTATCAGACTTGGGATTCAACGCACTTGCCGAGACCGTATCTCGACTTGGGTACGCCTAGCGCACCGAAGCGAGTATCGGATCTGGACAGTGCAGTCGTCACCGAAGCTGTATATTAGCTAATTAAATGAAATGTGTTAGTCAGGTCAGTTCAGCCTACGGAGAAGAAGGTTGTAGAGAAAAAGGAAACCGTCCCGATTAACAAAATATTTAATTAATCAAATAAATCATAATGAGTTGAAATGGTTGCAACCGGAAATTTATACTATTATTAAATTACATAAGTTTTAACCTAATTTGTAGATTCAGCTATGCTACGATTCTACGCTCGTTTCTCGTTTAATTTTTCGTTATATTTTAAATCTGATAAATAGGAATCCAAATGGTAATGTAAATGAAAGTAGAAAAATAAGATAATAATTGACTCTAACGTAAAACCCCGCTATGGCAGTTTCCGTGATTAAAGAAATGAAGCTAAAGAGCACCAGGGCGCTCTGCCTGTCTGGCCTCAGAAAAGATATGTTAGTGAGACAGCGTGGCGCTTTGCCTAACACTGCTGCTGGAGCCATGTTAGCGCTGCGCTTATATAGTCACTGATTGACGTCACTTGTTGTGCGCGGTTGACGGTGCGCGGCGTGACGTATTGTTTCGGGTGTGGATCACCCGATCCGTTACATTGCCCCCTTCAATCATCGGATCTTCGGATGATTTATCAGATGTTCGGACGATGATTGACGTAGTACCCGGGTTGCATCTACAGCCTCTTCAGACCCAGAGGATCACTAGGGTCGAACAATACCGGTATCTCGATCTCTTCGCGTTTGCTATGCTTGCTCGACGGCGCAGGTGTTTTTTCGTCGTCGTCATCCGAAATATCAATGGATCCAAACAATTTCAGCATCGAGATCTTCTTTCGGTGCTCTTTCCGCTGTAATTTTCGATCTTCAGGTATCTCCACTGCGATTAGCTTCCACGGTAAGTACGTCTCTGTTGCCTTTTTTTCGTTTGTTTTCTTAGGTTCATAAGATTGAGTTGGTAATGTTTTCGTTATAATCGGTGATGTTTTTGTCGTAATCGGTAATATTTTCGTCGTAATCGGTGATGTTTGTTTGTCTTGTTCTTTAGGTGCAGCGATGTTGAGATTTGCTAGGTCGATGTGTATAGGTAGGGTGAGCTTTTTAATCGTATTGCCTATCTGATCATCCTTCATTGTGTCTGCCTTCATCGTCGGATCAAGTTGTTCTCTGGTAAGTACTTTCTGTTTATTAATCTCCTCTACTTCAACAGGCTTATCTGCGACCCTCCTTCTTCTTCTCATCTTCCTCTCTACTGCAACCGTCTGCATTGCTCTCCCTTTGACAAATCTTCCCTTACCCAGGATAAACGTCTTGTTCGGAAATAAAATTTTTAATTCATTATTATTTTTATCTAGGTATGGTTGCGACTCAGTTTGCGTTTCCTTGTCTTGTACACTCGTGTAACCGTAATTGAACGAGGTCATCTTGCCGAAAACTGCTGGTGTCTTCCTTGCTGCTCTGCTTTTATAGATGCCTAATTACAGGTGTGTAATATAGGTGAGTACTTTTTTTTTTTTCAACTATAGTCCTATGTCACCAAGTCTAAACGTTTTGTCTGTGTGTATTCAAAATGTTTTTCTATATTTCTCGAGAAGGTTCTAGATACAGCTTGAACATATTAGTATGGAATCTGCCTCTTTCTAAGCCATTGTTCAGGTGTTCTAAAATAAACGTGGCTTCGCCAATTCTAGTTTTTAATCTATAAGGTCCTTCGTAAAGGGTGAAAAACTTTCCCATCTTCTTATTTTTAGTATCTGATACGTTCAAAGCTTTAACTAGTACCAGATCTCCAACATTGAATTTTACTAGCCTGTGTGTTCGATTAAAACGATCGGCTCGTTTTAATCCGTGTTTTAGAATATTCTGTCGAACTAAACCTAGTTTTGCGTCCCTAGATATATTGTCCCTATTTTTTACGAGCCATTCCTCCCAGAATCTAGATGGAGGTTCTCCTAGTTGGATTTCGCACGGGCAGAATCCAGTTGAATCATGGTACACCTCATTTATGCAACACTCAATCACTGAGATCCAATTGATCCATGCGGTATGTTCCTCCGTGAGGAATGTCCTAAAAAACCTTCCTATTTCTCGGTTTACTCTCTCAACGATGTTCCCTTGCGGATGACGTATTGATGAAAAAATTGGGGTTATACCCTCTTCCTCTAATTTATTTAACCATCTAGCTGACGTAAATTGCGTACCATGATCAAACTGGATCCTGCTCGGCTTTCCAAGTTCCGGTATATATTTATCAAAAATGCATTTGATGATGGACTCCGCGTTTGCCGTTCTCAAGGGATACATTCGTACAAATTTACTGAATGCATCGCAGGTCACCAAGATCCATTTATAATTTCCCCTGCTCGAAGGTAACGGTCCCAGAAAATCGATGGATACTAAATCGCCTACCCCCCGCGGAACTATGTTTTGCATACTTGCATAACTATATGAGCTAGGTACCTTGCATCTTTGACATCTATCGCATCGCGCTAATTCTTGTCGGATTACTCGTGCGAATTTAGGGTAATAGAAACCTTCTCGTAATATCCGGTAGCATTTGCTCGAGCCTGTATGCCCATATATCTCATGGCATTCCTTGATTAATTTTTTAATTAATGAATCAGGCACGTAGGCTTTCAAACCGCCCCCTGGCTCTACGTGGTATAGTACATCATTTATGATTTTATATCGCTTTTCTGATTGTATTTCGTCTGATTCCAGGATCGATAAAATTCTCTCGTCCTGTCTTTGATTGTTAGCAAGTGATTCTAAATTAATTCTTAGTTCATTTGTTAATTCTTTAGCTAATGGCGCTAATATTATTATCTGCCTTACTAATGCTATTTTTTCTTTCTTTTCAGGAAGATATCGGCTCAGCGTGTCTGCGACAACATTATCTTTTCCTTTAACGTACTCGATGTCAAAATTATACGTTTGAACAAACAAAATCCATCGGGTTAGCCTTGAACTTAATAGTCTGCATGCAAATAAAAATGTCAATGCCTTATGATCTGTCCGAATTGTTAATTGAGCTCCTGCCACAAATGTCCGAAACTTTCCTAATGCGAACACTACTGCTAACAATTCTTTTTCGGTTGTGAAGTAATTCAACTCCGCTCCTTTTAATGTTCTACTTGCAAACCCGACAATTAATTCTTCATTTTGATCTGAAAGCTGGTATAATACGGCTCCGATAGCGTAATTGCTTGCATCGCACTGCAAATAATATCTACGTTTAGGATCAGGATGATGTATTATCATGTTGTCACAGAACAACTTCTTTACTGTGGTAAAATGTGTTATCATTTCCTCGGTCCAATCCCATTTAGAGTCCTTCTTTACCAACGCTAATAATGGTGCTGTTGCCTCGGAATAAGATCTCGTAAATTTGCTATAATAATTTGTTAGGCCCAAGAATCCTTTTAGTTGTTTAACATTTTTCGGCTCTGGAAAATTCTGAATTGCCTCGATCTTCTCTGTTTGCGGCCGTATGCCTTCTTTCGTTATCTTGTGGCCTAAAAAATCGATTTCCTCACGGAAGAATTTTGATTTATTAAAATTTATCGTCATATTGTATTTTCTGAATACTTTAAACAACAACTCAAGGTGCTCTAAATGTGATTGGATCGAGTCAGATAAACACAATATATCGTCTACGAAATTTATTGTGAATTGATCTGTGTCCTTTAACACTAGATCTAAGGTTCTAATCAGGCTGGCTAGACTTGTACTTAGCCCATAGGGTGTGACAGTGAATTGGTAGGTTTTCCCCTCGTGCATGAATGCTGTATATTTTCGCGAATCTTTATGCAATGGCACCTGCCAAAAACTAGCTGTTAGGTCTAGACTCGACATTACGGTTGCATTTCCGCACTTCTGGAACAAAACCTCAGTAGATTGCGCGCAATCGTGATCAGGTACTATAAGCCGATTGATGTATCTCGCATCTAAGACTAACCTGATCTCGCCAGATTTTTTAGCAACAACTACCAGTGGATTCACATACTCACTATAAGATCTTTCGATCACTCCAAGCTCTAACATTTTCTGTATTTCTTCGTTTACTTTATCTCTATGTACCATTGAAATGGGATATGATCGTTTGACGAACGGTTTATCTTCGTAAACTTTGATTTTATGTTCATATACGGTGACTCTACCCGGAATTTTTTGAAAAACATCTCGATAATTTTTTATTAAGTCTGTAAAGGCTCTAACTTCATCGGCTCCTAGTACCTGACAGTCGGTTAGTTTGCTCTCTACTTCATCATCGGTTATGTGATATTTATTTTCTTGATTCTCGGTTGTTTTTAAGCTAGAGATTCCAGCCGTGGAATCTGATCTATTTTGTTTATCGCTTGGGTTATACAATTCGATATAATATTTTCTCTCTTTTATTTGGATCTCCAGTCTGTTTATTTGCAAGTCAAGATCAGCTCTCCATTTACGCAGTGTGTCGATACCGATTATTACATCGTGTTTTAATCCAGGCACGACGAGAAAACCCACCTCATCGACTGCCATACCGATCTTGATTTCCGCAAGAAATTGTTCTTTTACTCGGGCTGGTCTGCCCCCTGTTACACCCTGTACTTGAAAATTAACAACCGGTAATTTTTCGCATTTTGATAAATTGTCTTTATGTTTGAGATACCATTCATCCGAAACGCAGGTTATTTGGCTACCTGTATCTACCAAAGCTTTCATCTCGATTTTTTCGATTCGGAGACTTAATTCCGGACATTTGTTATCTACAGGTTTCTCATTTATTTCTTCCGCAATTAAAAACTCGTACGGATCTTCAAAAGTAGTTAAATCAGTGAGATTTGCCGCGAAAACATTGACTTCATGCTGTGTCGGTACGTTTATTGGTGTGACCGGCACAGCGATTTCTAGTTTTCCGAACTGTTACTAGGTTCCGTTGTAATCGGATCATCCGTAGTGTCGTCACAGTCGATCGCGTTTATTTGATGATTTGTCCAGTTTTGTTTTGGACTGTAATATTGAGTACTAGGCCTAATATTTTGGTTGGCGTCGCTTTGTTTTGAACCAGGATTAACGTTCTCAGTCCGCCATGACACTTGTTTATCTCGCGTCTCTGTCGTCCGATAACCCGGTGAATTTTGTTTGTTCGTGTTAGTGAACTTACTTCGAGTTGCATTTGATCTACCCCCAAATTGCAATTCGTCCAAGAATGCGAGGAGCGCATCGATGTCGCGGATGTCACGGCACCTAGCTGCTTCTACTACGGATTCGTTAAAATGTCGGGTAAGGCAACGAACTATCTCTCTTTCGTCCATGCGTGGAGACAAGCCTGCGGCTGACGCGAATTTTCTATTTGCGTATTCTGACCACGTTACCTTCGTATCGTTATTATAAAATCCGAACTCAATGTCTTTTCTAATCTCCCTCTGGGTTTCTTCTCCCCAGTATCTATTTAGAAATCTATTTTTGAACGAGTCCCAGGAATTGATCACGTCACGACGCGCAGTCCACCAGTCTTTTGCATCCTGATTAAGACATTGGCCTATGAGTTTTAAACCTAATTCATCGCAATCAGCTCCTACAAAGGTAAAGTATTCTTCTAGTTCTTTAATAAAGTTAGCAGGTCTTTCCCATGCTTTTCCTGAATAAGTCGGCATTTTGATATGCTTAGCAATTATGTTGTGACACTCACTGTTGTTGCCAGAGTTTCTGAATCTAATTCTCCTAACCTCTGTGTCGATGTTTGTTTTCAAACTCTCGTGTTTGTTCTCTAACTCAGCGAATTTGTCAACACTAAATTGATAGTTATCCTTAACCTTGGTATTGAGTTTATTTAAATTTCCGTTAAATTCGCTTCTGATGTCTACTTGGCAAGTTGTCAATTGCTCTTGCAAACCTATCACTTCGGAACTATATTTTTCGTCTAGATCATGTAAATTCGCTTCTACAGACTCTATTTGCTTTCGATTTATTTGCTGTTGATCGTCTACTTTTTTGGATATTCTGTTTTCGAACTTTGAATATTCTTTTTCTGTATCTGTTTTAAATACCATCATCCTACGTTCTACGGCAGCAAATTTTTCATCTAACTTTTTGTTTATTTGTTCTAGGATCTCCATCATCATGGATTGCGTCGGATCCGCGAATTTACTTGATGTTCCTACTTCTGTTGGTTTTTCAATAAAGGTTTTGTCAAACTCAGTAGTGCCTTTGTCTTTCTCACGCCTACCTACATTTTTATCTGTAAGTTTCGAGCCGGTTTCCTTTTCCGCACCTTTTCTCGAGGCTGAACTGTGACCTTCCATTTTGACAAATGACTCTAAATTATGCAATGACTCTAAGTTAACAAAAGACTCTAAATTAAGCAATGACTCGAATTTAAACAAATGACTCTAAGCAATGATTTTACTGAATTTACAGGTAAACAGAAGGTTTACCTCCAACTAACAAGGAGCCCCACGTTGGGCGCCAAATGTAACTTTTTGGGTGCTTTACGCGACACTGAAGGTGTCGCGTACGGCTAGTTACTTGTGAGTGTCTTTACTCTAGATTAATTTCTAGGGCTCCTTGGTAGAGGTAATCAATTTGTTAGTCCCTAATACAGACTAGGGTGGAGCGAATCACACCGTAGCTGCCTCCCTCAGACCTGGATGCTGCAAGCAGCACCGAGGCTGTATCAGACTTGGGATTCAACGCACTTGCCGAGACCGTATCTCGACTTGGGTACGCCTAGCGCACCGAAGCGAGTATCGGATCTGGACAGTGCAGTCGTCACCGAAGCTGTATATTAGCTAATTAAATGAAATGTGTTAGTCAGGTCAGTTCAGCCTACGGAGAAGAAGGTTGTAGAGAAAAAGGAAACCGTCCCGATTAACAAAATATTTAATTAATCAAATAAATCATAATGAGTTGAAATGGTTGCAACCGGAAATTTATACTATTATTAAATTACATAAGTTTTAACCTAATTTGTAGATTCAGCTATGCTACGATTCTACGCTCGTTTCTCGTTTAATTTTTCGTTATATTTTAAATCTGATAAATAGGAATCCAAATGGTAATGTAAATGAAAGTAGAAAAATAAGATAATAATTGACTCTAACGTAAAACCCCGCTATGGCAGTTTCCGTGATTAAAGAAATGAAGCTAAAGAGCACCAGGGCGCTCTGCCTGTCTGGCCTCAGAAAAGATATGTTAGTGAGACAGCGTGGCGCTTTGCCTAACACTGCTGCTGGAGCCATGTTAGCGCTGCGCTTATATAGTCACTGATTGACGTCACTTGTTGTGCGCGGTTGACGGTGCGCGGCGTGACGTATTGTTTCGGGTGTGGATCACCCGATCCGTTACAATATATATATATATATATATATATTTGAGTACGTCATATACGGATCACGTACGTATATCGACCCTACAATAATCGATGGATATCGAACGAAGCAAGATGGCTGCCCAGTATCTGGCAACCACGCGACCTGTCAAGTATTTCGTCGCCGTACGTGTTAAATTGTTATACATATATTGTATGTAATAAATCAGTACTGTGTTATGATTATACTGGATTACTAAAAATCGAGTAATTTTATTTGGTGAACAGTGGCGTGCTTCTGTTCAGTGAAAACTAACACGATCCAGCACCTGATTGAACAGTCATCGAATGTATTGTTTACATCGATCTACGCGTACCTAGCCTATGGAATGTATTACATACATACAGTGAAACATGAAGCATTGGGAACGTATGCTGTAAGTGTAATTCTTTTTGTATATTCTTTAGTCAACGCATATATTTTCACGATACATCTATTCAATTTTGGATTTATAGGTATAAAAATGTGCGTTACTATTTCATGCTTTTAACACAATTATTACTTTTATATGGGATGCTTCACCCATCTGTATTTCTAATCAGAAAGTGTTGGGATTGTTGCATATTCGTACTAGTTATTATATTGTATCAAAATGAAATTCGACGAACTCATTCAAAAATAGAATGAAGTAAAAATTATATGAATGGGTGATTGATCACAGAAAGGAAGAGACACAGGGCTCGGAGTTTGAAAATATGTTTTAAACGTCGTGGATCTGTCAACGTGGAATGAAAAGTTTACAAGTCACAGATGGTTGTATGTTAATTGCTTACAAGTTACTTGCATTGGTTAAGTTTATGTACGCAACGTGTAATAAAATAATCTTTATAAGTTAAATTTATAAGAATAAGTCATATCGATGTATTGGTTTTTTATTATTATTTTACAGAGTGACATGAAAAAATTGATGATAATCTTGATGTTAGTGCTTGCATCAGAAATCAGAAGAACTGACAATCGTTGTTGCTCTGTTAATAGTGAAAACGTGACTTGACGAGACGACATCTACGACGAGAGATAAAACAATAACAGGATCCATGATGAGAATGTAAGATGAGGCGACGATCAATACGGATAATCCACTATTCGTTGTATAGGGTAGAAATAATGGGGCATGATTCATATGAGGATCCTAATTAAGGAACGTTTTCATCAATTATAAGCAATTTAGGTAATATATAATACAAATCTTCTGATGATGAAATATAAGGCGAAGCTTGGTTGTTGGGTTTAAAATTTGTTGCTTTTGTTTATGACACTCACTTTTCAAATAACTATTGAAGGCAGATGGAATAAAATTAATCATACAGTATTCATATACCGATGTCAATAAGATAATATTTGTTGATCGTCAATTTTTATGGAACGATAAGACATCTTTGTTTCAAAATAGTAATACAAAGCAAGTTAACGCATATAGTCTCATGCTGTTGAGTGTCATGTCAACGCTAGCCTTTATAATGTGTCAATTGTATTAAGAACATTATTTTTAATGTCTGATTTTTATTTTTCATACTTAAAAAAAGGTACGCATATCAATGGGTTGGAAAAGGTGACCATTTAGCTGCAAGCAGATAACATTAGTCATCGTGTGGTACTTCATTTGTGACTTGATCATCGCATCATATATAATTTATAATAATTGAATTCGCTTTTACCAAAAACGAACTTAGATCGTCTTGCGGCACGTGTTGTTGTTATTATAAAAAAAAAAAAAATCTTTGGCGTTTTTTCATCAAAAGGAAGCTTTTTAGGGGGCGGCGTTGAAGATTTAGTTTTTAACGACCAGTCTAATGTACATACATCTTACCTAATATGCACATAATGAGATCAATATTCATTGAAAAACAGTTGGAAATTCATGAAGCAGTTGCTTTAGGTATATTGGTTATTTATTTCATTATTGTTATTTCATGAATTCTAACAGAATACGATACATAACAATATGCAGTAATTTAAAATCTAACACTTGATCCAGTATAATGTCATATATTTTTGAAAAAAGTGTGACACCTGTAAACAATTAGAGATTTATAAACTGTATAATAAAAAAATGTATAAATAAAAATGAATGAAAGTAAACATATAATTAGGAAAATTAGCACTTTGCTGAAGTATTGATTGATTCACATTTACCTTAATAGGGTTCAATAATTATGAGAGATAATAAGAATAATTTAATACACAGAAAGAAATATCACAAAAATAGCGCAGTAAATATAATCTACCGTGAGAATCAGGTGAAACCGAATGGTCCGTCCGCCCAAGCGCCGAATATTTGGTATTTTTAGGGGGATAACCACTCGTTGCGCTGAAAAATCCCTAGGGTGATCTTGGCGCGCGGTCGATCTGCCGAGTTTCATCGACCGCGCGCCAGAATCACCCTCGGGATTTTCAGTGCAACGAGTGGCTATCCCCATGAAAATACCAAATATTCACCGTCTGGGCGGATGGACCATTCGGTTTCACCTGATTCTCACGGTATATGTATATGTTATTGGTGATTTTTTTAGGAAGAAAAAATATTGATTAATAACAAATGAATTTGTCTAAAACTATTTATTAAGTTTATGATATATAATACAGTTTATTTTTAAAAATTTGAATATATATTTGATGTCGCCTCCCCGGCCGCCCCGGCCGCCTCCCCAGCCGCGCTGGCCCCGGTCTCGGCCGCCGCCTCGGCCGCCCCTGTTTGCTTCTAAAAAGCGGGCGACCGTAGCCAATATCATATTCATCTGTAAGATAAAAAAAAATCATTCTATTGATATATAAAAATGGATCATGTGGCCAGAACCGTATTTGAACAGTGAATATTAGATAAAGCAAGAAATTGAATCTAACATCCTGTTCAGAAATAGTTGCATGTCAAGTTGAAAAAATAATCGGGTCATATATGATGTCGTTTACTTACTAGAATAGGGTCGATCATATTTTGATCTTGCGGTAGAGGAGGTGGATCTTCTCCACCTCCTCCTCTATCTCCTCTCAGGACCATATCGTCTTCGCTGTTTGCTGCAATTCAAATAGAAAATATTTCAAAAAATTTGTTTTATTCCGTAGTGAAATTCAAAAAAAGAGAAAAAAGGCACGATATAAAATAAACTATTCACATAAATTAATATGATATGAAATTATGCAGTTTTGATTAAATGAAAACCAGAGTATTAACTATAGTTTTGAGAAAATGAACTCAATCATCATCAGACATCTGGTTAAAGTATTAATTTAGTATTATTTAGCGTGTTTGAAATTATTCACACTCACCGGTATTCGTGAATTAATTTAGAGAAATTGATATGCAAAAATGTATGTAGCTCAAGCTTGTTAGATACGACGTAAATAACGCGAAAGTATTGTAACATAAAAATAGAAATAAAAATTAACTAACTGGAATAAAAATACTAATTATTCAAAAATTAGTGAAGATCGGATATATTTTACGAAGACAATCAGGTCGTATTCAATATAAAGCTACATTTTTATTTACATAAATTTAGTGGAATTTCAATAAAAATATTAGTCAATGTGAAGAAATAATTGCAAACACTTAAAATTATGATAATATACATTAATACTTAAACAATTTGGAATAGTGATAATTACTACATATATTTAATAATATAATGCGCAGTAATCGTTTGCCAATAGGCTTTATAGAATTCTGCTTTTCAAAGTGCGAACATAAAAACAAATGAAATCAAAATATTAATGCTACTGATTACAATACTTTGTGGTAATTAATTATGGATGTAAATGGATGATGCAGTGATATCGATTTGGGAGTAAAGGTATATTGTACGTTATATTTGATATGGCAGAATATATAAATTTTGTATTGTACTTACACATGTTTATGGTTTGGGTCTTCGAGGACAAGTGAGAGCACACTCTCAGCCTAATGCGTATTAGGTGTTCAAATATGAAAACTAGAGTCACATTTGATGACTTTGAGCGATGTAAAATAAAATAGATAGACAGTACTTGATTGGTTGGATTTAATAGAATTAACCAATCATTTACTTTTGTGTAGATAGGAAAATGATTTTCGGATATCACTATTCTTCACAATTACAATCATAACTCTATTTCACTTGAAGATATTGTCGAGTATATACGTACATTGTTATGGATATATTTAAGGCTGTCCGAGGGGGTCCCATGGTGGGGGTAACGGCACATAGGCATGTACACACCTACGAGTGAATTTCGCACGGTAAATTCTCGAGAATAAAGATTTATTTCGAGAATCTGATGTGTACGAAATGTTCCTTCATTAAAATTGTTGTGGGTGAAATAGTGGAGGTTAGCCACAGATAAGCCTGTAGTTCTAATAAAATCTTGATATAATATCCTCGTGACAGCTGGCACATGGATACACACACTGACACAGTAAACATGGCTGCCGAGTGAGACGAGTGACATCTAATTTGAGCGATATAATGATTTCTCGCACTCGACTAGTACTGAGCACTATTTCACCCACAACAATATTACAATAGAAATAGTTCAATCACCATCCCAAGTTGTAAAGCTGTCTACGATCGGAGAATTTACCGTGCGAAAATTCGTAACCAATAGATGGCGGCACTATTGGCTCGTTGACTAAAGCTGTCGGGACTCATAGCCGAATACAAATTTCCGAGGGCCCCGTCTGTTTCACTCACACAATCACACACATTCCCATCTTATACAAAACGCACACTATCGCGGCTTGAAACAGTGCGCTACGTGAATATGCCACAGAATTTGGATTTCGTTCCACGATTGTTAGCAGTCTGCTCAGAGGTTATGAAAATCAATTCTGCAGATTATCGTTGATGATAAGCACAGAAAATCAGACAAAAATTCGGGATTGGCACCAATAGTAGTATACTCGAATCGTAGGCATAATTAGCTGCCAATTAAACTACTTAATAATTACTTTGTAGGTTAGAATCATACTCGTTCGTAAACAAACTGTTCGTGCTCAATAATGTGAACGTGCATAAACTGTGTTGCGCATTTTTTACCTAAGTTTACGTAACATAGGAATGTTAGATATCTTCTTCAGATGAAACTGCTGTGCATTTTCATTCTTTATCAAGAATGGGAAGACGTCACTGAAACTTCGATAAAAGTAAATTTTTACTCTTACAAATGACTATAAACGGTCCAATCAAGAAACACTTATTGCAATTCTCACTTCATAGTGTATTTGTATGGAAAAAATAATTCAACCTTCTGCCTTGAAATTTCAGCGCAGGGAACCTTCGCAGCAATACATAGGAGACTTTCTGCGAAAGGTTCTCTGCGCATACGCTAGCATTGCAGATAATTGAGATTTATGTTCCAATACATATGGGGAATTCCATCTCAACTCGACCTACCAGAAAGCCTGACCCTCTCCGAAAATTCTCAAACTTTGTGATAATGAAGCATTAGTTGGTACAAGTACCTGTAAATTTTTTCAGAATTTTCAGGGCAACTATTTTCAAAATGGTTAATCATCGATTCTGACTGAAAATTAACATTTTCGTCGTCTTGAACGAGGATATCTCGGAAACTTTTTGTCGTAGAAGAATTTTCAAAATACAAAAAAGTCTTGATTTTGATTCGGCTTTCTGATACAAATTTTTTGAGAATTTCAAAATCGACCGAAGTTCTTTTTTTTTTTTTTAAGTTTTTATCCTCTTTTTTCGACAAGTATGCCATGATCGATTTTGCTGAAATTTTCACAGAATGTTCTTTCATTAGTGTACATTATGTCATAAAATTTTCACCATGGGCCCGAATCTAGTTTAGGAATAATAGACACCGTTCCATGCGACTATTTTTGTAAAAATGCGTTGTATTATTGGCCCCCCGAAGATAGGCATTGTTTCAAGAAGAAAGTATCAATACAAAAATTGGTTTCAAGGTACTTTTTATTTGAAAATTTTATGTGTGAGGATATGTTCAATACCGGCGGAATATAGTTTTGATAGAATTGTTCCATTTTCTTGTGGAACAAAACAGTGCTGTTGTTGCGTTTTGATTAGCGGACTGACGCGTTCAAATCGTTTGTCCAGCAGGAGTTTTGCATCTGCATAGTCCTGTTCGGTCGAAAACTTAATTGCCATTGCAGGAACATTAGCTGGTAATGATGCCCAATGAAATAAGTCTCGTGGAGTCGTGATTTGGTGAGTCAGTGGTAATTGTAAGCTGGCTCTTGCTGCAAGTCGCTTCAGAGTACCACCAATGCCATCGCAGGGGCCTTTCCCATGGGCAGTGGCGAAAAAATGCCATTCTGCCGGTACCCCGAAATCTTGTCGATGATAATATAAATTTACCAAATTCTTGAAATTTTTATATTACTGGGGTGCGCCGTCTGAGAAATAAAAGATTCGGGTCGGATGACTACAAATTGAACTGATGAAGTTATTCACGAGTTGGCTGAACACGTAGACTGCGACGGCATCATGTTTTAAACACTCGGAGATGACGACCAGACTCTTATGCGTCAATGTTCCATTTCCATTGAAATACACCACGACTGAGTAAACTGTCGCCTGGTTGTTGTTCCAATGGAACCCTGGTACTGCCTGCTGAACAACGAACGCATAGTTTTCAGCGAAGTCACAAATGGCGATGAACTCCCCGTCGCATAAACTCGATTTCAACGCTTTTAGATATTGCGATTGCTGTTTCGCAATGAAAGCATGTCGCAGTAAGCTTTTTGATTTCGCACATAATTCATCTATGAACTCGGATGAATTTTTTATCTGTGTTTCAAGACTTGTCCGAGGTTTCGATACCCACTGTTTGTAGGTGACATCTTCAATGTCATTCTCATCGAAAACCGACACAAGAAATAACACACGATGCCGTCGCAGTCTACGTGTTCATCCAACTCGTGAATAACTTCATCAGTTCAATTTGTAGTCATCCGACCCGAATCTTTTATTTCTCAGACGGCGCACCCCAGCAATATAAAAATTTCAAGAATTTGGTAAATTTATATTATCATCGACAAGATTTCGGGGTACCGGCAGAATGGCATTTTTTCGCCACTGCCCATGGAAAAGGCCCCTGCGATGGCATTGGTGGTACTTTGAAGCGACTTGCAGCAAGAGCCAGCTTACAATTACCACTGACTCACCAAATCACGACTCCACGAGACTTATTTCATTGGGCATCATTACCAGCTAATGTTCCTGCAATGACAATTGAGTTTTCGACCGAACAGGCCTATGCAGATGCAAAACTCCTGCTGGACAAACGATTCGAACGCGTCAGTCCGCTAATCAGAACGAAACAACAACACTGTTTTGTTCCACAAGAAAATGGAACAATTCTATCAAAACTATATTCCGCCGATATTGAACATATCCTCACACATAAAATTTTCAAATAAAAAGTACCTTGAAACCAATTTTTGTATTGATACTTTCTTCTTGAAACAATGCCTATCTTCGGGGGGCCAATAATATAACGCATTTTTACAAAAATAGTCGCATGGAACGGTGTATATTATTCCTAAACTAGATTCGGGCCCATGGTGAAAATTTTATGACATAATGTACACTAATGAAAGAACATTCTGTGAAAATTTCAGCAAAATCGATCATGGCATACTTGTCGAAAAAAGAGGATAAAAACTTAAAAAAAAAAAAGAAGAACTTCGGTCGATTTTGAAATTCTCAAAAAATTTGTATCAGAAAGCCGAATCAAAATCAAGACTTTTTTGTATTTTGAAAATTCTTCTACGACAAAAAGTTTCCGAGATATCCTCGTTCAAGACGACGAAAATGTTAATTTTCAGTCAGAATCGATGGTTAACTATTTTGAAAATAGTTGCCCTGAAAATTCTGAAAAAATTCACAGGTACTTGTACCAACTAATGCTTCATTATCACAAAGTTTGAGAATTTTCGAAGAGGGTCAGGCTTTCTGGTAGGTCGAGTTGAGATGGAATTCCCCATATGCATATCGTTGCTGTTATCCCTATTCTGGATTTCCCGGTTGAATATAATTCACAAATACTTAATACTAAATACTCCATCAGAACAACATTCGTTCAAGATTATTTATTTATACCATAAAAACTATGTCCCATATCCATATTGTAACATTGTCTGGTGAAGACTGCCCAGTATTCCTAAGTCCATGAGACTGCCTTATATTGTCAATGCGCATGCGCCTTCACGCACCTTCTTCTGCTCTGTTAGCTGTCTGCATGAAATAAGCGTCGCGTCGACACGGCAGCTATTCCCCACTGCAGCACGACATTTTGGTTGGAATGAGCTCAACGTTGGTACTATAGTTTTCATTAATATTCCGTCTGACTGATCACAAACTTCGATAATTAGATAGTTTTTTGGTAGGAGAACCTTTTTTGCATTTATGATGTACGATAAAGAAAAACTCTGCGCTTTTTTGCGTGACGAAAAATATAAAACTGTCACCGATGACGGAAAAGTCTTACCACCTTCGAACCCGGTATTTAAAAACATTGCAGATGCGATGTTAGAAAACGGATCATACAGCAGCTCTAAACACGTGCATACGATTCTCAATAACAATCGTGGTGGCATGTATGAGACAGTACTGCATGCGTTTTCTATAGCAACTGAAGCTGAAAATTCTATAGAAACCACTTTCAATAACTCGAATACTGCTCCGGCGTCTAAAGATATTATATGCAAAAAATTTCGACTCATCATCTCTTGCGAGAGCTGGTCTGAAATAAAACCAACTCCGCAAAATTATGGCGAGCGAAAATATTTGACACTTAAGCCAGGGAAATGGACGCATGTGTTTGCAGAAAAAATTTGGCAACAAACGAAAATCCCATGCAGTTTTTCATTCAAGCGCGCAAAAGTTTTTGAAAGCGGTGAAGCGAAGTGTTATGTTAAATTTTCAGCACATTGTCGGGAGTGCGGCGCACTTCTCACTGGCTATTTGTATAAGAAGCTGCAGAGGAAAACTGATGTCGTATTCGACTGTAATTTATCCGGGATATGTGTAGAAGTTCACCATAAAAAAAAACGACAGCTGAAAGGCTATCTACGAGATAAAATCGCCAACGATTTGCTAGACGGTCGCAAGGACGCCAGACAGTGGCGTATTGAAGAAGCGAATAGACTGATGGATGTCGGTGATGGCATTCCTCCGATCATGTATGATGGTTCGGTCCTCAGAAAGGCAAAACAAGAAGAATTAGATAAACGACTTGGACTATCTAGTAGCGATGGTATCAAAAACCTACAGGTAGCAAAATATACTAGCCATCCTCGAACCATTCATGCAATTGGAATCGATTCATTTTATTGTATGTACTGGACAGATGAAGGAAAATTAATGTATCAATTATCGCACAAGCAGGATGCTAATTGCTTTCTTACACGCGATGCTACTGGTGGCATTGGCAAATTAGAATTACCTACCGGTCAAAAATATTCACACCTATTTTTATATAAATGTATGTGTGTTAGTGACGCAGGCAGCTTTCCAGCCTTTCAAATGATTTCGGCAAAACACGATGCCGCAATCATTACCTATTTCTTGCTTGAGATTTTAAGAAATGGCGTACCAGTACCGCGAGTAGCTGTGACTGACTTTGGTCAAGCTATTCTGATAGCTATAGCGAGAGCATTTTCTAATACCACGGTGTTATATGCAAGTTTGCTATGACATCGCTGTATTAAATAGAGCCGCTAAAGTACCAAATTGTTTCATTCGCTTGGATGTTAGCCATTTGATGGCCATGGTAGCAAGATGGGCTCCCATTAAGGGAAAGCCATCGAAAGTGCGGCAATTCTACCTGAGGTCGATGGCATGCGCCTATCAAATGGACCGATTTCAAGATGCAGAGGCACTATTGAGATCAACACTTGTTGTCGCTTTGAGTGAAGAAACGGGAGCGAATGATAACGACGAACTTCTAGCATCAGAAGTTTATCTTCGATCGACAAATGCCAAAATCAAAGGTCTTGCGATTGAAGAGCCAACTGAATTGACTGAAGAGGATATTGAGTATGTTGACGATTGTGATAATGTGGGGACTTGGATTGAATGGGCTAAGTCAGTTTTCAATGAAGCCAAAGATATTGCCTCTAAATCCGTAGACGGTAATACTGTCAATGCTTTTTATATTCCTGAAATAGCGGACAAAATACGGGACTTGATGTCCTATTTGCCTTTATGGACGGGCATAATGAGATCTATCTTTCAGACAGGAAAAACGATTGTTACTTCTGCATCCGTTGAATCTGAATTTTCCCAAATTAAGAATGGAATATTCAAAGGTAAACTACCGATGCGGGTAGATAAGTTTATTTTACAGCATATTGACTACATCAATGGAAGACATCGATTAGCATCTGCGGGCATTAAAATGGCTAGAACCGATCATTCAGACACTGTACGAAAATAAAACATGTATTTCAGAAATAGATACCTCGCGAAGAAGTGATGAAAATCAATTCTGTGAATCTGAAGATTTCGTGAAAAGTATGCAAAATGAAACATGGGAATCTGAATCGGATATGAGTCCTTCCATCAATCAATTCGACCATTCGGCAAATGTCGTTGAGCAGAGTACTTATAACTCCATCATTAATCCGATTCAAAATACTGACACATGTGATGATGAAATGAACGTAAGCCTAAGTGAAAGTTGTGAGGCAGAGAAAAGTAATATCGTAAATGTGGGTGGAGAGAATGCCGATAAAGGTCGCGATTCATTGAATGAAATTGAGAACTGGAAGGGAAAAATTAAAGTTGACAGTGAGGCAAAAACAAGATCCTGCGTCAAACGCTCGAAACCAAACTACCTAGATCCTTGTCCGGACTGGGACTTTGTGAAAAATAACAAAACCGTGGGTATACCGATTCTACAGAATGGCAGTATATGCAATGCAGTGCGCGTAGATAAGAATAATGTGATCATACGACGAACATGTGCATTTGATTCCACGCTACAAATATTAGCAAATGCAGCTGCTATGTACAAAGAGTACCTGCGAGAAGCTACGGATACAGAAAATGCTTTCATTCGATTGGCACATCACATCCTAAAGTGCAACAACTTGCAGTCATACCACTACAGTGAGAGGGCACGTATTTTGTGCAGTATCCCCATATTTGAGCTAATATTAGGCAGGCGGAATATCCAGACTTTAGACGCGAATTGCAATGTCGGACACTTGGCGGATTATCTTTTCAAAGATGTCCCTAGTAGCATATTACAAACTTCGTGCAGTACGTGCAATTATGTTAAACAGAAGCCACTACCCACAGTCCACGTAACTGTCGATATTTTACTGAAAGAGGGGTTTTCCCAGATGCAAAAAGCTATTGATGATGCCAACTTAAGTATTGCTACGTGTAAGAAATGCAAAGGTACGGCTACAATCGAAAAAATATATGGCCCGCACTTAATCATTGATACCAGTATTTTTACTGACGAACAGTATCTTAAAAATTACAAAATCGAACGACAGCCTGGTACGCTACAGTCTTTTGCGAAGAGAGTGAGTCTAGGTACACGAGCGTTCAACCTTTCCGGAGTTGTTTCGTATCAGCCAGGACATTATGTTGCTTTTACATATACGGGTAGCTGGTGCCTATACAATGACTTAAAACCTAAACGGTCATATGTACGCGACGACGAACTTGTATATCCACACCTTGTATTTTACACATTAGCGAACTCAAATGCATGAACGGCAATTTCTCAGGGCTCCACTCGATAACAAATGCTTTATCATTGATTTATAATTTTATTATTTTATCGTTTATCATCAGTATTCTTAATGCTATATTCAGATTTCCGAAGATTTGCTTCTTCATTCGATTGAAAGATTTCATCTTCTCGAAAGATCGAGTTGTGAAATGAACGAACGATGTTACAAAATACCTTCAATTTATAGTATACATACATGTAGTTAAGGAAAATGATCATACCCTTTTTTTGTTAACAGAATATTACTAATTTTTAGACACACGATTATCCGTACTTTATGAATCCTAAAATAACGAAGTGACCGTTTGTTTCGCGGAAGATAATAAAAGATAAAAAACACCCCTATCAGCTCTTCGATTATTTCAGAAAATTTAGAAGAAGACGAAAAAAGCACGAAACAAAAATCTAAAAGACATATATAAAATATTATGAAATTAGAAAATATAAGAGGAGCTATGGAATAATAAAAATATACAATTGAAACATATCAAAATATTAAAATACAATACTTCAAAAACATGAATAAAATATTTAAAAAAAAATATATAAAATTGAAAAATGAAAAAAAAATAATTAAAAAAAAAAATTAAAAAAATTTAAAAAAAATAAAAAAATAAAAAAACCACAAAAAATAAAAAAATGGGGCCACAGCAGGAGCGTTCACGTCGTGGCCCCTGTCAGATTCACGTATCTGCGAATCCTGCTAAGAGAAGGTTGAAAATTATTTTGTAAGAGATCACATTAATTACTTTCCTTTTGCGTTACCTCATGAGAATTTTAGCGATAATCAACATAATCTTTTTCCAAAAAAATGATTCTCCTTCGTAAATCAAAATTCGCAAGAGTATAGACTATGCCTTTTACATCTTTGACCGAATCGGAAAATGTTATTGGGATTATCGCGAGAACTCTTTTCAAGCTACCCAGAACTCACCTCAGAACTCCTGGAACTTTCGAAAAAAATGAGTCGCTTCGAAAATCAAAATTCGAAAAAGTAGACTACAACTTGTACATCTTTGACCGAATCCGAAAATGTTATTGGGATTATCGCGAGAACTCCTTTCAAGCTACCCAGAACTTACCTCAGAACTCCTGGAACTTTCGAAAAAAATGAGTCGCTTCGAAAATCAAAATTCGAAAAAGTAGACTACAACTTGTACATCTTTGACCGAATCCGAAAATGTTATTGGGATTATCGCGAGAACTCTTTTCAAGCTACCCAGAACTCATCTCAGAACTCCTGGAACTTTCGAAAAAAATGAGTCGCTTCGAAAATCAAAATTCGAAAAAGTAGACTACAACTTGTACATCTTTGACCGAATCGGAAAATGTTATTGGGATTATCGCGAGAACTCTTTTCAAGCTACCCAGAACTTGCCCTAAAACTCCTGGAACTTTCGAAAAAAAATCTCCCGGACTGAACATTTTTCAGGGTGGCAAACTGGTAGGGCTGCAGACTTCGTAAATGAAATCTAATGTATGAATATTTACTAACAGGAACTCTAGAACTCTTCGAGATCTATTTGAATCTTGCAAAATAATTTGATTTAAAAAAAAATGGGCGGCTATTTCTATTTTTCATTTTTTATTTTCCCGGGCCTAGGAAACGGAACTATTGCTTAAGAAGGCATAGAACTATAGAACTCTTCGGGGAGTATTCAGAACTCAAGAAAGAAACAAAAAAAAAAATGATGTACGACGTGAAGCTGGCCCCCCCATTTTCGAAATTGATTTTGCGCATTGTTCTCAAAAAGAACTATTTTTTCAGACTATCAGGAACTCTAGAACTATTGCGAAGGTTTACGGAACTCTGAAGAAAAAATTATTTTTCGGCAAATGGGGGGCCAACTCTACAACACCCTATTATTCTTGCACCAAATTTCGTCTTCACCGGCTTCAGTCCAGTGATGTCATATTTCTGACCAATCTGCAGCTCTGACATCTTTTTCGTGAGCATATCGGTTTCTAGGCTGCTGGTGCTGTTCAGTTTGCTGAAGTCCATCTGCGGAAAATAAATAAATAATTTGGAATTAGTTTCTCTATATTATGATTGAATATGATTATCACATGATAATATTCTTACCTTGCTCAAAAAATGTTGCGGTTTCGGAGATATGCGGAAGATGTGTCAATGGTGAGGATCCAAGATGCACGAATGCAGCTCTGGACTTTTAACCAATCATCCCCACCACATTTTTTATGATTCTCCAAATACCAGTTTTTTAACCGCTGAACGTTCTCGATGGCGCAATGGTAGCCTCCAGGTACATCGCCATGACAGTCTCCATGCCAATGAAATACACGCGATTCTAAACGCAATAATCGAAAATTTGGACACCCCAACTCGTCTAAATCGATCACCGGTTTCGAATCGTCACTGAGGATTTTTGTCACCCAATGCTTCTTCTCCAAACCCTTCACATGAATGCAACTCGCATCTTGCACAACTTTTCTCACAATTGCGACCACATCTCTATACGGTGTTTCTCCAGAATTCCAGGGTATTCCATGATGAAATCGTGTTAGCTACGAATTGGGATTTTTATACTCGCTTGAGAGAGTCACCCAGGAGCGTGGTGCTTTGAAAAGGATGCGTTAATAACCCTGCTCATATTCTTCATGCGCGCGAATACTTATTGTCGCCAGCTCTTTTATCACAAATTTATCACTGAATCGTCCGAAGCCTTGTAGATCCAATATTAGCTCCATATTGACAAACCGCGTGTGTGGTCTCGAGTATAGACAAGGATTGACTAAGTCGGCCGCCAATTGTGTGCAACCGGTACGCACGCAGGTGTGCAGACGGCGCCTTGCGGGAAAATGTGCAAAAAATTTCGGCGTTCTGAACGATATTTCGTTGTTCTCCGTTCTTCCGGTTCTTCCATGAACCGATTTTATCTACAGGCGATATCTTAATTAGTAGCGGCATGGACCACACAGAGATACGCAAAATTCTAGCGTTTTGAATTGCGAAAGAATGTGAAGAAAACTTTGAGTGACATTTATTGCTCTGTGCATCAAGACTTACCGATTTTTATCCAGGCGACATTTCGGCGGCGGTATGGATCACACACACAGATGCACAGGTTGCGTTCCACAAAATTCAAGCGTTTCAAATCATTTCTCATGGTGGGCGGTATTTTAAGGGCTGTTTTCGGATTGGCTAGACCTGATTTTTGGGCATGTTGTGCAGTGAATAGTTAAAGTTCATAGAATTAATGGAAAAATTGTTAAACGTCATGGCTCGCAATTATGCAGACATACGCCACCGTAAGTATAACCCAATGTCTTGATGCAATCTCATTTTACATTTAGTTGGTTAACATTCTCTTTTCATCGTAGATTTCTTTGCGCGGTTTGATTGGACATATCCAATGGAGTGGGCACCCGTTGGAGCTCATCTGGACGATTTGGTTGTTGAGCTGCTGCGTCCATATAGGGACAGACCTAGCGGAGCGCTGGGTGCTCATATAACGATAAACAACACCACCACGATAGTTGAACTGAACTGCGAGATTTTCTGCTGGTGGTTCAGAAAAGTAGCTGATGATCGATATTACCCGGATTTTGAAGAATATTCGATGTGTGATGATCTTCGGAATCGAATAGAGCTATGGATGATGAAGCTACAGATGATGAGCCAGACGAGGGTTTCAGCGAGGAATGGTATGTATGATTTTTATGATTGAGGAATCGCAATGATATGCCTAACTTTGTTTTTTCTTTTCTGTTTCAGATCTTGATATCATTATTGTTGTTATTATTAATTATTATTATTATTAATTATTATCGTTATTATTATTACTGTTACTATTATTATTATTGAGCATAGGCTAGACTTAAGTTATATTAAATAAAATCAATTGATATTTTCGAAAGATTCGCATCATTTCTCACATATAATACCCAGTCACTCTTCAAATATTTCAGCTAAAATTAAGATATAAGCTAAGCGTTTAATATTTCAGAGCAGCCATCTTGGATTTTTTGCAGTTTAAAAAAATCACGCCGCCATCTTAGATTTTAATTTCTTGAAAGAGCGGGGGTCATATTTGGGCGAGATCGGTAGTGACATCGTTGCGTAATGGAAAAAAATCGAAATAACATAACACCGAAATGCAGATCGATAGTGACGCTGCTACTGCATAGCAGAAAATCGGATAATAACATACCCGCTCGTCAGCCGGCAAGATACGCGATCGTCTAAATGCAGATCGGTAGTGGCGCTGTTGCATGGCGGAAAAATCGGGTGGTAACATCTAGATGCAGATCGGTAGTGGCGCTGTTGCATGGCAGAAAATTGAATCATAACATATCCACCCCTGTGATCGGTAGTGGCGGAAAATCGGGTGATAACATAAACAATCGATGATCGGCGAGTTACCGACGGTCGGTAATAGACCGCGGCGCCTCTGGTGGCGGCGCGAGGAAAGTAATCCAGAACCGCTATATTATATCTACTGATAATTATTATCGCTAGCGTGCCGCGTCTTAGAAAATTTGCTATAGAGTATCGTTTTGCTCGGTGATACGTAGCCTGGAAAGTAGTGCAGCTTGCTTTCTATCGCTTCTAAAGCGCCCGCTAGCCGGCCGGCGTGTTATTGTTTTTTATACCGCTGCGTTAAGAATAAGGCGTAGTTAAAATATTTCTTTTTTTTTGTAGCTCAGTATTCATCCCATGTCATATCATACTATTTCTATTAGCTTATTCCGATCATATTATTTTGCTATCGAATAGCCTCTAAGTTTATTCGTTACCGCAAAATTATCTGTTACCGCTGATCGCTTTAACACCATCGTTTTAATATATTGTAACGTGGCATTTAGTAATGCCGTTACAAGGTCGGGAGATGAGAGACGTCTAGCCGGCGGAACTCCAGGAAAATGGCAAACAGTTAGGGAAATTTTAGGCTTAACCAACATTCTTTCATTTTTGTATAAATTTATGTAAAACGGACGAGATTCCAACTACTGTGGGAAGACCACAGGACTTAACGACGAGGACCAGCAGGTACCACACGAAGCGCGTTCTTTGAATCGCCAAGAAAGCGTCGAAGGAGGCGCATCCTACGGGTACCGAGGGTCACCTTGGCTCTCCAGCGGATAGACGGCGTTCAGGGATGTGTGTAAAGCACCTAGCAGTCCTCCCGTCATCTGACGAAACTACCGCTACCGAAGCTGGATGTCTGAGGGTGGAGTATAGGGCCGCGTGTAAACGCATTCACAGCCTCCCGCCCTCCGACTGATATGAACAGCACTTGTTCCATCTACCGTCTCAACCACTGTTACCGCGGCCGGGTTGGTTGAGAAAACCCCCGGTGCAGACGTCCCGTTAGCGGAGTTCCTCTCGTGATCGAGGCTCTCGTTGCCCAGCACGACAACCCTGGTGGAGGACCTGGCGAATTGACCGTAGCTGTAAGGTCGCCACCCTCCACCTAGATCATTGGACGAGCGAGATACCACCGTGTATCCAGCGTCGAGGAACCACCAAAGACGGCAGTGAGGAGAGAGGTACCGAAAAAGCGGAAGAGCCAAGGGGGATCCCCCACATACACCCCGCACTAACACCCAGCGCGACGGCTGACCTACCGTCGAGAAGAACGAGCCAATTAACATACGGTGAGATGTCACCTGACCCATATCGCCATTCAGGATCGCCTCAAAATTCAGGATCACGGCCAGCCGGTCGAGCGAGGCACAGCACTCAGCCTACTCTGCGCTTATCGTTCACCGAGACTGGACGTCTTAAGAATTCTCCCGTACCGAAAACTACCGAGTCTCGTTGAAATTCAAAATTGTAATTTAGTTTAAAGTGTAAGTGCTACTGCAGCCATCGTTTGTAAGGTAAGGTCTGATATTGTTTATTGTGAAGGCACGAGGTGGTTTCTTTTGTATAATAATTAATAATTTGTAAAAGATATCGTTGGGCCAAGAGGTCCCGTGTCTCGTCAACTATAGTTCGTTAACGAAGCAACCTCGTGGCTGGCCATTTTAGTGACTATATTTCTCGCACGTGAGAGCTTCTCTCGTAAAATCGTAACGCTTATCGTTGTCGAGCTGGTGCATTTCTATTTCTATTTCTATTTCCATTTCTTTCCTTCTATATTATACATCGCCTGTGTTATAAGATATTGTTTGCCAATCCTTCCTGGAGTGAAGCCTAAGCGTAGGTAGCCGCGGAGACCGCATGGCTCCGCGTCTGCGTTATTTAGTAATTTATCGTTTTGTATAATCTTGTTTAGTACCTTATTATTTAATATTAATCAGTAGAGTATCCTCCCGTACAGTATGGTTTGATATATTATCCTCTCGAGTTTATTCTTTCGCGCATTAGCTGCGCGCCTTACGTATTTTTTTCTATAGTAGTCGTCTTATACCGGGTCAATCGTGCCGTCAGAAAGAAAACCTTTCTTTGTCAAGTACCGAGTATCGCTTTGTGATGCGAGTAGAGTATTATTCTTAAAAATTATATCGAAGCAGCCTGACGCGCTTTTGCTCCCGGAATAATATTTTCACCTATCGTTCCTACTGTACATTGTTCTCTTATTTAATATACGGCCGTAAGGCTCATTGAAAGTTATTTACTGTGTTCTGGTGTACCCTGCCCCTCTACCTTAAAGCATAGCAGCTGAGCTAACCTAATTGTCGTCCGTCGACTTCCCCGGTTCTTCGTAAAACTATCGTAAAGAATTTTGTAAAGAAACTGGTACTAAGAAGTACCTGGCGCCCAACTAAATCTGTTTAAATTTGTCCTATCTTTTTGGGGGTCGCCGAAGAGTGGCGTAGTAAGGGCAATTCCTCCCCTTAGTCAAAAACTACGTTACAATATATTGTGACGTTGCACTTTGGGCAAGCATCCCAGGTACTACCGAGTACGATGTCGGTTGTGCACGATCGGCAGGATGCCCAAGATTGGCTAGGACAAAGATAGGCAGTCTAATATAATTTCGAATTTTCCTTTGTTTCCTTATACTTCTTCTCTGTTTATGAAAATTATGTATGTATTGTAACGCATACGGCAATACACACCGCCGTATCGCGCACAGCCTAACGCGCATAACAACTATGACGTCACGACAGGTATAAAACAAGAGCGCACGGTAACGAAATTCAGCAATCATAGGCAGAGCGCCTGGTTGGCTTAACGTAGTTTTCTTTTGCTTAGGAACCGCGTCAAAGCGACCGGTTACCTTTAACGTAGAATCATCTCGCATCATTTGCTAAGCCAAAGCGGCAGGTTAAAATTAAATGTAAAATTCAAGAAATCAAACAAATAAATTCAATCAAACGTAAAAGTCGTCATAGTTAGCCTATCGGCGCGATTAATCTATTATTCTTTCGTTTTTCAAATCACGGTAAAATAATATATTAATGTCAACTCGGTTTACTTCGGTGAACATTAAATTCTAGCTTTCATTTCTGCTCAGTCATATGGTATTCTATTCAATTGTATTAAATCGCCAACAAAACACCAGACGTGACAAGGTCGACGTCTAACCTCTAGATTCACTGTACCTTTAATTTAGTATATTTTTGTTATTTCTAGTCTTAGCATTATTGTTTTGATATATTTTGTACTCATTGGTTGCAACCGTTATTTATCATTCTCTTTTGTTAATATTCATATTTTCTGTTCATATTAAAACTTATGTTTAATTTCCAAAACCAGTTTAGATCCATTGCAGACAATCGTTTTCATTTTCCTATTATTTTCTCTCTATCATATCAACACCTAGATAGCTAACGGCAGCTTTGACTAAGTGCACGGGCAGCGGTGGTATCACTAACCCCGTCTGACAGATCTATTGCACGAAAGTCCGAGTCTGTGACAGGCTTGGCCTAACGGTCTGGCTCTGAGGAAGGCAGCGTTGGCAAATATAAACAAACCGAGTCTGATCGCCAGCTCTGTTATTATAAATGCTCGGGTCTGCGGAATAGGAAGGTGATCTTGGTCATTCGATCTGGATTCACGAGTAGGTTCTATTTAAGATCAAATTCTGTTATAAGATTTAGGTTTTTTTCTACGAGGAGCTCCGATTTTAATTGTGATACGACATTCACGCTAGCTTGGGAAAATTTTACAATCGCAAGATTTATAAAATTCCCCGAAAAAGTTACAGTATGTATGTGTCAGAAAAAACCTTTCTTTTTTTTTTTTTGAATCTCCCACATTAAAAATCAGAGTGGTTTCATGAAATACGAAGCCTCAATGAAGGAGGGCACTGAGAAAAAATGCGAAGTGGTGTCTCACTCGACCAGGCATTAACACTGATGAGGCACCTTTTAAACTTGATTATCAGCATCTTCCTTTCGGCAATTAAAATATTACATGACATTCAGGTGTTTTAGCATGTCGTATAATAAGCAGAATAAAAAAAAAATTTGGCAAAAATTAAGCTACTAGCATTTACTTTTTTTTGTTCCCCACTGCAGATATGTACGTATTTGTGGATAATAACGACCCTCGTGAAAGAGAGCATCAGACGATCAATGCTAACAGGTGCCTCATCGCCAATATTGCGATAAGGTAACTGATGCTAGCTTCTAATGTCCAAAAATCCATTCAACGAAAAGAATGTTTGTTCAATTTTGTATAACACCTTGTAATATTGTTTATTTTCGTGTATAATTGATCCTCACGAAAGGGAGTTCCGAACACACAAGTTTAGGAGGTGTCTCATCAGCGTTGTAGTTTAGTCGATTGAGACACCTCTTAGAATTTTTTTTCAGAGCGCCCCTTCAATGACGTTCTTTATAATATTCAAATACGCTAATTCCCGTGGTGGGAAGTGGGGAAAAAAAATAATTTTTTTTTTTCACAATTGTTCTCGAAACAAAATTATTTATTAGTCTACTCCTTGTACCACCTTGTGATTTTATTCAATTTGCTGTGAAATTTCACCTCGCAAAAGGGGGCTTCGGTCAATTAAGTCTAGCAGGTGCCTCATTATTATGATTTCTGGTCGACTGAGGCACCATTTAACATTTTTTGTCAGAGCCCCCCCTCGACGACGTATCTTATAATACATGAAACCACTCATTTTTCGAATGGGAAATGATAAAAAAAAAAAAAAAAATTTTTTGGCACACCCTAATATATATTGTAACGTGTTCGGCTACATTCATGTAGTCGGACTACGCTCAAACGCGACGCGCAGATGAGGTGACGCCTGATGACGTCACAGACACTATATAAGACGCGGCGCTGACAAGGGGAAGGCAGACCCTGGTAGCCACCGATTTCGATCATCCTTAACATACTGGTCGGGGGCCACTCAAAAGTAACTCCGGTAAAAGGGTTTAGGTCACTACGCCTTAGTTTTTGAAAAAATTGAGGTCAAAGGTCATGACACCAGATCGATTTCGGACCTGGGGGAATCGTTAGATAAGTAAAAAAAAGGATATTTTATTCATATATATAATGTTCGCAAACTAATAGTTTCCGGGAAATCGAAAAATTAGTATTGTTGCGAATTGTGGTTCGCGATTATTAAGATAATTAATTGTGGGTTCCCGAGGGAAATAAGTTGAACAGGAAACGAAATAATGGGAAATAAATATTGGGTTGTATTTAAAAAAATACACGTCTGTCTAAGCCCAAAGCTAAAACAAGACTGTTTTGTACAATAATGTCGTTGTGAGGAGTAACCGATTATCATTTATCAGATGTTAACATCATTTATCTTAGATGACTACTAGACCTTGCAAATTGAATATGAGGGGTGTTTTTCGACCTTTGTAACACTATTTTACACACTCGGGATATGAACCGTAAGAGTTTCACTGGTATGCAACCAGAGCGGTGGCGCAGTGGTTAGCGCGTCTGCCTACGAATCCTGGGTTTCTCGTTCGATTCTCTTGATTGCGTTTTGTATTTTTCGTTTCTTTTCGTTTTGGAAGCTGTCTCCCTCTCTCTCATTTTCTCTAGTAGATGATTTTTACCATCCATGCGATAGGTTATTGTAATAAGACACATCAACAGAAAAACCTTATGCACAGCATAATAAACGCCACACAAATGTAGGGAACCTCTATGATATTTTGAGAACTGCGTAAATACCTTTACTACGCGTCGTCCCAGGATATGACCGTTGTCTCCTCCGCCATTATATCCATGCCGCTGTTATCTTACGCATGATACGCATCAAAATTGATTACGGAGAGACGTGTCTTCATGAACGTGAATCAACTTTGTTTTCCGACCACTATTGGGCGGGAGAAATGCATATGCGTAAAGGTGGCTTTCATCCAATGTGCTTGGTGCAGAAAGTTCACCTGTTTTGAGTGTTTTTACGACAACTATCATCCGACGCACTGTGAGGGCGATTTGCGAGAATTAGAGAGTGAGTAAGTGTAATAAAGCGGGACGATTGAACTACACAGATATAATTATTTTGTAATATGAAAATAAAAAAAAAACCTGAAGTGTTCCTGTAATATTTTTAGTCATTTTTTATTCTTATCTCCACATCTCCCCTCACCCTCCCAAAAAAAAAAAAAAAAAAATACAAAACGCAGTCAAGGGAATCGAACACGGAACCCAGGGTTTGTAGGCAGGCGCGCTAACCACTGCGCTACCGCTCCGGTTGCATACGAGTGAAACTCTTACGGTTCATATCCTGATCGCGTGTAAAATACTAATTCCTCGATTTTTCGAAAACTATTAGTTTGCGAACATTATATATATGAATAAAATATCCTTGTTTTTTACTTATCTAACGATTCCCCCAGGTCCGAAATCGATCTGGCGTCATGACCTTTGACCTCAATTTTTTCAAAAACTAAGGCGTAGTGACCTAAACCCTTTTACCGAAGTTACTTTTGAGTGGCCCCCGACCAGTATGTTAAGGATGATCGAAATCGGTGGCTACCAGGGTCTGCCTTCCCCTTGTGAGACAGCAAGCAGGCGATTCGTGCCAAAGCGGCCGTCATACTCACTGATATCTATTAGCTTCTCTCTTTGTGCCAAAGCGGCTATTTTGAGTCTTACTCATTCGCCATGAGGCAAGTAGCCAAAGCGGCACTTGCACTTTTATTTCCAATTTACAATTTAACTTCAAACTACAAACGTGTTCATACTCTATAAGATCACAATTCCCTCAAACCAGAATTGTTGTCAATTCAATACTTGAAATTAACATCGGCATTTTGCCTTAGAACAATACAGATCGTCAGAAACATCAGAAAAAGCGCGACTAGTATTAAGAAATTAGGTTAAGATAGGCTAGATTAATTTCTCTCGCGTCATTGTTTCATTAATCCTTTTTTCCTTGGTTCTATTATTCCATTGATTATGTTTTCCCATCATGATTATTTTATGATTCCTTTTTTTTTTTTGTAAAAACTATTATATTATTTTTTTGTTGATTTCATTCATTGCTAGATCACGAAAATCACGTGATCACTAAATTAAAATGATCAGAAGAAATCTGATCTGTATCATTCATTTTCGAATATTCCTTTCTTACAGCATTTATTCAAATTTAGACTCTTTGCATAAACTTAAATTCAATTGTTCAGCTAGAAGGCAGCTTCGGCAAGGGCACTCAGACAGCTACGATAGAGTTATAATTGCTATCCTAGTCTGGGAATCAAGCATATCCCAAGTCTGTAGGGAGGCAGCTCTGGTAGAGTAACATCTATCTGAGTTTGTATCAGGGTTTCAGGGTTTTTTTTCAACTTTCCCCTTAGAGGAGCTCGAAAAAAGAATCACATTTTCACCCGTGACAAAGAACCACGCGGACTAGGTTAACTTCACCAGCCTTCTGCTGGTGAAGCATAACCAGAAAAAGTAACAATATACAGGGTGTCTGGAAATTCGCGCACCATCGGCATACTGCCGGATTCCTTGCGAAAAATTGAAAAGAAAGTAACCTACGCAAAAAAGTCCGCAAGGACTTAGTTTTCGTGTAAAAGCCCTAAATAACGGACCAATCAGCATCGGTTTTAAGAAAGACTGGCTAAAGCTCCGCATCTCTGTCCGCCCCACTACCGAGATCGAGACAATAATGTGTGGTGTTCCCCGCTTCACCCAGGAATGGGGTGGACGGCTATGCAATGTTCTAACCATTCTTTCCTAAACCTGAACGCTGATTGGTTCGTTATTAAATGATTTTACGGGAAAACTAAGCCGTTGCGGACTTTTTTTAATTCGCCAGTATGCCGATGGTGCGCGAATTTCCAGACACCTTGTATATACCGTGCGTTTTCGTGGATGAGCGACATGCATAATTCCGAAGATAGTCGAACGTACGCCCTATTATATGCAATTAAGGGTACATCCGCCCAGACGGTAAATATTTGGTATTTTTAGCGGGCTAACCACTCGTTGCGCTGAAAAATCCCTAGGGTGATCCTGGCGCGCGGTCGATCTGCCGAGTTTTATTGACCGCGCGCCAAAATCACCCTAGGGATATTCAGTGCAACGAGTGGCTATCCCCATGAAAATACCAAATATTCACCGTCTGGGCGGATGGACCATTCGGTTTCACCTGATTCTCACGGTATATATCAGTATTTCTGACACTCAAGCCTTAATGGCAAGCTGTCAGTTGCTGTAGAGCCTCTATGTCTATTGATCGCAATTTTTATAGGTTATTCTTTAATCTCACGTAATTATTCGAAATCGATTGATCACTGATCCGTGTCATTCAGCTAGTTTTTTGATTGAAGAATAACCCACAAACATCGCCGCCAATGTACAGTAATGATCACGGTTTTTGTCGGCCCTTAAATCTGCAACCGAAGATACATCTCTTTTTGAGTTGGCAATACCCTAGGCAGTAGCTGACTTGAGTGCCCCCGCGGCGGTGAGCGGCGGAATGTCAAAACCGCACCTGTCAATTTGCATAACCATGAAATGCACAAATGATTTTATTTAAAATATGTAACCTCATTTTAATCGTCAATTGACATGACCTTTAACCGCACCAATGATCGTTAAAATTCGGTCGTTCAGAAAATAACGTAATGTTCGCAAGGTGTTATATGGATTAGAAGGGTAATTCGTGTATATCCATGAATCTGCCACGGCATTAACATTTTTATTAAAGAGAACAATTACGTTATTTATTGAATGCTCGTTGTCATTATTGAACAAAATTTAAAGCATTTTTCTACTCATCTTCTGTAGGTTTGTTATACTTCTTGAAAATAATGTTAATGAGCTGAAAACTATCGTCGCAGTGAGATATAATACCTGTAACGGTGTATTTCTTAACCAATAAAACGAATACAATAAAGGTATCTGATTGATACAATTTTATTCTTCAAACATTATAAAAACGAAACATTGAATATTAAATATAAATAACACTCATTTCAATCGGAATAGTGCTTAAAATTTTCATAAATCAACAACGCTTAATAAGCTTATAAATAACACATGCTACAATTCATTGTAATATGAAAACAAATCAGCTATATAATTTATAACGATATATATTAAAATTTTCATTAATCAACAACGCTTGATAAGCTTATAAATAACACATGCTACAATTCATTGTAATATGAAAACAAATCAGCTATATAATTTATAACGATATGTCAAATCGTTTTTGAACCCATTTATAAAATAGTGAATGAGAATAAAAAAATTGTCTGAAGCATTACACAGTAATTGAATATAGAATGCCAGTCTCATTTTGACTAGAATACATTGCACGTGATAATCATAAATGTTCTTTACAATCATGAATTCACGTATCAATTATAAATGCAATGTTCTTAAAGCGATGCCATCGTACTTTACAGTAGGCTCTACAGTCTCTACTGTGCAGTCACCTGACATCTTACTTTTTTTACCAGGCTGGCCGTTAATAACAAATTTCTTTTAAAAGTTTAAAAATCTTAACTAAACCTTTTAAAAAAAATATCCTCAATGTTTCAATGCTCTATATCATTATTAAGGGGTGCCGGTAATGACTTTATTTTTTCATTATAAAATAAAGCTTTATTGTTTTGAAACCTTGATTTTTTTCAATTTTATAACGTTTTAAATTCAAAAAGATCAAGAAATATTCATAACGTTATAAGATTAAACAATATCAATGTCTAGAAACCAATAAAGCCTTATTTTATAATAAATAAATAAAATCATTACCGGCACCCTTTAATAATGAGATAGAGCATTTACACTTTGAGAATATTTTTGTTAAAAGGTTTACTTATGACTTTTTAACTTTTAACATAAATTTAGTTTTTACCGGCCAGTATAATCTTTACCGATGACAAAGTTTCCTCAACAGATAATTAGATGATTTATTGCAATCAAAAATTAATACTTAAAATGAAATAATTATACTCTAACGAAAATATCAATGGCAAATAATTTAGAAAATAAGGTGAAAGGAGGCAGGCAACGATATTCATTCAACATCATCACCTTGCATCAGAGCAGAAGTGTCACTGCGGTAATGAATTCGGAGCAATACAAATGCTGGAAGGTTTGACGATAGATTCTGGTAGAATCTGTATACCCTGTGAATTACCACCAATCACGATTGCTGAATTCAAGAGAGCATTGCATACAGAGAAAACAGAGACTGTGCAAAAGAATCTGTGTAGTTTGAAATGAGCTCTACGTACAAAGCGAAAATAACTCAAAGTTTTAGTGTATCCATGCCTCTCCTCTACAATGAGTAATGAATAATCAGAGCAGGCCCATTAGTATTTAGTGTGCCTGCCCTGATTAATCAAAACGTCTCGTATCCGGTCAGGCATGGATGACGCTAAAGCTTCGGTGTACTCTGGCTTTGCACGTAACCCATCCCATGCTGCACGGACTCGTCTACACAAACCCTCTTTTCTCTCGCGTTCGACCGGTTGCCATCCCCGTCCCATTTCCGCCCAAAAATTCTCTATCGGATTCAGGTCAGGGGATTTTGCCGGCCAGTCGAATCGTTGCACCTCTGAATGCTGGGCATACCAGTTGCGCACGATTCTCGCCGTATGCACTGCACTGTTGTCTTCAACAATGCGAATTATGGGCATTTCCTCCACAGGATAGACAGCCCTCACAGAAGGTATCATCACTCCTTCCAGAATTTCGATGTATTGCTCCGCATTCATTTGGCGGTTGATCTCCACAAGCGCACCCGGACCTGAACCGCTGATCCAACCCCAGTACGCAGCAGTGACACGTCCACTCCTATACCTGGGCAAGATGTTGTCCGGGTGATACCGTTGACCACGCTCCCTCCACACAGTTCGACGCGAATCTTTATCTGTTGAGAAAACTTTCTCATCAGTAAAGATTACTCTGTTCCACTCTGCTGCCGTAATATTCAATACACTTTGCGCAAATTCAATTCTCTGTGCCATATGGCGCTGCTCTAATGTTGTCTTTTTAGCAGCTATGCGGCATTGCAATCCTGATTCTCGCAGACGTCTCCGCCCTGTCTGCTCACTGACGTTCAAATGCAGTTCTCGCTGAACCTTAATTAAAATGGTCATTACTATTACTATATTATTGTCATTATGATTTCTGTGATTCTCATGGAGTTTGCTCAAGGATCTAATAAATATATACTCTGACTCTGACCTTTGTAGATGGAGCAAAACGGTTAGCCCGTGCGGCTACCCTTAGGGCTGCGTCCTCTTCACCAGTTGTTCGGCGTAGAGGACCATTATTTATTCGGTTATTTACCATGCCTGCTAGCCCATTGTTGTTGAATTTGTGTCGATAGCGCTCTACGGTTCGCAGATTGCATCCAACTTCACCTGTATATGTGACACAATCAAATCGATTTATATATGAATTTTATTATCATTCGTATTGATTTCTTTTTATCATTTAAAAAAAAAAATTAAATTAAAATTTTTTCAAGTGTACCATTGTTATTAATAATTTTCAGTATGGATATATATATATATATTCGATATCAATATTTCAATGATATACATTTCATTAATTAAAAATGAATGATTGTGCAGGAATTGTTACCTGCGATTTCGCGATTCTGCCAACCAGCTTGTAACAGACCCGCTACTCTTCCGTACGTTACTGCCGATGGTTGGAACATCCTATTTTATAATACAGAAAATTGGTGACAATAAATAATTTAACAATTATAATAAATTTGTATTTAAAGACCGTATTAAATTTTATTGAAAAATTAAAAAAAAATAGATACCTTTCATCTGTTGATTCGCAGTACTGAATGATGCGTGTTGTTTATTCCTGAGCAACTATACAGTTCTCCATAGACAATATTTTGTTTAATGAAACAGTAAAGGTTCATACATAATAATAAATTTTAAGCACTATTCCGATTGAAATGAGTGTTATTTATATTTAATATTCAATGTTTCGTTTTTATAATGTTTGAAGAATAAAATTGTATCAATCAGATACCTTTATTGTATTCGTTTTATTGGTTAAGAAATACACCGTTACAGGTATTATATCTCACTGCGACGATAGTTTTCAGCTCATTAACATTATTTTCAAGAAGTATAACAAACCTACAGAAGATGAGTAGAAAAATGCTTCAAATTTTGTTCAATAATGACAACGAGCATTCAATAAATAACGTAATTGTTCTCTTTAATAAAAATGTTAATGCCGTGGCAGATTCATGGATATACACGAATTACCCTTCTAATCCATATAACACCTTGCGAACATTACGTTATTTTCTGAACGACCGAATTTTAACGATCATTGGTGCGGTTAAAGGTCATGTCAATTGACGATTAAAATGAGGTTACATATTTTAAATAAAATCATTTGTGCATTTCATGGTTATGCAAATTGACAGGTGCGGTTTTGACATTCCGCCGCTCACCGCCGCGGGCGCACTCAAGTCAGCTACTGCCCAGGGTATTGCCAACTTAAAAAGAGATGTATCTTCGGTTGCAGATTTAAGGGCCGACAGAAACCGTGATCATTACTGTACATACGTAGGCTCTACAGTAGCTGACAGCTCGCCGTCAAGTGTCCAAAATACTGATATAAACATGACATGTACCCTTAATTGCATATAATAGGGCGTACGTTCGGCTATCTTCGGAACTATGCATGTCGCTCATCCACGAACACGCACGGTATATACAATATAGCTGATTGTAACGGCAAGTGCACATATATTATATGATTACTTTAGGGACATTTTTCATACTCTGTTGTGAACTTCCAGGACATTTCGACAATTCCGGGATAGGCCTGGAATTTTTATATGGTATTTGAGCAGATCCAGGACAGTCCCGGAAGTATGCGATAAGTGTATTTCTGATACAAACATCGGCATCTAGTAGCATGGCTGACCCAATAATCACTTTTCATCGTATATATCCAACCCAACAATTGCGTTTATAAGAAGCATTGTTCTGGAAATTTACAATATTTGATGGATGTGTCCCGAAAGTTTGCAATACACGGATGAGCAGTCCTTGAATTATATAATACTTGGCGAATGTCCTGAAAATCTGCCGTACATCCGTGAAAAGTCCCGGAAATATACATTATTTGATGAATTTTTCGAAAGCTTCCAATGCGGTCATGGCAAAGTCCTGGAACTATGCGATACTTATTTAGTGTCCTGAAAGTGTCTGATACATCTACAGAAAGTCCTGCAGTTTGGATGTCAGTATACAGTGATTATATATCGAACAGGTTCTCAATAGACTGTAAGAAATAGTTACGAATAAAACGTGTCGTCAAATCAAACACGGTCTGCTGAAAATTGACGATACTCATGATAACGGCAGGCAACTACTAATGTCATACGGATGACGACAAATCCAAGGACAAAGTGTTTTTGTGCACATGGTTTTGTTTTGCACTGATTTATTGAATTGCGCTGCTTCGAATTGACAAATCTTCAACTCTACTCGGTATTATATTTTACAATACGTGTGTACCAGAAGTCTGCAATACGCCATCAAAAAGTCCTGAAAATATACGATGCCTAAAATTGTTCCGGAAATTTCCAATACGTCTCCCGAAACTCCTCGTATGTCACGTGCACATGTAATCTTGAGTTAATAGAAGTCATTGACATTAGGTAATTATTTTATGACTTCATCAGTCTCGCGAATTCGATATTCTTGATTTTTCTCAGATAGACAGATATGGGTGTCGAAAACTCAAATTAAAAAAACATGGATTTTCTGCAAAAGAATGGTGACTTTACCCCCTTCAAGTGGTTGGTGATATACTAGTAATATTATATGAAGTGTTAAGAATAGTGGCTAAATTAATTTTGTTGGTGAACTTTAATTCATAAGTCGGTAATTATAGACGTTACACTCTGCAAAAACTTTTTTATTTCGAAAATAAAATGGTGAACGTTAAAATACTCAAAGCCTGGAAATACTGAGCAAGTCTTGCTACAATTTTCATTAAAAAATGTAACTTTTCATAATTCATCGATTGCATGTCTGTGCATGTAGGCTGTGGTTATAATATGCGAGACAAATGGTCTAATTCCTAATGGACCTTCGTTGGTCTAATTCTCTATATTTACACCCAATTGACAATTACAAGAGGCCGTCATGCAGATGTTAATAATCATTATTAATAACATTCATCGGCATGAAATGATGGTCGTTGCACTTCTCACTCTGATTATTATTCACTGATTCACTGATATAAACCCATTAGCATGGCCGATTTTCACCAACTACGATTATAATAATAATGATAATAATAATAAGATAACATATCATATAAATATAAACAATTGTATATAAAATTGTGTATATTTCAACGGTCAATAGCGCTCAATAGCGCGAGCCGACGGCCATTTTGTTTAGTCGATGTTTTGTAGCTCACTTTGTAACTTTATCAGCACATACCGACCGAGTGCGGATTCTGATTCATACCAAAATCAATAGCGGGCGAGATTTCAGTGGATTGTACCCACGTTTCGAATTTCAAATCGATGCATGCAACCGTTCGATAGATATCGTGGTCTCAAGCAAAATGTCTAGCGACCAGGAAGAAGATGAAGATGCTTTTCCATCATCTTTCGTGAATAATATCTCGGAAACCAGTATACGGATTTCAATCAGATTTGTACAGCCAGGTCGTGTGGAGAGGGAAATCCTGTCGTGTAAATTTTATCGAAAAACATTCACGCGTTCCGAAGTTATGACACCGTGCAAATTACACGATAATTCATACCATGGCCCATTAGATATAGTGCAAATTAACATATCAAACCATCTTTTAATGCACAGTTATACATAAATTTATGGCAACTACAAGATTTGCATTAAATAATAGTTTAAATTATTGATTTATAAAATATTTAACAAATCATGCTGTGATTTATCATGTGATTTGTTATATCGACATCATATCACAAGCTGAATTGTATGCTAATTACGTGCATAATAATTTGTCGACGCTTTGTAATTCTTCACATGTCGTTTCTCAGTAGATGACTAACGAAAGACAAAATAAAATAAAGAACGTTAAGACACTCAAAGCCTGGAAACACCGAGTGGGTCTTACAACAATTTTTGTTAGAAAATGTAACTTTTCGTAATTTGAAAATACTTAAAAACATAAATTCTTTGGTGTGCTCAAATTGTTCAGAGTTGAAGGGTAATTCAACAAAAAAAAAATACAGTCTATGAAACATTTCGAGCTAATACTGCACTATTGTATCAATAGTTTTTAAAACTAAATAACCATCTTTAAAAATAGTAGTTTAAAAATAAAATCCTAAAAAATAATATACTCAGAATTATTCAGACTTAATGCGTAACTCGGAATAAAATAGGAATGTTTTCATACACTTCGAGCCAATATTGCACTTGTATGATGGTTTTTAGAACTAACATAAGTTAGTATTTTTACTGCATCGGATGCAGTAACGGCATAAACTGTACTTCTGTGTCGAAGCATATCTTTTTTTTCGCTTTTGTCTGATTATGGAGCCAAGTCTTGATTTGAGGTGCTCTTTGATTCTTGAGGCATGGATTCTCGGTCATTGCTTCTTGTATTCTCTTTAAAGACGGCAACTTCGTATTTTTTAAATCAGTGCCGAATAATCTGAGCACTGTTTCTTTCTCTGTGGGATTCCAAGGAGTTCGCTTGGTTGTGCTATATGGGGAGGCTGTAACAATTCTATTCATATGTTTTGTAAAGTTTCATCGGAATTGCGATTGAAATCATAATCAGTCAGGTAAGCTGGTGGATCTTGTTACATCAGAAATGAAGTGATGTGAACATATTTCCGAAACATTTGTAACAATAATAAAATACAAAATTTGCTTGTTCATTTAACCTAAAAAAGTATACATATTGTATACAGCCGTATTCAGGCGCGTTGAAAAAAATCACCATTTTCAATTTCTTCTTGTCCTATAACTTATAAATGAAATAGAGGAATTCGATAAAGTAAATTTAATCTGATTCCATGTTTAGAAGAAGTTTATAGCCATAGTGGTATCGAGACCTCTATTTTTCGTTTTCTTCAATAATTATACTAAATTTTGGATTATCAATACTTTTTAAACTAAATTCTGGATCACCAATTTTATCAGAAAATCTGAAAACTGCTTTAAAATGCATCAAATAATACGATTTGGCTGCTGCCACAGTCTCAGCTTTGATTTACATTCACAACTCAATTGATCGTTTTCTTTTTATGCAACTTTTCAATTGTTCTTCTGTGTTTGTCTTGTCAGGATTTTGATTCTCATCTGGCTGCAGAGGCTTTTAGTAGTACCTGCTTCATCATTGTCACTTCCGGGTGGTTCATCATCTTCATCAGTGTCATCGTCATCCTCTTCATGACCCTCTTCATTTCCACCTTGCGCTGCTTCTAAGAGCTTAGACATTCTTGAAATTTCCCGGTTTACTAGTGGTTGACGATAGATGTCCTTGTGAATTTTCTCTGCGTGACCCATGTAGTTAGCAAGGTCAGTAACTTCATGCTCTAAGAGATTCAAGGAAATACATACAGTGGCAATGTGCTTGCGCAGTTTTGTACCCCGAAGTCTGTCAGTATGAAGTGCCCCACAATTGGCGGAAAATTTTCGTATCTAGATACAAGCTCTCAAGTACTTGTGCCTTGATTTAACCCCCCCACGTAAGCCAAAAACATATGGATTTTTATTACTGATTCCCATACGTGTACGATGGCTGAGAAGCAGTTCAACGCATTGCAATAAATTGGTATTTAAGAGATCTGGAACCGTCCGATTCAGTTTTCCTCGAATAGTGAAACGAACATACTTCTTTGCCAGTTCTTGGCTTTCTTTGGACAACGAATTGAATAAATCTGTATCAGTATTTGCGTCAATACTTTGATGGCTCCTGAAATCTTCGATTAAAGTCCTTTCAATTTCACCAGCACGCCATCGATTAAACAATTGTATAGACGTAAGTGTTGTTTCAGCTAATTTAATCCATGCTGTCTCAGAGAATTTTTGTTTCATTTGTTGAAGTGCTTCGTTTCTTTCTTGTTCCAGATGGGTGCATAGTTTTTTGACGTCTTCCATTGAAGGCAGTTCAACTTTTTTACTTCGTTTTTGTTGTGTTTGAGATTCAACAACTGTTCTGTTAACACTCAGCGCTACTTCTTGTGTTAACAATTTTATGAAATTTTTTGTATTTTTTTTTTCAATGTCATCATGCTTTTTTATACATTCATCAATAAGTAATCAATTCAATTTGTTTAATGTGAGTACCTAAATTTGAAGCCACAGTTGGCACTTTGTAATTATTTGTACTGCTATTAAACTGAGCTTCAATGGTAATGGCTCGGAGAGCGTCGTCACAAAGTTTGGGATCAAATACTGACGTTAGATCTGTAACGTCACTGTTCAATCTTCTTATTGTTACCAAAAAACGACCGACAAGTCTTAAACGCTGACGGATCATCTCGTAAAAATAAGAATCCCCATACTTCTCACACATCTTGTTGGCGTAAACTATGACTAATTCGTCATAACGAATAAGACGCACAACATTGTCTTCTCTCAATGGAGGAAAAAGCGGGTTCCTTACAGTCTCAGTGGCTCGGGAATGCATTCGAGCCATAACTCGTTTACTCATCACCATGACTATCCGGTTCTTCTTACTACTTCGTCCAGTACCTTTGGCAAAGTGAATTCTGAGGCTGCTTTTTGAAAAATTTGTTTTACAGTTTGCACATGCCCTGAAATCACCAGCTGATCTGACGAATCTAGGATTGGGTCTCCTAGCCACAATCAATTCACCATCATTGAAATCAGTTTGAGTATTAAATAAAAAATTTTCTTTTTTACGTATTACTGCAATTATTTTCCTTCGTTCGCTACTTTTCTTTGGCAAGTCAGTAAATTTCTTGACATCTTCTTCATCTCGATGTTTGAGTGTTAAGTGTCGGGCGATTTTTTTTTGTTTTTTATGGCAATAAACACAGAAATTTTGCTTCTTATCACCATTGCGACCACGAGACTTTTCAACGTGCATGTTATTATCGTCACATGTGCTTGAGCCTGGAAGGTTTATCGCGACGGATACATCCATTCCATCTGAAATATTACTATTATTCTTAGGTAACTTTTCATTTTCAGTTCGGCTTCGGTTCGCAGATTGATCTGCGATATTTTCAGCATCTGACGCAGAGTCGGATGTGTTCTCTTCTCATAGTTCATAGCTGGGATCGTTGAGTTCGATATCACTCGACTCATCCTGGCTTGAAGCTAAAATGTGAAAATATCTTATATTGACAAAGAGAATTTTCATCATCTTAAAAGAGCGTACACAATACACACACCACCATAATCTAAAAATCATACAGGTCCCACAGATCTTGTATGCGTTGCATTTCATAGGTGAAGAGTGTAAAAGTTGTCTATAACAAACAAAAAACTGAATATCGTCTGACCATTGAGGTACTTCAATTGGAACTCTGATGCAGATTTAGCTTGTTTACCATTGAACTGATCATTATTCCATTTGATGCAATTTTCGACCGTTTCTGGCGTGCTAGTTAAGAGCTCCAGTTCTAACGGAAATAATTCATCTGCATTTAGTAGTAGAGATCCAAATCGACAATCCGATAAGTTGGTATTCGAATTCTGCAGATTCAGTTGCTTCAAATAAGAAGTCGCAGAATCACTAAGTGTCGCACTGTAAGTGATATTATTCAACAGGCAGCTGTATTTATTTGTGCTTGAAGTGAATTGATTATACTCCACGCAATGAGCTTCATAAATGTCAGATGTAACAATCATTGAATTTTCACTAGAGTTTAAGATGTAAGTATCAGATACATTCGCAGGAATTGGAGTTTGTTCAGTTAAACTATCCTGATCTGCTTTGGTGCTTGATATGCCAAGACTTTCATCTATATAGTCGATACTACTCGTTGTTTCATCAGTTTCTGCAATGATCGTTTCAGAAACATCGGACGAAGTATATTTATTAATTGTTTCAATAGGCGAAGAATCTTCTTGCAATATATGCTCGTTAACTTTGACAGTAGGATTAGAAACATATGAAGTGACACTGGACGGGAAAGTTTTAGTCTTTAAAGTAGATGAACAATGCTGCTTGAGATGTTCGTTGAAAGTGTTTGGAGCTAATTTTTCAACTTTAACAATTTTTGGTTTTCCATCTGATCGTCTCCTTTGTTTGATGACAACTGATGATTCCGGGTTTAGAGTCTTTTGCATTACCTGCAAATTTTCTTTGGTCTCTGCAAATAATATTAGGCCAATAGATAAACTTTTTGAAATTCAGAGCATCGAAGTTTTGTAATGGAAGAAATGGCTCGTGTCAAAATGCTTTTACAACACAATATCTATTTTAATGACTTTCTAGAATTCTGTGGGAGGTTGCTGACAATGTACGTAACGGAGACTGAATTTTAAAGTTTTATATGCAGTAAAGAATTCTGGAACTTGATTCTCACAATTCTAATATTGACTTAGGCCAAAGATTTCACCCCAAGTTGTAAGTATTATTCTATTCAAATCTATCTTGATAAACTTGTATGAACCTCTAATGATGCTGGTTTTCTTACGAATAACTCTGCGAAACCCATAATTTAGACTTCGAAGGGTTTCTTGTGATCTGAAAGTTAAGCGAAGAACTTCAATCTTAGCCAACTCACTGAAAATGATGTTGCAAAAGAAGCGACAGAACAAAATTCTAACAGTAGTTCTCGATTCCTTTCTAATTACTTTTTTCTCACATATTAAGCAAAGAGATATTGAAATTTTTCGAACACGTTCAATTCAACAAATATTTCAGCGTCAAAACGAAAATAGATTTGAAAATTAGAAGCTGTTCTTTCAATTTTGCTCGTCGTTTTTTTTTTTTTTTTTTTTTTTTTTTTTTTTTTTTTTTATAGCACAATTTTTGATAAATTCTGTACGTGAATTTGAAGTTCTTCTATCAACATTTGAAATAGCAAATCCTTAAAAATCAAATGTATGGGCTTTGCAGAACAATTTTGTCATAAAGCGTTCAGCATCATCTAAGGCTCAAAAAGCGTATTGAACTGAGCTCGCACACTAATGCAATAATAACAATGAAATAGGGAGTTCTTTTTAGGCCTTTTCAAATGATCGACTCGGGTTCAGTCATGATTTTTATACAAGTTTACTCATTACGTATGCTGCTCAAATGTGATATTGCAGGTCTTTTGAATTGAATCTTACTAATTTTTCAACAAATAGAAGACATTTTTCGGAATGATTCGTTTCTTAAGGGGGTAGACGATTCTTTTCAAGAAGAACAATTTCGTTCATTCCTATGTAGGATAAGTTGCAGTAAAATAAGGAATGGACGAAATTGGTCTTTTTAAAAAGAATCGTCTTCCCCCGTAACAAACGAATTATTCCGAAATATGATTATTCAACAAAACCAACACAATATTAATTGATTGTGATAATCAGAACTTGATGTAAAAATTAAAATGTAAATAATTTCAATTTAAATGGAATGATAAGCATTTTATTTGATTACCATTTGAAGCTACTAGGTCGGCTTCATATTTACACTCGCTGTATTTAACAATGCAGGTGTTAGATTCATCCCGTATGGTTACATTTTTCATGGGACATATAGCGTGCGTCTCATTGGTAAATTTCACCAGAGCAAACATTTTGAGCAATGGCATCAGGTGAAGACTAGTACTGTAATAATGAAGTACAGCCTATATGAGCTACCATAAAAAAATACAAATATATATTGCTGACAAAAATAAAATAGTAGACTTATTCGTAACAATTGAGGTAAAACAGAACAGCATTTGGGGTACGAGACAGAAGAATAAAGAATAAGGCTTGAGCTTTAGCTCTACCGCTCAATTTATAATATTTTTTTGTGCGAATTTTCGAAAGAATGTCTCGGAAGTAACTGTTCGACAAAATCGATGCACGATAAATTTAACCCCAAAATTGGTTTTTAATGATTTCTGTATATATCTATGAAACATAAATACTTAATGGCACGTAAGAAATGATTCATTCCTAAACTTCTTCGATAATTGTTCTTCACATTGTACCATACTCTATAATAGATATGACTAGTATAAGAAAATGATTTCAACATGCAGATATTTTATATTTATAAACTATAGCTGCACAAATGTGATGTAGATTTAATCTTATTACTTACCGTTTTGCGATCAGCGCTTGTATATACATCGCTGATTGAATTCGCAGTATAAAAAAACAATACAGATCAGCTTCTGCCTTTTATAGGACAGCACATATTGTGCAACAGGCCGATTTGCACGTGGTGCCTGATCGCATAGACTGCGTCTTTCGGCAAATTGACTTGTATACTTGACGTACGAAAAGTTCCGGGACTTTTCATATACAAATTGTAAACTTTCGGGTCATATTTAGGTATCGTATATTTCCGGGACTTTTTCCAGGCGTATCGCAGACTTCCGAGACATTGGTTAAGTATTGCATATTTCCAGGACATGGGTTTTCGAAAATGAAACTTTAATGACTGTTAGCGTGTGCGGAGTGTATAATATCTTATCTACGTATTGTACAATATAATACCGAGTAGAGTTAAAGATTTTTCAATTCGGAGCAGCGCAATTCAATAAATCAGCGCAAGACAAAACCATGTGCACAAGAACACTTTATGCTTGGATTTGTCTTCATCCGTATAAGTTTAGAAGTTGCCTGCAGTCATCCTAACTATCCCCAATTTTCAACATAGCATGTTTGATTTGACGACACGTTATTCTTGACTATTTCTTACACTGTATTGAAAACCTATTCGATGTATAATCACTGTAGATTACTACTCGAATCAGAATTCGAGAAAATTTATATGTCCAATTTCTTGCTTATAATATTACCTATGTTATTAACGGAAATTTTGAATACCTGATTGCTTCTCTATTGTAGCAACCTGGTATATTATGAAAAACTCGATATTCACTTAGGGACAATGCTAATATACCTCAAGCATGAGTACTTGTTCTAATGATAGCCGCAATTTCCATTCACTAATAATAAGAAATTAACATCTGTATATACAATATGTTGTGAGTGAGGACCCATGACCTTTCACAGGCATATTGGAAATTTCCGGGACATTGGTCAAGTATCGTAAGGACTCTTCACAGACGTACTGCAGACTTTTGGGACATCTGTCAAGTATCATATAGTTCGAGGCTTACATGTGATTTTTGAAGTACACAACTTCGATGATCGTGGATTAGACGTGAACCGAGTTTAATCTCGTATGCACATATTGTAAGATATAAGACCGAGCTGAAGTTATATAAGCTCAATTAAAAATATTGCAATTCAATGAATCAATGCAAATCGTAATCGTGGGCATAAGAACACTCTATGCTTGATGTATTCGTCATCACGTGCTACGTGTCATATGTGCCAGGACTTCCTACGGATGTATTGGAAATTTCTGGCACATTATTCAAGTATCGTATTTTTCCGGGACTTTTTATAGGCGTATTAGACAATTTCAGGACAGTTTATGAGTATTGCATTGTTCAGGAACTTTTCGTGCGCGTATTGAAAACTTCCGGAACATTCATTGAATATAGTATACTTCCGGGACATTATTTTCAAAAATAATACTGTCCCGAAAGTGCACAATATATAATTAAAACCAGAATGGTTTGGGATTTTTGAAATCTGTTTGCAGAATCAAGAAGTGAATTTAATTTTCTATGGGATTTTCGCATTGTATACCGTGCGTTTTCGTGGATGAGCGACATGCCTAGATCCGAAGATAGCCGAACGTACGCCCTATTATATGCAATTAAGGGTACATGTCATATATATATCAGTGACACTTCGAGCCTTGACGGCAAGCTGTCAGCTGCTGTAGAGCCTCTATGTGCATTGGCCGCGATGTTTATAGGTTATTCTTTAATCATAAAACTAGCTGGGTGACGCGGATCAGTGATCAATCGATTTACACTAATTACGTGTGATTGATTGCAACAGATGATTGAATCAATTTAATCTGCCAGCCTGTCGATGACAAAATATCTAATAGGTTAGAATGTCTCCTCCTGCACCGCAGATATGTGTTCCGTGTAAACGAAAATAATGTTTCGCCGATTAGTGATCTACGTGTCAGGAAATTATTGGAGCTCTAAGTAAACGATAACAGGTGTTATGATTAGGGTTGTGGATGTTGTGAGTTCTGTTGAGATCGTTGAGTTCGTACCTCGTTTTTACACCTGAGGGTAACCGGATTACGTGCGGATGGTTGAAGTGAATAATGTGTGCTCGTTGATATGATTGTAATTAGAATTATTTATTGATACGTGGTTATATTGATGGTTGAAAACAAGTATGCGTTAACTGTAATCTACTAAAGTTAGGTATTAACTATTTAGATGTAGGATTTGAGTGTTTGAGAGTTGATTGTTCGAGAATTAATTGATGTGTTGATAGCTCGATGGCTAATTGAAGAGTGTTGCGCTAATAATGAATATGGTGTCAGTTTGAGAGCGAGTTCTTTGTCTCTTGGGCGTGAGCGTGTTAAACTGCAAGGTTTGCAGTTTATAGGTACTTAGGTAGGGATGATAGTTCTTCGAATCGTGAGGTTGAGACTTCCTTTGATTAAGGGTCATGGGATAGGATGCATGCAGGATGTTGGGTATCGAGTATTGAGAGTGAGAGGTATAGGGAACGTAACACAGGTAAATTTTATTCTATAATTCATTGGAGCATTACATTTCAATAATCAACGTGATTAATTTACAATACTGATTATACTCGGTTTGTTTATAATCATCTTTAATTAGTCAATTTTTGCGGTTCACAGGTACAGCACCTTTACGAACACTGGCATCAATCTCCTACTTTCTATCAAACATCCTTCCCGCTCGCCATACCAGAGATCCCAATGAATATCACAGGAATACCAAGACTCGTATCGTTACCCCGTTGGATTCATTCACATGGTACTGAGACTCTATGATACAAGGGTATGTCGCACAGACTCTGCGGCGTAGACGATCAGTATTATATTAAAATTGGATTCAAATAATGTTACGCATGTGTAAAAATTGTTAGTAAATTTCATTCAGACATCAAATACTGTGTTCGTTTACCTGAGAATGAATTCAATCATACTGAATATCAAATTGATATTACTCTACTCACAATTAAAATGAATACATAATTTATTTTTTAACAAACACTCTTGCTTGTCACAAAAATTACTCTCACATCAGATGATTAGATTAATTCGTTAGTTTGCATAATAATCACTGGCAATGAAACCATAATTATCGCACAATATGCATTCCCTCTTGAATAAAAAGTTGCCCTGCGAAATTTTCAAGTTTCGTTGTATACTTCTACCACCTTCAATATAGCGAAGCACAGTTGAAGGTAGCCTCAACCTCCATGAATGAACTGTTGTGGAATGCACAAACAATTATTTGTGTAACCCTCTGTCAAGCAGACATTGGTTTAATCATGTACAAAAAGTAATCGCTCTCCTGCGACACGCTTCGTCTCAAAACAGATAACATACTTCAATACTTATGAACCGTAATTTCAGAAGAGAGACTTGTTTAGTATCAAACTACGAAACGACACAGTATAATCTCACAAGTTCTTTCGTGCCTGTGTACAAAATAAATCAGTTTTGAAATACAGGTCTCCGAATATTTGATATGCAAGTTGTTTATTCAGTATTAATTTTCTTATTCAAATTAACATGCACTTGCAGCTTAGGTTCAGTAAAGCTTCACCGTAACTTTTTGTGGGTAGACACGTTTGCGTCAATGATATTGAAATATGCATGTGAAGTAAGTATTTATGTTGTGCACCATGCATCACTACACATTGAAGTCTTTTGATTACACGCCTGCGGAATTTAGGTTATCTTGTAGCAAGCCTATAGCGTAATCTTCAACTATGAGCTATTTTTGTTCTATTGAGTCACTGACGTCCATCAGTTGATGTATAAGTTGAACAGTATAACAAATGGATTAATAGAATCAAATTGACTTGTGCAAATACGTGCACTGGTGTATAAGTTGAACAAAACATTAAATCGGTAATGAAATAGCATGAGAAGTGTATAAGTTCAACAAAACAGTAAATCGGTAAATAAAATAGAATGAGAAGTGTATAAGTTGAACGAAAAGTAAATCGGTAAATAAGATAGAATGAGAAGTGTATAAGTTGAACAAAACAGTAAATCGGTAAATAAAATATAATGAGAAGTGTATAAGTTAAACATAATAACAATGTATTCAGAATTTAAATTTACGCGCGCTTACGGAAGGGCGCAACGTGTTTCTATGTTCTGGTGTATAAGTTGAACAAAACAGTAAATCGGTAAATAAAATAGACTGAGAAGTGTATAAGTTGAACGAAACAGTAAATTGGTAAATAAAATATAATGAGAAGTGTATAAGTTTAACTGAAGTAGTGTATAAGTAGAACGGAAATAGTGTATAAGTAGAACGAAAATAGTGTATAAGTTGAACGTAATAATAATGTATTCAGAGAGCGCAACGTGTTCAGTCTTCGTTCCGTTAACGCTTCCGTGCAGCGGTGAGTCCTCCATTCCCACGTGCTGATATTGGTTGTACAATATCCGGACTCATGAGTGACCAGGACAGAGTCTGTACAATAACGTATGTTAATCAGTACCCATTGCGGATGGATTCTTTTTGGACGAGCATTATTTTTATACACGGTGTCCGAGGACTAAGTACACAAAATGATAGGGGTAATGAAGGGGGTCTAGCTGAGTAAATGAACCTGAAGAACACGTGGTCTCCGAAGTCGCGTTCGCGAAATACGACCGGTTAAAAAATCTCGCGAAGCATAGGGGACAGCGGCTAGCAGTATTGTTAATAGGTGTGTTCGACTGCTAGCCGCTGCCCGCTATGCTTCACGAAATTTTTTAACGTAAGGTAAAGGACCCAGTACCGGAACGACGAAGGGTATATGACTGATTTTTCTTATGTTTAAAATACTTAAGTAGCTGAAGAAAAAACAAAAATTAATCTATCGGATGAAGTAGACATTTAGCTATTTAGACGTAATTATATTGATTAGTTTTACTGAAATTTAATATTTAAAAAAATTTTTTTCAAATGAGTCTAAAAGACCCAGTACCGGAACACCTAAAAAGCCCAGACCCAATATCGGAACATGGTTAACCCAGTACCGGAACGGTAAATAAAATGAGTTTATTTCAATGAAAGGATTGAGCTTACCATAAAAGTGATTGAATAATAGTAGTTAATTAGAAGAAATAATTAATAATAAATGAGTTGGGGCAATAATAATTAGTGATACAAGCATTTAACATCGAAAAATTATATTATGAACGGGTTTTATTATTCCAGAGCTGCATTAATATCTTTAATATTATAAAACTTTTTATTTGACTTGACCTTCGGCATCTTAATATAACCTGTAAATAATTAATATATAAATTAAATGCTATGTAATTCATTACAGTGAGTTTCAATAATTATTTAATACATACAAATATAAAATGCATTTAATATTTTTCAATGATTTATTATTTTACAAATATATATATATTTTTTCAACTAAATAATAAAATAAAAACAAATGATTTTGAGGTTATACTGGAATAAAGTAATTTCCAAATAAAACATTTAACACACAGATTAATTTCTACTATCTAAATGAAAGTTTATGTATTTTTTATAACAAACATACTTACTGCATTAAATATTCAGTAACAAATAAATTTTTTAACCTCACTCGACCTGTACACTAAATAAAATGCACTGCATGTGTCATGCGACAAAAGCAACATGGCTGGCTGTTCCGGTACTGGGTACGGCTCATTTGTAGGGGACCAATAGAGGAACAGTGGAATTTAAATAAAAAGGAAATTTTGCTTATATAATAAATAAATCATTCTGATTTCAAAATACTTCTATAAACTTATAAAAAAAAAAATTAACCGAAAAGTTTTTTTTATACACTTTTTACAAGCTTAAGATCATCGACTGATTTCTTAACAAAACCATTAAGGAACCTGGATAAGTCGTACATCTGAGACTACTGTTATATTTGACAATTTTTTTTTTATACATTGGATATACTTTCAACTTGCATTTATATATGTTATATAAATGAAAGATCAAGGAATCAAATAAATAAAAATTCTAAAAATTCCATCGCGTACGAGATTAAATATAAATTATTGAGTGTCAAATCGTTCCGATACTGGGTCTCGTTCCGGTACTGGGTCCGTTACCTTATCTCCCGAACGCGACTTCGGAGACCACATGTTCTTCAGGTTAATTTACTCATATCGACCACCTCTATGCCCCCACAGATGTATACCAATACAGCTGACAACTGTACCTTATCCAAGCTGCTCGAAATGTCCACCACCGCAATCGTAACATTGTTGCAACCGATGACGGTAGTTGGTGATGCAATTCCTGATTTGCTGTGCAGTAATGGTTGCACAAATTTCTTGGATCCTGGCCCACAAGTCCTCCAGATTATCCAATGGATCATTTGCGGATAGTTGGTTTTTGCTATGCGGCCAAATCTAACAATCCATTGGTGTCAAATCTGGAGAACGAGCAGGCCATCCGATTGGACCGTGGCGGCCGATCCAACGGCCTGGAAAGCGTTAGTTTAGGTGTGTCCGAACTGCCAACGTGGAGTGGGCCGGTGCACCGTCATGTAAATACCACATCGGTCCGTTAAGCTATTGGTGTAATTGGAAGATGACTAATAAATTCACACAGGTTTAAACGCATGACTAGTGTATCATTTCTTATTTTCAATTTGGTCTTAAGGTTTCACATTTGTTGCAAAATATTCAATTTATTGATGAAGTATTATTTATTTTCAGGTGTTCAATAACTTTATAAGTTGAAAAATACATACGTTCTGTTCAACCCTTTGGAGGTCGTTTCCTACATGATTTTGCAGCATGTGAAGATAAGGACCTTCGTTGAGGTTCCCGTCAATCCAGTACGGCCCAATTAGACTATCACCACACACAGCCCCATAGAGGTTTAGCTTCAGCGGGTACTGTGTGCGTGACTCCGTGAATGCGTGGTAGGTTTTCTCGGGACCACCTACGCACATTTTGGCGATTCGGCGTACCGCAAATCTGTACGGTACATTCGTCGGCAAAACATATTCTTCCAAGCATACTACGGTCAGCGTTGAGCTGCCGCAGCATGTTGGTATAGTATTCGTTTCGTAATATTATGTCTTGTGGGTAAGGTTTTTGGTGCACACCAATTTTAAATGAGTTATATTTTTCTTCTCTCAGAACCTTCCAGACACTGGATTTTGCGAGCTGTGTCTGCTGCCCCATCTTTGACGTAGTTGTCCTACTATTTACCTCCGCAGAAGCACATATGAATATCTTTTGCTCCGAAGATAGAGCTCTCGTTGGGTATACAACTTTACGATCAGCCTGCGCAACACTTCCGGTATCATGGAACCGATCATATGTACGCACGATCCACGAGTGGTGCGGTACCTGGCGTCCTGGATTCTCAAATCGAAATTTTTCCACCACCTGTCTTGCGCTCAGCCCAGAGGCGTAATCAAGCACCCACCTGACACGGTCCGCGTCGGTATAAACGTAATTCGGCATAATTTCAATAAAGCTCAGACGAATAATTGTAATTTTAACAAAAAAAATGTAACTATGTGAAATTGTTATATTACAAACAGTTGCATGTATCACACGACACATATTAAAATTGTTTGTATACAAAACACTATCGATCATTGTACATCAAATTACCAATGCAATTAGGTCGTGGAAGTGAATACTATTTTTCCATGAGCTTTCATAAATGGTTGATTTCGAATGTTTAATTTTTTTTTTTTAATAAGAAAATTAATACTGAATAAACAACTTGCATATCAAATATTCGGAGACCTGTATTTCAAAACTGATTTATTTTGTACACAGGCACGAAAGAACTTGTGAGATTATACTGTGTCGTTTCGTAGTTTGATACTAAACAAGTCTCTCTTCTGAAATTACGGTTCATAAGTATTGAAGTATGTTATCTGTTTTGAGACGAAGCGTGTCGCAGGAGAGCGATTACTTTTTGTACATGATTAAACCAATGTCTGCTTGACAGAGGGTTACACAAATAATTGTTTGTGCATTCCACAACAGTTCATTCATGGAGGTTGAGGCTACCTTCAACTGTGCTTCGCTATATTGAAGGTGGTAGAAGTATACAACGAAACTTGAAAATTTCGCAGGGCAACTTTTTATTCAAGAGGGAATGCATATTGTGCGATAATTATGGTTTCATTGCCAGTGATTATTATGCAAACTAACGAATTAATCTAATCATCTGATGTGAGAGTAATTTTTGTGACAAGCAAGAGTGTTTGTTAAAAAATAAATTATGTATTCATTTTAATTGTGAGTAGAGTAATATCAATTTGATATTCAGTATGATTGAATTCATTCTCAGGTAAACGAACACAGTATTTGATGTCTGAATGAAATTTACTAACAATTTTTACATATGCGTAACATTATTTGAATCAAATTTTAATATAATGCTGATCGTCTACGCCGCAGAGTCTGTGCGACATACCCTTGTATCATAGAGTCTCAGTACCATGTGAATGAATCCAACGGGGTAACGATACGAGTCTTGGTATTCCTGTGATATTCATTGCGATCTCTGGTATGGCGAGCGGGAAGGATGTTTGATAGAAAGTAGGAGATTGATGCCAGTGTTCGTAAAGGTGCTGTACCTGTGAACCGCAAAAATTGACTAATTAAAAATGATTATAAACAAACCGAGTATAATCAGTATTGTAAATTAATCACGTTGATTATTGAAATATAATGCTCCAATGAATTATAGAATAAAATTTACCTGTTATCGTTTACTTAGAGCTCCAATAATTTCCTGACACGTAGATCACTAATCGGCGAAACATTATTTTCGTTTACACGGAACACATATCTGCGGTGCAGGAGGAGACATTCTGACCCATTAGATATTTTGTCATCGACAGGCTGGCAGATTAAATTGATTTAATCATCTGTTGCAATCAATCACACGTAATTAGTGTAAATCGACTGATCACTGATCCGCGTCACCCAGCTAGTTTTATGATTGAAGAATAACCTATAAACATCGCGGCCAATGCACATAGAGGCTCTACAGCAGCTGACAGCTTGCCGTCAAGGCTCGAAGTGTCACTGATATATATATGACATGTACCGTTAATTGCATATAATAGGACGTACGTTCGGCTATCTTCGGATCTAGGCATGTCGCTCATCCACGAAAACGCACGGTATATACGTGTGTCTTGGGACCACGATAGCTGTCGAACCGTTGCACTTACGAACTTGCAATTTGGACGGGGCGTTCTAGTCACCGAAATCCCACCCCCTATTGTTTTTTAGCAATAATCCACCACGCAAAACTGAGTTATTCATATAATAATTATTTATAAAAATTCGCAGCAGCGAATCGCGGCCAAGTACCCGTAGGTCGGCGTGTCAGTATTGATTATATTTAAATATTATTATTTATATCAATATTTGATTTATTAGTATCATCATTATCATCAGCATCATCGTTATCATTATTATTATATTATAATTATCGTCATTATCATTATAATTGATGTGTCAACATTTGAGCTGGTGCCACCTGAAAAATGTCCAGGTCATCCTCTATATGTCCAGGTCCTCCACTTCGTAGTTTTCGGTGCCCAGGTCCTTTGCCCCGTAGTTTTTAGAGTCCAGGTCCTCCGCTCCGTAGTTTTTAGAGTCCAGGTCCTCCGCTCCGTAGTTTTTAGAGTCCAGGTCCTCCGCTCCGTAGTTTTTCGTATCCAGGTCCTCCGCTCCGTAGTTTTTAGAGTCCAGGTCCTCCGCTTCTCAGCTTTCGGTATCCAAGTCCTTCGCTATCAAGATTCATATTTTCGTACATTCCATACCCGTATGTCGGCGCGCCAGCCTCGAATCATCATTTATCCGATATCAATTCTGATATCTCGAGAAAATTGTTTCATTACTTTGTGACGTGGATTTTTGATGACCCGCGGATCTCGGGGAGGCGCGGTAACAAGTTCCCCGGGTGGAGAAGGTGCAGCGGACGGGGAACGTACCGGTGCGGCTTCCGGTTCCGCAGGCAACCCCAGGAGTCCCTGCATATACGGGCTTAGCCAGGGCCTCTGGCCGGGGATCTCCCACGGACGTACTCGGGGCGCGACGACCGCTGGGGCCTCCAGGTGTTGGCGGGCCTCCGTGGCCTGGCTGGCCTCCTGGGCCTCTCTCTGCTGACTGGCCATGAGGTCGGCACAAGCCTCCCGCAGGCCTTCGTCCAGGAAAGCTTCCTCATGGGCTGTAAGGAACATCTAAGATTGACTCTACGAACGGTGAGCGCAATATTCCCCTACTCAGAATCCGGCGCGACCAACTCAAAATAAAACAAAAAAAAAACAACTTCGTATGGTCGACCTTCAGAATAACTATGGCCCTAAAACCCTAAAATGCTTACCGGACTAACTTACATTGAAATACCCAAAAAAAAAGAAACAAATCTAAAACGGTAAAACGGAAACACGGAAATCCACGCGAACGGATTGATTCTAGCCCTCATCAGAGGATGCAATTTGCTCCTTCTCCTCGCTAAGGTCGACGTCGACCTCGGGAGGGACGTAGGGCTTAAAATCTTTTATGTGGTGTCGACCGAGGGTTCTACCTGTATCGTCCTCTAGTTCATAGACGACCGGGGATACGACTTGCGTCACTATACAGGGTGATCCAGAATGAGGTATTTTCCTTCTACCAGTAGATTCCTCGTGAAAATCTAAGACGAAAATTATCAATGCTAGAATGTCGAGGGTGAAGCCGTTTTTAGATAAGAGCCGTTCAAAGTTAGCCAATATGAAAGCAAATACGAACCTGTCTCAGGGCCGCTACCGCCGGCCTGGCGGTCCTCGCGACGCGTCACCGGCCACCGCGATCTCGCCAACTGACAAAACGACGATCGCGGCCCTGAGATAGTTTTGTATATGCTTTCGTATTGGCTAACTTTAAACGGCTCTCATCTGAGAACGGCTTCGCCCTCGACATTTTAGCATTGATAATTTTCGTCTTAGATTTTCACGAAGAATCCACTATTAGAAGGAAAATACCTCATTCTGGATCACCCTGTATACGGTCCCTCGAACTTGGGAGCTAGTTTCGCGGCTACGAAATTTGCTGCGGGAGATAAGATTCGCTTACGCTTCCAGACTCGGTCTCCTACCTGATAATGACCGTCTCGGTGACGTCGGTTGTAATATTGGGCCTGCCTCGTATGTGCACTTTGGAGGTGCTTTGTTGCAAGGTCTCTTAACTCCGGCAATCGCGACATTCTCTCGGCCCACTTTTCCGGACACGGTTTCGGAATGGTCGCGGGACCTTCTTCCTGGCGTCGGAATCGCGTTCTAGGGCAGGGTTCTCGCCCGAAATTTAAAAAGGCAGGGCTCACTTTCAGAGAAATATGTACCGCGGAGTTGTACGCGAACCTAAACTCGTGTAGGTGGACATCCCAGTCGCGATGATCCTTTCCGATATACGCCGTGATCATAGTTTTAAGGACTCGGTTTACCCTCTCGACAGGGTTCGCCTGCGCATGATACGGGGGCACATGGGCGTGTACGATGTTATATTCCGCGCATATATCATCGACTGCTTTGTTCGCGAACTCGGTTCCGTTGTCGGTGAGAAATACCTCGGGGGTACCCCACCTTGACAATACTAAGTCTTCGAACGCCGCGATAATATTTTTGCCATTAGATTTTCGCAACGGCGCACACTCCACCCATTTGGTGAATAGGTCCTCAAAAACTAACAGGTACTCGTACCCTGCGCGGCTGCGAGGAAACGGACCCATGACGTCTGCGGCGACGACTGTCCACGGCTGACTTACTACGCGATCTCCTAATAAGCCTGCAGGCGGAGCTTGTTCGACCTTCATTGTTGGCATTGTTGGCACCTACGTACCGCGACTACCAAGTCTCTAAACATCCCGGGCCAATAATATATTTCCCGAATCCTAGCGTACGTTTTCTCGACCCTGAGATGTCCGGCCTGTGGGTCCTCGTGGGACTCGGCAAACGCTCGTGCGCGGTGTTCTACCGGCAGCACTAATTTCCAGGGGTTGAGTTCCTCAACCACCGGTTCTGTCACGGGATTCGGGCGATAATAATACAGTCGGCCTTCGAAGACCGACCACCCTCTATATTTCTTCGGCGCGGCTAACACCTCCCGCACTCGATTGGTGTACCAGGGGTCCTGGGCCTCATTAATCGCAGCTGAATGCACGGCCGCGAGATCCTCGACCTCGTCTTCGTACATCCGCGATAACGCATCAGGGACATGGTGCATCGCTCCCTTCCGGTGTACGACCTCGAAGTCGTATTCCAGGAGCTCTAATGCCCACCTTGCTAGACGACCCGTTAGATTATGCAAATTATGCAACCACCGAAGGCTACTATGATCGGTTATTACCGTAAAATGGTACCCTTCTAAATACGCGCGAAATTTCTTAATAGCCCAGATCACCGCTAAACACTCTTTTTCCGTCACCGAATATTTTCTCTCGGCTTCGGAGAGCGTTCGACTTGCGTAGGCAATGACTCGTTCGACGTCTTCTACCGTCTGAGTCAGTACGGTGCCTATTCCAAAGTCGCTGGCATCCGTCTGTACTACGAACGGAACGCTAAAATCGGGACATGACAATACCGGGGCGGAAGTTAACGCGGGTTTTAATTCTTCAAAAGCTTGCTGTTGAGCTTCTCCCCATTCCCACCGTCTATCTTTGCGTAAAAGCCGCGTTAATGGCTCCGAAGAACCCGCGAACGCTGGAATAAACCGGCGGTACCACGAGGCCATCCCTAAAAACCGTCGCAATTGTTTCAAGTTCCGGGGTGCCGGATAACTAACGATTGGTTCGATCTTGTCGGGGTCAATTTGTAATCCCTCGTTGTTAACTCTAAACCCCAGGTATCTTACCTCGTCCCTACAAAATTCACATTTCTCCGGGTTTAACGTTAGACCAGCCCTCGCGATTTGATCAAACACGCGTTTGAGCCAGTCCATATGTTTCACAAAATTATTGGTCACTACTATAATGTCGTCTGAATACGCGAAAACATGCGGTTCCATATCGGGTGTAATTAATTTATCGACTAAACGCTGAAACGTTGCCGGGGCTCCGGTGAGTCCGTATGGCATTCTCGTAAACTGAAATAATCCTCTGCCCGGTGCCGTAAATGCAGTCACTTCGCGACTGTCCGGGTGCAAGGGGATCTGATGGTACGCTTGACTCAAATCAATCGTTGAAATATACCTTGCGGCACGTAATTTATCTAATATCCCGTTGATATAAGCGATCGGATACGCGTCCTTCTTTGTGACACTATTCACTTTACGAAAATCGAGACTAAAACGGTAGGTGCCATTCGGCTTCTTTACCATAACTATGGGGCTGGACCACGCGCTTTGGGAAGGCTCTGTCACGCCCTCCGCTAACATACGATCGACCTCGGCATGGATCGCGGCTTGTACGACTGGGGATACTAGATAATATCTTTGTTTAATCGGTGCATGCCCTTGCGTATCTAGGATATGCTCAGCTAGGCTAGTAAGTCCTAGTGGCCCTGTAACCGCGGGCAATTCCCGTTTGAGAAATTCCTCCAGCACCGTTTTCTCTGCCGATGTTAGCTCTGCTATTCCGTAGCACGCGTCAGTCGCCCCCGTGGTCATCGCTACTGGCTCAAAGAAAGACCTCGAAACGTCTGGTCCCTCTTGCAACCGCCACGTATCGTCTCCACCATACATCTCTAGTCCGAATAATCTAATAAAATCCATACCGAGGATGCATTCCTACGCTAAAGACGGGAGAATTCGAATCGCGAGTTCGTGAGTTGTTCCCTGCCGTTCTATCGGCAGGATAACCTCCCCTAGTACGGCCTGGGTTTCGCCGTTCGCTAGTATGACTCGTTCAAAGGCTGGTTGACCTAGTGAACGACCATTTTCCTCGGCGATTCTCCTACCCGAGGCTGCTAAGAAACTTCTCGAAGACCCGGTGTCTACTAGGGCGCGAACTACTGACTCCCCGATCTTTACTGTTAAAAACCAGCGTGGTTGCAGCTCTAGAGTCTGCAACGGAAAACATTCCGCATCTCGCTCGGTTAGGTTGCTGGGCCCCGGATTTTCTACCGCGGGTGACTCGATGACCCTGCTCGAGACTCCCCTGGTTCGTTTCCCGCATTGCATCGAGGACACGTGGTCGCAATCTCGCCCTTTCTACCGCAATGGTAGCAAAAACGCGTCTTCGCCGCCGGGCACTCCCTCCAGACATGACCTCTACGATCGCAATTAAAGCATTGACCGTCGGTCCACCATCCCTTGCTGGAGTGGTGTTTCTTGCGGGCTATGCATCTGGGTGAGCCTCCGCTGAGGCCACCCTCGCGGTTGTCGGGCGCTCCGATGCGCTTTGTGCAGCCTGTCGAGGCTGCGTTGACTCGGCCACGGTCTCTATCTTCTTTTCTAATTTTTGGATCGCCGCTAATTGTTCTTTTATGCCATCCCAACGTGGGGCGGGAAACGGGACGGAGTGGGACAGAAAAATAAAGAGCTAATGATTAACTCGACAAATCGGCACCTCGCGGAACAATATCACAATTTACAAACAGAATAGTCACCACAAGGTGTTCATAAATAATTACCTAAAATCTAATAAATTAACAATAACACGAAAATGATCCGGCCGTCGGTCGTGGATAGGCGACCGGCGAGCCTACGGGAGGCTAGACCCCCTCGTTAATTGAATATTTACAAAATTGGGACTTAACACTAACTTAACCTAACTCTGCCTGCTTAGGCTAACGGAAATTTGAAATTATAATAATAAGAGAGACGCAAAAAAACAAAACAGGCTCACGCCTGTACTCAACGACTGAGTCTCCTCGCAGGAGGAAGAGAGACGGCGACAGTGCCGAACTAAGACTGTCCTTCTCGCACTCGTGTGCGGCAGGACATAACGCGACAAAATTACAGATCCGGACTAGAAAAATCGTACACAAAAGGAAACGCGAAAGGTCTCTATTAATGCGGGGCCACTGGTGACGGCCTACCGACTCGGGGGTCGTCTTAATTTGAATCCCAAAATTACTAAAGAGCCTCGTGGCTTGGCTAGAGGCAAGATGGCAGACGGCCGTTGCCGGATTCAAATCCGAAAATGGGTAAAGTTAGCTAACGCTTACCGCTTTCCAGCCACCTTACGAACGCCTCCGCCTCGTG